>CM050453.2:22646687-23846687 GCA_027563935.2 Costus lasius | reverse complement strand
CTTGATCCATCTGGTATGGCTAGATCCCTACTGCAAAAGCCAGTGGAGTAAGAAGTCCCCCAAGAGCAATGGCACCCTTCGGCGCCCTTGATACCTTCTGGAGTTGCCTGGCGAAGTGAAAAGTAGTGTTGAGGCGGATCCCATGCAGCATCGCCCATAGAAACTGAAGCTCAGATACTCGAACTAGCCCATCAAATAGTATGTGCCATGACACAGTGCACATATTTTAACACAGGGTTTCTAAGGCAAGTGGCCCTGACTGTTGATGACACCTAAATTCATAGTATATTTTGTGTCATTTGATGTGTCTTTTGTGCCATATTTATGCTCTTTTGCTTGTTTTTAAGCCTTATTTGTCAAATATTACAGGATCTACACTATTTCTTATTTTTTATCATTTTCAGATAAAAAGTGCCTTATTTTGATGAATTTTAGAAGATTTGAGTACACCAATGGATTCCAGACGTCGAAACAAAGCTACCCGTCAAATTTCAAGTCAAAACGAGCTTTCTAGCAAAAACATGGCACTACTATATTTTCCAGACAAACTACCACGGTACCGTATTTTCAGATGACTTTAATCGGAGATTTTGGGCAAAATACGGCACTACCGTATTTTTGGGAACAACTATCACGGTACCGTATTTTTGGAGGATTTCAACCAGAAAGTTTATGAATTTTTTGTGAAAAATACAGCACTGTCCCTAATTTTTATCCAGTATTGAGGGAGAAATCGACAGAGAGGCGCTTAGGGTTCGGCCTCGCGCCGAGAGGTGTAGAGACTACCTCAGGCCATGAAATTTACACCGAAGCTTCGTTTGGAGTAGGAGAGCACACACCAGAAGTTTCAGAGCGTTTAGAGTTCGATCGAGGGAGAAATCAACAAAACAGCGGTGACAGCGCTGTTCAAAGGCAATTACGGTGTTGTAATTTCATTACAGCACCTGTTTTGTAACTTTTCTTCCCCTTTTCGATTTCTAATTCTATGAAATTATGGTTTATTGTAATCCTTTCACCATGTTAGCTTAATCTTCTTGTGGGACATGGGGTGATATCCCCTTAACTTCTTAATGACTAGATTTCTTTTCTTTTGTCATGATAGTTTTGTTATGATAATTTTACTTATGTGATGATTGTCTTTAATTCTTCTTAATTTTATAAATATCAGCATGTTTTAGAATTTTGCGAAATAGACCGAGAGGTTGATTGTGAAATTTGGAACCCTAAAATTCATCGAGTTTGGAACTTATCGTAAGAGATTAGGTTTGTTCTTTGAATTATGATTTTCAGTGATTTTATTGCCATGTTGAGTTTCTGATTCTTTGGATTGAGTTAATGTGTTAGACGTGAAGATCCTGCATGAGAGTGATGATCGGAACGTTGGAAAACCATAAGTAGAACCTGTGTTGAGATTCGGATGCACGAGAGTAATTCTTGAGTTTCCACTTGAGATTTTTGACTTAGAATATGGATGCACGAGAGTGATCCTTGAGTTCTTTGTTCAATGATTTACTTATTTTCAGCATTGGATAGATCTTGCACGAGAGTGAGGATTGGTCCTTTGTATGATTGACTGCGCGAGAGCGAGTTGATCCTTTTATGAAGTAAATTACATCTTTATTGTAATGAAATTTGATTGATAGCCTTTATTTCTTTCTAGTCATTAGAATCAAGGTGGATGAACCCCTAGTCCCAGTTTTCTTCTCTGATATTTTCCCGTGCACTTTTCGATCGTTTGCTACATCATCTTCAGTTTGCTTAGCTAGTGAGAAAATAATTATTTGGTACTTAACACATAGGTCTCTGTGGTTCGATATTTTTATTACTTCGAAGTATCCGTGCACTTGCGGACACAACATGTTTTTGGCGCCGTTGCCGGGGACCTTAGTTTTGTTAATATCAAAATAGTTGTTAGTATTGCTAGACTAAGTTTTCTTTGTTTTAGATTTAACTTTATTTTTTGTTTTTGCAGGTTTTGGATTTTCACAAGTTGTGACATAACTGTGATTTCTGAAATTTTTATTTACTTGTGTTTTCTATTTTTTTTATATTTTGAAAAAAAAATATTTTGATTGATTTGTGTTGGATAATCTTTCTGTTCTTAATTGATTTGAACATATGTCTTTTTATCACAACTCCTGGGCAACTGAAAGAGGTGAGAAATACATGCCACAAGGAAAGTATGAAAATATAGTAGTATTTGGTGCAGCTTTATTGTTAGATAAATCAACTGATTCATTCATTTGGTTATTTTATTCCTTCTAACATGCAATGAATGACCGACAACCTACTACTATATTTACAAACTAATTGGCTACTATAACTAAAGTAATAGAAATTGTGTTTCCAAAAACAACACATCGCCTATGTGTATAGGGCTTATTTCAGAATGCAGTAATTCATTTATCTCAAAAAATACATGGTTCAAAAGAATTTATGCAAGATTTGCCTGTGTGTACGAGCGATGTAGTGTGGATCATTTTGAAAAACTTTGGCAAGGGTTGTTGAATAAATACAACCTCACTGAAAATTCTTGGATGACTAATTTTTATAAGTTACGTGAGAAGTGGGCTGCATATTATCGTGTGGATACATTTTTGGCCGATATGACTACTATATAGTGGAGTGAAAGTATAAATTCACACTTCAAGATGTTTTTTAGAAAAAAAAACTATGTATGTTTGATTTTTTGGATCAATACGATAAAACTGTTAACTTCTTTCGTGAGAAAGAATTGAAAGCTGACTTTAAGCGCAAAAACAGTAGGGCCCCAGATGCGATTTCGAATATGTGCAAAGAAGCATTATTAGTGTATACTAGAGTTATGTATGAAGAGGTTGTTGTCCAGTATCAGCTTCATTTAGATTATTTTATTGAGTTTATGGGTTGTCATGATTCGATGTTGACATTTAAGATTTCCCCATCAAATGGTTCTAGAGTTGAAATGGTTATTTATAACTCTTCTAGTGTGACAGTAAACTGCACCTACAAAATGTTTGAAAACTATGGAATATTATGCATGCATGCTATAAAGATTCTAACTGCTAACAATATATATTCAATATCACAACATTACGTATTAAAAAGGTGGACAATTGGTGCTAGAGAAAAAGAGGTTTCCAATACTTCTGCACCTAAACTTGATAATACTAGAAACGAGAATCTCATAGCTATTGACAAGAGAGTATGTTAGGACGAACATGAAATTTCTACCATGAGTCTACAGTCAAGAAAGACACTTGAATACTTGGAAATTGTAATGAAACAACTAAAAGTAGATGTGCAGGAAATTTTGTGCACCGATCATGCGGAAGAACAAGAAGAAGATTTAACTAGTCCAAACCCTATCATCGGCCTGGCCCCAAATATTATTGTAAGGCTGTCAGTTGCTAAGAAGGGTCTAAAAGAAAAAAGAAAAAAAAAGTGTATTAGAGAGAAGGCCCAAAAGGACAACAGCAAGAAAGTTGTGCTCAACCATGCCTCTTAATCTCAGACCTTCTGGTATACCACATCTTGGCATAGTACCTAATATCATGCCTACTGCAACTCAGAACCCACCTAATATCAAACACTTATGATGACTACCCACAACTACTTGATTGGAAATATATTTAGAGTGCTTTGCACACTCATGACTTTAATGCGACTGTAAACAATTATGATTAGTGCCTCCAATTACAGTTCCAAAATTTGCTAGTATAGTTATTTGTTTTTAAATGAGAGATGAAAACTCAAACCTATTGTTGACCATGTTACTTGATTCACCATATCCTTAAACATCATGCTACTTGATTTATTTGAGATAAATATGAAAAAAAAGAGTAAATTTTGACATGCATACTCGTGCATGATTTGTGGAAAGAAAATATAAGGAAGGGAAAGAGGAAGAAAAGGGGAAAATACAAGTTAAGAGTGATTTTGGCTTTTTAGGTAAGCATTTCTACCTTTCTTTAAGACATTATGCTTATTGATCCAAATTCATGAGGAATTCTACTACATGCCATTATGATATTAATTTGCTTTTGATTGTCTTGATTTTGATGGATTTAATCCTTGGAAGAATGGTTTATGATATATTAACACACTAGGAATGCTTATTTGATAAAAACCTTACCTTTCTACATGCAAATTATCATAACTTTTGATTCTCAGATATAAATCATATGAAATCTTATTTATTGTAAAGAAGACTCAAATAGCTTTCTTTTGAACATGATATTGCATATTTTTAGATGGTGATTTAATTTATTAATTTAGTTCAAGTTGACCCTACAAATCTATTTTCACTTATTTTAGGATTTTAGCCTCTATCTAATTATTGATAGAGGCTAAAATCCAAATTATGTGACCCTCAATATTCAAAATAATTATTTTTATATCAAGTAGACTTAATAACATACAATTAGAGCTCTAATTTTCATAATTTGGATCAGAAATAGATTTATAATCATATTTGTACTTAACCCTATAAATATAGAAATTTCTCTTTTATTAGTACTTCATATATTATAACTTCTTGTATTGAGCTTCATTTTATATAAAATTAGTTTTCCTAAAAAGTATATTCAAAATTCTTTGTTTTGATACAGATATAATGCAAAATGATATTCTATGAAATAATTGAAGCTCATGTTAATCAAGCCCTAAATTTCTAAATTTTGGGTTCCTTAATCATACATATGTTTACCTTGTATAAATGGTCTTTTATTTGAATTCTATTGATTCATATGTACCTTACATTTGGAAGTTAATATCAATATCTCAGCTTTTATCATGTGTATGAACTTTATTATTCATCTCCTTGAGGGTTTAATGCATGTATCAATGAACTCATTTCACCATAAAAAAAAGTTATATTTTATTTAATTATGTAATAGAGGCTAGTGGAAATAACTCTATGAGCCCCAAAAGAGAAATGATTATGAGCCTAATATAAGAAAAATGAGATAGTTGTGAAGCAAAATGTTACATAGAACAAAGTGCCACATTACAATTATGGGAGTCACCTCTTAAATTAATGAGAACCATCTCTTAAATCCCACTATCTCATTTAAGGAACTATGATAGCTCCAACCAATATATGTTTAGTTCCACCCTTGCAAGGGTGGATTATGCTTCCATATATAAAAATTTTATTTTATATGTTATTTCCCACTATGTCATTTGAATTATATGTTATATTGTATTGAGTTTTCTCTATGTATATAATGCTTCTTGTTTCACTATAATATTACAATTTAATTTTACTTATGGAATCATTTTAGAGATTTAGGGTCTGTTGGACCCCCACTTTTAAGCTGATTTTAAGTAACTTATAAGCAGAAAACAGTAAAAAAAAATATGTTTGGTAATGAAAAGTAAAAGCAGAAAAAAAAGCAGAAGTTGAGAAAGCTATAATTTAATACTTTTGGTGATTCTGCTTCGACAAAAAAATAATTTGCTTGATTTTTGTTAAAATTTTAAGTATTATTATTTTAAATAATTCAAAATTTTAATAATAAAAAAAATAAAATATATTATTATTTTAAATAATTTAAAATAATATATTTATTTATTATTTTAAATTTTAACAACAGTTAAAAAATTATTTATTAAACATCTTATAAATTTTGACAGCATATCATAGTGCAGTAGAGTATAGTTAATAATCAATTAACAGTTGGGCCAAACAGACCCTTAATGTTCCAAAAAAAGTAATAATTTATTTATATGACATAAATTTTATTGAATTGATATGACTTATCTCATAATTTGGTAGTATTCTATATTTAAATTACTTGCTAGAGATATTGATCAATCATTATATTTAATACCTTTTACAAGTAAGCCTTAGGCAATAAATTTTGTGGAAGATTAAATGGATGTCAATGTTTTGAAGTTTTGGGGTTTTGCTCATCTAAAATATAAAAACTATTACAAAAAATTATTTTATGCACATAAAATAATGTTTAATAAATCATAGCTTGTATATAATAGCAAAGTATGTTTTGGTCATACTATTACTATGAGTTTATACAATAATATTTGAATGATCTAAAGGATTGATATATATTATTGTTACTTGTTAGACAATGATTTTATAAACAAATGAAATTATTTTATTGGGTAGATTTTTTTTATGTACGTTCATCTTGGGTGTTTAATTTGCAAATTTATTATTAATGATATGAATTTATATTCATTAAAATTATCATTATTTAGGGATGAGATATCCATAGCCTCGACACAAGAAAAAAGTTGAAAGGAAAGAAAAATGAAAAAGAAGAAAAAAATATAAAAAATTAAATAATTAGATTTTTTGTTTATTGAGAGAGAAAAAAGTTAGAAATTAATAAATATATCATATTTTTGTATTTTTACGCTAACAATGACAATGAGAGGCGTGGTGAGTCCGTCGACGGTGGAGGAGAGGAGGGAGAGACGGGTGGGGAGGGAGAGGACTAAATCGAGGGGGAGGAGGAAGGAGGGCGGATAAAGCTGTGTAGGAGATCGTCGAAGAGGGAAATGGTAGCAAATTTGCTAGCTAGAAGCGAGGGGGTGGAGGTGAGCTTGGAGGAGGAGGTAAGCGGCAGCTTAGGGGAGCACAACTGGTACCGTATCTGATCTGTTCTTGCATTTGTAGAAATGTGTAGCATGTTATATCTTGAAAAGAATTCTCTGCCTTTATTGACCCCACACGTTGGTTCTTATTGTTTACTGAATTTATTTTATTTTTGGAAGAATATGATGATAAATTATAGTTCTATTGTGTTTTTCTTGGATTTCGGAGGATTATTCGCCGAGCCTTACATGTATCCATTTGAAGTGCCTCTAATTAAAATGCTTGGATGAACTGAATTTGATGTTAAATATGTTAAAAGCCTTGCGGATATTGATTTTTTTACAAGGCTTTTGACGTGTCTTAGTTAAACTAAATACTTATTTGGATGGGTCATTGAGTAATTAATTTAGTAGGTATTGCGTTAGGGATAGTTGAACAAACTTGTGGCAGTATATATTATTTTTGGTTGGGCACCTCAAGTTGGCCCTTTTTAATCAACCTTGATTAACTCTAATGATCCTCTTCTAATCTACTTGCGACAAAGTTGAAGTCAATTACAGTAACTTTAATAACTCCTGTCAAATATTTAACCACATATGTGATCCTCGTCCAACTAAACTAGAGATATTAGCTCTGGTTGGTCACTGAGGTTCACTAAGCAATGTTGATCTATTGGTGAGAATTTGGCGAGAATATATAACTTTAGATAAGATAATGTTCAATAAAATGATTTCAAATGTCAGGGCGATGATGATGTATAACTTTAGCCAAGGTGATGTTCAGAAACTATGGAAATGGCTTGAATACTCAGGTGCATGTAGGGATGACAAGAAAGCTTATCCTTGACTAACTTGACCTTAAATTAACAAGAAAAATCTGAGTTAATTAGCTCTTGGGTCGGGTATGGGAATTCAGGCACTCGCGTTCTGATTATTAAAATAATAACTTTACTCAATCCTAAATTATAATCTAGTTACTAAATTTATAATAGTTTGATGCTTTATTAAATTTTTTTTATTATTTTATATAGAAATGATTGTGTAATTTATGTAAAATATTTTTTACTTATATATTATGAATATGCAATAAAAATTAATTTTAAATATATTATTTATAACATATATTTATTTTTTAGGTCGATCAGAGTTGAGTTTCCACATGGGGTCGGGTGTGGAGTTTTCTAAACACGTCAAGTTTGAGGTCAAGGTCGGGGATAGGCTTGAGGAAGTTGGGAGTTAGGTTGGGGATGACAAAACCCGTCCCAACCCGCCCTATTGTCATCCTAATCCCCGAATTAACCCAACCCGAAGTCAATGGGAAAAACTTGAGTTGACTGAGTCTCAGGTTGGGTTCAGGTAAAACCCGAGTGCGTAAAGTCAGGTCGGAGTCGGATATGTGAATTTAGGTGCCTCACCAAACCCACCTCGATTATTAAAATGATAAATTTATCCTCTTCTAAATTATAACCTAGTTATTAAATTTATAATAATTTGATACTTTATTAATTATTATTATTATTATTAATTTTATGTAGAAATAATTTTGTACTTTATATAATTTTTTTACTTAAATATTATGATTATACAATGAAAATTAATTTTAAATATATTGTTTACAATATATATGTATTTATTTTTCTGGCCGATTAGGATCAGGTTTCCCCACGGGGTCGGGTGTGGGGTTGGGTTTTTTAAACCGGTCGGGGGGTTTGGTGTCGGGGATGAGTTTAGGGAAGTTAGGGTTGTTGTCATCCCCACATGCATGACATGACCAGTTAGTAATGCCACCTCAAGCTCTTAAGCTTCTTGCTTCAAATAAATATGTGTAATTTATCTTATCTTATATCTTTAAACTCCCGAACATAAAATTTTAGATACCAGTACTAGTACTGAATTTAATTTCGAGAGTTCAGTATCGACACCGAAAGCTTGAAATAAATTTTAAAAATTTTCTAAAAGACCAAAGTATATAATCAAATCACATATCAACAAATAACTAATATAAAACGTATACTAAAATCACATAGCAATAATGAGAAAAATATAATATTCATAAATCATAATTATATTATTTTTAAGAAATAAAAAAATTAAAAAAATAAACTTTGAGAGTTTATAAAAATTTTAAACTAAATTTTTGATTCCAGTACAAGTACTGCAATCCTGAATAAAATTTTAATAACGGTACAATAACACTAAATATCAAAAATTTTAGTATAGTACTTCGGTGCCTGTATGATATGCTTATCCTTAAAACTATCAACTAGCCTGAGTGTTGAGTTAGATATATTTAATAAAATGAAATGATAGGTTATCTTAATTTATAGCAAAATCTTAAGCAATTATATCAAAGTAGTATATTAAATAATAATAAATAATATATTAATTTTTTTATATTTAGATCCTCAGTCTTTATAATTGTATAAGAATATGCGTTAACATATTTGATATTTTATAACATATTATTATATTTAAAATCTAGCGTGTATCCCACCCCTCTAAACCTACCTCGTCGACGGTACTTGTCGCTGCTCTCTTTCCCTTTGTCCTATCGTCTCCAAACCCCAATCTCGGACCGACTAGCGAGATTCTGATTTTCCACCGCTTTCATTGCTGCCTTAGGTCCCATTTGGCCCAGCTAGAAAGCCAGCTTTTAAGGGTTGTGGCCAGTAGTTTTGCACTATAGTTGAGAAGTTGTCATGTTTGGGTCTTCCGCTGGTCAGTTCCCAATCTGTAAGTTCTACTGTTCAGAAGAAGCGAGCTCGAGGCCGCTTCTCCCAATTCTCACCTCGCTTTTGGGCCATTTTAGGATTGCAGTGCAGATCCTACAGTTGTAAGCTGTAAAAGCAGTGTTGTTGCTGTATTGTAAGATTAAAAATAATATTATTGGTGGAGTTGAAAAAAATAATATAAAATATAATTAAATAAAATTTTATATAAAATTAAAAATAGAATCTTTAATTCAAAAACTAATTATATCTTATATATTAATTATCATATATCTTAGAAACAGAGAATCTTTAATTCAAAAACTAATTATATGTCTTTATAACTGGTAAGAGCAAGCGTGCAAAAACCCTAGCTGATCGCGAGCGCCTGCCGACCGTTCGCCCCTTTCTCTTTGCTCGATCGGCGTTTTCTCTCGCCGCCGTTCCTTCCATCCTTTCTCGCAGCCGCCATCAACGTCCGGCGAAAACCCTAACTAATCGCCGTCGTTTCCTTCCTCACGCGCTGCCGCCGTTCGCTCGTCGTTCCCTTCACACGCAGCGCCTTGCCATCGCTCCTCCGGTCGCCCTTCTCACCTCGCCATCGCTTCTCGGGCCGCCCATTCTGCCTCTTCAGTCGCTGTTCCAAGTTTCCATTCTACTCACCTCCTCTTCAGTCGCTCTTCCAAGGTTTGATTCCGCCCTACTGATCTGCTGTCGCCGTTCCACGCCTCACCAAGTAATTTCAATCCTTGTTATCTTCAGTCGCCTCTTGCGTTTCTTTCCTTATTGATTAAGCATTCTCTTCTAAGATTGATTAAGCATACTCTCGCCGTTGAACCCTGTCTCCTCCCTCCCGTCAATCTTCTTCCCGCCGTCACCGTCGCCGCTGAACCCTCTCTTCCGCACATCGAAGAGCAGCCGTCGCCTCTAAGAATCTGTAAGAACGAGAGGTAAGCCTCTTTACTCGAGTTGAACTTTGCATGACATTTAAAGGAAAACGGCGCAAGAAATTTGATGAAAGCATCTACAAGTCCCTTTAGTCGAGTTGAACTAAATGTGGTATGATTTAGTTGTGTTGGTTAATATGTTATATGTACATAATAAGATTCATATGTTCTGAGAACTGTTAGTCATCCATCGATAGATAGGTTACCATGATTGTTCTATTTCATGGATAACAAGTAATTTAGTGAAACATGAAGATGTTTGTTTACTACTTTGGACTTGTGCTGCCCTATTTTTCCTTCTTCAATCATGGATGACACTGCAGTGCATGCTGAGAACAATCATGTTTGTTTACTAATTAGTTCAACTCTGATCTACTGCTACCGCAACTTTGGCTTATAATTGCTGAAACAAATCAACTCAAGTAATTAGTTCAACTCTTAGCCCCATATTATTTCTATTTTAACTGGAAAGGTCAGTTCAACTTTGGCATATACATGTTTGCTTGTTCCAATTACGTTTGATGAACAAGCTTATTACTTGATGTTTGGTGCTGATATTCTTTTATACTTTAGCAAGTAATTAGTTGATGAAAAATCTTTCAACTCTAATAATGGATTCATCCATTCTTTTATACTTTAGAAAGCAATATGCCCTGTTCTCTAAAATAATTATACATGTTAGGATAGATGAGGTAAAGGTGAGTTTGGTATATAATATTATATACAGGATCCTCGTGTAGAAAATATTAGAGAAATTCTGGTAAAATTTTTTAAACATATTTCTGCTTAGCAGCACAACACAAGTAGGAAAAAAAAAATCAAAAGTTGTGTATCCAAACAGCTTCAAACTTTTCCCCGCAGGACTTTCTAAACCAGGAAAAGCTAAAAGTTTCAACTAGGCCAAACAGAGCGTTAATATGGATCCCGATTTTTGTTTCAACGCAGCGAGCTCCGATGAGGAGGCAGAACTTGACGATAGGGCAGTCCAGTCCCCGTGGCAGTTCGCTTCCTACTCAGAGTCTGTGACTGAGGAGCATGCTAGGCGGAATACCACCTCTGTTGATGCTAAGATCTCCAAGATTCTCCAGGAGTGTGCCGTAACTCATCCAGACAACGGAGATGACGAGCAGGACGAGTCAGAGCTCAGCGACGTCCTTTTGTCTGGCGATGAATTAGGCAAAGAAGTGAGTTCATCCAATTTACATAATTACATTGTTATTCTACCTTCTTGTTTACCCTTGAGATAACAAATTGTTTACGATTATATCTCATTCCGGAATGATGCGTAAAATTAGAGCATTTGTTCTTCATTCAATTAGACCACTTGTTTGAGATTTCTTCGCTGCCATACTTGGTTCAGTATGTTTATTTCTTGTGGAGCACTGTAAGATTTATTTGCCAAAAATTGAAAATCACTCTTTCCGGCTTCTAAGAATCTGCTCAAATTATATAGATTTGTTGCACCATTCAGTAAAAATGACAAATTCCGATATAATTGTTTCAAAAGGGAGATGTTTGGTCTATGCTTCACCAAAATGTTGGTCTATAGTTGGAAGAAGACGTACAGTTAGAGAAAATGATTGAAAATCAGGCAGTTGAGCTCCTCCACCACAGATTGAAATTTGATACTCTATTAATTTTAACATGGGTCAGTTCTTTCTTTTCAATCTGAAAGATGTGGTTGAATACACAGACATTAAATTCAAATAAAATACATATCAGACAAACAAGTACAATAGCAATGTGATGCCAACATGCACAAGAAAATCAAATCTCTGATATATTTGTACTTGGTCAATTTGATAATATATAGTCACAATACAAACCATTGAATTTTCTGCGCATACTAGTCTAGGAATGAAATTAATTTTTGTACTTGTTTATACATCTTTTGTGGTTACAAGTGTAGTTTAGGTAATATTATTTTCCATAGAAGAAGACAACAGACATTACTGTTTCATTTGTCATGGCTAAAGACAGATCTTTTGCAAACAGAATATCCAGCCATTTGCTGTGTTAGTTCTAACATTCTGATGCTTTCTTTTATTTTCAGCAGATATACTATGCTTTTGAATATTTAATACTATTTAGGTATTTCTTGAAATCTTTAATATGAATTTAAATTTTGAGCCTGTCTTACTGTTGCTCTTTTGACCTTCAGGAGCACAAACATAACAAGGCTGGTAATAGAAATTCAGGTGGAAGGGAAGCTTCCTTTTTTGCATCACATAATGAAGCATCCTTTCATGCAAATTCTTTCCTTGAGTTGAATTTGTCTCGTCCTTTAATTAGAGCATGTGAAGCCTTGGGATATCAGAAGCCAACTCCTATCCAGGTTTTGTATACCATTTAGGTTTTCAAGTATATTGGACTATCTACATTTGTCATGTTGTTGAGTAAATTGACTAGTTAGTTCTTTTATAAAGGCTATGGTCACTACCCTCATCAGTTGATGTCTCGCAATGCATTTATCAAGCTGCTTATTTCACATGCCCCTGAAATCTAGCATGCAGTTGATCATTGTTTTGAACTTTTTTCTGGCTTTTGTTCCAAATTCGGCAGTTATCAGCTCCATGAATACACATATGAAGCTTCTTTGTGGTGAAAGTCAATGAATTAATTTTTGTATTGTTAAACTAGATTACACTAAGTAATGCATACAATATAAAATTCTGATATTCGTTAACACTATATAAAATACTATGGGTTAAAAAAATATGGATTTGGAAAGTATTGATATGAAATGCAAATGAAACACAAAGATCACATGAGAACCTCTCCAAATTTAACTTGCGTGTTTGGTACATTCTAGTGCAACCATGAGACAGGTCCCATGTATACTAACTTGCACAAAAGAATATTTATGATAACATTTTGAGTATATTGTCATCATGTCACTATGTATTTGTATGCATCGATCTGAGCAAAAATTGGTATACTAGCTCATAATGGTACTTCAAACTGTGTAATGCTAATCAGGTTTGTTCTTTCATGAGATCTACTATGAGTATTGTGCAAAAATTTTTGGTAGCTGAAACAGATAGCATGGTGGTACTACCCTTCTATGAAAAGCAAGCATATTAAAATACTAATTGCATGTTTCTGAGATTGAATTCCGTACAATCATGCCATCATCATACCTTGGTATAAAATCAAATGGTATGCTGAATTTGTGCCTGTATGCTAATTGTTTGGATTTAATTGATTGTTTGGATTTAATTGATTGATGGGTTCATGCCATTGTGCATCTGCAATAGTGTGATAAACTTGTCTTGCTAATTGTTGGCCTTAAGGTGTTGGCCTCTATAAGGAGAATCCAGTTGATTATATCAGAAATTTAGAGAGGAACCTTGCTGATAATAGTTCAACTTCTTTTGCTCACATGACTGAAAAACAAACTAACTGAATAACTGATACGGTCGCACTCCGACGGTTGTAAGTCTCAAGACATCTGTTAAGCACCTCCGACTGTCCATCAGTCTCTGGATGATACGCTGAACTCATCGTCAGAGTAGTTCTTAGGAGTTTGAAAAGTTCCTGCCAAAAATGACTAATAAAGATAAGATCCCTGTCACTCACTATAGTACGCGGAACACCATGCAGGCGCACTATCTCCTTCATGAAAATTTCAGCCACTCTGCTGGCCACGTACGGATGGCGGACTAGAATAAAGTGAGCGTACTTGGAGAGTCGATCCACCACCACAAAGATCCGCGTCTTTTCCTTGGATCCTCGGTAAGCTGGTGATAAAGTCCATCGCAATGTTTTCCCATATGGCGTCAGGTATGGGTAGGGGCTGAAGGAGCCCGGCCGGTGAAGTGGCATGATACTTTTGCCTCTGACAAGTGTCACACTCCGCTACAACTTATCGACCTGCCTCCTCATGCTGCGCAATAAACACTGTCTGCTAGGTGTCGATATGTCCGGTAAGCCCCCAAATGTCCCCCTGTGGCCGTGCTGTGCAATTCGTGAAGGATTTTCTGAATCCATGGTGAATTGGCGGGGAGGACTAATCGATCACGATATAGTAATCGCCCCCTGTCCAGACGATAATGAGGGTGAGCATCGGCGTCTTTGGTGATGTCCTGGATAATTTTTTCAAAACTGGATCCTCCGTGCACCTATTTTATTATCTGTGGCAAATCCTCCCACACCGGTAAAGATATGGCCATTAGCGTCGGATCCCTGGGACACCGTGAGAGTGCATCTGCTGCTTGATTGGTGTTACCAGCCTTATATTGAATCTCATAGTCGTAGCCTAATAATTTAATCAACCACTGTTGCTGATCAGGCGTGGCAATGCATTGCTGCAACAAGTGTCGTAAGGCTTTTTGGAATGTTAAAATCTGGAAGTGGCGTCCTAGTAAATAGGATCTCCAATGTTGCACCGCTAGAACCAAAGCCATAAGCTCTTTTTCATACGTTGACTTTGCGAGGTGCCAATCTGACAGACCCTTGCTGAAATATCCCACCGGCCCGCCTCTCTTGCATTAAAACTGCACCTATTCCTCGGCCGGACGTGTCGCACTCAATAGTAAACATGCGCTGGAAGTTTGGGAGCGCTAGGACTGGTGCGGTTGTCATAATGGTCTTCAATTTCTCAAAGGCCTGGTGCGTTTCACTGTTCCATTTGAAAGCATCCTTCTTCAACAATTCCGTCAGCGGTCTAGCTATCCTTCCATAATTTGGCACAAAGCGTCGGTAATACCTTGTTAGCCCGAGGAAACCCCTCACCTCCTTGACCGTACGGGGACTGGGCCACTTAGTCACGGCTTCCACCTTTTTTGGGTCCATTGCTACGGTACCAGGTTGAATTATGTGCCCTAGATATTCCACTTGTTGTCGCCCAAATTGACATTTCTTTTTATTAGCTACCCACTGATGAGTCTGTATAATCTCCAAAATCTGTGAGAGATGGATTACATGCTCTTCCCAAGTGGCACTATAAATCAGAATATCGTCAAAAAAACCAGAACAAACCGCCGTAAATATGGTCGGAAGGTGTCATGCATGGCATCCTGGAAGGTCGCCGGCTTGTTCTTCAATCCAAACGGCATCACCAGGAATTCATAGTGGTCGTCGTGGGTCCGGAAAGCCGTCTTAGGCACATCTTCCTTCCTCACCACGAATTTGGTGATAACTGGATCGTAGGTCAATTTTGGAAAAATACTATGCCCCTTGCAATTCATCTAATAATTCCTCAATCACTAGTATTGGATACTTGTTCGGGATGGTTATTTCATTCAACGCCCGATAGTCTACACAGAAACGCCAGCTTCTGTCCTTCTTCCTCACAAGGATGACCGGGCTAGAATAAGGGCTGGAGTTGGGTTGAATTATACCTGCGGTAAGCATGTCGCCCACCAGTTTAGTCATTTCGTTTTTTTTGACTGTGAGCATAGCGATAAGGACGGACTCTGACAGACCTTTCGTCTGGCTTGAGTACTATGGCATGATCAATTGCTCTAGATAGTGGAAATGAGCCCGATTCTGCAAACACTCTGCTAAACTACTCTAGCACTTGTTCAAGTTGTATTGCCTGCTCACCCCGAACTGAGTGGTCAATCATATGCTGACCAGTGTCTCCATCCGCCCACACCAACGCCCAACACTCCACGTCCGCCAATCTAGTCAGAACCTTAAAGGAAGATTGTGCTCTGACCAAGGCTGGGTTTCCTTAAAGAATGACATCTTCTCCATTCCGCCGTAGCTTAAGATACAAACGGCCCCCTTTATCTCGCCCAAGGTCTGCAGCCACGCCACTCCCAAAATAAGATCCACCCTTCCTAGGCCAAAAAGATAAGCATCTAGGGTTTCCACCAAGGGACCGAGTGTGACTTGTAACCTTGTGCACCGGCCTTGAGTAGTTACCTTGTCGCCATCTCCCAACTGTACCCCAAATTTAGGGGTGGTCTCCACCGAAAGTTTCAGTTCGCTCACTACATGCTTCGATATAAAATTGTGGGTGGCCCCACTATCGATCATTACCACAATATCTCGTCCTGCTATCTGCCCCATTAGTTTGAGAGTACGCGAGCTTGATATTCCTCCAATTGAATTCAACGATACCTCTCCCATAGAATTCAGAGGTACCTCCAAGTCCTCGTCCGCTCGCTGCACCTCACTCTCCATTTCCGGATCCCCCTCATCCTCTGCTAAAACCATCAGGCGCATGTTTTTGTTTGCGCAGCGATGCATGGGATGGTAAGGCTGGTCACAACGAAAACATAAACCCTTCTCCCGTTTAGACTTGAAATCTTGGTATGACATTGAGCGGCTATCTTGGGTCCTTCGATCGCCATTGGCCTCGGATGTTGTCGTGCGCCCTTCCACCCTGGGCTGCGTGCGATTGGAGCCGGCCACACTGACGGCCGGACTTGGGACCCCACTGTCACTTCCTTTGTTAAACACGCTTTTTGATGGCAAGGATGCTTGTCGGTACCATCCACCAGATTGACCTTGCAAAACTGGGGAATTCGACACATACGTTAGACCGGCGCGCCCTCCCCCATAATTTTTGCTCGATTGTGATGGGGAGTTCTTGCCGCTGAGTACCTCTTCAAAATTTCGAGCCAGAAAGATGGCTATGTGCACAGTGATAGGAGCAAAAGTCCTTATCCATCGTCGGATATCTTCCCGTAGACCGCTGAGGAAGTATCCCAGTATTGGGAAGCGGGGAGTCTAGGCAACCGAGCCACCAAACCTTCAAAAGTTTCAATGTATTCTCCAACCTTCTTGTTGCCCTGGTCAAGGGAAGCCAGTAGTTCGAATGGGTTCGCTGCATCACAATCACTGAACCGCGCCACCATTTCCTCCTTTAACATTTCCCATGAAATTTTAATCTCCAACCTTCTCAACCAATTGAACCAATGAACCGCGGGTCCCTCCATGTTGACAAAGGCTAGAGAAACCCTGTCGTTATTTGGGGTGCCTTGGATAGTGAAATTACTGCTCTGCACGTGTGATCCATCCCAAAGGATCGGACCCATCGGAGCTCCACGCGCCGACACCCACGCGCTACCCCCCCCCCCCCCCCCCCCCCCCACCACACACACACACACATACACACACACTCTCCATCCGTCTGCTCCTAGTCTCGTTACTTGTGGAAGCCCTTCACGTCTCCTCGGGTGCAGGTCACTCGCGTCTGGCGGAACGCTAGGGTTCGCCTTCCGCCCGTAACCCGCCGCCGCTCTTCCTTCATGGTGAGGCTGCCACGCTGCTTCCCCAAGCGAACGCACGTCCTCATCACGCCAGCCACCCAGTAGGTCAACCGCTGCCGCCTGCTCTTCAACATGTCCAGACAGGCGTGTGCTTGGCGACGCCTCCGCAGCGCCTTCGGTCGCTTTCCCTTTCAAGATCTCTGTCATAAGATGCTTCAACTCCACCATATCTTCCTTAATCGAAGTTCGTTCGTCGTCGATCAACCTCTGGCGTTCATGATTGGCAGCGTCCTCCAGACGCCGTCGCTCGTCGTTAGCCACCAACTCTTGCAAGGTTTTCACAATTGACTCAAAGTGTGTATCGGAGCGTGTTGTCGCCATGATTCTCGCCTCCTCCCTCGGTCTCCTCGAAGCAATCCGGCAGGTCGGACCAATGATACGATCGCACTCGATCGTCTCTCAAATCGCCGTCACGATGAGAAAAAGTTAGGGTTCCACACACAAGACTTCACACCATAATCCCCTCCCGCTTCTCTCATTGACCCTTATTACAATACTCTCTCCCTTACGTGGGCTTGGGCCCGCGCCTGGTGTAAATTCTCCACTGAGCCTAGTTTAATCCGTTCGTATCAATAACCTTTATTGAAAATGTGTCTATCAAATTTTCTGGCATGCCTCTAGCTTCTTTTTTGCCTGAATTCAACCAAACTGACCCTCAGAGATTCTCTAGAAACTCAAACCTTGATTTTGTTTCACAAAGACTGGATTCCTAGATTATGAGGCATCATCAGCTATGGCAGAAAACATCATTTATCATCTAACCTTGTTAATCTGTTTGTTATTTGGAAAGTAATATGACTTCTCAACAGGACTAGTATCTGAATCTGATGTGACAATTTAAGCAATACTTGAGCAGCAGCTTTTTCTAGACGTCATAACTTCTAGAACATCAACCATCTTGCAATTGTAATACCTAATGGCAGCTTGCAATTCAGTTACTTGGTTTTAACCAAGATTTAAAGTATCGGTCTGGTTTTGAACTGGTACTATACCGGAACGGTTTTTAATACCTTGGTTTTAACCAAGCTCCGCTTGCTTTGTGTTGGACCGATACAAACTATCCGTATTGCCTATACGGAATGGTTTTTAATACCTTGGTTTTAACATGAATTCTCCATTGATAAAGTATTTTTTGGCTTGATGCATAGTTGCTTTCCTTGGTGTACTGAGTTGCTGTGTGAAGTCTTTGACTAGTTTTTTGGTTATTTATATTGCCTATGTAACTCAGCCATTTGATTCTTTCACCTTTTATGTGTTTGATGTAGGCTGCATGCATACCATTGGCATTAGCTGGTCGGGATATATGTGGAAGTGCAATTACTGGTTCTGGAAAGGTAGAATGTTTTATTTTGATCTCATGGGTCACTTGCATTAACTGAAATTTTATTGAGCCTCAATCTTATTCTTCATATTCAGACAGCTGCCTTCAGTCTCCCAGTATTGGAACGCCTGCTTTTTCGTCCAAAACGTATCCATGCAATCAGAGTGCTAATTCTAACTCCAACAAGGGAGCTGGCTGCACAGTAGGTTATATGGGTTCATTTTTTGTAGCTACCTGGAGTTTACCTTTAGCTGATTTCTTTTGCACTTTTACTCTTGTTGTGTTTAACAAGCTTGTTATTTCATTCATTTATATTTCATTATCATTATATTATTTGCGTTGATAATTTGATATGCTGTTTCCTCATTCACTGGGTTCCTTATTCATTTATGAAGGCATCATTGCGTGCTAGCATTTATAGGTTAAAGTTTTGGTTTCTTGCTGACAAATGTTTCTTCTAGATTTAGTGGTAGAGATACTAGAATTTATTGTGCTCGAAATAATTTTTACTTGAATGAATTGGGTTGTAGATGCATGGGTGATTCATAGTGCTAGACTTTGTTGAGTACTTTCATTTTCTGGTTTCGTGACTTTCTATAATTATTTGAATTATATCTCTGCTCAGAGCATTTGGGACATGGATCTCTTTTCCAAAGAAAGATTTGTCCTTGTTCCGGCCTTGTCTTTAAGTATGTTACATTAGGCATAAGGGAAACGAAATGTTTCATTAATTGGTTTAGATTTGTTAGAAAGGTGAGATGATTGTGTTTTTTCTTTGTTTCCTTACGGTTCATGATATTGATGCATTTTCATCAGTCATCCCTTCTCAGAGTAGTAATCTTAATGAATTGATTTTTTTAATAAGATACTCCCATAATAAAGATCCTCTAGTTTTATATCATTGGCACTGGAAATTTTGATGTTTCATAATGGTTGCTGTCTAACTAAGCAGAGCTAATCACTTAATGCAGGGTGCATAGTATGATCGAGAAACTTGCACAATTTACAGATATTAGATGTTGCCTTGTTGTTGGTGGACTTTCAACAAAGGTTTGTAATCAGTTAATGATTGGTCTGTTAATGTTGTTGAACTAATGTTTGTGGTTATTGGCGAACAGTAGTTAGTTGACTGATTGTTATTTCTTACAAATTGAGTACCAATTATAGTATTTATGTAAATGAAAATTGTTCTTTATCCCAATATTATATGTAGAATGTCCACACACATGAAAGATAGGCAGGGTTGAAGTGCATGACTTTCGGCTTCAAAACGGTGCATGTTGTGTATTACTATCATTGCTTGCTGAAAATGGAAATGTCCTTGACATCTTTTTTAATATTCTTTTCAGCTAAAAAACAAATAACCTAGCAAGGTTGTGAAAATTGGTCATATTGGTGTATCGGTCAATTGTCGGAGCAATCTCTACTGACCTATGGTACTAATAATACCGGTTAGTACTATTAAAATATATTATATGTTATACATATATAATACCGACCCTTGTATTGGTATGAGTACAAAATTGGATTTGTGTGTACTGCCCATAGGCATCACACACCCATCTTTTGTATAATGATACCTTGATATTTATTAGTCAATAATCTCATTTTATTAATTTGTTGGTATCTAGTGAATCCTAATTGAGTACCAATTAACCTGAAAACTAAACATAATGTAGATCAATTTCATTCAGGACACTTCTAGTTTTGCTAACCATTGTAATTGTTATTTGTACTCTGATTTAAAAATTGGAATCGATGTCAGATTTGAAAGTTATGATGCTCAACATTCATGGTATTGTACCTTAAAAAAGAATAAAAAAGATAGATATCTTAGATGGTTAACACGTATGATTCTTATATTTGGTGTCACAAGCCAATAAATTTACTAGACTAAGTGTTGTTATGGAGGTTTTTGTTTTGGAACTTTACTTTGTTAAAAGGGGCACCTAGAAGAGGTTTTTTATTGGGGGTTGTTCTTAGAATTCTACATTTTTATTACTGTTGGTGATTTCATAAATTTTAAAATTCATGTCACCAACATCTACGCCGCCACTTTTATCGAGTTGGTTTCATCTATTTTGTATCAAGTTGGACATGTCTAACGTGTGCTTCATTTCTGGGGAGAACATTAGATCTTATTTGTATTAATTTTAATTGTAACAAGTTTCATGTTTTGTATATTTACATATTGTATGTATCATGTAATTGACGTGTTTTGGATCTACCTAGTTTGTTATACCTATTGCTTTGATAAACTTATCTAGTTGTCTAAATATGTTTGGTTCATTATCGTGATATAAATAGGGTGAAAGAAGTGTCTAGGTAATTCATATCCGGAGGTAGATTGCATATATGGACTCCCAACCACACTAGACTTAAACATGTGGTAGAATCCCCCTCTAACATATGAAATCACAACCTCAAGGCAACTAAGCTGATATAACCTTGAGTTTAATATCACTCGGAACTTGTAGATGAGTGATATTTTATTGTCTATACAAGTGTTGCCTATGTTAGCACATGACAATATAGCACACAATAACTAAGTGTCATTTGTCTACCGACATGACTATGTCTTTATGCAATACTGTTTATGGGACAAGCACACTAACAATTATGTGCTATCATGTATATTCAAGATTATCAGGATTGAGATCTTACGTAGGATCAATAGAAGCTTTGTCTTTAGGCCATAGGATCCTAAGATTATATAAAAAATTAAAAGAAATATATTTCTTAAAAGATATATTCATGTATTAAGAGTAATGAGCATTATAACAAATAATTGTAGGATCTAGAACTTTTATCCTACCGTTCGTACCTATGTTCTGGAATTTTTTGAATGATCTTGATCATAGGATCTTGTCCCACACTCCATATCATGACTATAACAACTTTGTATATGCACACGACTATGTCACTCTATGTATGGCGATTTTGTGAGAGAGGTAGACAAGTAACAAAGTGTCATGCATGAATAGTCTGCGTTAATTGCGTTAATTTGCATATAACAATACAAGTGCCACTTGTTTGACATGCAAGCTGCCAAATGTTGCCTATCCATGCATATACATACGTAAGAGAAATGGTGGTGGCTTACTGTCTCTACAAGGTAGGTTGCTGATGATGGGATGATGTACTTAGAAAGTGCCGCGGGGAAGAAATTTGTGACTAGTGGTTGGAGAGAAGGGTGGATAGAGAGAAAGGATGGCTTGAGTTCTAGATAAATTTGCTTTCATATACCAAGCTGGATGAAAAAAATGGAGGAAGCAAATGTTTCTTGTAGTTCATTCATACAAAAGTAGAGTAGATATATAGATTCCCACCTACATAAAATAGAGAAATAAGAAATATGAGACTAAAATATGGTAACAATTCATTCTAACATGTAATAACTCTAAATGTACGCACAAGAAAGTTTGGTGTTCTAATTCCCACTCCTTACTCATGATATTGAATTTACAGAAGTTGCATAGATTATGTGTCAAAACATGTATATTCAAGGTTATCAAGATTGATGGAAGTTTTGTAGGATCCTAAGATCATATCAAAAATTAAAAAAATATTTCTTAAAAGATATATTCATATATTAAGAGTAATATGAGTGTTATAACAAATAATTGGAGGATTCAGTTTTGGAATTTTTTGAATGATCCTGATCATAGGATCGGTCCTATGCATCGGATCACGACTATAACAAATGTGTACATGGACACAATTATGTCACTCTATGTATGGTGGTTTTGTGAGAGAGATAGGGAAGTAACAAAGTGTCATTTATGAATACTCTGAGTTTATTTGCATATAACAATACAAATGTTACTTGTTTGACGGGCAAGTTGCTAAATGTTGCCTATCCATGCATATACATATATAAGAGAAATGGTGGTGGGTTACTGTCACTACAAGGTTGCTGATGATGGGATGATGTACTTAGAAAGTGCTGCTAAGAAGAAATTTGTGACAAGTGGTTGGAGGAGGGCAGATAGAGATAAAGGGTGGCTTGGGTTCTAGATAAATTTGTTTTCATATACCAAGTTGGATGAAAAAAATGGATGAAACAAATGTTTGTTATAGTTCATTCATACAAAAGTAGAGTAGATATATTGATTCCCACCCACATAAAATAGATAAATAAGTAATATGAGACTAAAACATGGTAGCAACTCATTCTAACATGTAATAACTCTAAATGTACACACAAGAAAGTTTGGTGTACTAATTCTCACTCCTTACTCATGATGTTGGATTTACATAAGTTGCATGAATTGTGTCAAAACATGTATATTCAAGGTTGTCAGGATTGAGATCCTATGATAGAAGTTTTGTAGGATTAGGCGAATCCTAATATTATATAAAAAATTTAGAAATTATATTTCTTAAAAGATATATTTGTATATTAAGAGTAATATGAGCATTATAACAAATAATTTGAGGATTTGGAATGGTGATCATATTGTTCCTACCCGTATTTTGGAATTTTTTGAATGATCTGGTCCTACGCTCTGGATCACGACTATAACAACTGTTTATATGCACACAGTTATGCCACTCTATGTATGGTTGTTTTGTGATAGAGATAGGCAAGTAACAAAGTGTCATGCATTTAGTGTTAATTTGCATATAACAATACAAGTGCTACTTGTTTGACATGCAAGTTGCTAAATGTTGCCTATCCATGCATATACATATGTAAGAGAAATTGTGGTGGCTTACTGGCGCTACAAGGTTGCTGATGATGGCATGATGTACTTAGAAAGTGCCAATTGGAAGAAATTTGTGACTAGTGGTTGGAGAGGAGGGTAGATAGAGAGAAAGGGTGGCTTAAGTTCTAGATAAATTTGCTTTCATATACTAAGTTGGATGAAAAAAATGGAGGAAACAAATGTTTCTTGTACTTCATTCATACAAAAGTAGAGTAGATATATAGATTCTCACCCACATAAAAGAGAGAAATAAGCAATATGAGACTAAAATATGGCAACAACTCATTCAAACATGTAATAACTCTAAATGTACGCACACGCATGTTTGGTGTACTAATTCCCACTCCTTACTCATATTGTTGGATTTACATAAGTTGCATGGGTTATGTGTCAAAAATGTGCAAATTGGTATTATACTATGTATTCACATATTATATATTTTTATTATCATTTCAATCCAACCTCTACAAAAGAGGCACTTTGTAGTTTGTACAATTCCCTATGCAATACTATGCCTTATATTTTCTATTCAAAGCATGGGTTCAACCTTAAATTGCAAAACATCAAGAAAAGTACAACAATATTTTGCGCAAACTATAAATCTTATGGGGTTGCCTTTCTAAGTAAACCTCTCTGATATTATTTTGATATATTTAAAAGTCAGAAAGTTGAAAGTATTATAATCAAAGGATGGTGAAGTTCATTAGATAGAAAAAACTGTTTAGACAATTGGAGTGCATTACTGTGTCAAACAACTATTTCATCTGACACACAAAAGTTACAAAACTTATTTACTTGATTTATTTTTAGAAAGGGATGGACCCAATCATAGAAAACTTTATTGAAGTGAACGCATTAATTGTTTTGGTGCAGTTGCAAATTGCAGGACTCTTCCCTGGAATGGCATTCATTTTCCTTGAGCTACTTGTTCTCCCATATTCTCATTTGTGATTTTGTAATTGCCGTCCCCTCTTTAAGCATTGTATATTCACAAGTTCTTTTCATCTTTACATCCATTAAGCATTGTATATTCACAAGTTCTTTTCATCTTTACATCCATTGGCTACCCATGCTTGGTTCCTCTTGATCCTCTTTTTTTCAATTGAGTCAAGAAATTGGCCAATATAAAATCTTGCCTTAAATGAATATTCTATGGAGTTTTCCCCTCACAATAGATAACTAGGATATTACATATCAGGAAGGGGCTCATTACATCCTATCCTAGGAAGGTCTTTTGAAAAACTATTGTCAAAAGGAGATGCGATGATCCTAGTCTCCTAGACTAAAAAATGCACAGTTCTGGCACACTCCCAATATCCTGTGCAAGTGGGTTTTTTGTGATATAATGATGTCAGAGTCGAAGAGATATTTTAGAGAATTGATATCTTTTAGATTAGTCCTATTTTTTTCAAGGACATGGAGTATTGGAGCCTAAAGTATGCACAAGGGTATTGGAATCAGTGTGAATATCCTTAAAGAGTTATAGACCATTGTCTTATATTAGAATAAGTCAATACCTTGAACTCCACAATGAACTAGTGTACATTTACGCCACTAAAACAATATAATCTGCACCATGATGGACTTGACATCTAGGTTTCAGTTACTTTTTTTTCTCTCACCTATTTATTATTATTATCAATCATACACTATAAACTATGTGAGGTTCTTATAACATGTCATTCTCATGACAACTTTATCTATTCTTATGACTTGTTATGTTCTTAGGTTCAAGAGGCATCACTAAGATCAATGCCTGATATTGTAGTAGCTACACCCGGACGAATAATAGATCATTTGCGAAATTCAATTTCAGTTGGGCTTGAAGATCTAGCTGTTCTAATCCTTGATGAGGCAGATCGTCTTCTGGAATTAGGCTTTAGTGCTGAAATACATGAACTGGTATCTCTTATGACTTTCTTTGACTGATGTCATCATGATTGCAAATATGTGCTGTTGCTACTTCAAATTTTGGGACATGATATTGAACAAGAAGATGAAAACTGAAATGATTGTAACTAGTTGAACTATGATCCATCACTTTTCTTTTTGTTATTTCTAATACTAGTTCCTTAGGGATTTGTATACAACCATTACTACAAACATGACGTTTATAGATAAGCTATTTTTGGATTGGATTTCACTTGAAGGTTATTTCTCCATAATTTTCAACTTTGTATTGAATTTATCTGTATGATGCAAATCTGTTCCGGTTTCTCTTTCAACTGGTTAATCTAGTTTCCTTTGCATCCATATTGTAACAACAAATAGCAGTCATTGATCTTCCCTTTGTTTTGCTATATATAAATTCAAACATTTTTTTGTGGATAAAATAACATGGAAGATGGATGGAACTGTTATCTTCTACTTCTGTTAGATTAGTTACTTATCCTTTCTTGTGTATGACTCGACCCGTTCACTGATCTGGAAAGATTATGTCAGCAAACTCTTCTCTCGCCCAAAATAACTGTATAATTTGCTGTGTTATTTTCAATGACGTACATGGTTTATAGCTTGTTAGTGGTATGCTTGTCACTCCTAAAATCAATTTATCACTCCTAAAATCAATTTAGCAAGATGAATCGAGTGGAAGGTTTTTTTTTTTTTGCCTTTTCATTAATGTATGATATTAATAATTATCATGTTCACATCTATTCCGCATGATTTATGCTTTTGCGATAGGTTTCGCCCTTGAAAGATGTTCTGGTACTCATGGAGTTATGGTTAGAAAATTGGTTGCCCATGTGAGAACCTGATTAATAAGCTGAAACTACTATGATAAATGCGATATATTCTAAAGTAGAACTTGCTATAGCTAGATCTCTGGAAGTTTCTATGAAGAATGTTTCACAGTAAGCTGCTGAATGGTAAAATTAGTTTACCTCTTAATACAAATTACTGCCATTTTAATTCCAAAGCAGGGAACAAAATCTTTTTTTAGTACGATCCAAATGTTTGCTTTAGCAAATTTGGTAAACAGTAAGCGTGAGTAGCCAAATAATTTAGGATTGCTTTAGGTGTTTAATTGGATTTTTTTTATAAGTTACTATGGAAGAAAACCATGTAGCAGTTTCTGATTTGATTATTTTCTCCACTGCAGCTAGACGTATCTGACTACAACAGTTTGTGATGCCTTTCCTTTGATATTCTCACCTGATGCATTTATTTACACGTCATCATAGACTAGGCGATCATTTTTTTACCATTTCTGTCTCTACTGATAAGAGAATCAAAGAGTTTTAAGGAGTATGTATGTATCAATTCAATATGAAATTTCAACCATCTTGAATTTGGGATGTATGAGATGTTCTCATGATACTCAAACTTTGTTGAAGACAAACAATTCAATGTTCTAGTTCGTCTATCATGATTATGGTGAAACAACAGGAAGAACAAGCAAACCTAGTGTCTTGGTCTACATTCTTAGTGTCTGAATATAGGATTGATGTATTATCTTTCCCTCCTTGATTATTCTTATAATAACTTCCATATTGAAGTTGTTATTAATGATATACCTGAGTACTTGAGCAAATCAAACTTGAATATACTGTTGTTGTTTGTCACTTGATGAAAATAGTACTTCCACCAATTTGAGACGTAGCATTTGATAACAGACGACATATTATGACAGAAAGAAGATAGGCGTAATATGAATGATAAAAGTGTATACAGGTAGATAAACTCGTTAGGCTTATCAAATGTAATAAAAGAATACCTGATTTTTAATTTTTAAAAGTCAATTTTATCTTTTGTGAGTGCCGGATCTAATAACATCAATTAAAAATGGAATGTATTATTTCAGTTATATTTTCTGATAGAAATTTTATGTAATTGAATTTGTAGAAATAATTTGATTGTTCATCCATATTGGCTTCGTGCTGCAGATAAGGATGTGTCCAAAACGACGGCAAACTATGCTTTTCTCAGCAACGATGACTGAAGAAGTAGATAAGCTTGTCAGGCTTTCGTTAAATAAACCCATACGCCTGGAGGCTGATCCATCATCTAAGAAGCCAGCTACACTAACAGAGGAGTAAACTTTCATTTGTTTTTGCAAAAAATGTTTCATATATATGTTTCAAAAATTTTAGGACTGTATCTATCAGAATTCAATTTTTAAGGCCCTGATCTGTTTGGTAATCTTATTTTTGTTTTGATGAGTTCCTATTGGCACGTTGGTATTATCAGCAATTATTTTGATTCTTCTTGGTATAGTTTTTTTATTAAGTTGAAAGATGTCAAGTTGTTGTTAGTATGGCCTTTGAGTTCAAATTGGACTAAGGTTCTAAATACCAGTTCATTGTTGGACCTGTATGTGTTGGTTGGTTCAGGTTAGACATATGGTACCAACTGTACTGGTTGACACTATTATGAGATATATATTCACCAACCTTATATCTTTATTGGTATATGGTTGGACTAGTAGGATGGTATGAATAAGTTTTTGAATCCTTGAATTGGACAATGCACTTATCAAGCATTGTAAACGCAAGTGAGGTTCCAGAGAAGAAAATGATTTTGAATGCGATAGTCTACTGCAGACCTTACTACCGAACCGTCCTTTACTTTTTGTTTCCTTGAAGGGAAGGAAAACTATAAGGAATGAAAAATTGCAAGGAAAGAAAAAAGTCCATTATTCTGTTTCCTTGAGAGGAAGGAAAAGAAGAAAAAAAATTAGTTTCGGAGGTTGGGCGAACTGACGTCTTGTTTTTCCTAATTTTTCTGTTTGATTCGGAAGGATTAGTTTCGGAGGAAAAGTTATAAAATTTTTCATCTACTGTTTCACTTAAAATTTAGCGGAAAACTTATTTTTTTTTTCTTTTCCTTTAGTTTTCCTCCCGAACATAGTGTTAACCATTACTTCAAATGGACTTTTTCTTTTTTCAGCTGCATGTTCACTTTATTTATATAAAAATTGAACTACATATTTTAATGAAATAGGATGAAAAATTGGAGAAGATTGTGACAATGAACTGCTGGTAGCTGCATCTTTTACAGCCTAATATCACGGATAAGGCTATTCATCGTTCTTTAAAGAAAACTGTGCCTATATTCCAAACGTAATAGACTGTTTTGTTTTGTATTGTATTGATGCTCCTCATTGTTCTTTGTTTGTCGATTGAAGTGCTTTCTTTCCGGTTGTAAAAAAGCATAATCTAATCTTAATCCTTAATTATAGCTAACCTCTGAAATTTTTATATTGAATGTGAGCTTGTTTGTCCATGTCAACCTTTGGAACCTGAGTCACCAGACACAAGTCTGACATGAATTGATATGCATTATGGTGGGCATATGCCTGAATCTTTGGGATACATTTTCTTCATGCACCCATTAGATTGCATTTTTTTTTCATTGATGGAATCTATGAAATGTACTTACGATCACATTTTTGTATCTGTAATGCAGGGTTGTTAGAATACGGCGCTCACGGGAGGTGAACCAGGAAGCAGTTCTTCTTGCACTATGTTCAAAGACATTTACACAGAAAGTGATCATTTTCAGGTTTTTGTTTTACATTACATAGCTTATTGTGATTTTTGTCTGAGAGTTTAAGAGAAAATTATTAGTCTGTTTCTTATATTGTAGTTGAGTTTGGTACAGCAAGGTTGTGTATGATATATTGGCAAAGTAATTGGATTTTTTAAGGTGAAGTTGGGATTCAAACATGAACCTTGTTATCAAGTATCAACAATTAGGTGGTTAAGCTGGAGATATTTATTAATTAAGGAAGCAGATAATTAATGCGAAGTTGAACTTCGTTGCCTTAGATTTATAAATACAAGTAATATCTACATCTTGCTATAGATAATTTAGATACTTCATTGTCTTCTGTAGCTTGATGTTTAGTTGGTTGTGTAACTTGTAACAAGAGACTTCACATTGACTGTAAAAATATTTGTTCTCCAGACAATTTTGTTTTTTGGCAGATATCTTTTAAAATTTATCTTCTCCTGTCTTAATCAACTGGTTTATATAGCTTGACAGATATCATAATTTGTCAAGGTTTTTTGTTTCAGTGGGACAAAACAAGCCGCACATAGGTTGAAAATTATATTTGGTCTGGCAGGCATGAAAGCTGCTGAGCTTCATGGAAATCTTACTCAAGCACAACGGATGGATGTGAGTAGCCTTCTGATAGTGATTTTTCTGTTCTATTACTGTATGTTCTTGTTTTTTTTTTCTTTTGCGGTACTACTTCTGCCCTTCTATTATGAGTTATTGCTGAGTAGATACATGGCTAGTAGACATGGTTATGTTTTCATTTTTTTATTATTTTTTTGCATTATCTAATCCTTGCCATTACATAACATGAAAATGATTATGAAGTATGAAACACTAGCATAATATCATAGTATTTCTATAATCGGTGATATTGAATTATTTTACTTACTAGGTATATGATAGTAGATGTAGTTTTTTTTCCATGCACCATAGGCCAAAGTATTATCATTCTATGGCAGTGATTCTGTCTATACTATGAGATTAAATTATATTGCGGTATTCATGATAGGCGAATTCTTCTCCAGTCCCTTGTCATATAATAGATGCATTGATTGACTGGTTTGTTTTCTCTTATATGTTTTTCCGTCAATTCTTTGCAGGCATTAGAACAATTCAGAAAACAGGAAGTTGATTTTCTAATTGCAACTGATGTTGCTGCTCGTGTAAGTATAATTTTTTTCTTATTTGTTCAAATTTGATTATATGAGTTATAACCATTTGAAAAGTCTTCCTTGCTTATATAATTGGTTTGTTCTCCATTTTTGCTCTGTTTGTCATTTGAAAAGTCTTTCGATATCGTTTGGCTTCTTTACATGACTTTCTGTATTTTTGATCACCACATTCTTTTTCTTCTTTAACAGGGTCTTGATATAGTAGGCGTGCAGACTGTAATTAATTTTGCTTGCCCTCGTGATTACAAAAGGTTTACCACACATTCTTCTTTGCTCTTTTGATTATTATAGGTGCATGTTTACCTGTGAGGAAGATGTTTTTTTTTCATATTTTTGTCTCGTTATCTCTTTCCCTGGCTGTTACATGTCAGAGCTACATGCATTTAGTTTCTGTAAATGGTTTCTTATTTAAACCAGCTTACTTGTTAAGTATATCCCATTGGTAGTGAATCATGTGAAGACCTAGTATCCACCTATTCATCTAAACATGAGATTTTGATGGCTTCATGAGAACACCTTTCTTTTTATGCATTGCTTCAGCATTCCACTCCTGGCCACGTGTACTTTGATATGTTCAATATTCTAAGCCTTGCTGCTTTTGCTGATTTATATATTTTACATAGTAGTGATTGCTCTTTGTTCAATTATTCTTCTTTTTAACAATGTTGTACTCAGTGATATTCACAAATGCTGTCTTTACTTTACTATTACCCAATATCTTATAGATTAAAGTTGCTCACAGCATCCTATCTTGCAACTGAATGATGTTTCTGTTGTCACCTACTCAATGTTGCTATAGCCGTCTAAGGGGGCATTTGGGAATACATTCTCAATGCGATTTACTAGGTTAGGAGGAGGTGCTTGGGAAATAATTTAGTAAAGCTTTGGGCAAAAAAATGGATTTCTGGAAGTCATTTTTAGGTCACTTTCTGTCTTCATTCTAAAATTGCTTTGGGAACCCAAAAACATTTTAGCACACTGTAAGTGTTTTAGCTAGTAGCTCTAATTCTCACATTTGTTTGAACAGCATCTTATCACACCATCTATTACCCTTATCTTTTTATTTTGTTCGTATATGTTATCCTCGTATTTCATCTCTTGATCTCATGTCCGCAAATATTTTTTATTTCATTATATGGTGATATATTTGCAACTTGCTGGCTCTTTTTCAAGTAGCACTATTTGGTACTTTCTTATCACTATTGAGTCTTTTTATTGCCATGCCAGTTCTATTTTGTCACATTCAATCGATTTACTACCTTCTATGTCACTGCTTATCAAGTATGTCACATCTTTTGCCTATCTTTTCATTTCTTATGTTTCACTGTACAGTTATCTTCACCGAGTTGGTCGTACTGCTCGAGCTGGACGTGAAGGATATGCTGCTACATTTCTCACTGACGAAGATCGCTCTCTCTTAAAGGCTATTGTAAGTCTCTTTTCATAAAAGAAACAATTATGTTTCTAGGATATGGTTTCTATAGCCACAAAGAGTAAGAGAATTTCATTATTGAAAATGAAACCCACATACTTGATAGAGGTGTAGTTTCCTTCCATGGGTTTAGAGTCTTCTTTACATCCTAGTTGTTCTACTAAGGCATAATGAATGTCATTTGTCTTTGGAATATACATATAATTATTTCTCTTTTAGTGCAAACTTTGGCGACATGCAGTTTGACACTTGCTACTGGGACTTTTTGGAGCCAGGTTTGGTTTACGGGATTGAAGTCTTTAGTTGCACATTGCTATGCCGAAACTTGTCTCTAGTTCATCAGCCTTGTGCTTAACTTCATGTGTTAGATTTGGGTTTCTTCACTTTGTCATCGTGATTATTTTTGTCTCAGTTGCTTTTATCGTGCAAGGTATGAAATCTCAATAGCCATGTATTGGTCTAGTCAAACTGCATGCTACACGAGCGCTCAGTTCATGACAGGATTGATATCCTTAGCTTCGAAATTGGTCTATGCTTTTAATTGTAAAAATAACAAGCAAGTCTGTTTCATAGGCGTATTGCACCCAATCTGGATTTGTTCAAATAGAAAACAAATGGAGTTAAATTATGACGCCTACTATGACAGTAGTAGTTTCTGTACTAATACTAATATCAATACTTAGTAGGAACCTCTTCTACACTTAAAATGAATATCAATCACCTGTTTAACTTTGTGCAAGGATAATTGTTTATGTTGATGTTGTAGTTATGCAATGCTCTAATATGGAACTAGTCCTAACCAAGGTTTTAAGTCTCCGTTTGGCAGCTCAGTCCAGTGAGCTGCTGAGCTGCTGGAACTGTTTATACTAGCTAGTATTGGTGGCTGTGCCAGATGCCACTTCTGCTGTCGAAGCATCCGCGAACTCGAACTGCGGCGGAAGCTTCGTTCGAAGCTTCCTCCAGCTTCCACCATGCCGCCTTGTGCTCCGGAGCCAGTCTTTCGCCAGATACAAACTGGAGGAACCGGACCGGTTCCTTAATCCATGACCCTAACTCTAAGATATGTGGAACACTACTTTATCACGTGTAGTGTGCCATCTCAATCCATTATGACTTGTACTAGGAGGGTTAGCATCATTGGAGCCAATATGTGATTCAAGTATGCATAAGCATAAAGTCCTTGCTATGCTGCCAGTGATGGCCGTAAGATGCATTATATCATTATTCCACAGTATTCCAATAGGAGCTATCATCAGATTCACCACCTAGGAAGCTTGACCGCATTTCAGTGTAATCATAATGCCCTCTTGGTCAATGTATTATTTATTGATTCTCTTCCCTTGTAATGCTTAACATTGGTTAACATGAAACTCTATGCTCCACGATGTTGTACTGTGAGTGAATTGAGATGCACATGCGTGTTCCTAAAATACCGGAATATTTTCACTCAGGCAAGTCAGCTATTCCATACAGATTTAGCATCATTATTATCTGAATCATCATCTGTTGGTATTGCTATCAACATTACTAGAACTGCTGATGAACTTAACGAACAACTCTATCATAGTCTAAGGTGGTCTCTATTTCATTTCAAGATTCCTCTTCATTTATAGCATCGGCTCGTTTGCTCAGGCTTTCCCCTTTCTTATGTATCATGTGAACTTATGTCTTTAAGGTTGGGTTGGTGGTGCGCCAAGGGGTTGATAGTAGCCTTGGCTGGGAATGAGAGTAAGAACAACAAAAGTGGGTTAACTCCTGTAATTGTATTTATTTCAGCAATTCATAAATAAATTTAAAATATGTTGTGACTCTGCCGACTGATCCAAAATTTGATCATCTTATTCAATTGCATGCCACATTGAATCATCGATTCTTCATCATTCTAGAGGAAGGATGAGTTGAATGGGTTAGTATTAAGGATCTTACCACCTTTTCTTCTTCTGCTATTTATAATTTCAGGAATATGTTATATTAGATATATACCATCTTCTTATGGTGCCGATAAGTCTATTACGAATTTTATCGTGGATTAATGCAAATTTGATCCCTAGACCAGTGGAGAAAATTGTCTTGGGCATCTTGCCGTCTATGTCTTGGGCATCTTGCTGTCTATTTTCTAGTTGGTATTATTGTCATCCACTGCTTGCACAATGTGATGTTGGTTCTATCATAATACTAAATTGAGGCGTGTCTACTTGTGAAAGAAAACCTTTAGTTGAAATCAGGGTTTAAAGTTTTGGTCCGGCAACTCGGTCTGATGAGTTGCTTGATCGGTTTGTACCAGCCGGTGCCGGTGGCTGTACTGAATGCTGCTTCCATCTTCTAAGTCTTTGCTGCTGTCGAACGAAGCTTCCGCTGGCAGCAAAAGACGTCGTTTGAAGCTTTCTCCGGCTTCCGCTGCGCTGTGCTCCGGTGTCGGTCTTTTGGCAGACCAGTATAAACCGGAGGAATTGGTCAGTACGGGACTGGTTCCTCAATCCATACTTGAAATATGAGGAAGTTAATACCCTCTGTGTTAGCTCATTCCATGGAGGACATCATAGTGAAGATGAATTCTTCCTGATCTGGTAAACTTTAGTTTCACCCCATCATTGAGATAGAGAAGTGATATTGTGAGTTAGAAGTCTTGATCTCGGGTTTAGGTCACTGAATGGTGGACACTATATTGTGGTAGGTGTTTTGGCCACATGGGAAGAAATCTAGTAGAAGTGAAACCAATTGAACTGTATGTACTGGTTGTGTTGTGATGTAAGGGCCATCTTTAGTTTAGAAGCTGATTTCTATATAATAATGGCTTGGCTATAATAATGAGAATTTAAGTTAGAAGACTTGAGTCCTTGGACAATATTTTCTTAAAATAAAAAAATTCATTGTTTTCTCTAGTTTACATGTTGTGGCACTGGAACACTTGTTGTAACGTCACAACGAAGTATTGTTTTTGATTGCTGAGTTCTAATGTGATTATTTTATTCTTTATTCATCAAACAGGCAAAGAAAGCTGGATCACAACTCAAGAATAGGATTGTTGCAGAAAGACCTGTAGCTGAGTGGTCAAAGTTAATCGAACAAATGGAGGACCAAGTTTCTGCAGTTCTTCAAGAAGAAAGGTTTTGATTCTTTTTTTAAAGGAATACCCAGTAATAAATTGATTACACTGATATGTATTGGTGCAGGGAAGAGAGGGCATTGAGGAAGGCTGAAATGGAAGCTACAAAGGTTGTATTTTGTTTTAAATATTCATTTATAATGGATAACATGGCCTTACATTGATGCAATATAAATTTTAACTTTGTACAAGTTAATTTTCTCTACTTATAGGCGGAAAACATGATCATGCATAAAGATGAAATTTATTCACGTCCCAAAAGAACCTGGTTTGCAACTGAGAAGGAAAAAAAGGCTTTGGCTAAAGCTGCAAAGGTAAAACTTGTTTACCAAAAGAGGTCATTCTGATCAATTCACATGACTGGTCATGCCTTATTGTATGTATACATTTTAATGAATCTTCATCTGCTTGTCTTTTATATTATGTGAATTTGTACTCCTTTATCTTTGATATTGTGTTTATCATGTGATGGATAATTGAAAATGACTAAACTGGACCAGTCTGCTTTCTACTTACTTTTTAAATCTTTTATGTATATTAAGTGGAATAAATTTGTTTACCAAAAGAGGTCATTCTGGTTAATTCACATGTCTGGTCATGCTTTATTGTATACCTTTAATGAATATTCATCTGCTTGTCTTTGTTATTGTGTTTATCATGTGATGGAAAATTGAAAATGGCTAAACTGGACCAGTCTCTGCTTCCTACCTATTTTTGAAATCTTTTAGTTATATTTAGTGGATTTCATTTTTATCCCTTCAATTGTCACAGGCATCCTTGGGCAAAGATAAAAATGGTCAAGTACTCAGTGCGCAGGAAGCAGAAGAACTGAAATTAAAGGAGAAGCGGAAGAGGGAGCGTGAGGTAAGTTATTCTCTTAAGATTACGCTCATTATGGTTCATGCTTTTTAATATATCTAATATTATCTACATATGATATTTGGATTGGCATTTAACAGAAAAATCTGCCACGGAAGAAACGACGCAGATTGGAAGCAGCACGAGAGATGTTAGAGAATGAAGAAGACAATAATGAAGATCAGGTTCAGTTTCTATCTGGATTTGCCTCTCACATCATGATTTACTTCAAAAAGCAACTGTGGTTTTTTATGTTGTTTTTTTGCTTTCTGAGATCACTACTGCAGATTCTGTGTAAAATTGATTTTATTACATCCTAATTCCATCATCTTCGGAATTAGATCTTATCTGACATTTTATTATAAATCCTGATACCATTAGGGATGTCATGCTGAATGCAAGTTAGTCTTCAACATCTAATTACGGTAACTTTGATTGAACGTAGGAAGTTGAAGGACGAAAGATGAAAAAAACAGGCCAGTCCCTTGTTGATCTAGCCTATAAGCGAGCAAAATCAATCAAAGCGATGAAGAAAATGCATGACAGTGGAAAGAAGTTGAAAAACACTGCCAAGAATCAAAACCCTGTTCGAAAGGATCAGTCGAGGAAAGAAGAGATGCTTGAGCTGTTCCAAAATGATATGAGTGATAGAAAACAAGCACGTATTTCTAAGAAAAGTAACAATGTTTCAGCACGGATGAAATCAAAAAGTTCCTTTAAGAGTAAATCAAGGTATTTTTGACACCAGTAGCATGTGTACATTGTTCTACATGCCTGTTCTTCTGTATATAAATCTGGACACTTGTTTGTGTTCTGCGTCTTGTTTTTATCATCATAATTTGATGCTTGATCTGCAAAATCTTTTGTTATAACTTTTTCTGTTGACAAATTTGTAGACTTTCAGATTCAGCCACTTGTTTAGGCAAATATCTATTAAAAAAAAAATCATATCCTGAATTGTGGTTTCACAAAAATCAATGAACTTTCCTTTTTTTCTTTTGTACTTTGGTGGGAAGTTGTTTGACTGCACTGTAGACAAGTCAATGATAACTTTTCAGGGTATTTATGTGTAATTTAACATAAGAGGACTAACAATAAATTCTCTGTTAAATCTCATCAGATGTTGATAAAGGCTGAGCAGTGTTTGTGTGGCCATATCATATTTTATGAGACAAAAGGATTTCCCATTCAACATTGTCTATGTAATCTGCGACGTCAGATGAATTTAGTGAAAATATTGGACATTATACTCTCTTGCTTATATCTGTGTTGCTAAGAAAAGCACTGAAGCTAAGATTTCAATTTAAGAATCTCTGTTCATGGATTGCAGAATCAAGTTTGATTAATGTAGAGAAACAAGCACAGTTTTGTGATTATTATTGTAATGTTCCTGTTGTCCCCTCTTCCAATTATGTTACCTCAAATATGATTTATTTGACAAACGGTTCTTGTGTTTCTTTATAGGTACAAGCGGCGGAAGTAGGAGACATTGGAAAGGACCAAGGTTTGACGATGGATCCTAGCTGGACTAAAATTAAGGTAAGGTTGCTTATATTCATTAACGTCAAAGTTTTTTTGCAAAATTCATTTCGAATTAATTCTAAGAACATATATTATCAACAAGCTAGATGCTTCGCCTATGCCACAGCGGAATAAATTGCATCTCAGGCATTATCAACTTGTGTGGTAAACGTTTTGATTTTATTGCATTGAACTGTGAAATTTGCAGTCTGTATTCGCATCATTTTTCTGGGTGTCTTATTTCATGTATTCACTGTTCCTTAACGCTTCCATCGTAATTGGTTTCTAGATTGATCTGAATTTATGGTTTCAGCAGTCAGCTTGCTATCAAATTTGTTCAACTCTCATTGCTGTATTTCCACGCAGGCAAGTTGGACTAGCTGAGCAAATGGCTTCATGACGGAGCAAAGATCCAGAATTTATTTATCCACTGAAGCATTAGTTTAATGTAAATCTTGTAGTTGAGCAAAGATGTTTTTAGATGTATTGCCAATATAGATGGACAGGTTAATCAGCTTATAGTGAACGTATTCCTTCAAATTAATTGTACATTTAACTCAAAATATGTGCTTGGGCTACAAACATTGTTAGCAACTTGAATTTAGGGAACATGTCGATGTAAGAGATTATATTTAGTAAGCCGTAAACAGAAATGTGTTATTTCAATAGAACTGGTGGTCGAGTTATTAACTTTACATTTCAATTGAACTGTAGGCGTACGAATGTTTTAGCTGCGCACATTCTATCAGCAATTTCCTTGTGCTTGATAATCATTGTAACTATAATCTATTTTTTCTAATGGTGAAATCTTGTTTGTCTGATTCTAATCTTCTCGTTAGGACAATTTCTTTATCTAGAGCTTATATTTTTACAACAGAATTGGACATGTTTTATTTTGCCAAAATGTATTTGAAGTTCTATTTACGTGAAATATTGTAAGTATCCAGCTCTTAGGGTATATTATGAGTTCGAGCAGTATGTATTCATTGTTGCTGTTTTCAGGATTAGATCGATAAAAATTTGTCATCAAATAAGCGTTTCATTATTTTGTCATCAAATACCATCGGCATTGTTCTGCTAGGTTGTAGAGAATAAACCGTTATGCCACAATACGTTATCATCAAGTAGTCAAAGCTTGTCGGGCAATGTAATTAGTTATGCTTTACTTGGTGTTTTCTCATAACACTTGCTTCAGGCTACTAAAGGCGATCACAGTTCAATAGTTAAATAGTGTGAACTGCTAGTAAGCATTGGGTTCCAGATATAGTAGAAACTGCTAGTAAAACTCACGAACTACGATCGTTTACTTAGCCCATGGAAGAAACGATGTTTCCTCCTCTTAGAATGTTTCTGGGAGGCCCTGGCAGACACGTAAGGGAAAAAACCACTACATTTTATTTTATTTTTTTCGAGTTAGCAAATTCCTCATAGGTGTAGAACTTTTGTTATCTGAGTTAGTACATAATTTGCATCATTATAAGATTCTCTTCTAAGATATTCATGTATTTGATAGAACAAACCCTTTCCTGATGTTGTTTTCATATAATGAAGAATCCTTGAAAAGCTTTCCAGTGACTTTGTTTTGGATAAACTGACTCACAACTCTACTACATAAGAAAGGTGGCAGTTAAGATAACATCTCCCCAAAAATAACAATGAGCATTCATATGGAAAAGTAGTATACAAGCAACATTCAATAAATGGTGAATTTTACATTCGGTTATCACATGTAGTTGACAACTGTAACGGCATATGTTTGATGAATAATACCTTGAGTAGTGCAAAAAAATTGAAAGGCAGATTGAGTGATAAGAGCATCATTTGTACAAATAATTTTTCATGACACACCAAACTGAGTTTTCACTTCTAAGTAGAACATGAAAAATACATTAAAGGCATCATATCGATTTTTCAACAAAAAATCCAATACATACAAGTATAATCATTGATAAAGATGACAAAATAATAATAACCATCTTTTGTAGGTACACGAACCTAAATATTAGAATAAACAAGATTGAAGGGATTTTCACTTTGACCACTATTGCTAGAAGGATATTGATGTTTACCAACTGAGAGGCATCTCTGATGGGAGAAGGGTGACCTCTAATTAAAATGTTTAGATGAACTGAATTTGATGTTAAATATGTTAAAAGCCTTGCGGATATTGATTTTTTTACAAGGCTTTTGACGTATCTTAGTTAAACTAAATACTTATTTGGATGGGTCATTGAGTAGTTAATTTAGTAAGTGTTGTGTTAGCAGATAGTTGAACAAACTTGTGGCAGTATATATTATTTTTGGTTGGGCATCTTAAGTTGGCCCTCTTTAATCGACCTTGATTGGCTCCAATTATCCTCTTCTAATCTAATTGCGGCAAAGTTGAAGTCAATTATATCTTCTTATATAACTTTAATAACTCTTGTTAAAGGTTTTATCGCATATGTGATCCTAGTCCAACTAAACTGGAGAGATTAGCTATGGTTGGTCACTGAGGTTCACTAAGCAATGTTAATCTATTGGTGAGAATTTGGCGAGAATTGTGAGGTTATTTTTGGTCATGTTTTAATGTGATTTGACGTTTTCAAATTCACCTTAAATTAATAAGGTTTTTTGTTTAATGGGTTCTGGCTTCCAATGAGTGCAAGCACTCATTGTTAATTACCCCTGAAATCAGGGTACCTTTGATTAAGAGATCTATATAAGTAAACACCATTCCATAAATTGGAGGAAAAATGATTTATAAATGTCATATCAATACATGGCTCATGAACAACTTAAAATTTGAAACAATCTTCATTTATCAAAGAAAGACTTATCGGCAAATATCCGATTTTCCATGAACATGAGGGTATTTGAACATTCAGCCTTGATGGCGTATTTAAAATTTGGCATGCACTCAGCCTTGATGGCTTGACAACTTATGAATAGTTAAATTTGATGTGTGCTCAGCCTTGATGGCTTATGAGCATTTGGATTTAGACATATGCTCGGCTTTAATGGCTTATGAGCGTTTGGACTTGATTTGTACTCAGCTTTAATAGCCTGTGAGTATTTGAATCTGATTTGAACTCGGCTCCAATAGCTTGTGAGTATTTGAATTTGATTTATGCTCGGCCTTGATGACTTATGAGCATTTAAATTTAATTTATGCTCGGCCTTGATGACTTATAAGCATTTAGATTTAATATGTGGTCAACCTTAATGGCTTGTGAGCATTTGATCTTGATTTATGCTCGACCTTGATGGCTTGTGAGCATTTGAATTCGATTTATACTCGACCTCGACGACTTATAAGTATTGGATTTGATATGTGCTCGACCTTGATGGCTTGTGAGCATTTGAATTTGACATGTGCTCGGCCTTGATGGCTTATGCGCATTTGGATTTGGAAAGTACTCGGCCTTGACGACTTGTGAGTATTTGATTTGATTTGTGCTCGGCTTTGGCGGCTTATGAGCATTTGAACTTGAGATACTCGGTTTTGATGACTTATGAGTATTTTGAATTTGATTTATGCTCGGCCTTGATAGCTTGTGAGCATTGGATTTCATATGTGCTCGGCCTCGACGGCTTATGAACATTTGAACTTGATTTGATATTCGGCCTTAATGAATTGTTGATAGGCCCCGCAAGTGTACGGTTTCTATCGAAGTAAAAAGTATCGTCCTTAGGAATCTTGATGTCAAGTACCGACTTTAAGTGTCATTATTAGCTAGATAATTCAAATTCAAATGAAAGAATTGCACTAAGACTAAATTATCGAATCGAAGAATCAATGACTATAAGGGAAAATTACAGTTTTAGAAGTGTTCGAAACTTCAGGTTTTACCACGTTGAATGCTTTATATGTAAATCAATGAATCAAAACGAATTAGAAAACGGATCTCTTTCTCTCGAAGCGCAATCCGACAGTAAATAACTTAAGGCAATCACTCCTAGGGTATGGATTACCTTCTCTCGAAGCGTAATCCGGTGTCTAACTTAAGCTAATCTCCTACTCTCGTAGTAAAGCTAGCTTAAGAGACCCATTGGACTTTATGAAAGATTGTAAATCCTCAAGTGACGTTGAACGGCTCTCGTAATTCAAGCCACAAGTTTAAATGAGAACATTCGAGTGTTACGGTTCACCTTTCGGTACTTCTCGTAACACTTAACACATACAAAAGTTTGGCTAAAACAATCATACGCAATAAGCACAACTCAATTAAATAAGTTAATGTACTAAAAATAATACTGAGATTCATAATAATGTTTTACACAAGAGAATTTGTTCAACGAGCTACGCCCGAGTCCAAACTAGGGTTTTACGCTAGAAAATACATCATTTAACAATTAAAACCCAAGTAAATGAATTCGAATGAGAAGTTACAACTCAAGGGTAGGAGACAATGAATCTTCAGTCTTCTCTCAAAAGCCCCAAAGAAATCCATTGAATCAAGCCCTTGAACAATCAAAATCGCCCCTTTTCACCCTAGGTCGCGTTACTCCAAAGTTCGACCCTTGTAACTGCCCAAAATCCTAACTTTTATACCTCAATTGAAGCTTTGGGTGGTTAGGAAGGTTAATTGGGCGTTTAACCCAATTTCTAGGCATCTGGAGCATCGGAATTGATGAAGAAACGAACTAATGTCGCAATCTGCGGATGCGAACACGGGCGTGATGGTGAACACGGGCAAGCCGTGATCGGCAAGTAAGCACGGCCGTGCGTCTGGACATGGGCAGGCCGTGTTCACTTCGGAAAAATCTGGAACACGCAAACATGGGCATGCGCATGGCGTTGATGTCTTCGGCTTATTTTTAGATTCTGTTGAACACGGCCGTGACAGTAAGCATGGCCAGGCCGTGTTCTCCTCGTCAAATAAGGATTTTGAAGCAGCGATGAACATAGCCGTGAACACAAGCACGGCTAGGCCGTGTTCTCCATAGCAAGCTCCAAAAATTCCAAAATTTTTTCTGTGACCTTGGGAATCTGTGATGAATCTTCCTGTAACTTCAAATCTTCAAAGTCTTTATGAAAATAAGGTAAAATGACCTGCATTTCACAACAAACCAAAATCTTTATGAAAAGATGCTAATTTAAGTTATAAAACAAGAAGAAAGCCTGAAAAGATCATATGAAAGGTACTTTAAATTATATAAAAATAGCACTCATTAAAATATCACAGACTTAAAATATTACTTGTCCTCAAGCAATTAAACTAGCTAAAAACCAAATGGTAATGAAAGAAGTATGTTCTAAGGCTAAAGCACTTACTAATATAAAAACCATTACACTCAACCTTAACCTTAGAAGACAATTAAGTTATAATTAATACTGAAAGCAGAAATCAATTCGCTAGGGTATACCTTAACATCTGAAAAAGGATTAAGCACTAGTCATACTAAAACTAAACATTATTATCAATTCCTTCTAAAATAACCAAACTAAGCAGAATCCATCAGGATGTAAATATAATTTTTTTTCATAAAGTAGACATAGAATCATGAATTATCATCGGTTGGCTTAAGCTACTTCCCTGAATATATTTTCAACCTTGTTACACGAAAGACAATCATTTGTGATGAAAGCACCCCCGGGTACTTAGTTAGAAAACAGATTCAGAGTGTGTACATCACATAATGCACACAAACTCATTTCTTCACACCTACTAAAAGATAGAAGAAAGTGGAGTTGTTCACTTTTACCAAACCCCTTCTTTTTCGCATGACTCTTCTTATTCGCTCTTTTTTTTTTTACTTTCGACAGTGCCAAGTTGGATGAAACCTTTGGAGTCATCTTCACTTCGGTACCACTGCCTCTTATTTTTATTTTTTACTAAATAAACATCCATGGTATCTCCTTTTCAGATGGTTCAATCAAAGGAATACAATAAATAAAATGAAGTCATAGTATGTAATTGGGCTTTTAAAACTAAATCAGAAGAAAAGTTTACCTAGTTAATATCATTCATGTTACAATAGAATCATACTCAATTATAATCTAAAAGCTAGGTAAGTGTGTAATTGTAGACATGATATAAAGCACTTGAACTAAAGAACAAACACATTTTCATGCCATAATGGTAACTCGGGTTAGTGATGACACCGAAATTTATAATAAATTTCATGTCATTTTATATATCTTTTTGTGTCAAATTCATACTACTTTGCTTATTTTTATACCTTTTTTTATCAAATATTGCAAAATCTACTTCTATTTTGGTTTTTCATGATTTTCAGGTAAAACGACACTAATTTTAGGCGTTTTCAAGCAAAATCAAATACATGGAAGAGTTACCATCATCAAGAAAAGGATACATGATAAATTTCAAGCAAAATGGAGCCAAGAACCAAAATACGGCAGGGCTGTAATCTATATTACGGTACCGTATTTTCGAACGCTACCGTAATATTAGAGCACTGCCGTAATTTGGGGAGTTTTTCACCCCGACAATTTTCCTGATTTTATGGCACTACCGTAAACAATTACATGGTGCCGTATTTTGGAGTGCTTTCAAACAAGAGATATTCACTGAAATTATGGCATTGTCGTAAGCCATTTCACGGGCTGTAATTTCCAGACAATTCTGACCAGAGAGTTCAGTTGATTTTACGGCACTGCCGTAATATATTTTATGGGCTATAATTTTGACCCAGAACACACAGAACCAAAATACGGCACTGCCGTAAAATAAAACACGGCCGTAATTTTTTCCTAGACACGCAAGCTTTTCGGGCTCGATTCTTGTGCGGACCATATCTTGAGATCCAGACATCCAAATCGAGATCTGAAAGATGCTGCGGACTCGTCTCGAGGAGGAGAAGATAAGGGACTAAAAGCCCTGATTTTTATCATCAATCGAGGGAGCAATCAACAGAGAGGTACTTAGGGTTCGACTTCACACCGAGAGGCGTGGAGGCCACCTCATGCCGTGATTTTTACACAGAAGCTTCGTCTAGAGGAGAGGACGCCACACCAGAAGTTTCAGAGCGAAAAGAGATCAATTGGAGGAGGAAGCAACGAAAGAAGGGCTGGGGTACTGTTCACAGCGAGTTTTCGAAGCAAATTACGGTTGTAATTTCTATTACAGCTGCATTGTAATGTTATTTCTCCTTTCTCTTGGTTTTCTGATCACTCTGAGACTATGATTCATTGTATTTTTTCTTCCATGCTTGCTTAAACATCTTTTGGGACATGGGATGCAATCCCTTTGATTTTATATGATTAGATAACTTTTATTTTCGTCAGAATAGTTTTATTATGATGATTCTACTTATGTGATGATTGTCTATAATTCTTTGTAGTTTCTTATTGTCATGCATGTTTTAGAATTTTGCGAAATAAACTGAAAGGTTGATTATGAAATTTGGAACCCTAAAAAATCATTGAGTTTGGAACTTATCATAAGAAATTAGGTTTGTTCTTTGAATTCTAATTTTTAGTGATTTTATTATCATGTTTGATAAAAAGAATCTAGGATTGAGTTATTGTATCAAACGTGGAGATCTTGCATGAAAGTGAAGATCAGAACGTTGGAGAACCATAGGTAGAACTTGTGTTGAAACTTGGATGCACGAAAGTGATCCTTGAGTTCCTTGTTTGATGGTTTACTTATTTTCAGCATTGGGATAAATCTTGCGCGAAAGCGAGGATTGGTCCCTGCATGATTGTCTGCATGAAAGTGAGATGATGCTTTTATGAAGTAAATTATGTCTTTATCATGATGAAATTAGTCTGACGACCTTTTATTCATATCTAGTCATTGAAATTAAAGTGGATGAAACCCTAGTCCCAATTTCTCTCTCTGTTTATCTTTTCGCTCTTCCCATTGTTTACTTGCATTAAAATCGGTTGCTTAGCTACTATCACGGAAGAGAAGGCAATAGACATCGCCCTCGCAGGCGATCATCTTCATCGAGAGACAAGTCTCGATGTCAATCCGGGAACTCCCCCTGGCCTGCTCCACCCCATGAAGGTCGACACTCAACGCGATAGCGATCGGTGTGATAAGGCTGCCTAAGGCGATGACCCCCTTTGCACGGTGGCTAGCTTATGTAGTTGTTTAACGAAATAAAATACAGTATTAATCTTGAAAGAATGTACCATCGCCCATAGGAAGAACACCTCAGTGGCTCGCACCATGCCGTCGCTCTCGCCCTGTGCAAATATAGTGTGCGCCAAGACCCGATGAACATAGCGGAAGCAAGGGTTGCTGACGTAGCTCGCCCGTGCTGTCCGAGATACAAAAGGGTGGTGCCTAGAAATCGCATCCCAAAACTCATTATCGCTATACTCGTGCGGAGTAAGGCGAGTACCATCCTCAGGGAACCCAAAGATCTGATTAAGCTGCGAGAGGGTGAGAGTGCGCTCCTGGTTCCCCAACCGGAAAGAAATAGAGCCATCGTCATTATCATCGTGAATGTTGACATCAACCTCGAGCGACGATAGGAATTCCAATGCGATCGGGATGTACGTCGATGGAGCTATCTCAAAGAACTTCGTCCACCCAATGTTTTGGAACATCCAATAGACATCGTCGAATAATCCCAACGACGTAAGAGTCCCTCGATCAAGATACCAGGTAGTGACAACCCATCTAGACTCTAGCAGCTCGTAGCGCGCCTTCTGCGCTGAATCGTGGAAAATGATCCCATATTGGTTTCATTCCTCTGCCGCGGCCGGCCGCTTGGAGGAAGAACCCTTCTTCGTCGCCACAGTATTCTTCCGGGAAAACATGGTTGGCCAAGTTGTGGATTCGGAAGAAGTTGGCGCAAATCGGAAGAAGAGGCAGGGATCTGGTTGCTGAGAGGAAGCCGACGATGGCTGATGAAAAACCCGGTGGAAGGTGGTGAAATGGAGATCTGGCTGGAGGAGGCGAGCCGCTGGTTGCTAGAGCGGAAATTTGGCGGGTAGCAGAAGGTTAGCAACTCAGCTGGCGACAGAGAAGAGAGTTGGCAGCGGAATCCGGTGAATGGGGAGGCGGCTGGCGGCTGGAAGAAAAATAGAACACAAAGCTGGGGTGCAAAACCCCCAGATCCGTGAATCTATAAGCGCCAGAAGGTTGAAGGAAGTGGCGGCCGAAAGTAGGGAAGCTTAGAAACCCGTCGGCGGCGAAATCCGGCAGAGATCTGCTTTAGGCGGCGAAACCGGCGAACAGGCAGAAACTCGCCGAAAACCATGGATCTAGGTGTCGCCGAGAGGTGGAGAAGCCTCAGACGATGACGGAGGGAAGTTCCAGCGAGGTTGGAGCTCGGAGGCAAGTAGAAACGGTGGTGGCGGCGCTGGAAATGGGCGGAAACCCTAAGTTCCGCCGCCGCATCCTTTTATACGTGGGTGAGTCGAAACACAAACACGGGCGTGTTGATCGACACGGCCCGGCCATGTTCAACTCGGCACAAAAGTTGCCATCTCAAGCACGGGTGTGTTGACATGCACAGGCTGGCCGTGTCCATCGCGTCAAAAACTGGAGTTCCCTAGACACGCCCGTGTCTTCACGCACAGCCCCACCATGTTCGCCTTGTCATGCTGCTCCGTAATCTGTGAGACGATCACGGCCGTGTTGGCACGCACGGCCAGGTCGTGTTCGTCTGGTCAATGAGGAAAAAATTCCCTAAAAATTGCCAAAAATTCCCACTATTAATATGATGCTAATCAATGTATAAAACAAGTGAAATAATACCATAGGATATCACAAAAATATATAAAAAAAACAAATAAACAAAACATAGTATCACAGCAAATAATATCAAGTTTGTCCAATTCACACACAACACAACAGATAAATCCATGGGGTGCCTCCCATGTAGCGCTGATTTAAGGTCAGCAGCTTGACCAATGTCTGAAAATCACGGCACGTCCAATGGATCGGAGGCAGAAGAAATGGCAAGCACTCGCCCCTTTCTTCGGCGCCTAAATGTTACACCTGTAGATATGAGCAATAAGAGCAATAGGTGTGTAGTATAAAATGTTTTAATAGTACATGGTACAGAAAAAGTATGATAGTCTAAATCATTCTTCCAATCTCTCTTAGAAGCCATATCTTGAAGTCTAACATGCAGCACCCTGTGGGAAGCCACATCCGGGTGTACGTCGAAGAAACATGCGCAAGGAAACACCTCCTTCATCGGCTTGGCACAGTCATCATGATTGGATAATTGGCACATTAGCTGAGGATCCCACTTTTCTCGTGAAAGATGAGTAGTTTCTGTTACGACCTCTAGGCTACAACAAGAACCTGGAAAAGACAATTCTTTTGCATCAGTAGAAAGATCAAAGTGTAGAACGGTCTCACCAATGTTTAGGGACAACTTCCCATTCTTAACGTCTATAACAACCCCAGCAGTTGCGAGGAAGGGTCAGCCCAATATAAGGGGTAGTCGGGCATTCTCTATCATATCTAGGACTGCGAAGTCCACCGGAATAAATAAATTCCCAACTTTAATTGGTACGTCCTCCACAATTCCCACTGGGTGGTGAATAGAGCCATTAGCGAGCTGAAGGGCCATGGATGTTGGTTTCAAGCGTCCCAAATCTAGATTTTTAAAAAGGGATAGAGGCATGATACTAACACTGGCCCCCAAGTCACAGAGAGCTCTCTCTAATGAAAAATTACTGATCTTACAAGAGACAGTAAAACTGCCTGGATCGTTAAGTTTTCTGGGCTGCGGGGTCTAAATGAAAGAGCTATACTGTCCCGTCAATGCTATAGCCAATCTCTGAGGACCAGAAACTGATGGTGTGTGAGGTGGTGAATGAATGTAAACTGGCTCTTGCCGGACCTTCGACTCCATATCTATCTCCCTTGAACACTTAGCATCTAAGCTTACACTAGACAAGTCTTCACCTATACAATCCCCCGCCGCCACTTGAGGGTCTTCCATCTGGGCATCACTGGAAATCATAATCGCGTTATAGTGCTCCCTTGGATTAGCCTCGGGTTGGGAAGGAAGCTTCCCTACTGGCCTAGAGGTTGAAGCAGCTTGTTGAGCAATCTGGCTCTCAAGTATCTTGGAATGAGAAATCAGGGAGTCAACCTTGGAATTTAACTGCCAAATAGACTCATCAACACCCTCATTTCTCTTTGACTGAGTATTGATAAAATTCTCCAGTAGTAACTCTAAATTGGACTTTTGTGGTTGGTTGAATTATCATGGTGGAAGTCCTAGTGGTGGCCTGAAGGATGCCTGAGCAAATTGATTGCCAAAGTTTCCCTGCGGTGCCTGATTGTTGAAATTCTGGGGATTGGCCTGGTTCTAGTTGTTTCGGTAAGAGAAGTTGGGATGATTTCTCCAACCGAGGTTGTATGTGCCTGAAAATGGGTCATTCGGGTTCCTCTGATCGTGTTGTAAAGCATTAGCCTGGTCTAGAGACAAATCAGAAGAAGAAGGAGCCATAATCTGGCAATTAGTAGCACTGTGTCCCAAGTTACCACAAACTTCACATGTAATTGAATTAACAGACGATGCATGAAAGTTCATAAAAGTAAGTTGATGCGACAAGGAGTCAACCTTTGCCGCCAATGAACTGAGCATGTCAAGATCATGCTTACCTCCTCCTTTTACCGGGATGTTTCTCTCACTCGTCCATTGGTAATGATTCAGAGCCATGTCCTCGATCAAATTCATGGCATCATCGATGTTCTTATTCATTAGCGCACCGCCGCCGGCTGTATCTACAGACAGACGAGTATTATATAGGAGACCATTATAAAAAGTATGCACTAGTACCCATTTTTCCAGTCCGTGATGCGGGCACATTCGTAGCAATTCCTTAAAACGGTCTTAGGCCTCATAGAGCGACTCGCCTTCCTTCTGACTAAAATTCGTTATTTGGTTCCTCAACTGAGCAGTCTTGCTCGGTGGAAAATACTTAGAGAGGAACGCATGGGAAAGATGATCCCATGTTGTAATGGAGCCTTGAGGGAGGGACTATAGCCATGCTCGCGCGTGGTCCCTAAGGGAAAAAGGGAAAAGACGTAAGCGGATAGCATTAGAAGTTACCCCATTAATTTTGAGGGTATCACAGTATTGAAGAAAAATTGACAAATGTAAATTGGGGTCATCCTGTGGTGAACCGCTGAATTGGTTCTGCTAAACCATATGCACAAGGGCCGGCTTGATCTCAAAGTTATTTGCTTCGACTGCCGGCCGAGCAATGCTAGAATGCAAGCCCTGCACATTTGGTGCTGCAAAATCTTCTAGTGAGCAGTTCTGGTCCATTATAGATGTGTTTTGATGAGGTTTTTCAAGCTGGTGATCCTGAACTTTTCTTTGAGCTCGAAAGGTTCTCTCGATTTCTGGATCTTCTGGCACTAAGCTTCCTGTTCTATTTGTTCTTGGCATGCACAGGGTTAGTAGACCAGAGAATAAGATAAGCTTGAAGAAAGGAAGAAGACAAGAGAATTTAACAAATGAACAAATGAACAAATGAACTAAAATAAAAACAAAAAGCAAGTAAAAACTAAAAGTATATAGTCTATCAACTCTACAGTTAGTCGATATTGACTAAGCCTTGCTCCCTGGCAACGGCGCCAAAAACTTGATAGGCCCCGCAAGTGTACGGATTCTATCGAAGTAGTAAAAAGTATCATCCTTAGGGAGTTAGATGTCAAGTACCGACGTTAAGTGTCATTGTTAGCTAGACAATTCAAATTCAAATGAAAGAATTGCACTAAAACTAAATTATCGAATCAAAGAATCAATGACTATAAGGAAAAATTATAGTTTTAAAAGTGTTCGGAACTTCAGGTTTTACCACGTTGAATGCTTTATATGTAAATCAATGAATCAAAACGAATTAGAAAACGGATCTCCTTCTCTCGAAGCGCAATCCGACAGTAAATAACTTAAGGCGATCACTCCTAAGGTACGGATTACCTTCTCTCGAAGCGTAATCCGGTGTCTAACTTAAGCTAATCTCCTACTCTCGTAGCAAAGTTAACTTAAGAGACCCATTGGGCTTCATGAAAGATCATAAATCCTCGAGTAACGTTGAACGACTCTCGTAATTCAAGTCACAAGTTTAAATGAGAACGTTCGAGTGTTATGGTTCACATCTCGGTACTTCTCGTAACACTTAACACATACAAAAGTTTGGCCAAAACAATCATACGTAATAAGCACAACTCAATTAAATAAGTTAATGTACTAAAAATAACACTGAGATTCATAATAATATTTTACACAAGAGAATTTGTTCAACGAGCTACGCCCGAGTTCCGAACTAGGGTTTTACGCTAGAAAATACATTGTTTAACAATTTAAACCCAAGTAAATGACTTCGAAAGTAAGAGAAGTTACAACTCAAGGGTAGGAGACGATGAATCTTCAGTCTTCTCTCGAAAGCCCCAAAGAAATCCGTCGAATCAAGCACTTGAACAAACAAAATCGCCCCTTTTCGCCCTAGGTCGCGTTACTCCAAAGTTTGACCCTTGTAACCGCCCAAAATCCTTACTTTTATACCTCAATCGAAGCTTTGGGTGGTTAGGAAGGTTAATTGGGTGTCTCCTTCCTCTTAGATTCGCTTCCTTGTAGTTTTCTTTACCTTTAAAGAGAGATTTTGAGCGTTTCAATGACGATTGTAGCGTAAACCCTATTTCGGGGCTCGGTTGAAGCCAGTTGACGATTCTTAATTGAAATCTTTATTTAATTCAGTTTTTCGAATATTATTGTGAGCATATTTTACTTTGATGCGCATATATCGTGATTTTACCATGACCGAGTATTTTCTTATTTAAGCCGTTACGATTCATACCGAGAGGAGGATCATAAGGGTGGAATCTCTTAGTAAAACTTGCGAAACCTCGACACGAGAGTGATTGGTCTTCGCTCGAGGGTTTCATAATCTGCCATAGAACTCATTAGGTTCGTCTAAAACGATCCACCGCGAGAGTAGGAGATCGTCTTAGTCGAACACCGGGGTGTACACTTGAGAGAGGGCACCTTGTACACAAGTGCACGGAATTATCGAAGTAATAAAAAGATATCGTTCCCAACGAGGATCAGGTGGTCAAGTACCGATTACACGATCGATCTAAATCTAGATGATTCAAAATGTGATTTTGTTTTGTTTGGACACTTCAAAGTACGAAAAGAAGCAAAAGCGAGCGTTCGGGTTAAAATCAGGATTTGGGGTTTCACCACACTGACGATTATGAATTTAATAAGAATAAATCTTTGATCAGAAAATTATAGTTTTAAAAGAGATTTTTCCTAAGGTACATATTACATCCTCTCGAAGTGTAATCCGGTACCTAGCTACGCTAACTCCCTACCCTCATGACAGTTAACGTAACTAGACCCATTAAGTTCTGTGAAAAACCATGGAATCCTTCAAACGAATCCGAACTACTCTCGTGATCGGATTCGTAGATTTGAAAAGAATAGATCTGACGTTGCGATTCACCTCTCGGTCTTTCTCGCAATGTCTAAGATGGAAAATTATTTGGCCAGGGTAAATTACGAAATAAACATAACTTCAATCAAATCATGATGATAAATTCATATATAAAGAGTATGAATAATGATTAATTCATAAAAGTTAGTGGGCTATGCCCTAAATCCCGAAACAAGGATCTACTCACTCATGTTCTTAAGGAAATACATGTTTTTACGATGAACAATCATACATCTAGCAAAAATTGCAAAGAATTCACTAAGACAACAATAAAACCGGCTTCCCCTCGATCTGGAGATGAAAAGTAGTCGATCAATCGTCGCTTTTGAGTGAAATCCCATCGAAATTCCACCCTGAAATCAACTTTCGCCTCTTTCACCGTTGCCTTCGTGTTCATCCGAAAAGCCCCCTTTAATCCTTGAAAAATCTCATCTTTTATAGTTGGACCAGTTTGGAACTCATCAAGGATCTTTTCTGCAAGGTTTGGTTCAAATCCGGTTCAAATCGGTGGAGAATCGAGTGAAAAACCCGTCACGCTGACGTTTTCACGGTCCGTAATGAGTTTATAGCCACGACCGTATATGTCTCTGTGTGTACAACACTTAAGTCATAGAAATATTCACAGCCCGTGATGGATTCACGGCTTCGGCCGTGAAATTTTCTGTGCATTCCGGTGGAAGATCGTCGGAAGTTATTCGCCGGAAGCAGAGGAAGGCAGGTGGAAAGGTTTCGTCGCCGCTCGTGGAAGGAATCGTCGAAAATTGGCGAGTTACGAGTGTGGGCGTAAACCCTAAGTCGCCCGTCAATTTTAAATCGTAAGAACTTACGGTCTGTAAATGCGTCATGGCTTCGGCCGTAAACCTTCCTTACTGTATAGTGTCCAGCCACATTAGTTATATTCAAAATCACGGCTGCGCGATAATTAAGGCTCCAGCCGTGAATCTCGCGTTTTGACTTCGCTTTTCACCAAAAAAAAAATCACAAAAAATCTCCAAAAAATCATGCACATAAAACAACAAATTTAGAGTGTTTTTCTTATAGAAAAGTTCATCATAACATGCAGACAAAATTGATTACGAAAATTTGAAGCTAAGTAACTAATCACGAAAGCGTTCGCCTTATGCCATTGTGCGATCTAGGAGCAAACGTTAGCCTTATGCCATTGTCACTTTGTAAATGGCTTCCAGAACCTTGTTTCCACAAGGTCCCCACAGAGTACAGTGAGCAAGGCTTCTGGAGCGCGATTACCAATGAACACAACTACTCTGCTTGCGTGGCTCGTGCCTCCAGTCTATGCAACCCAGTTATCAAGTATGTCCACCGCGTGTTGGCCCACAACTTATTTGGCCGTGGTGAGATCGACGGCATGGTTCGACAGACTGAGTTATTCTATCTCTGGTGCATGCTTCACAGCTTCCGGGTGGATTCTGGGTACTATCTTGCAAAGCAGTTTAGCCGCGTCGCCCATTCTTTGAAAGGGGCGATAGTGATTGGCGGTCTCATCACCCCTTTGGTAGTTTCATTAGGCGTCATCCCATATGGCACATTGGAAGCTACTTGCAACAACAGACTTGAGATCGAGTCTTGCGTTGCTATGAAGTTGATTATACGCAATGGTGATTCCTACTGCATGACATTCAAAGGGAGCCCATTTTGCCTGCCATTACCAAACCCAGAGAGCACCACTATGCGTGTGCGAGGGAATTGGCGTATCCAACCGGTTGATGATCCAGAGCCTGACCCCGTTGACACCGCACCACCTGCACCAGGCGCATTCTCCTTTGGCGGCACTTCACGCTCTAATTCTATGATGTCTGTCTTGCAGGAGATTAAGGAGGAGCAACTTCACCAGCGTGAAGTTATGGACTAGATGGACTCCACCCTATCTTATCTTCACCAAGACCAAGCATCCTGATGGGAAATGAATGAAGCCGGAATGCAACGCCAGCATGCGATGTTGAGCTCGATATGGGGAAAGCTATCTGCAATGGATGAGCGGCTTTCCTTTATCTCTGAGGAAAACATGGCTCGTATGGACATTTCTTCAGATGAGGAGGTCGAGCCTGACTATAGCGCACGCGGAAGAGCAAGAGCTCACGGGCTTCTGGCTCTCGCTCGTGCAAAAGGAGGTAGCTTCCTCGAGCATCAGCATTGACATCCACTCTCTCATATCATGGCATTGCATAGAGGACTATGCAAACTTTTAGAGTGGGTGAGCTATCTTTACTCCGGTTTCTTCTTCTTATCTTCATGTGGCCATTTGACTTTGCTTGCCAGACTTGTTATGACTTTTATTCTGTGATGGATGGTATTGTGGCATTGTATCTTATATGTCATTACATTCGTGGGCCTGGTCCACATCTTCAGGCCCCATTTTGTGACAGTGTTGTATGACATTACTTGATTTGCTTGTGTTAGTACTTTTCCATGTTTATTATGTTTTTCATACATGCTGTGCGAAAATTTTTCCATGAGTTTGCATGTGAGTTATGTGTATGAATTGTCCTATGATAGCCATTTTAAAATTTTAAATTGAATGCATGATTGGTTAGGAATAATCAAAATTTGTTGATAATACCCCCTTGTTAGAGATACTTTTTAATTGAATCCATATATTCTATGATTCTGAAATCTTGTAATTTGGATTGACTCTGAGTTGTTCATTAGTGGGTCAAACATTTCTATGACTGTTTAATCAACTCAAGCTTGCAACTTACATGAGAATCGTATTGAGATGCATATTCGCTTAGTTATTCTTTGAATTCCTTTCTGTTGTTGGGGAGACACTGCATTTGTTAAAAAAAGTTAAGTTATGTTATCAACTACTGAGCATGATAAAAAAAAAACTCACCCTTAGATTCCTCTACTTGACACTGTGAAAAATTGGTAGTGGTACCGAAGGACATGAGTTGAAATCTAAGTGATGTGAAGTGAAATCAATAAAACGACTCCTCTACTTGGCATTGCGAAAAATTGGCAATGGTACCTAAGGATATGAGTTGAAGTCCAATGCAATAATCAGTGTATCGTACCCTAAATAAAACATTTGAGTTAACCCCAACGATTTGACTAGGAAAGATTGGAATTGCATTAGTGTTGTGTGTAAGCTTGATTGAATCCTATGTTTGCTGCTTACTAAGTTCTTTGGCATCTAGTTATTGTGGGATCGAACTGTTGAACACTTGAAATAACCATTTACTTGATTTCTGCTGATTAGATTTTGGATTGTTATTAAATGTTTTTCTAACTTGGATGTATGCCTTGACACGAAAGATTGCTCTTATACCCATCTTGTATTTCATCCTATTTTATTGCTTGAGGACAAGCAAAGATTTAAGTCTGGAGTATTTTGATGCCTTGCATTTTAGTAGTAATTTTCCTTTGTATTTCATGATAAATCTAGGCTTATTTTGATACTTTCATACTCTTTAAAGGCTTATTTGCTTAAAAGCTTCGGAATCTTCACTTTTTCTTGATTTCGTGGAATTTCAGATAAAATCGCCCTATTTTAACATTTTTTGAAGATTCTAAGGCCATAGGGTGATTTCTTATACAAAGACGAAGCTACATGTCAAATTTGGGCTTAATCGGAGTTGGCATGAAAAATACGGCCAGGTGAACCCCCCAGCATTTTCGCCAGACTGCAGGATTCATCACAGAGAAAAGCACGGCAAGGTGAACCCTGCGGGGTTCACACGTGCTTCTCTCTGATGCGCAGCACAAAGTGGCCAGTACACTTCACGGCCAGGTGAACCCTGCGGGGTTCACCCGTATTTCTTTCGAACGAAAGTGCTTAGAGCGAATCACGGCCTGGTGAACCCGGCGGGGTTCACCCATGATTTCAACCTAGGCAACGCGAGTCCGAGTTCTACTCGGATTTTCAGCGATTTCTAACCCGTTTGGTATCCAAATTTGGCAAGTAAGGACTCTATGGAAAGCTGATTCGAAGGAGAACACGGAGAATATAAAAGCCCCAATTTTCGTGACCTAAATAGGGGGGAATCAAGCGACGAAGCGGCGGAGGGCGGAAGAACACGGCGACGAGGCGATTTTCGATGATTTTCAGAGATTGAGACGTTAGATCATCACGATTTCTTCTGGATACTTTCGGTTTATCGTCTCCTTCCTCTTAGATTCGCTTCCTTGTAGTTTTCTTTACCTTTAAAGAGAGATTTTGAGCGTTTCAATGACGATGTAGCGTAAACCCTATTTCGGGGCTCGGTTCAATGCAATCTTTATTTTAATTTAGTTGTTTGAATATTATTGTAAGTATATTTTACTTTGATGCGTATATATCGTGATTTTACCTTGGCCGAGTATTTTCATGTTTAAGCCGTTACGATTCATACCGAGAGGAGGATCGTAAGGGTGAAATCTCTTAGTAAAACTTGTGAGACCTCGACATGAGAGTGCTTGGTCTTCGCTCGAGGGTTTTATAATCTGCCATAGAACTCATTAGGTTCGTCTAAAATGATCCACCGCGAGAGTAGGAGATCGTCTTAGTCGAACACCGGGGTGTACACTTGAGAGAGGGCACCTTGTACCCTAGGATAGATTCCTTGTGCAAAATCAATATTCCGGATAACTGATAATTTTAAGCGTGATTAAGATCGTCATCGTGGTGGAAATAGTAGCCCTGATATCTCTCAAATATTTACTCTCTACCATCGTAGTTTTGTTCTTCTTGTTTTTGATTATTTAAGTTTTCAAAACCACGTTTCGATTAGCCTAGCTATTAAAACTTGGATTTTCTGGTACTCAGCCTTGTTCCCTATGGAATTCGACATCTTTTATATTACTTCGACATAACTGTGCACTTGCGGGACATGTCAGAGCGTAATACAGTATTCAATTAAGTTAACTCCCTACTCTCGTGACAGTAAACCTAACTAAACCCATTAAGTTCTATGAAAAGTTGTTTAGATCCTTCAGACGAATCCAACCTACTCTCGTGATTGGATTCAAAGGTTCAACTGAAATAGATCGGACGTTGTTATTCAGCTCTCGGTCCTTCTCGCAACGTCTAAAACCTAATTATACTTGGCCAGGGTAAATTACGAAATAAACATAACTTTAATCAAATCTTGATGATAAATTAGTATATAAAGAGTATGAATAAGGATTAATTCATAAAAGTCAGCAGGCTAAGCCCTAAATCCCGAAACAAGGATCTACTCACTCATGTTCTTAAAGAAATACATGTTTTTATGATGAACAATCATAGATCTAGTAAAAATTACAAAGAATTTATTAAGACAACAATAAAACCGGCTTACCCTCGATCTGGAGATGAAAGTAGTCGATCAATCGTCGCTTTTGCGTGAAATCCCATCGAAATTCCGCCCTGAAATCAACTTTCGCCTCTTTCGCCACCGCCTTCATGTTCATCCGAAAAGCCCCCTTTAATCCTCGAAAAATCTCATCTTTTATAGTTGGACTGGTTTGGAACCCATCAAGGATCTTTTCTGCAAGGTTTGGTTCAAATCCGGTTCGAAAAACTTGATACGTCCACAAGTGCACGGAATTATCGAAGTAATAAAAAGATATCGTTCCCAACGAGGATCAGGTGGTCAAGTATCGATTACACGATCGATCTATATCTAGATGATTCAAAATGTGATTTTGTTTTGTTTGGACACTTCAAAGTACGAAAAGAAGCAAAAGCGAGCGTTCGGGATAAAATCAATGCGGATAAAATCAGGATTTGGGGTTTCACCACGCTGACGATTATGAATTTAATAAGAATAAATCTTTGATCAGAAAATAATAGTTTTGAAAGAGATTTTTCCTAAGGTACAGATTACCTCTTCTCGAAGCGTAATCCGGTACCTAGCTACGCTAACTCCCTACTATCGTGACAGTTAACATAACTAGACCCATTAAGTTCTGTGAAAAACCATGGAATCCTTCAAACGAATCCAAACTACTCTCGTGATCAGATTTGTAGGTTTGAAAAGAATAGATCTGACGTTGTGATTCACCTCTCGGTCCTTCTCGCAAAGTCTAAGACGTAAAATTACTTGGCCAGGGTAAATTATGAAATAAACATAACTTCAATCAAATCATGATGATAAATTTGTATATAAAGAGTATGAATAAGGATTAATTCATAAAAGTCAGCGGGCTAAGTCCTAAATCCCGAAACAAGGATCTACTCACTCATGTTCTTGAGGAAATATATGTTTTTACGATGAACAATCATACATCTAGTAAAAATTGCAAAGAATTCACTAAGACAACAATAAAACCGGCTTCCCCTCGATCTGGAGATGAAAAGTAGTCGATCAATCGTCGCTTTTGCGTGAAATCTCGTCGAAATTCCGCCCTGAAATCAACTTTCGCCTCTTTTGCCGTTGCCTTCGTGTTCATCCGAAAGGCCCCCTTTAATCCTCAAAAAATCTCATCTTTTATAGTTGGACAGGTTTGGAACCCATCAAGGATCTTTTCTGCAAGATTTGGTTCAAATCCGGTTCGAATTGATGGAGAATCGAGTGAAAAACTCGTCACGCTGATGTTTTCACAGTCCGTAACGAGTTTATGGCCGCGGCCGTAAATGTCTCTGTGTGTACAACACTTAAGTCACAGAAATATTCACGGCCCGTGATGGATTCACGGCTTCGGCCGTGAAAGTTTCTGTGCATTCCGACACAACCGTTTTTCTTCGCCCTTCGAATGCAAAATTACGGCCAAGGCCGTGAATGTTGATTTCTTCACCATTTTCGCTCCAAATTTGACGTGTAAGTTCGTGATCTCCTTGGGAATCATGCTTTGGCTTCAAAACTCATGAAATCCTTCATTTTTGGGTGATTTTACCTATATTTTCATAAAAACCAAGAAAAGTGAAGATTTTGTGCAAAGTGAAGTAAAAGCATCGGAATAAGCACAAAATCATGCAAATAAGCTCAAAATATGATCTAAAATATAGGCAAAAATGTGGTGTAAATACAACGCATCAGTAAGCACGGCTGTGCGTCTGGACACGGGCAGGCCATGTCCACTTCGAAAAAATCTGGAACACCCGAACACGGGCGTGCGCATGCGGTGATGTCTTCGGCTTATTTTTGGATTCTGTCGAACACGATCATGACTGTAAGCACAGCCATGCCATGTTCTCCTCGTCAAATAAGGATTTTGAAGCCGCGATGAACACAGCCGTGAACACAAGCACGGCCAGGCCGTGTTCTCCATAGAAAGCTCCAAAAATTCTAAAATTTTTCCTGTGACCTTGGGAATCTGTGATGAATCTTCCTGTAACTTCAAATCTTTAAAATCTTTATGAAAAGAAGGTAAAATAACCTACATTTCACAACAAACCAAAGACTAGTGAAGATTCTGAACTTTACAAGAAAAGATGCAAATTTAAGTTATAAAACAAGAAGAAAGTATGAAAAGATCATATGAATGGTACTTTAAATTATGTAAAAATAGCACTCATCACTTGTGAGTATTTAAACTTGATTTATGCTCAACTTTGGTGGCTTATGAGCATTTGAATTTAATTTATGCTCGGCCTTGATGGCTTATGAGCATTTGATTTGACTTATACTCGGCCTTGATGGCTTATGAGTATTTAAATTTGATTTATCATGAGAAATAAGAGCAACACATACACAATATCATATTGAGGAGCTACTCCCTGATGATAAGCATCAATGTACGCATCTTCCAAACAATATTATATCGTGATATGATGGGTTTGAACAAAATAGGTTGAGTGAGTTAATTAGCTCATGCTCAACCGGATGAAAGACATGTTTTAATTTAAATTCAAGATCGTATTTGGGAAGATCGATATTAATTTTATAGGGGTAAATACCCATATTGTATCAATGACCGTCCATTTGACTCATATTGATGAAAATCATCTTTAGCCATCAAATATCTGATTTTCTAATGGTTGTTGATCTAAATTTATAGATCTATTTAATCCAAGACTCAGATCGAGAAACCAATAGCATATTTGGAAAGATCAGGTTCAACTTAGTAGGGATCGACTCCCTGATCATATCAAATCTCAATCGATTGACCTAGATATGCTCAAATCAATGTCAACCATTGATTATTTGGATCAAATTCATCTTGATCATTCATTCACTGAAATGTTTCAATCCCGAATTCAGATTGAAAATCCAATATCATATTTGAGAACATCAGATTCTAATTAGTAGGGATTGACTCTTTGATCATGTCGAAAGTCAACCAATTATCCTAGATATACTTAGGTTAATTTCAACCACTGATTCATAGTTTAGATAAAACTCATCTTGACCCTTCATTTAAATTCACAGATATATTTCAATCCAGAATTCATATCGAAAATCAGAGAGATCAGGTTCAACTTAGTAGGGATCAACTCCTTGATCATATCAAACGTTAACCGATTGATCTAGATATGTCCAGATCATTGTCAACCGTTGATTATTTATTTAGATCAAACTCATATTGACCATTCATTTAAATTCATAGATATGCTTCAATCTGGAATTCGGATTAAAAATCTGATATCATATTTGGAACCATCAGGGTTGAGATAGTAGGAATCGATACCTTGATAATGTTAAAAGTCAACCGATTGACCTAGATATGCTCCGATCAATTTCAGCCGTTGATTTAGATTTATATCTGATTTATCACGGCCGTTCATTAAAATTCATATATTTGCTTCAATCCAGATCTCAGATAAAAAATCTGATATCATATTTGCGAAGATCAGGTTCGACTTAGTAGGGATAGATACCTTGATCATGTCAACCGTCAACGGATTGACCTAGATACGTTCTGATCATTCTCAGTCGTACATTTAAAATTTAGATCTGAACCGTTGGATCATGCCTAATTAATCCTGACCATTCGATCAAAGTAAATATCTGGGCCGTTCGATCAAAGTTTTGAGTTAATCTAATCCGTTCGATTTTTAACTTAGATCGGATTGATCTAAATTGTCCGATTAAGTATGAAATAATCTGGATCGTTGATTTACGTTCAGATTTGAACAGTTGATTTTAAGTGAATTAATCTGAACCGTTGGATTCATTTATTTGATCAAGTTGATCTCGACCGTCCGATAAACTTGATATAATCTCGATCGTTAGTTTGTATTCAGATCTGGCCCTTTGATTTTATGTGAATGAATCTTAGCCGTCAGATTCAATTAATTAATTAGGATTGATCTCACCTGTCGGATTTTTCTTGAAATAATTCGGATCGTTGGATCTGATGCGATCATGATTGTTGATTTTTGTAGACGTATCTCAGTCGTCCGTCTCTTTTTTGTTTCTGTTGTCGACGGCGGCGGCGGCGTTCGAATGTTAGGGTTCGTCGCCGCCGCTCCTCCGGCCGATCGACTCTTGGTGTAGTTTCTCTACGTCATGGGGAACTTGTGGCCGGAGTTTGATGCCGTTCGGTGATGAATTGGCGGCGAATCGAGCGTTCGAAGTTTCGTCGGCGGAAATATGGTTTCCGGAGTAGATTCATTCGATTCCGGCGATCTTGAGGTCAGATGAGCGGATCCTCTCGCCTGTAAATTCGCTGGCATGAGGAGAGCATACAGGCATAATTTTAGCGAGATCCAATGGTTGGATCTCGAGTTCTTGCATTATAGTGCTGGCGGACAATGAAAACTTCCGGGTTGAGGTTTTGTTTATGAGCGGTTGCGTTCATCGTTAGACGATATTGTTTCATCCACTAGCATTTGTCATTGGGGCTTCGAGAGACGATGATAAATTTTTCTTTTTATCTAGATAAAAAGAAACAACACGTGAAATTTGCACGACCCTTAAAATCAGAACAACAACAATGTGATAAGGGAATATAAAATCCCAAAAGTTTTAAGGGATATAAAGATCCAAGAAATAATCTAGAATATAAAATACTAGGAATAAAATAGGGGATATGAAGATACCAGAAATAGTCTAGGATATGAAATCCTAGGAATAAAATAGGTGATATAAAGATCCTAGAAATAGTCTAGGATGTGAAATCCTAGGAACAAAATAGGGATATAAATATCCCAGAAATAGTTTGGGATGTGAAATCCTAGAAATAAAATAGGGGATATGAAGATCCTAGAAATAGTCTAGGTTATAAAATCCTAGAAATAAAATAGGGATATAAAGATCTCAGAAATAATCTAGAATATGTAATCCTAAAAATAAAATAGGGGATAAAAGATCCCAGAAATAGTCTACGATGTGAAATCCTAGGAATAATAATTCCCATTTTTTTTATCAAGCTTTTATTCCCTCTTTACTTCTCCCTCTCTTGCCGAGACTTAAAACTCTCCTTCTCTATTTTTTTTTTACTTCTTCGTCTCTCTTCTTTGCTACGGAGAGATCCCTTCCTAATTCTTTTCTCAATTTCTTCCCTATCCTCCTCTATGCCTTCGGCTGTTTCAATCCTCCTTTTGTTTTTTTTGTGTTGCTCAGACTCCCAGCCAAGAGCCCCTCCTCTTTTTTTCTTTGCCGAGAGATCTCCTTCTCTCTCCCTTTTTAATCTTCTTTTTTCTCCTTTTTGCCGAGAGCCCTTAATTTTGCTCTCAATTGCTCCCTCCTCCCCCTCTTGTGTCTGCTGAGATCTCCAATAGCCCTCGTTTTATTCGTGTGAGCGCCGTCTTTTTGAGTAGTGAGAGCCCTCAGCGAGAGTTGTTTGGCTCCTCTTTTATAAAAAAGTTTTTGTTAGGGTCACCCCACCCATAACAGGTCCAGGCCCAGCGGGCTAGGTCCCTCCGACCTCACGAATCCTGGTTTGGATCCCCGTTACCCCAAACAATTCACGTCTGCAGCAGGATTCGACCCCTGTCCATGACCCTCACAAGTCATGACCCTTTAACCATCTGAGCTGCAGCTCAATGGTTAAAGGGTCATGACTTGTGAGGGTCATGGACAGGGGTCGAATCCTGCTGCAGACGTGAATTGTTTGGGGTAACGGGGATCCAAACCAGGATTCGTGAGGTCGGAGGGACCTAGCCCGCTGGGCCTGGACCTGTTATGGGTGGGGTGACCCTAACAAAAATTTTCGCTGTGTAAAATGAGCGTGATGGCACGACTTACACACTGTGTAACCCTGGTATCAAAAGTTACACAATGAGTAACCCGTCAGCCTACTACTCAAATACACGCGCTCTAAGCACGTGCGCGCTGTGGAAGTCTAAGAATCTATGCGAACCAACTCGAACCCCTCGATCCCCGGATGGGAAGTCCGTGCCCCGATCAAATATCTCTGTGCTCTGTGGATCACTGTGCTCCCGGGCTGATATCTGACGGTCTGGGCCTAATCTTCTCCTAGCCCTAGACCTACGTCAATGAGCGGCGGGTGGGCAGCACACGTTGCTCCTCAACCCAATATGCCTCTCAAAGACCGTCCTTAATACGTATAGCGTCCTGTGCAATACACGCACACAAGTCACAGGCAATGCAATAGTCGGGCACTAGACATATGCCCCGATCCTAAGCAGTATATTGACCACTACACAACAAGGAGGGAACGCCCTATAGAGTAGGTGCGCCCGCCCCTAATCACACCGAGGCCTCAGCTGGCCAGGCAGTACACAATGAAATATAAAGTGAGGAAAACCCCTCCACTACCCAATGTGGGCTGAGGGATCAAAAACCTCACACTTACACTACACAGCAGTCTTATACAATGAATTACAATGCCCTAACTACGAAAGCATGTAAATGTACCTCCAAGGATCGCCCGACCCTTGGGAGCCGTGTGTACAAGTTGTCTTGCTTGTTGCTCGCCGGAAACCTCCTCTTTGGCCGCCGGTGAACTCCTCCAACAAGCTGCCTAGGAGCTGTCCGCGAACCTCCAATCAAGTCCAATGCAAGGGGACTCCTTCCCCTTTGCTGCCGTGAGAGGGGGAACACCTTCCCCCTTGGATCCGAGTAGGGTTCAGCCCCTACAAGCTGCTGCCTCCTCTCCAAACTCGTCCCACCAGCTGGTGGACGCCACCCCTCAGCTCAAGCAACCCAAGGTGGCCGGAAATGAGGGTGGAGATGGCCGGAAAAGCTGCTGCTCCAAACTGCCGAAAGTGGGGATTCTCCTCCCACTTCTTGCTGCTCCACTCCAAGACCCAACCCCCTGCTGGAAGCCGCACTCCTTGAAGCTCAAGGAGCCTCCAAACCTCGCCGGAATGGAGGTGGAAGTGGTGGCTGCCGGCTGTACAAACTCAGCCGAGAATGGGGCTGCTGCTCCTTCTTGTGGAACTCTTCCAAGACTCGGAAACAATGAAGCTGCCGCAACCTTTGAGCTCCCTCAAAGGCCCTTCAAATCCAGCCAGAAATGGAGGTGGAAGATGGCCGGAGGATGATCGGAAATCGCCCTCACAATCGCCCACAAAGTAGCAGCCGCCAACACCAAGCAATGTTCGGATCTCCCTTTCACGATTAGGGTTCTCCCCCTAATCCAAAATGCTTCAATCTTCACTTACTCTCTCAGCCCTTTGATGTGCTTTGAGATTAGTGAAATCCATGAAGAGTATAAGAGAAATGCGCCCCTTCCCTTATCAGCGAATGACCCAAGCTCGGGTTGGCCATCCCATGCAACATAAGGTTTAGCACTTCTCCTAGGTCATGGGTTCGAGACTCACCCATGTCACATTTTTTTTTCTTTGCTTGTACACTCTTGTACAAGTCTATAAATTTTGCTAAGTGTCCCATGCTCCTCCATGGTCCATGCAAAACCTCTCAATCCATTTATTATTGTTTTTGCCCCCTTCTACATCAGGCCTCACCCTAAAATGAGGGTCTCTCCCTGCTCATAACCTCTATGAGTATGCAGAGGGGTCTGGGTGTGTACCCCGCACACCCAGGTCGTCACATTCTCCCCCAGCTGACCTAGACCTCGCCCCCGAGGGCTTCCTCATATCTCTTGAACAACCAATGAAATTGTTCAAGGTCAGCCATCTTTTCCCAAGTAGCATCCTCCTCAGCTTCGCCCTGCCACTGTACTAACATCTCAGCCTTCTGTCCTTTGCTGCTCCAACCATATATTCTATGATTCAGAATCTTCAAAGGCTGCTTCGCATATTCTACAGAGCCACGGGCTGGCTTTCTCCTTACTTGCTGTCGCTCAGGATGCAGATCATCTGAGTGAAACTTTTTGAGGAAACTAACATGGAATGTTGGATGTAACTTGTAATGCTTTGGCAGGTTCAACTTATAGGCTACTGTACCCACTCTCTTGACAACAGTAAATGGTCCTTCATATTTGGGTACTAGCCCTCTATGAACAGTGCCCGCCACTATTTTTCTCCACATCTGGGGAGTGAGTTTGAGGAGCACCGAATCACCTACCTCAAACTCCACATGACGCCTATGTCTGTTCGTGTACTTAACCATACGGTTGGACGCTTTCCTCAAGCTATCCCGAGCTTCTTCCCAGAGCTCTACGCGGTCCTTGACATATTGATTCGCAGCCTTATTCCGACTGCTTGCTCCACTAGTCAAATTATCAACCGGGGTAGCTGGTTGATATCCTAGAACCATCTCGAATGGACTTTTCCCAGTTGCTGAGGACACTTGTATATTATAAGCAAACTGGGCCGTATCAAGCAGGAACGGCCAGTTTCTCTGAGTCGCAGAAACAAAGTGCCTCAAATATTCTTCTACCATTGCATTGATTCGCTCGGTCTGCCCGTCAGTCTGTGGGTGGAAAGCAGTAGACATCTTCAAGTCTGTCCCCAGCTTCTTAAACAGGGACCCCCAAAATCTACCGGTAAATCTGGTGTCTCTATCGCTGATAATATCCCGTGGTAAGCCAAAGTGCTTCACCACGTGCTGGAAAAACAGGTTGGCGGTCACCTCAGCTGAGCATTCCTCAGGAGCCGCCACAAATATCGCATACTTTGAAAATCTATCCACTACCACCAGAACAGAACCAAGTCCATCAAAGACTGGAAAATGAGTGATAAAGTCCATCGACACTGACATGAATGGTCTAGCAGGTGTGGGCAAAGGCTGGAGAAGACCTGCCTCCAGTCTTCTCTCAATTTTATCCTGTTGGCATACCAAACAGGTCTTCACAAAGTGCTCTATATCTGATTTCATTCCTGGCCAAAACCAACCTCTTCTGAGCAGCGCGTACATCCTGTGACCACCTGGATGTCCGGCCCATACAGTATCATGGAACTCTCTCATGAGGCCAAAACGAATGTCTCCCGAGGCGGGAACATAGGTTCTGCCACCCTGAGCCATGATAAGGCCATCCTCATCTACGTAGAATCTGCGCACTATCCCCTCTCGGATCTGTGCTACAAGCTTCTGGTAGGCTTTATCAGTGCTGGCGGTCTGCTTCAGATACTGAAAAATCTTTCCTTCTGCTCTCGATAGGGCGCATACCATAGCGACACTGCTAATTCTACTGAGGGCATCTGGGACCTGATGACACTTGCCCGGTTTGTGCTCCCAACTGAAATCAAACTCTGCTAGAAGCTCTTGCCAACGGGCCTGCCTGGCTGACAGTTTCTTCTGAGTCTGGAAGAAAGTGTTAGCAATGTTATCGGTCTTTACTATGAAGTGACTCCCCAGGAGGTAAATACGCCACAGTCTGAGACAGTGGACAACAGCTAGCATTTCTTTCTCGTGTGCAGAGTAGTTTAGCTCAGCTGCTTTCAGCTTTCTGCTCTCATAGGCTACAGGTCTGCCATCTTGAACTAATACTCCACCTAGAGCACGGTCTGAAGCATCAGTGTGTACTTCAAACCCTTGTGAAAAATCTGGTAATTTTAGCACAGGCTCTGAAGTTACCAGCTTCTTCAGAGTCTCAAAAGCCTCTTGGTGTGTATCCTCCCAACACCAAGCTTTGTCCTTCTTCAGCAAATCAGTCAAAGGTGCCACTACCTTTGAATATCCCATGATGAACCGTCTGTAGAAGTTTGCTAGACCCAGAAATGATCGTAGTTGAGTCACACTAGATGGACTAGGCCAATCCCAAATAGCCTTGATTTTGTCATTATCCATCCTCACACTGCCTTGGGACACAACATGTCCAAGAAACTGAATTTCAGTCTGTGCAAACTCACACTTCTCTGCCTTCAGATACAGCTTGTTATCTCGGAGAACTTGCAGAACTTGTTTCAGATGCTTCTCGTGCTCCCTCAAATCAGATGAATATACTACTATATCATCAAGATACACCACCACGAACTTATCCAAAAAGGGATTTAGGATATTGTTCATGAGGTTGCAAAACGTAGCAGGAGCGTTCGTGAGCCCAAAAGGCATCACCATGAACTCAAACGAGCCGTACCGCGTGACACAAGTAGTCTTCGGCTCATCCCCCTCGGCAATTCGCACCTGCCAATATCCTGATCTCAAGTCCAATTTACTGAAGATCTTTGCATTTGCTAATCTATCCAACAGATCTTGGATCAGCGGGATGGGATAGGCATTGCGCACTGTGACCTTGTTCAGTGCTCTATAGTCCACGCACATGCGCAAGCTCCCATCCTTCTTCTTTTGGAACAGGACAGGTGCTCCATACGGTGCCTTCGAGGGTTGGATATACCCTGACTCTAAGAGCTCGTTCAACTGTTTCCTGAGCTCTGCCAATTCTAATGGTGGCATGCGGTAGGGAGGCTGGGCTGGAGGTACTGCTCCAGGGACTAACTCAATCTGATGGTCTATGTCCCTTCTAGGAGGCAGTACTTTGGGCATCTCTGGTGGGATAACATCTTTGTACTCTTTCAACAACGCTCCAACAGAACGAGGTACGGATGTCAATATGCTCTCTAATGAAGTTTCAGCTGCCCCCACAATGACTTCTTTTCCTTTTCTGCTACGAGAACTGGAGGAAGTGGCCAGTTCCCTCACATCCCTCATAACTGGTCTAGGATCTGAATCCATCTGGGGATGGTCTTCCACTAATCTGATATGAGCTAAGTACGTGGAAGCACCATGCCTCACTCCATTCGCTAGGGAGGAAGGAGTAAGCTCCTTCTCCTTCGCTTTCTTCTTCTCCTCTGTCATTCCAGTAAAGCAAGGAATGAAACAGGGATTCTTTTCATCCAGTACTAACAAACTGTTGAGATGTGGCATTGGGGTGGCCTTGGCTCTTCTCAGAAGGTCCATACCCACAATGACATCGAAGACATCTAGTTGAGTAACTAGCACTGTACACTTCCCACTCCAGGGTCCCATCTTCACTGGGACATCATATGATATTCCCATAGCCTTTCTTGCCTCAGCATTCACTGTTTTCACATGAGTGTTACTGGTCGACGTCTTCAGCTTAAGTTGCTCACGCAACCTATCTGCAACAAATAAATGAGTGGCCCCAGTATCCACCATGGCTGCAATCTCTACTCCGTTCAGGCTTATGTTGGTGTACATCAGTGGGGAAGATTTCACTGATACATTTGCTATTACCAAAGGGTTGACAGATGCACAACCCGGTGAATCTTCTTTTTCTGCGTCCTTCTTATCTGCTAGGACCGCAGCTATTGCTCTCTTTGTAGGACAATCCCTCATCACGTGAGGGCCATTGCACACAAAGCATGCCAGCTTCCTCTTGGGACTAGACTCATTCCTCTTCTTCTGCACAACAGGCTTCTGATGAGTCTGAGGAACTGGTGCTTTTCCTTGTGGCTTTTGCTTATACTTGGGGACGTACTTCTTCCTACCCTTGTCTGGCACACGGGTATGGGAAGATGAAGAAGTCACTCCCCCAGCTTGAGGTCTACTACCTCTCATATCTAATAGAGCGTCAGCAGCTACTACGGCATCTCTGTAGGTCGTTACTCCCTGTCTCCTGAGCTCTAACAGTGCCCAGTCCTGAAGACCTCCTAAAAATGATATGAATTTCTCCTCTTCACTCATGTTAGGGATCTCCAGAAGCAATGTGGCAAATTGCTTGACATAGTCCCTTACAGTGCCGGTCTGCCTTAAACTTCTGAACTGCATGCGAGCAGTAAACAGGGTGTTCGCGGGTCTAAATTGAGCTCTCATCTCTAACTTTAGATCATCCCACGACACAACCTCGGGATGCTCTCCCTCGATCCTCGGTGCTACAGAAGTTCTCCACCAGACTTTGGCATCTCCCGTGAGGAACGATGCACAAACCTCAATTCTGTCCTCTTCTGGCACTCGAGCCGCTTTAAAGTAATGCTCCATGTCGAACAGAAAGTTTTCTAGCTCTTTTGCTACCCTGGCTCCTCCAAAGGTAGACGGGTCAGGTATATGGCGTTTCACTACTGGCTGTGAAGGCCCGACCCCAGCTGTGGGTGTAGGTGGGTTTGAAGCTACCTGGGCTAAGGCTAGCTTCAACATAGCTATCTCCGCAGTGAGAGTCTCTACAGTAGACTCTAATCTATGGACTCTGGCATCATTAGTGATCTCATAATGCCTGTGGAGCTCCCTGAGCGTCTGCATCCGCTCAGCTAGTGGATCTCCCTGCCATTCTGCCTCATCTATCCCAACAGCCATCTCTAGACGGATGAACCTCTCATCCAAGTCTAGCAACTCTGGTAACTCTGAAGACTCTGCCATCTGGTGCTGTGATGGGTAAACTGTGCTGACGGTTGAGAGGACCCCGAAACTGATCGATAAGTCGAGTAACTGAGGATTTACGCCCCGGCGCTAAGCACCGACGTACGCAACTCCCAAACAGCACAACGACTCACGTCTATATCTCGGTGTCACACACAACCACTGCTTGTCAGGTTGAGTTGTTGCAACGGATCTGATATCAATCTGATCTGGCGCTGGCCTCTGATACCACAACTGTCACGCCCCAATTTTTCGCTATGTAAAATGAGCGTGATGGCACGACTTACACACTGTGTAACCCTGGTATCAAAAGTTACACAATGAGTAACCCGTCAGCCTACTACTCAAATACACGCGCTCTAAGCACGTGCGCGCTGTGGAAGTCTAAGAATCTATGCGAACCAACTCGAACCCCTCGATCCCCGGATGGGAAGTCCGTGCCCCGATCAAATATCTCTGTGCTCTGTGGATCACTGTGCTCCCGAGCTGATATCTGACGGTCTGGGCCTAATCTTCTCCTAGCCCTAGACCTACATCAATGAGCGGCGGGTGGGCAGCACACGTTGCTCCTCAACCCAATATGCCTCTCAAAGACCGTCCTTAATACGTATAGCGCCCTGTGCAATACACGCACACAAGTCACAGGCAATGCAATAGTCGGGCACTAGACATATGCCCCGATCCTAAGCAGTATATCGACCACTACACAACAAGGAGGGAACGCCCTATAGAGTAGGTGCGCCCGCCCCTAATCACACCGAGGCCTCAGCTGGCCAGGCAGTACACAATGAAATATAAAGTGAGGAAAACCCCTCCACTACCCAATGTGGGCTGAGGGATCAAAAACCTCACACTTACACTACACAGCAGTCTTATACAATGAATTACAATGCCCTAACTACGAAAGCATGTAAATGTACCTCCAAGGATCGCCCGACCCTTGGGAGCCGTGTGTACAAGTTGTCTTGCTTGTTGCTCGCCGGAAACCTCCTCTTTGGCCGCCGGTGAACTCCTCCAACAAGCTGCCTAGGAGCTGTCCGCGAACCTCCAATCAAGTCCAATGCAAGGGGACTCCTTCCCCTTTGCTGCCGTGAGAGGGGGAACACCTTCCCCCTTGGATCCGAGTAGGGTTCAGCCCCTACAAGCTGCTGCCTCCTCTCCAAACTCGTCCCACCAGCTGGTGGACGCCACCCCTCAGCTCAAGCAACCCAAGGTGGCCGGAAATGAGGGTGGAGATGGCCGGAAAAGCTGCTGCTCCAAACTGCCGAAAGTGGGGATTCTCCTCCCACTTCTTGCTGCTCCACTCCAAGACCCAACCCCCTGCTGGAAGCCGCACTCCTTGAAGCTCAAGGAGCCTCCAAACCTCGCCGGAATGGAGGTGGAAGTGGTGGCTGCCGGCTGTACAAACTCAGCCGAGAATGGGGCTGCTGCTCCTTCTTGTGGAACTCTTCCAAGACTCGGAAACAATGAAGCTGCCGCAACCTTTGAGCTCCCTCAAAGGCCCTTCAAATCCAGCCGGAAATGGAGGTGGAAGATGGCCGGAGGATGATCGGAAATCGCCCTCACAATCGCCCACAAAGTAGCAGCCGCCAACACCAAGCAATGTTCGGATCTCCCTTTCACGATTAGGGTTCTCCCCCTAATCCAAAATGTTTCAATCTTCACTTACTCTCTCAGCCCTTTGATGTGCTTTGAGATTAGTGAAATCCATGAAGAGTATAAGAGAAATGCGCCCCTTCCCTTATCAGCGAATGACCCAAGCTCGGGTTGGCCATCCCATGCAACATAAGGTTTAGCACTTCTCCTAGGTCATGGGTTCGAGACTCACCCATGTCACATTTTTTTTTCTTTGCTTGTACACTCTTGTACAAGTCTATAAATTTTGCTAAGTGTCCCATGCTCCTCCATGGTCCATGCAAAACCTCTCAATCCATTTATTATTGTTTTTGCCCCCTTCTACATCAGGCCTCACCCTAAAATGAGGGTCTCTCCCTGCTCATAACCTCTATGAGTATGCAGAGGGGTCTGGGTGTGTACCCCGCACACCCAGGTCGAGGACAGGTCAATTTTGATTTTATTTTTCTGTTTTCTTTTGTCGCTTAATTTTTGTTTCTTCCTCTCTTTTCTGGTCGAGATTTTATTTACTTACTGCTGATTTTGATTTTGCCTAATTTGCAGTCTCCTCTTCCTTCTTTGTGTCCGCATGTCAGAATTCCTATTTTTTTTTTACTTTCCACTTGCTGAAAAAGTTTATTCAGTTCGCAGTCGATTGGTCTTTTTCTAGATTTATGATCTACAATTTACAATTCCAAATTTGTAGAGTCGCATGGTCAAAATTAATTTTGTCCATAAGAAAGAGGTGCATATATCCTTCTTATGAATATAATTGATTAGGGACCACTAAGTAACGGCACTTACTTGATTTCAATTTTTTTTTATGCAAATGATTAATTTCACAAGATTAAAGATCCATCAACCATGAACACAATAAGATATCTGGTGAGGTGAATTCATAATATGGCATTTCTTTTTGGAGCAGCGGGGGCACTCTTTTCTCTTGCCAACCTTCACTTTGTCATGGAGTTGCAGGATATCATTAATGTGGCTTTGGGCCAAGATTTTGAGAGAGAACGCCGAGAACAAATCTTCTTCACTTGGTGATGCTGGCTTTGACCACAGCTCAACTGTCATCTAAGATTAAATCTGTAAGTTAGCTCATAGGAGACCAAAAGATGCTGTATACTGGACTAGTGTTACCAAAACCCAGAATTTAGATGAAACGAGAACTCCTTGTACAATCAATTTTAATTTGTCCCCAATCACAAGTCAATATGATAGGTTGGTTGGGATTTTTTTTAGTTCAACAAGAATATATAACTTTAGATAAGATAATGTTCAATAAGATGATTTCAAATATCAGGGCGATGACGATATATAACTTTAGCCAAGGTGATGTTTAAAAACTATGGAAATGTCTTGAATACTTAGGTGCATGTAGGGATGACAAGAAAGCATATCCTTGACTGACTGGACCTGTAATTAATGAGAAAAATCTGAGTTAATTAGCTCTTGCATTGGGTTTGGGTAAAATCTAATGGGGTAAAGTCAAGTCAGAGTCGGGATCGGGTATGGGAATTCAAGCACCCGCGCTCTGATTATTAAAATAATAAATTTACTCAATTCTATGTTATAACCTAGTTACTATATTTATAATAGTTTGATGCTTTATTAATTTTTTTTATTATTTTATATAGAAATAATTGTGTAATTTATGTAAAATATTTTTTATTTATATATTATTAATATGTAATAAAAATTAATTTTAAATATATTATTTATAACATATATTTATTTTTTAGGTCGATCAGAGTTGAGTTGAGTTTCCGCACGAGGTCAGGTGTGAGGTTGGGTTTCCTAAACATGTCAAGTTTGAGGTCAGGGTCGGAGATAGGTTTGAGGAAGTCAGAGGTTAGGTCGAGGATGGCAAAACCCGTCCCGACCCGCCCTATTGTCATCCTTATCCCCGAATTGACCCAACCCGAAGTCAACAGGGAAAACTTGAGTTGACTAGGTCTCAGTTTGGGTTCGGGTAAAACCCGACTGAGTAAAGTTAGGTCGGGGTCGGATATGTGAATTCAGGTGCCCCTCCAAACCCACCCCAATTATTAAAATGATAAATTTATCCCCTTCTAAATTATAACCTAGTTATTAAATTTATAATAATTTGGTACTTTATTAATTATTATTATTAATTTTATGTAGAAATGATTTTGTACTTTATATAAATTTTTTTTACTTATATATTATGATCATACAATGAAAATTAATTTTAAATATATTGTTTACAATATATATTTAATTTTTTGGCTGATTAGGATCCGGTTTCCCCGTGGGGTTGGGTTTTTTAAACCCGTCGGAGGGTTAGTGTGGGGATGAGTTTGGAGAAGTTAGGGTTGTTGCTATCCCCACGTGCATGGCATGACCAGTTATTAATGTCACCTCAAGCTCTCTTAAGCTTCTTGCTTCAAATAAATATGAGTAATTTGTCGTATCTTATATCATTAAACTCCCGAACTTAAAATTTTAGATATCGATACTAGTACTGAATTTCATTTCGAGAGTTCAGTACTAACACCAAAATCTCAAAATAAATTTTAATTTTTTTTTAAAATACCAATGTATATAATCAAATCACATCTCAACAATAACTAATATAAAACATGTACCCAAATCACATAGCAATAATGAAAAAATTTTAATATTCATAAATCATAATTATATTATTTTTAAGAAATAAAAAAAATTAAAAAAAAACCTTTAGAGTTTAGAAAATTTTTAAACTGAATTTTTGATACCAGTATAAGTACTGCAATCCTGAATAAAATTTCAATAACGGTACAAAAATACTGAATATCAAAAATTTTGGTATAGTACTTCGGTACCTGTACTATATGCTTATCCCTAAAACTATCAACTAGTCTGAGTGTTGAGTTAGAGATATTTAATAAAATAAAATGATAGGTTATCTTAATTTATAGCAAAATCTTAAGCAATTATATTAAGGTAGTATATTAAATAATAATAAATAATATATTAATTTTTTTATATTTAGATTCTCAGCCTTTATAATTGTATAAGAATATGCACTAACCTATTTGATATTCTATAACATATTATTATACTTAAAACCTAGTGTGTATGCCGCCCCGCTAAACCTATCTCGTTGACGGTACTTGTCGCTGCTCTCTTTCCCTTTGTCCCATCGCCTCCAAACCACAATCTCGGGCGGACTAGCGAGAATCTGATTTTCCGCCACTTTCATAGCTGCCTTAATATGGATCCCGATTTCTGTTTCGACGCAGCGAACTTCGACGAGGAGGCGGAACTCGACGATAGGGCAGCCTAGTCCCCGTGGGTGTTCGCTTCCTACTCAGAGTTCGTGGCTGAGGAGCACGCTAGGTGGAATACCACCTCTGTTGATGCTAAGATCTCCAAGATCCTCTAGGAGTGCGTCGTATCTCATCTAGACAACGAAGATGACGAGTAGGACGAGTCAGAGCTCAGCGACGTCCTTTTGTCTGGCGATGAATTAGGCAAAGAAGTGAGTTTATCAATTTTACATTGTCATTCTACCTTCTTGTTTGTCCTTGAGATAACAAATTGTTTACGATTATATCTCATTCCGGAATGATGCGTAAAATTAGAGCATTTGTTCTTCATTCAATTAGATCATTTGTTTGAGACTTCTTCGCTGCCATACTTGGTTCTGTATGTTTCTTTCTTTTGGAGCACTGCAAGATTTATTTTCCAAAAATTAAAAATCACTCTTTCCGGCTTCTAAGAATCTACTCAAATTATATAGATTTGTTGCACCATTCAGTAAAAATAACAAATTCCAATATAATTATTTCAAAAGGGAGATGTTTGGTCCATGCTTCACCAAAATGTTGGTCTATAGTTGGAAGAAGACATACGACTAGAGAAAATGACTAAAAATTAGACAATTGAGCTCCTTCACCACATATTGAAATTTGATACTCCAATACTTTTGACATGGATCAGTTCCTTCTTTTCAATCTGAAAGATGTGGTTGAATACACAGACATTAAATTCAAATGAAATACATATCAGACACATAAGTGCAATAGCAATGTGATGCCAACACGCACAAAAAAAATCAAATCTTTGATATATTTGTACTTGGTCAATTTGATAATATATAGTCACAATACAAACCATTGAATTTTCTGCGCATACTAGTCCAGGAATGAAATGAAAAAAGTATCATCATCATTTATCAGACCATCATCCCTTGTACCTTTAGCAAAATGCACCTAAATGCACTTAAATGAAAAAAGTATTATCTTTTTGTTGTAGCATGTATTGTGATGTTTCATATGCATTAAAAGGTTAATGGTGCCTTAATGGATCCATTAAGGGTTTTTGTTTGTATTTGAGGCTTGGACCCTAATATGTTTTTTAGGGTTTCTCAAACCACTCAACTTGGTATTGAAGTGGGTTCCCCACTTTTTTTCTCCACCTCCATTTTTATTTTTACCTCCACCCACCTCACCTCATTCCCCATTGGTATTGCCAATCACCTCCTATCTCTCTTCCTTCTTTCATTCCCCCACTCTAACATCCTTGCATCTCATAATAGTCCGGTCAAGTCCCCAGCTGTGGTACATACTGCACATTTTCTTGTGGCATACAACCCATTAACAATAGGTGGTAGGGCTTGCACATAAGTTGTAGAGACAAAAAAAGAAAAAAATTAGCTTGGTATTATGATTTAACTAGTTTGGGGTCTAAGCTTAACTAAAACATGACAACTGCAAGCCCCTCATGAAACGATCATAGATTCTAACATCAATATCATTCCTTTTGAGATAAAACCAACTACCACATTTGGCATCATCATCAGGTTCAATGGTGCCAAGCATCTATTGTTGAGTTAATCGAGATACCTTTTGGGTCCTCACGGGAAGAACCATCATCTGGACACTTCTCAATGGATGTTTATAAATTTGATGTATGAAACATGGTGTCAATTTGATATGGCTTGCTTACTTCTCTTCTGGATAGCATGGAGCTAAACATCGCCTCGACTAGGATATAAGGTGGTTTGGGATGCTCTAGGCACCATTTATGCACCTAAGTAGAATACATGTCATATCTACCAATTGTATGAAGAAATATTCTTGTCATTCCTTGCTAAAATACACTGGCCCATCGAAAGGTAAGTGGGACAAATTATCTCAACATCATTCTCCCTCAATGGGCATGTTAGTTATTTTTCAATTAGTAGCCAAGTTTTTATCAGGTTTAGATGAGAGCCTCTCTTGCTTGGGCACAATTTATGGAAGATTACATGACTCTTTAGAATGCATTATCATGATTGCTTGAGTGTTGATGGTCTTTGCATCTCTAAGAGTCCTCTAATGCTCTTATAGCACCAAAACCAAAGGGTTAGGCAAGTCAATCATGAGTAGGTCATGGATGGGGCCGAGCCCAAGGGTTTCCTCCGTGTGCACATATGGTTGAACAAACTACTCACCTAATTGCTACCGGCAAAAGTTTGACGAACCACCATATGCTAAGACAACTATTAATTCCTCTAGGACATCATCTCATCTTTAATGCTCTATAACTTCCTACAACATCTAACAATGCTGATCAAGGTTCAAAGAAATAGTCAAGGTTCAAAGAAATGGTCTGAAACCAGTCGACACTCGGACCGGCATGTATCGGTCTGTACTAGTGGAATCGAGTGGAGCGGAAAGACAAAGAAGAAGGGAAAGAAAAGCGGTGTTCTTTATGTATCATTTGTGCTCTCACCAAAGCCTTAACATTGTTATGTGACATTACAAAAGTGATGGTTGGTGTGCGAGGGTTTAGACTATGACCGGCAATTCGTGTTTCACATACCATAACGGGTCGTGTGATATTTGACATGCGACACGATTATGCTTGACACAAATATGACACATTTATGTATACAGGTCAATATATAAAACTTAAACACGACCCACTTATTTCACAAGTGACATGACATGACATGGATACGACACGACATGCTATAATATAAATCATGTAACATAACATGACACAACATGATTTTAAATGACATGAGTCACATGACATAACACAAACGACACGAATAATCTATTTAACTCATTATATTACACATTTGCATATCATATAATATATTATATACTATTTATATTTATAATAAATATAATATATATATATATATATATATATATATATATATATATATATATATATATATATATCATATTATACAGGTTGCACGGGTTGACCCGCCTACACGACACACGAAATTTGGTGGATCATAAACGGATCGACACGTCTACGACACGAAACATAATTAGTCTAACCTAGGCATGTGAATTCTCGTGTGTCATGTCAGCAAGTCATGTCATATTTTGTCAGCCCTAGTTTAGACAAGTGTTGTACATGTGCTGTTGGATTCTACATGTCTCTTATAATGTTTTTGTTTTCACATATCCATCCTGGTAGCAGTGGCATTATCGCTTAGGCCACCCTTCTCCCATCAGAGATGCCTCTCAGTTGGTAAACATCAATATCCTTCTAGCAATAGTGGTCAAAGTGAAAATCCCTTCAATCTTGTTTATTCTAATATTTAGGATCGTGTACCTACAAAAGATGGTTATTGTTATTTTGTCATCTTTGTCAATGATTATACTTGAATATATTGGATTTTTTGTTGAAAAATCGATATGATGCCTTTAATGTATTTTTCATGTTCTATTGAGAAGTGAAAACTCAGTTTGGTGTGTCATGAAAAATTATTTGTACAAATGATGCCCTTATCACTAATCTGCCTTTCAATTCTTTTGCGCTACTCAAGGTATTATTCATCAAACATATGCCGTTACACTTGTCAACTACATGTGATAACCGAATGTAAAATTCACCATTTATTGAATGTTGCTTGTATACTACTTTTCCATATGAATGCTCATTGTTATTTTTGGGGAGATGTTATCTTAACTGCCACCTTTCTTATGTAGTAGAGTTGTGAGTCAGTTTATCCAAAACAAAGTCACTGGAAAGCTTTTCAAGGATTCTTCATTATATGAAAACAACATCAGGAAAGGGTTTGTTCTATCAAATACATGAATATCTTAGAAGAGAATCTTATAATGATGCAAATTATGTACTAACTCAGATAACAAAAGTTCTACACCTATGAGGAATTTGCTAACTCGAAAAAAATAAAATAAAATGTAGTGGTTTTTTCCCTTACGTGTCTGCCAGGGCCTCCCAGAAACATTCTAAGAGGAGGAAACATCGTTTCTTCCATGGGCTAAGTAGACGATCGTAGTTCGTGAGTTTTACTAGCAGTTTCTACTATATCTGGAACCCAATGCTTACTAGCAGTTCACACTATTTAACTATTGAACTGTGATCGCCTTTAGTAGCCTGAAGCAAGTGTTATGAGAAAACACCAAGTAAAGCATAACTAATTACATTGCCCGACAAGCTTTGACTACTTGATGATAACGTATTGTGGCATAACGGTTTATTCTCTACAACCTAGCAGAACAATGCCGATGGTATTTGATGACAAAATAATGAAACGCTTATTTGATGACAAATTTTTATCGATCTAATCCTGAAAACAGCAACAATGAATACATACTGCTCGAACTCATAATATACCCTAAGAGCTGGATACTTACAATATTTCACGTAAATAGAACTTCAAATACATTTTGGCAAAATAAAACATGTCCAATTCTGTTGTAAAAATATAAGCTCTAGATAAAGAAATTGTCCTAACGAGAAGATTAGAATCAGACAAACAAGATTTCACCATTAGAAAAAATAGATTATAGTTACAATGATTATCAAGCACAAGGAAATTGCTGATAGAATGTGCGCAGCTAAAACATTCGTACGCCTACAGTTCAATTGAAATGTAAAGTTAATAACTCGACCACCAGTTCTATTGAAATAACACATTTCTGTTTACCAGAAACCGAATGAATAGCGAGTCATTTATATTATTGCAGTACAGGGACGACTGGTGAATGGTTCTATAAGAATAATAGAAGGGCAGAAGTAGTACCGCAAAAGAAAAAAAAACAAGAACATACAGTAATAGAACAGAAAAATCACTATCAGAAGGCTACTCACATCCATCCGTTGTGCTTGAGTAAGATTTCCATGAAGCTCAGCAGCTTTCATGCCTGCCAGACCAAATATAATTTTCAACCTATGTGCAGCTTGTTTTGTCCCACTGAAACAAAAAACCTTGACAAATTATGATATCTGTCAAGCTATATAAACCAGTTGATTAAGACAGGTGAAGATAAATTTTAAAAGATATCTGCCAAAAAACAAAATTGTCTGGAGAACAAATATTTTTACAGTCAATGTGAAGTCTCTTGTTACAAGTTACACAACCAACTAAACATCAAGCTACAAAAGACAATGAAGTATCTAAATTATCTATAGCAAGATGTAGATATTACTTGTATTTATAAATCTAAGGCAACGAAGTTCAACTTTGCATTCATTATCTGCTTCCTTAATTAATAAATATCTCCAGCTTAACCACCTAATTGTTGATACTTGATAACAAGGTTCATGTTTGAATCCCAACTTCACCTTAAAAAATCCAATTACTTTGCCAGTATATCATACACAACCTTGCTGTACCAAACTCTACTACAATATAAGAAACCGACTAATAATTTGTTCTTAAACTCTCAGACTAAAATCACAATAAGCTGTGATGTAAAACAAAAACCTGAAAATGATCACTTTATGTGTAAATGTCTTTGAACATAGTGCAAGAAGAACTGCTTCCTGGTTCACCTCACGTGTGCGACGTATTCTAACAACCCTGCGTCACAGATACAAAAATGTGATCGTAAGTACATTTCATAGATTCCATCAATGAAAAAGAAATGCAATCTAATGGGTGCATGAAGAAAATGTATCCCAAAGATTCAGGCATATGCCCACCATAATGCATATCAATTCATGTCAGACTTGTGTCCGGTGACTCAGGTTCCAAAGGTTGACATGGACAAACAAGCCCACATTCAATATAAAAATTTCAGAGGTTAGCTATAATTAAGGATTAAGATTAGATTATGCTTTTTTACAACTGGAAAGAAAGCACTTCAGTCGACAAACAAAGAACAGTAAAGAGCATCAATACAATACAAAACAAAACAGTCTATTACGTTCGGAATATAGGTACAGTTTTCTTTAAAGAACGATGAATAGCCTTATACGTGATATTAGGCTGTAAAAGATGCAGCTACCATCAGTTCACTGTCACAATCTTCTCCAGTTTTTCATCCTATTTCTTTAAAATATGTCGTTCAATTTTTATATAAATAAAGTGAACATGCAGCTGAAAAAAGAAAAAGTCCATTTGAAATAATGGCTAACACTATGTTTTGGAAGAAAAACTAGAGGGAAAGAAAAGAAAAACGAGTTTTTCACTATTTCCTTCGGCAAAAGGAAAATTTTGAATGAAAAAATAAATAAAAAATTTTATAACTTTTCCTCCGAAACTAATCCGTCCGAATCGGACAGAAAAATTGAAAAAAATAAGACGCCAATTCGCCTAACCTCCGAAACTAATTTTCCTTCTTCTTTTCCTTCCTCTCAAGGAAACAGAATAATGGACTTTTTTCTTTCCTTGCAATTTTTCATTCCTTATAGTTTTCCTCCCTCCAATGAAACAAAGCATAAAGGATGGTTCGGTAGTATGGTCTGCAATATACTATCGCATTCAAAATCATTTCCTGGAACCTCACTTGCATTTACAATGTTTGATAAGTGCATTGTCCAATTCAAGGATTCAAAAACTTATTCATACCATCCTACTAGTCCAACCATATACCAATAAAGATATAAGGTAAGTGAATATATATATCTTAATAGTGTCAACCAGTACAGTTGATACCATATGTCTAACCCGAACCAACCAAACACGTACAGGTCCAACAATGAACTGGTATTTAGAACCTTAGTCCAATTTGCACTCAAGGCAATAGTAACAACTTGACATCTTTCAACTTAATAAAAAAACTATACCAAATCAGGGCCTTAAAAATTGATATGCATTATGGTGGGCAAATCAGGGCCTTAAAAATTGAATTCTGATAGACACAGTCCTAAAATTTTTGAAACATATATATGAAACATTTTTTGCAAAAAGAAATGAAAGTTTACTCCTCTGTTAGTTAGTGTAGCTGGCTTCTTAGAGGATGGATCAGCCTCCAGGTGTACGGGTTTATTTAACGAAAGCTTGACAAGCTTATCTACTTCTTCAATCATAGTTGCTGAGAAAAGCATAGTTTGCCTTCGTTTGGACACATCCTTATCTGCAGCACGAAGCCAATATGGATGAACAATCAAATTATTTCTACAAATTCAATTACATAAAATTTCTATGAGAAGATATAACTGAAATAACACATTCCATTTTTAATTGATGTTATTAGATCCGGCACTCACAAAAGATAAAACTGACTTTTGAAAATAAAAAATCAGGTATTCTTTTATTACATTTGACAAACCTAACGAGTTTATCTACGATCATTCATATTACGCCAATCTTCTTTCTGTCATAATATGTCGCCTGTCATCAAATGCTACGTCTCAAATTGGTGGAAGTACTATTTTCATCAAGTGACAAACAACAACAGTATATTCAAGTTTGATTTGCTCAAGTACTCAAGGTATATCATTAATAACTAACTTCAATATGGAAGTTATTATAAGAATAATCAAGGAGGGAAAATTAATACATCAATCCTATATTCAGACACTAAAGAGTGTAGACCAAGACACTAGGTTTGCTTGTTCTTCTTGCTGTTGCACCATAATCATGATAGACGAACTAGAACATTGAATTGTTTGTCTTCAACAAAGTTTGAGTATCATTAGAACATCTCATACATCCCAAATTCAAGATGGTTGAAATTTCATATTGAATTGATACATACATACTCCTTAAAACTCTTTGATTCTCTTATCAGTAGGGACAGAAATGGTAAAAAAAATGATCACCTAGTCTATGATGACGTGTAAATAAATGCATCAGGTGACAATATCAAAGGAAAGGCATCACAAACTGTTGTAGTCAGATACGTCTAGCTGCAGTGGAGAAAATAATCAAATCAGAAACTGCTACATGGTTTTCTTCCATAGTAACTTATAAAAAAATCCAATTAAACACCTAAAGCAATCCTAAATTATTTGGCTACTCACGCTTACTGTTTACCATATTTGCTCAAGCAAACATTTGGATCGTACTAAAAAAAGATTTTGTTCCCTGCTTTGGAATTAAAATGGCAGTAATTTGTATTAAGAGGTAAACTAATTTTACCATTCAGCAGCTTACTGTGAAACATTCTTCATAGAAACTTCCAGAGATCTAGCTATAGCAAGTTCTAGAATATATCACATTTATCATAGTAGTTTCAGCTAATTAATCTGGTTCTCACATGGGCAACCTATTTTCTAACCATAACTCCATGAGTACCAGAACATCTTTCAAGGGCGAAACCTATCGCAAAAGCATAAACCATGCAGAATAGATGTGCACATGATAATTACTAATATCATACATTAATGAAAAGACAAAAAAAAGAAAAAAAACCATCCACTCGATTCATCTTGCTAAATTGATTTTAGGAGTGACAAGCATACCACTAACAAGCTATAAACCATGTACGCCATTGAAAGTAACACAGCAAATTATTCAGTCATTTTGGGCTAGAGAAGGGCTAGAGAAGAGTTTGCTGATATATTCTTTCCAGATAAGTAACTAATCTAAAAGTAGAAGATAACAGTTCCATCCATCTTCCATGGTATTTTATCCACAAAAAAATGTTTGAATTTATATATAGCAAAACAAAGGGAAGATCAATGACTGCTATTTGTTGTTACAATATGGATGCGAAGGAAACTAGATTAACCAGTTGAAAGAGAAACCGGAACAAATTTGCATCATACAGATAAATTCAATACAAAGTTAAAAATTATGGAGAAATAACCTTCAAGTGAAATCCAATCCAAAAATAGCTTATCTATAAACGTCATGTTTGTAGTAATGGTTGTATACAAATCCCTAAGGAACTAGTATTAGAAATAACAAAAAGAAAAGTGATGGATCATAGTTCAACTAGTTACAATCATTTCAGTTTTCATCTTCTTGTTCAATATCATGTCCCAAAATTTGAAGTAACAACAGCACATATTTGCAATCATGATGACATCAGTCAGAGAAAGTCATAAGAGATACCAGTTCATGTATTTCAGCACTAAAGCCTAATTCCAGAAGACGATCTGCCTCATCAAGGATTAGAACAGCTAGATCTTCAAGCCCAACTGAAATTGAATTTCGCAAATGATCTATTATTCGTCCGGGTGTAGCTACTACAATATCAGGCATTGATCTTAGCGATGCCTCTTGAACCTAAGAACATAACAAGTCATAAGAATAGATAAAGTTGTCATGAGAATGACATGTTATAAGAACCTCACATAGTTTATAGTGTATGATTGATAATAATAATAAATAGGTGAGAGAAAAAAAAGTAACTGAAACCTAGATGTCAAGTCCATCATGGTGCAGATTATATTGTTTTAGTGGCGTAAATGTACACTAGTTCATTGTGGAGTTCAAGGTATTGACTTATTCTAATATAAGACAATGGTCTATAACTCTTTAAGGATATTCACACTGATTTTAATACCCTTGTGCATACTTTAGGCTCCAATACTCCATGTCCTTGAAAAAAATAGGACTAATCTAAAAGATATCAATTCTCTAAAATATCTCTTCGACTCTGACATCATTATATCACAAAAAACCCACTTGCACAGATATTGGGAGTGTGCCAGTGCATTTTTTAGTCTAGGAGACTAGGATCATAGCATCTCCTTTTGACAATAGTTTTTCAACAGACCTTCCAAGGATAGGATGTAATGAGCCCCTTCCTGATATGTAATATCCTAGTTATCTATTGTGAGGGGAAAACTCCATAGAATATTCATTTAAGGCAAGATTTTATATTGGCCAATTTCTTGACTCAATTGAAAAAAAGAGGATCAAGAGGAACCAAGCATGGGTAGCCAATGGATGTAAAGATGAAAAGAACTTGTGAATATACAATGCTTAAAGAGGGAACGGCAATTACAAAATCACAAATGAGAATATGGGAGAACAAGTAGCTCAAGGAAGATGAATGCCATTCCAGGGAAGAGACCTGCAATTTGCAACTGCGCCAAAACAATTAATGCGTTCACTTCAATAAAGTTTTCTATGATTGGGTCCATCCCTTTCTAAAAATAAATCAAGTAAATAAGTTTTGTAACTTTTGTGTGTAAGATGAAATAGTTGTTTGACACAGTAATGCACTCCAATTGTTCTAAACAGTTTTTTCTATCTAATAACCTCCACCATCCTTTGATTATAATACTTTCAACTTTGTGACTTTTAAATAGATCAAAATAATATCAGAGAGGTTTACTTAGAAAGGCAACCCCATAAGATTTATAGTTTGCGCAAAATATTGTTGTACTTTTCTTGATGTTTTGCAATTTAAGGTTGAACCCATGCTTTGAATAGAAAATATAAGGCATAGTATTGCATAGGGAATTGTACAAACTACAAAGTGCCTCTTTTGTACAGGTTGGATTGAAATGATAATAAAAATATATAATATGTGAATACATAGTATAATACCAATTTGCACATTTTTGACACATAACGCATGCAACTTCTGTAAATCCAACATCATGAGTAAGGAGTGGGAATTAGTACACCAAACTTGCTTGTGCATACATTTAGAGTTATTACATGTTTGAATGAGTTGTTGCCATATTTTAGTCTCATATTGCTTATTTCTCTCTTTTATGTGGGTGAGAATCTATATATCTACTCTACTTTTGTATGAATGAACTACAAGAAACATTTGTTTCCTCCATTTTTTTCATCCAACTTAGTATATGAAAGCAAATTTATCTAAAACTTAAGCCACCCTTTCTCTCTATCTACCCTCCTCTCCAACCACTAGTCACAAATTTCTTCCAAATGGCACTTTCTAAGTACATCATCCCATCATCAGCAACCTTGTAGCGCTAGTAAGCCACCACAATTTCTCTTACACATGTATATGCATGGATAGACAACATTTAGCAACTTGCATGTCAAACAAGTAGCACTTGTATTGTTATATGCAAATTAACGCTAAATGCATGACACTTTGTTACTTGCCTATCTCTCTCACAAAACAGCCATACAGAGAGTGGCATAACTATGTGCATATAAACAGTTGTTATAGTCGTGATCCAGAGCGTAGGACCAGATCCTATGATCCTGATCATTCATAAAATTCCAAAATGCGAGTAGGAAAGATATGATCACCATTCCAAATCCTCAAATTATTTGTTATAATGCTCATATTACTCTTAATATACAAATATATCTTTTAAGAAATATAATTTCTAAATTTTTTATATAATATTAGGATCCAATGGCCTAGTCCTACAAAACTTCTATCAGTAGGATCTCAATCCTGACAACCTTGAATATACATGTTTTAACATAATCCATGCAACTTATGAAAATCCAACATCATGAGTAAGGAGTGAGAATTAGTACACCAAACTTTCTTATGCGTACATTTAGAGTTATTACATTCTAAAGAGTTATTACATGTTAGAATGAGTTGCTACCATGTTTTAGTCTCATATTACTTATTTATCTATTTTATGTGGGTGGGAATCAATATATCTACTCTACTTTTGTATGAATGAACTACAACAAACATTTGTTTCCTCCATTTTTTTCATCCAACTTAGTATATGCAAGCAAATTTATCTAGAGCTCAAGCCACCCTTTATCTTTACCTGCCCTCCTCCAACCACTTGTCACAAATTTCTTCCTCGCAGCACTTTCTAAGTACATCATCACATCATCAGCAATCTTGTAGTGACAGTAAGCCACCACCATTTCTATTACATATGTATATGCGTGGATAGGCAACATTTGGCAACTTGCATGTCAAACAAGTAACACTTTTATTGTTATATGCAAATAAACTCAGACTATTCATAAATGACACTTTGTTACTTCCCTATCTCTCTTACAAAACCACCATACATAGAGTGACATAATTGTGTCCATGTACACATTTCTTATAGTCGTGATCCGATGCGTTGGACTGGATCCTATGATCAGGATCATTCAAAAAATTCCAAAACTGAATCCTCCAATTATTTGTTATAACGCTCATATTACTCTTAATATATGAATATATCTTTTAAGAAATATTTTTTTAATTTTTGATATGATCTTAGGATCCTACAAAGCTTCCATCAATCCTGAAAACCTTGTATATACATGTTTTGGCACATAATCTATGCAACTTATGTAAATTCAACATCATGAGTAAGGAGTGGGAATTAGAGTACCAAACTTTCTTGTGCGTACATTTAGAGTTATTACATGTTAGAATGAATTGTTACCATATTTTAGTCTCATATTGCTTATTTCTCTATTTTATATAGGTGAGAATCCATATATCTACTCTACTTTTGTCTGAATGAACTACAAAAAACATTTGCTTCCTCCATTTTTTTCATCCAGTTTGGTATATGAAAGCAAATTTATCAGAACTCAAGCCATCCTCTCGCTATCCACCCTCCTCTCCAACCACTAGTCACAAATTTCTTCCTAGCAGCATTTTCTAAGTACATCATCCCATCATCAGCAATCTTGTAGCGACAGTAAGTCACCACCATTTCTCCACCGTATGTATATGCATGGATAGACAATATTTAGCAACTTGCATATCAAACAAGTGGCACTTGTATTGTTATATGCAAATTAACGCAGACTATTCATGCATGACACTTTGTTACTTGTCTACCTCTCACACAAAACCGCCATACATAGAGTGACAGTCGTGTGCATATACAAAGTTGTTATAGTCATGATATGGAGCGTAAGACCAGATCCTATAATCAAGATCATTCAAAAAATTCCAGAACATAGGTAGGAACAGGAGGATCAACGTTCTAGATCCTCCAATTATTTGTTATAATGCTCATTACTCTTAATACATGAATATATCTTTTAAGAAATATATATTTTTTAATTTTTTATATGATCTAAGGATCCTATGGCCTAAAGACAAAACTTCTATTGATCCTCCGTAAGATCTCAATCCTGATAATCTTGAATATACATGATAACACATAATTGTTAGTGTGCTTGTCCCATAAACAGTATCGCATAAAGACAGAGACATCTCTGTAAACAAATAACACTTAGTTATTGTGTGCTATATTGTCACATGCTAAGATAGGCAACACTTGTGTAGACAATAAAATATCACTCATCTACAAGTTACAAGTGATATTAAATTCAATGTTATATCAACTTAGTTGCCTTTAGTTGCCTTGAGGTTGTGATTTCATATGTTAGAGTGGGATACTACCACATGTTTAAGTCTAGTGTGGTTAGGAGTCTATATATGCAATTTACCTCTGGATATAAATTACCTAGACACTTCTTTCACCCTATTTATATCATAATAATGAACCAAACATATTTAGACAACTAGATAAGTTTATCAAAGCAATAGGTATAACAAACTAGTTAGATCCAAAACACGTCAATTACATGATACATACAATATGTAGATATACTAAACATGAAACTTGTTATAATTAAAATTAATACAAAGAAGATCTAATATTCTCCCCAGAAATGAAGCACACATGTTAGACATGTCCAACTTGATACAAAATAGATGAAACCAACTGGATAAAAGTGGCGGCGTAAATGTTGGTGACATGAATTTTAAAATTTATAAAATCACCAATAGTAATAAAAATGTAGAATTCTAAGAACAACCCTCCAATAACAAACCTCTTCTAGGTAACAAAGCAAGAAGAAACATTTGTCAGCAAGAAACCAAAACTTTAACCTATAAATGTTAGCACGCAATGATGCCTACATAAATGAATAAGGAACCCAGTGAATGAGGAAACCTAATAATAACATTAAATTATTATATGTTCAGCATATCAAATTATCAATGCAAATAATATAATGATAATGAAATATAAATGAATGAAATAACAAGCTTGTTAAACACAACAAGAGTATTATGTGCATAATAAAAGTGCAAAAGAAATCAGCTAAAGGTAAACTCCAGGTAGCTACAAAAAATGAACCCATATAACCTACTGTGCAGCCAGCTCCCTTGTTGGAGTTAGAATTAGCACTCTGATTGCATGGATACGTTTTGGACGAAAAAGCAGGCGTTCCAATACTGGGAGACTGAAGGCAGCTGTCTGAATATGAAGAATAAGACATTCTACCTTTCCAAAACCAGTAATTGCATTTCCACATATATCCCGACCAGCTAATGCCAATGGTATGCATGCAGCCAACATGAAACACATAAAAGGTGAAAGAATCAAATGGCTGAGTTACATAGGCAATATAAATAACCAAAAAATTAGTTAAAGACTTCACACAGCCACTCAGTACACCAAGGAAAGCAACTATGCATCAAGCCAAAAAATACTTTATCAATGGAGAATTCATGTTAAAATCTTTGTACCGGTCCAACACAAGCAAGTGGAGCCGAGCAAGAGAGGAGAAGAGAGGAGGAGAAAGAAAAAGAAAAGAAAAAAGAGCATACTTTCCCGCACACGTGGGAAGCATGCAAGCGGGAGGGATTCCTCTTTCTTCTTCCTCTTCTTTTTTTTTCTTCCTTCTTCCTCCTCTATCTTCTTCTTCCTCTTTACTCCTACAGTCACAAGCTCGCTCGGTTCCTTGCCTCATCCTCCTTCCTCCTCTTCTCCTTTTTTTCTTCCTCCTCCTCCCTCCTCTTCCTCCCTCTTCTTCTTCTTCCTCCCCTCCGCTCACAACCTCGGTTTCTGGTTCGTCTGTTACAGTACCTGTTCAAAACCAGACCGATACTTTAAATCTTGGTTAAAACCAAGTAACCGAATTGCAAGCTGCCATTAGGTATTACAATTGCAAGATGGTTGATGTTCTAGAAGTTATGACGTCTAGAAAAAGCTGCTGCTCAAGTATTGCTTAAATTGTCACAACAGATTCAGACACTAGTCCTGTTGAGAAGCATATTACTTTCCAAATAACAAAGAGAGTAACAAGGTTAGATGATAAATGATGTTTTCTGTCCCAGCTGATGATGCCTCATAATCTAGGAATCCAGTCTTTGTGAAACAAAATCAAGGTTTGAGTTTCTAGAGAATCTCTGAGGGTTAGTTTGGTTGAATTCAGGCAAAAAAGAAGCTAGAGGCATGCCAGAAAATTTGATAGACACATTTTCAGTAAAGGGTTATTCAGTTAGTTTGTTTTTCAGTCATGTGCGCAAAAGAAGTTGAATTATTATCAGCAAGGTTCCTCTCTAAATTTCTGATATAATCAACTGGATTCTCCTTATAGAGGCCAACACCTTAAGGCCAACAATTAGCAAGACAAGATCGTCACACTATTGCAGATGCACAATGGCATGAACCCATCAATCAATTACATCCAAACAGTTAGCATACAGGCACGAATTCAGCATACCATTTGATTTTATACTAAGGTATGATGATGACATGATTGTACGGAATTCAATCTCAGAAACATGCAATTAGTATTTTAATACGTTTGCTTTTCATAGAAGGGTAGTACCACCATGCTATCTGTTTCAGCTACCAGAAATTTTTGCACAATACTCATAGTGGATCTCATGAAAGAACAAACCTGATTAGCATTACACAGTTTAAAGTACCATTCTGAGCTAGTATACCAATTTTTTGCTCAGATCGGTGCATACAAATACATAGTGACATGATGACAATATGCTCAAAATGTTATCATAAATATTCTTTTGTGCAAGTTAGTATACATGGGACCTGTCTCATGGTTGCACTAGAATGTTCCAAACACGCAAGTTAAATTTGGAGAGGTTCTCGTATGATCTTTGTGTTTCATTTGCATTTCATATCAATACTTTCCAAATCCATATTTTTTAAACCCATAGTATTTTATATAGTGTTGACCAATATCAGAATTTTATATTGTATGCATTACTTAGTGCAATCTAGTTTAACAATACAGAAATTAATTCATTGACTTTCACCACAAAGAACTTCATATGTGTATTCATGGAGCTGATAACTGCCGAATTTGGAACAAAAGCCAGAGAAAAGTTCAAAACAATGATCAACTGCATGCTAGATTTCAGGGGCATGTGAAATAAGCAGCTGGATAAATGCATTGCGAGACATCACCTGATGAGGGTAGCGACCATGGCCTTTATAAAAGAACTAACTAGTCAATTTAATCAACAACATGACAAATGTAGATAGTCCAATATACTTGAAAACCTAAAGGGTATACAAAACCTGGATAGGAGTTGGCTTCTGATATCCCAAGGCTTCACATGCTCTAATTAAAGGACGGGACAAATTCAACTCGAGCAAAGAATTTGCATGAAAGGATGCTTCATTATGTGATGCAAAAAAGGAAGCTTCCCTTCCACCTGAATTTCTATTATCAGCCTTGTTATGTTTGTGCTCCAGAAGGTCAAAAAAGCAACAGTAAGACAGGCTCAGAATTCAAATTCAAATTAACGATTTCAGGAAATACCTAAATAGTATTAAATATTTAAAAGCATAGTATATCTACTGAAAATAAAAGAAAGCATCAGAATGTTAGAACTAACACAGGAAATGGCTGGATATTCTGTTTGCAAAAGATCTGTCTTTAGCCATGACAAATGAAACAATAATGTCCGTTGTCTTCTTCTATGGTAAATAATATTATTACCAAAACTACACTTGTAACCACAAAGATGTATAAACGAGTACAAAAATTAATTTCATTCCTGGACTAGTATGCGCAGAAAATTCAATGGTTTGTATTATGACTATATATTATCAAATTGACCAAATACAAATATATCAAAGATTTGATTTTCTTGTGCATGTTGGCATCACATTGCTATTGCACTTATTTGTCTGATATGTATTTTATTTGAATTTAATATTTGTGTATTCAACCACATCTTTCAAATTAAAAAGAAGGAACTAACCCATATCAAAAGTAATAGAGTATCAAATTTCAATATATGGTGGAGTAGCTCAACTGCCTGATTTTCAGTCATTTTCTCTAGTCGTATGTCTTCTTCCAACTACAGACCAACATTTCAGTGAAGCATGAACAAAACATCTCCCTTTTGAAATAATTATATCAGAATTTGTCATTTTTACTAAATGGTAAAACAAATCTATATAATTTGGGCAGATTCTTAGAAGCCAGAAAGAGTGATTTTTAATTTTTAGCAAATAAATATTGTCATGCTCCAAAAGAAAGAAACATACTGAACAGCGAAGAAGTCTCAAACAAGTGGTCTAATTCAGTAAGATTTTGCTATAAATTAAGATAATCTATCATTTTATTTTATTAAATATATCTAACTCAACACTCAAACTAGTTGATAGTTTTAGGGATAAGCATATAGTACAGGTACCGAAGTACTATACCAAAATTTTCGATATTCGGTTTTTTTGTACCGTTATTAAAATTTTATTCAGGATTCCAGTACTTGTACTAGTATAAAAAATTCAGTTTAAAAAATTTCTAAACTCTCAAGGCTTATTATTTTATTTTCTTTATTTCTTAAAAATAATATAATTATGATTTATAAATATTAAATTTTTCTCGTTAATGCTAAGTGATTTTGGTATACGTTATATATTAGTTATTATTGAGATGTGATTTAATTATATAAATTGGTATTTTAAAAAATTATTAAAATGTATTTTGAGATTTTGGTGTCGGTACTGAACTCCCGAAATCAAATTCAGTACTAGTACCAGTATCTAATATTTTAAGTTCAAGATTTTAAAGATATAAGATAAGACAAATTAATTATATTTATTTAAAGTAAGAAGCTTAAGAGCTTGACGTGGCATTACTAACTGGTCATGCCATGCACGTGGGGAAGGCAACAACCCTAAATTCCCCAAACTTATCCCCGACACTAACCCCCCGACGGGTTTAAAAAACCCAACCCCACACCCGATCCCGCGGGGAAACCCGATCCTAATCAGCCTAAAACTTAATATATATTGTAAACAATATATTTAAAATTAATTTTCATTGTATAATCATAAATATAAAAATCAAAAAATTATATAAAGTACAAAATTATTTCTACATAAAATTAATAATAATAATAATTAATAAAGTATAAAATTATAATAAATTTAATAACTAGGTTATAATTGAGAAGGGGATAAATTTATCATTTTAATAATCGAGGTGGGATTGGAGAGGCACCTGAATTCACATACCCGACCCTGACTAACTTTACCCAGTCGCGTTTTACCCGAACCCAACCCGAGACCTAGACAAACTCAAGTTTTCCCCGTTGACTTTGGGTTGGGTCAATTCGGGGATAAGGATCACAATAGGGCGGGTCGGGACAGCTTTTGTCATCCCCTACCTAACCCCCGACTTCCTCAAGTCTATCCCTAACCCTGACCTTAAACTTGACATGTTTAGAAAACTCAACCTCACACCCGACCCCGTGCGGAAACTCAACTCAACTCCGATCGACCTAAAAAATAAATATATGTTATAAAAAATATATTTAAAATTAATTTTCATTGCATATTCATAATATATAAGTAAAAAATATTATACGTAAATTACACAATCATTTCTATATAAAATAATAAAAAAAATTAATAAAGCATTAAACTATTATAAATATAGTAGCTAGGTTATAACATAGAATTGAATAAATTTATCATTTTAATAATGAGAGCGCGAGTACCTGAATTTTCATATCCAACCCCGACTCTGACTTGACTTTACCCATCGGATTTTATACAAACCTGACCCAAGAGCTAATTAACTCAGATTTTTCTCGTTAATTTCAAGTCAAGTTAGCCAAGGATAAGCTTTCTTGTCATCCCTACATGTGCTTGAGTATTCAAGACATTTCCATAGTTTCTGAATATCACAATGGCTAAAGTTATACATCGTCATCGCCCTGACATTTAATATCATCTTATTGAACATTATCTTATCTAAAGTTGTATATTCTCGTCAAATTCTCACCAGTAGATCAACATTGCTTAGTGAACCTCAGTGACTAACCAGAGCTAATCTCTCTAGTTTAGTTGGACGAGGATCACATATGCAGTTAAACCTTTGGCAAGAGCTATTAAATTTACTATAATTGACTTCAACTTTGCCGCAAGTAGATTAGCAGAGGATCATTGAAGCCAATCAAAGTCGATTAAAGAGGGCCAACTTGAGGTGGCCAACTAAAAATAATATATACTGCCACAAGTTTATTCAACTATCCGCTAACACAACACCTACTAAATTAACTACTCAATGAACAATCCAAATAAGTATTTAGTTTAACTATGATACGTCAAAAGCCATGTAAAAAAATCAATATTCGCAAGGCTTTTAATATATTTAACATCAAATTTAGTTCATCCAAGCATTTTAATTAGAGGCACTTTAAACAAATACATGTAAGGCAAATGGTACGAGTACTCTTTAATTTGTTGACTTTTTGAGTATAGATTGTGTTGCAGAGGGAGATAAAAAAGTCGGCCTAATGTTTTGCTTTGAGTAATACCCTGAGTAAAGCAGATGGTATAATTAGACGGAGATAAATACAATTAATCTCAATCCTAGTTTCATGCTTTCAGCCAATACAAAGAAGGAAAATCATTTGTTCAGATATCGTTTGTTCAGATATCGTTTGTTCAGATAAAAACAATTAATCGTTTGCCTGACCGTTTCCACACGGATACTAATTGGCATAACCTTCGTCCTTTCAGTGTTATATGTTATAGCTGTAGGTAAAAACCCTGCATCCCTTAGTAATCTATTGATTTTGATTTTGCGCTTCCCCTTGCTTACTTTGTTCGAAATAGTTGATTGAGCTTACTGGACTAGATATATCCGTTTGAAGTGCCTCTAATTAAAATGCTTGGATGAACTGAATTTGATGTTAAATATGTTAAAAGCCTTGCGAATATTAATTTTTTTACATGACTTTTGACGTATCATAGTTAAACTAAATACTTATTTGGATGGGTATTGAGTAGTTAATTTAGTAGGTGTTGCGTTAGAGGATAGTTGAATAAACTTGTGACAATATATATTATTTTTAGTTGGGCACCTCAAGTTGGCCCTGTTTAATCGACTTTGATTGGCTTCAAAGATCCTCTGCTAATCTACTTGCGGCAAAGTTGAAGTCAATTATAGTAAATTTAATAGCTCTTGCCAAAGGTTTAACTGCATATGTGATCCTCGTCCAACTAAACTAGAGAGATTAGCTCTGGTTGGTCGCTGAGGTTCACTAAGCAATGTTGATCTACTGGTGAGAATTTGACGAGAATATATAATTTTAGATAAGATAATGTTCAATAAGATGATATTAAATGTCAGGGCAATGACGATGTATAACTTTAGCCATTGTGATGTTCAGAAACTATGGAAATGTCTTGAATACTCAAGCACATGTAGGGATGACAAGAAAGCTTATCCTTGGTTGACTTGAAATTAACGAGAAAAATCTGAGTAATTAGCTCTTGGGTCGGGTTTGTGAAAAATCCGATGGGTAAAGTCAAGTCAGAGTCGAGGTCGGATATGAAAATTCAGGTACTCGCGCTCTGATTATTAAAATGATAAATTACTCAATTTTATGTTATAACCTAGTTACTATATTTATAATAGTTTAATGCTTTATTAATTTTTTTATTCTTTTATATAGAAATGATTGTGTAATTTACGTATAATATTTTTTACTTATATATTATGAATATGGAATGAAAATTAATTTTAAATATATTGTTTATAACATATATTTATTTTTTAGGTCGATCGGAGTTGAGTTAGGTTTCCGCACGGGGTCGGGTGTGAGGTTGGGTTTTCTAAACATGTCAAGTTTGAGGTCTGGGTCAGGGATAGGCTTGAGGAAGTCGGGGGTTAGGTAGGGGATGGCAAAAGCCGTCCTGACCCGCCCTATTGTCATCCTTATCCCCGAATTGACCCAACCCAAAGTCAACGAGGAAAACTTGAGTTGACTGGGTCTCGGGTTGGGTTCGAGTAAAACCCAACTGAGTAAAGTTAGGTCGGGGTCGGATACGTGAATTCAGGTACCCTCCAAACCCACCTCAATTATTAAAATGATAAATTTATCCACTTCTAAATTATAACCTAGTTATTAAATTTATAATAATTTGGTACTTTATTAATTATTATTATTATTAATTTTATGTAGATATGATTTTCTACTTTATATAAATTTTTTTAAAATATATATTATGATTATACAATGAAAATTAATTTTAAATATATTGTTTACAATATATATTTATTTTTTAGGCTGATTAGGATCGGGTTTCCCGCGGGGTCAGGTGTAGGATTGGGTTTTTTTATCCGGTCGGGGGTTAGTGTGGGGGATGAGTTTGGGAAAGTTAGGGTTGTTGCTATCCCCACGTGCATGGTATGACTAGTAAGTAATACCACCTCAAGCTTTTAAACTTCTTGCTTCAAATAAATATGAGTAATTTGTTTTATCTTATATCTTTAAACTCTTGAACTTAAAATTTTATATATCGGTACTAATACTGAATTTGATTTCGGAAGTTCAGTACCTACACCGAAATCTCAAAATATATTTTAAAAATTTAAAATACCAATGTATATAATCAAATCGCATCTCAGCAATAACTAATATAAAACGTATACCTAAATCACATAGCAATAATGAGAAAAAATTAATATTCATAAATCATAATTATATTATTTTTAAAAAATAAAAAAAATTAAGAAAATAAACTTTGAGAGTTTAGAAAATTTTTTAACTGAATTTTTGATACCAGTACAAGTATTGCAATCCTGAATAAAATTTTAATAACAGTACAAAAATATTGAATATCGAAAATTTTGATATAGTACTCCGATACCTGCACTATATGCTTATCCCTAAAACTATCAACTAGCCTGAGTGTAGAGTTAGATATATTTAATAAAATAAAATGATAGGATATCTTAATTTATAATATATGTTTATCCCTAAAACTATCAACTAGCCTGAGTGTAGAGTTAGATATATTTAATAAAATGAAATGATAGGTTATCTTAATTTATAATAAAATCTTAAAAAATTATATCAAGGTAATATATTAAATAATAATAAACTCAATATTAATTTTTTATATTTATATTCTCAGCTTTTATAATTGTATAAGAATATGCGCTAACACATTTGATATTCTATAACATATTATTATACTTAAAACCTAGCGTGCATCCCGCCCCCACTAAACCTACCTAGTCGATGGTACTTGTCGCCGCTCTCTTTCCCTTTGTCCCGTCGCCTCCAAACCCCAATCTCGGGCGGACTAGCGGGATTCTGATTTTCCGCTGCTTTCATCGTTGCCTTAATATGGTTCCCGATTTCTGTTTCGACGCAACGAGGTCTGACGAGAAGGCGAAACTCGACGATAGGGCAGTTCAGTCCCTATGGGTGTTTGCCACCTAGTTAGAGTCTGTGGCTAAGGAGCACGCTAGGCGGAATACCACCTCTTTTGACACTAGGATCTCCAAGATCCTCTAGGAGTGCGACGTATTTCATCCAGACAACGGAGATGACGAGTAGGACAAGTTAGAGCTCAACGACGCCATTTTGTCCGGCGATGAATTAGGCAAAGAAGTGAGTTTATTCATTTTGCATTGTCATTCTACTTTCTTGTTTGCCCCCGAGATAACAAATTGTTTATATCTCATTCCGGAATGATGCGCAAAATTAGAGCATTTGTTCTGTATTCAATTAAACTAATTGTTTGAGACTTCTTCGCTGCCATACTTGGTTCAGTATATTTCTTTCTTTTGGAGCACTGCAAGATTTATTTGCCAAAAATTGAAAATCACTCTTTCCGACTTCAAAGAATCTGCTCAAATTATTTAGATTTGTTACACCATTAAGTAAAAATAACAAATTCTGATATAATTATGTCAAAAGGGAGATGTTTGGTCAATGCTTCACCAAAATGTTGGTCTATAATTGAAAGAAGACATACAGCTAGAGAAAATGACTGAAAATCAGGCGGTTGAGCTCCTCCACCACAGATTGAAATTTGATACTCCATTACTTTTGACATGAGTCAGTTCCATTCTTTTCAATCCGAAAGATATGGTTCAATATACAAACATTAAATTCAAATGAAATACATATCAGACAAATAAGTGCAATAGCAATGAGATTCCAACATGCACAAGAAAATCAAATCTCTCATATATTTACTTCGTTAATTTGATAATATATAGTCACAATACAAATCATTGAATTTTCTGTGCATACTAGTTCAGAATGAAATAAAAAAAAAGTAAAAGTATCATCATCATTTCTTGTTTCGACGTAGCGAGCTCCAACAAGGAGGTGGAACTCGACGATAGGGCAATCCAGTCCCTGTGGGAGTTCACTTCCTACTCGGAGTCCGTGGCTGAGGAGCATGCTAGGCAGTATGCCACAAGAAAATGTGCAGTATGCACCACAGCCAGGGACTCGACTGGAATATTATGAGACGTAAGGATGTCAGTTGGGGGGGGGGGGGGGGGGGATGAAAGAAGGATGAGAGATAGGAGGTGATTGGTAATACCACAAGGGGAATGAGGTGAGGTGGGTGGAGGAAAATAGTGGGGAACCCACTTCAATACCAAGTTGAGTGGTTTGAAAAACCCTAAAAAACATATTAGGGTCCAAGCCTCAAATACAAACAAAAACCCTTAATGGATCCATTAAGGCACAGCCATTAACCTTTTAATGCATGCGAAACATATGCTATAACAAAAAGATGATACTTTTTTCATTTAAGTGCATTCTGCTAAAGGTACAGGGATGATGGTCTGATAAATGATGATGATACTTTTACTTTTTTCATTTCATTCCTGGACTAGTATGCAAAAAAAATTCAATGATTTGTATTGTGACTATATATTATCAAATTGACCGAGTACATCAGAGATTTGATTTTCTTGTGCATGTTGGCATCACATTGCTATTGCACTTATTTGTCTAATATGTATTTCATTTAAATGTAATGTCTGTGTATTCAACCACATCTTTCAGATTGAAAAGAAGGACTGACCCATGTCAAAAGTAATAGAGTATCAAATTTCAATTTGTAGTGGAGGAGCTCAGTCACCTGATTTTCAGTCATTTTCTTTAGCCGTATGCCTTCTTCCAACTATAGACCAACATTTTTGTGAAGCATGGACCAAACATCTCCCTTTTGAAATAATTATATCGGAATTTGTCATTTTTCCTAAATGGTGCAAGAAATTTATATAATTTGAGCAAATTCTTAGAAGCCGGAAAGAGTAATTTTCAATTTTTCGCAAATAATCTTACAGTGCTCCAAAAGAAAGAAACATACTAAACAGCGAAGAAGTCTCAAACAAGTGGTCTAATTGAATAAAGAATAAATGCTCTGATTTTACGCATCATTCCGGAATGAGATATAATCGTAAACAATTTGTTATCAAGGGCAAACAAGAAAGTAGAATGACAATATAAAATGGATAAACTCACTTCTTTGCCTAATTTATCGCCAGACAAAAGGGCGTCGCTGGGCTCCGACTCATCCTGTTCGTCATCTCCATTGCCTGGATGAGATACGGCGCACTACTAGAGGATCTTGGAGATCTTAGCGTCAACAGAGGTGGTATTCCGCCTAGCGTGCTCCTCAACCACGGACTCCAAGTAGGAATCAAACACCCACGGGGACTGGACTGCCCTATCGTCGAGTTCCTCCTCCTCGTCGGAGCTCGCTGCGTCGAAACAAAAATGAGAATCCATATTAAGGCAGCGATGAAAGCGGCGGAAAATCAGAATCCCGCCAGTCCACCCGAGATTGGGGTTTGGAGGCAACGGGACAAAGGGAAAGAGAGCGGCGACAAGTACCGTTGACTAGGTAGGTTTAGCGGGGTGGGATACATGCTAGGTTTTAAGTATAATAATATGTTATAGAATATCAAATGTGTTAGCGCATATTCTTATACAATTATAATGGCTGAAAATATAAATATAAAAAAATTAACATATTGTTTATTATTATTTAATATACTAACTTAATATAATTGCTCAATATTTTGCAATAAATTAAAATAACCTATTATTTTATTTTATTAAATATATCTAACTCAAGCCAGTTGATAGTTTTAGGAATAAGCATATAGTGCAGGTACCAAAGTACTATACCAAAATTTTCGATATTCAGTATTTTTGTATCGTTATTAAAATTTTATTCAGAATTGCATTACTTGTACTGGTATCAAAAATTCAGTTTAAAAATTTTCTAAACTCTCAAGGTTTATATTTTAAAATTTTTTATTTCTTAAAAATAATATAATTATGATTTATGAATATTAATTTTTTCTCATTATTGTTATGTGATTTTGGTATACATTTTATATTAGTTATTGTTGAGATGTGATTTGATTATATACATTGGTATTTTAGAAAATTTTTAAAATTTACATTGAGATTTCGGTGTCGGTACTGAACTCCCGAAATCAAATTTAGTACTAGTACCGGTATCTAAAATTTTAAGTTCGGGAGTTTAAATATATAAGATAAGATAAATTACTCATATTTATTTGAAGTAAGAAGCTTAAGAGCTTGAGGTGGCATTACTAACTGGTCATGTCATGCACGTGGGAATGGCAACAACCCTAACTTCTCCGAACTCATCCCCAACACTAACGCAATCCTAATCAGCCTTAAAAATAAATATATATTACAAACAATATATTTAAAATTAATTTTCATTATATAATTATAATATATAAGTAAAAAAATTTATATAAAGTACAAAATTATTTCTACATAAAATTAATAATAGTAATAATTAATAAAGTACCAAATTATTATAAATTTAATAACTAGGTTATAATTTAGAAGGGGATAAATTCATCATTTTAATATTCGAGGTGGATTTGGAGGGGCACCTCAATTCACATATCCGACTCCAACCTAACTTTACCCAGTCGGGTTTTACCCGAACCCAACCCGAGACCCAGTCAACTCAGGTTTTCCCAGTTGACTTCGAGTTGGGTCAATTCGGGGATAAGGATGACAATAGGGCGGGTCGGGACAGGTTTTGCAATCCCCGACCTAACCCCTGACTTCTTCAAGCCTATCCCTGACCGTGACCTCAAACTTGACATATTTAGAAAACTCAATCTCACAACCGACCCTGTGCGGAAACTCAACTCAACTCTGATCGACCTAAAAAATAAATATATGTTATAAACAATATATTTAAAATTAATTTTCATTGCATATTCATAATATATAAGTAAAAATTATTTTACATAAATTACAAAATCATTTCTATATAAAATAATAAAAAAAATTAATAAAACATCAAACTATTATAAATATAGTAACTAGGTTATAACATAGAATTGAGTAAATTTATCATTTTAATAATTAGAGCGGGGTGCCTAAATTCCCATACCCGACCCCGACTCTGACTTGCCTTTACCCCAACGGATTTTACCCAAACCCGACCCAAGAGCTAATTAACTCAATTTTTTCTCGTTAATTTCAGGTCAAGTCAGTCAAGGATATGCTTTCTTGTCATCCCTACATGCGCCTGAGTATTCAAGATATTTCCATAGTTTCTGAACATCACCTTGGCTAAAGTTATATATCGTCATCGCCCTAACATTTGAAATCATCTTATTGAACTTTATTTTATCTAAAGTTATATATTCTAGGCAAATTCTCACCAATAGATCAACATTGCTTAGTGAACCCCAGTGACCAACCAGAGCTAATCTCTCCAGTTTAGTTGGACGAGAATCACATATGCGGTTAAACCTTTGCCAGGAGTTATTAAAGTTACTATAATTGACTTCAACTTTGTCACAATTAGATTAGAAGAGGATCATTGGAGCCAATCAAGGTCGATTAAAGAGGGCCAACTTGAGGTGCCTAACCAAAAATAATAAATACTGCCACAAGTTTGTTCAACTATCCGCTAACTCAACACCTACTAAATTAACTACTCAATGACCCATCCAAATAAGTATAGTTTAACTAAGATAAATCAAAAGTCTTGTAAAAAAATTAATATCCGAAGGCTTTTAACATATTTAACATCAAATTCAATTCATCTAAGCATTATAATTAGAGGCACTTGAAACGAATACATGTAAGGCAAATGGTACAAGTACTCTTTAATTTGTCTGACTTTTTGAGTATAGATTGTGATGCAGAGGGAGATAAAAAAAGTCAGCCTGATGTTTTACTTTTAGTCATACCCTGAGTAAAGTAGATGGTATAATTATTCTTTAATTCGTCTGACTCTTCAATGATAGATTTTAGAGAGCAAATGATGCAGACGGAGATAAATACAATTAATCTCAATCCTAGTTTCAGGCTTTCAGCCAATACAAAGATGGAAAATCGTTTGTTCGGATATCGTTTGTTCAAATAAATACAACTAATCATTTGCCTGACCGTTTCCACTCGGATACTGATTGGCTGTAAGTAAAAAACCCTGCATCCCTTAGTAATCTATTGATTTTGATTTTGTGCTTCCCTTTGCTTACTTCGTTCGGTAGATTGAGCTTTTTGGTTAGCACAATTTCTATTCATCCATTAGTGTCTATGAGCAAGGTTTACAAAACCGGTCCGACGACTCGGTTCGGTGAGTCACCAGACCGTTATGGTACCAGTACAGGTACCATGAACCGAGCGGCGGCGGCAGATGCTTCCACAGCAATAGGCGTTCACGCTGCTCACCCGCTACCGCCAGCTGCCTCCATCCACCATCCACCTCGGAGTCGTGCTCCGACGGCTATTCTGGGTCTAGTGGCTCACCGGACTTCTACCGTACCATACAAACGATACGGTTTTCAAAACCTTGTCTATGAGTTTGGTGTAATAGATAGTTCGAAGGAAAAATGTGAACACAAAAGTTCTAAGATAGTTAAGATCAATGAGGTTAATCAATATTAAAACTTTTTGATTCTAAATTTTCATTAATTTCATATTTGAGAACAATGAAAATTCAGCCTCTAATTTGGATAGAAATGACAAGAAAGAAATTGTAACTGTGAACTCAAATATTTTGATATATTCAAAGGGCCATATAGCATGTGCCAAACTTTGCTATGTGTAAATTGAGATTTAATAAGATCCAATTACAGGCAACAAGTTGTCTCGTTGTATAAGCTGGGTAGTTTACTTGTATAATGTTAGTGGATGGCATGATCGGGCACAGCCCATGGTGGATTATATGAGATAAGAAGACGATCACTATATTCTGTGGAACTTTATTATTTTGATTGGTAGGCAAAGTTTGTATTATGCAGCTAGCTATACGAAATGATCTTGCTTGGTGAAGTTATTTAAAGACCCTATATTATGCAGCTAGCTGTGCGAAATGATCTAGGTAGGCAAACTTTCTAGCACTATTTGGTGAAGTTATTTTATGCAGTTAGCTGGGCGTAATGATCTTGTTTGGATATATATGTGCTTGTTCTCCTCTCTAGTCAGTTCGTGATTTCCTTACTAGACTAGGTATGTGCAATTCTGAGGGCTATCAGTGCTATGGGAAGATCTACTTTATGGCAGCTCTGGCGTGGTTTCTTTTAGTTGTAGTTTTAGGGTACTTTGTCCATGTTCTAGACAACGTCATCGACACAGTCTAGGTGTGCTATGCGATAGACAGGGATAAAGGGGATGTCTGCAAATAGGAGGTTCACGAAGTTTATGTTCACTTACCAATTAGCAGGAATAACATATCATCCACTAACAGGCCCCCATTTATCCCCTGAGCATGATGATTTTGACCTTGTATAATTCTGAGGAAACCCTTTAAGCTTCGAGCAGTTCATTCTCTATCTGACTAAGGTAATTCTCCTTGTATTATATTTGATCTGTTCTCGCATCTATAGAAATGTGTAGCGTGTTATATCTTGAAAAGAATTCTCTTCCTTTATTGACCCCTCCCGTTGGTTCTTATTGTTTACTGAATTTATTTTATTTTTGGAAGAATATGATGATAAATTATAGTTCTATTGTGTTTTTTTGGATTTCGGAGGATTATTCGCCAAGCCTTACATGTATCCGTTTGAATTGCCTCTAATCAAAATGCTTGGATGAACTGAATTTGATGTTAAATATGTTAAAAGCCTTGCAGATATTGATTTTTCTTACAAGACTTTTGACGTGTCTTGGTTAAACTAAATGCTTATGTGGATGGATCATTGAGTAGTTAATTTAGTAGGTATTGCGTTTGCGGATAGTTGAACAAACTTGGGACAGTATAAATTATTTTTGGTTGGGCACCTCAAGTTGGCCTACTTGAGCCCTCTTTAATTGACCTTGATTAGCTTCGATGATCCTCTTCTAATCTACTTGTTACAAAGTTGAAGTCAATTATAGTAAACTTTAATAACTCCTGCCAAAGATTTAACTGCATATATGATTCTCATCCAACTAAACTGGAGAGATTAGCTCTGGTTGGTCGCTGAGGTTCACTAAGCAATGTTAATCTATTGGTGAGAATTTGGCAAGAATGTATAACTTTAGATAAGATAATATTCCACAAGATGATTTCAACTGTCAGGACAATAACGATGTATAACTTTAGCCAAGGTGATGTTTAGAAACTATGAAAATGGCCTTAATACTCAGGCACATGTAGGGATGACAAAAAAACTTATCCTTGACCTGACTTGACCTGAAATTAATGAGAAAAATCTGAGTCAATTAGCTCTTGGGTCGGGTTTGGGTAAAATCCAATGGGGGTAAAGTCAAGTCAGAGTCGGAGTTAGGTATGAAAATTTAGGTACCGCCACTCTGATTATTAAAATGATAAATTTACTCAATTCTATGTTATAACTTAGTTACTAAATTTATAATAGTTTGATGCTTTATTAAATTTTATTATTATTATTTTATATAGAAATGATTGTGTAATTTATGTAAAATATTTTTTACTTATATATTATATTATGAATATGCAATGAAAATTAATTTTAAATATATTGTTTATAACATATATTTATTTTTTAGGTCGATCGGATTTGAGTTTTCGCACGGGGTCGGGTGTGGGGTTGGGTTTTCTAAACACGTCAATATGAATATGCAATGAAAATTAATTTTAAATATATTGTTTATAACATATATTTATTTTTTAGGTCGATCGGATTTGAGTTTTCGCACGGGGTCGGGTGTGGGGTTGGGTTTTCTAAACACGTCAAGTTTGAGGTCAAGGTCGGGGATAGGCTTCAGGAAGTCGGGGGTTAGGTCAGAGATGGCAAAACCCGTCCTGACCCGCCCTATTGTCATCCTTATCCCTGAACTCACCCAACCCGAAGTCAACGGCGAAAACTTGACTTGACTGGGTCTTGAGTTAGGTTCGGGTAAAACCTGACTTGGGTAAAGCTAGGTCAGGGTCAGGTATATGAATTCAGGTGCCCCTCCAAACTCGGCTCAATTATTAAAATAATAAATTTATCCCCTTCTGAATTATAACCTAGTTATTAAATTTATAATAATTTGGTACTTTACTAATTATTATTATTATTAATGTTATGTAGAAATGATTATGTACTTTATATAAATTTTTTTTACTTATATATTATGATTACACAATAAAAATTAATTTTAAATATATTGTTTACAATATATATTTATTTTTTAGGCCGATTAGGATCGCGTTTCCCCGCGGGGTCGGGTGTGAGGTTGGGTTTTTAAACCCGTCGGGGGTTGGTGTCGGGATGAGTTTAGGGAAGTTAGGGTTGTTGTCATCCCCACGTGCATGACATGATCAGTTAGTAATGCCACCTCAAACTCTTAAACTTTTAGCTTCAAATAAATATGAGTAATTTGTCTTATTTTATATCTTTGAACTCCCGAACTTAAAATTTTAGATACCGGTACTAGTACTGAATTTAATTTCGAAAGTTCGGTACCGATACCGAAATCTCAAAATAAATTTCAAAAATTTTCTAAAATACCAAAGTATATAATCAAATCACATCTCATCAATAACTAATATAAAACAAATACCAAAATCACATAGCAATAATAAAAAAAATTAATATTCATAAATCATAATTATATTATTTTTAAAAAATTAAAAAAATTAAAAAAATAAACTTTGAGAGTTCAAAAAATTTTTAAACTGAATTTTTGATACCAATACAAGTACTGTAATCCTGAATAAAATTTCGATAATAGTACAAAAATACTGAATATCAAAAATTTTAGTATAGTACTTCGGTACCTGTACTATATGCTTATCCCTAAAACTATCAACTAACCTGAGTGTTGAGTTAAATATATTTAATAAAATGAAATGATAGGTTATCTTAATTTATAGCAAAATCTTAAGCAATTATATCAAGGTAGTATATTAAATAATAATAAATAATATATTGATTTTTTATATTTAGATCCTCAGCCTTTATAATTGTATAAGAATATGCGCTAACACATTTGGTATTCTATAACAAATTATTATACTTAAAACCTAGCATGTATCCTGCTCCGCTAAACCTACCTCGTCGACGATACTTGTCACCGCTCTCTTTCCCTTTGTCCCATCGCCTCCAAACCCCAATCTCGGGCGCACTGGCAAGATTCTGATTTTCCGCCGCTTTCATCGCTGTCTTAATATGGATCCCGATTTTTGTTTTGATGTAGTGAGCTCCAACAAGGAGGCGGAACTCGACGATAGGGCAGTCCAGTCCTCGTGGGAATTCGCTTCCAACTCGGAGTCTGTGGCTGAGGAGCATGCTAAGCGGTATGCCACAAGAAAATGTGCAGTATGCACCACAGCCGGGGACTCGACTGGACTATTATGAGATGCAAGGTTGTCAGAGTGGGGGGAATGAAAGAAGGATGAGAGATAGGACGTGATTAGCAATACCATAAGGGGAATGAAGTGAGGTGGGTGGAGGTAAAAATGAAAGTGGAGGTGGAGGAAAAAAGTGGGGAACCCACTTCAATACCAAGTTGAGTGGTTTGGAAAACCCTAAAAAAGTGGGGAACCCACTTCAATACCAAGTTGGTCGGGACCGCTCCAGCCCTCCCTCTACAAGTCGGGCAGGCTCCTGTCGTGGCTGCGGACGCGCCGGCTGGCCTCCGCCCTGTCTGGGAGGCTGTCGCGCCCGAGGTGGTGCTCTCATCCTCGTCGGAGAGCCGCCCTACGAGGGTGACGTCAAAGCCCTCGGTGATGTCGGCCTCAACGCCCTCGTGTCCACCAGTCCCTCGGCCACCGCTGTGGCCTCTCGCCAGTCCCGCAGAGAGTGTCGCCGCACCTCCGCCTCGGCCCATGGCTGCAGATGCCGAAGGAACGTATGCCGTCGGTGCGCCTTCGACATGTCCGGGATCTCCAGCATCAGCGCCGAGTACGCCCGCACGTACTCCTGGATGGTGCCGGTGTGCCGGAGGGCATCCACCGCGTCTCTGGCCTGGTCCACCGAGTTCCCCGGAAGGAACTGCCGCCACAGCTCCTCCAGGAAAACGTCTCAGGTCCACGCCGCTGCTCCTGTCGTCGATCTAGCTGTGGTCCGCCACCACAGCTTCGCGTCGACCGTCAAGTAAGCTGTGCACACCTGCAAGCGCTCGTCCTCCGGGATCCGGCTGGAGGTGAAGAACGACTCCATATCCCATATGAAGTTCTCCAGCTCCCGTGCCGATCGAACTCCTCCGAAGGTTGTTGGCTCTGGAATCCGCAGCTTCGGCTTAGGGGCCGCTTGCCCCATAGCCGTCGCCGAAGTGGGACTCCCACCCTGCGCCTGGGTCTGCGCCAACGCCATGCGCAAGACCACAACCTCGGCCTGCGTCTACTGCTGCGCCACCTGTGCCTGCTATAGCAGCGCCACCGCCTCCTGCAGTGTGATGATCTGGAGCCACTTCTCCTCGCATCTACAAGTCCTCCACCTGAGGAGCCAGTACGGTGTCTGACTCGCCGGAAACACCGATCAGCTCCTCCAATCGAGCCACCCGATCAGCCAAGGAAGCCATCTCCACCCGCTCCCTGAGTCACTGAGATCGTCGGGGAGCACCTGAAGCCACCTCCGTCTACCCTCTGATACCAACTGTCAGGCCCGAATTAACCCTAAGCAGGGTTAATTAATCAAATCCCAATCGCACGTCCACGTCAGCCAAAAAGAAACAAGGAGACAAATATGTACCAAGGAGTGAACGAACTCGTTTGCTGAGATAGTACCACCGCATATCAACAATACATGATTACATACACCAACTTAATTGAAATATGAATGCAGGAGTCACCCTTCGCACTTCTTTCACAAGCACAAGGCCAGGTTGCAAGACAAAGTTATTGCCAAGACTGAGCTTAAGAGACCCCTCCATCTGAATATTCATCTGCCCATTGGTCGTCCCTCTGAGTTTAAAACCCCATCCTGTCGAATCATAAGGCATATCAGATAGCGGGATTCCACACTTGATTAAGAAAGGGTTAGATTTTTGTGCCTCCAACCAAACCCCTACTTTGCTGCCTTCATCAACCTCCACATCTAGCAGTAAAGCAACCAGCCTTGCTTCGGTACCGGAACCAGGAGATGCTTGGACTGCACCATTTGATCCTGGCTGTAATTTCCATTTGTTAAGTGGTATAGCCAGTGCATGAAGCTTGATCAATCCGGCTTCAGGGTTTTGGAAGACACCAGAAATGTTTACTCCTACTTCTTCAGATAGTTGATAAGAAACTTGACAAAAGGTTGTCGAGCAACTCTTGTCAGTGGTGACTTCTTGTTGCATTCCAATCCCAGAAACCAACTCAGCTAAAGAAGCTGATATCTTTGATCCTTTAAACACAATTCCAACAGCACAACTGTGATGCCGACTAAAACAAGGTGGCCCGAATGCAAAAAATCCACGACGACATAGCCCCTGCGCAACACTAAAATTTTTGCGTTAGATAGAAATTGTTTAAAGATACTGTGGCAAGCCAACACTTTCAGATAACCTTAAATATTCCTGAATGGATTAACTACCTGCTTACGACTTGGATTGACAGCAAAATTATCGCATTGTGCACCCAAGGCTATGGAGATTGCAGAAGATAATTTTTTTTTAGGCCTAATGAGTATGTTAAGTTTTCAAGTGCCAAAGGATGGTCCTGGCTAGTGACAAACTTTGCAACTAGAGAATCTTTCTGTCCAATATTTGTCTCGAATAATAACCTTGTATGAATGCCATTCTTTACTCCTTCTCTAAACAAGGCCTCACAAGATTCCTGAACTTCATTTCTCGCAAACAACAATATTCCAACCACATCAATTATTCCTTTAATCTGTGTGCTATGTTCTTGGTATGGCCTTGCATTGCCAAATTTAAAGGAGAGTGTGTGTTCGGCTTTGTCCTGCCTGTCTACCAGTTTCATTACATCAGAAAATGCTTCCTTTTGTATATGCTTTACTATCTCAAACTACAAAGAACAAAACAACGAAAACAAGTTAATTGCATGCCATTGAGGAGTCTTTGAGTACATCAAAAGGAAATATATAATTTGTCATTTGGAGAAAGCTAAAATTTTATGGGTGATATATGGGAGTTACAAGAAAGCCAAGTAATTCCTTTATAAGATTTGTAATCGCTAAGAGCTATCTAAACTTTAATGGTCAACAATTCAAAGAGTAGAGTGATATTCTAGCTTAACCAACTTATCAATTCAACAGGAGTATTAGCACCCTTGCTTCATAGTTGGGGTTGCTTTAATATGGATCCAAGTACACTAAGCACTTCAAGGTAACAGTAACATGAAGTAGTATATTAAACAAATAGCATTAACTCCAAAGTTGCATGCATAATTATAACAAACCTCAGTCAGTTGTATTAAAGAGTAAAGAGAATGAAAACCAGGCCATACATATAGAGTGCAATATTTGTACTACAGTTAATTGAATTGTAGTTTAACCACCCTGTGCTGAGTAGAGCATATTACATGTTAACAAACCATTGGCCAGAGGCTTTAATCAGAATCCATGGAGCCTTTAGGCTCCAGCCTGAATTCATATTACCAGTTTGAAAAATGCAGTGAGATCTACAAGCAACAAATGGAAAAAGTTTTAACAGCCACATTATCTACACTTCAGTATAGATGTGAAATTCAAACAAAGTAGACTCAATAGTTTATCTTCCGGGACAATTGACATGATTAGAGTTGAAAGTACACTTCTGGGTGTTCGTTTCATTTACGTTTGTCTTAACTCAATGTTCTTATGCGCCATTTAGGAAAAAGAAAACGCTTATTGAGTCCATATCTAGCTTGGCTCATCATATCAAAAGAACTAAAAATATCTAAATCTTCTCTCTGATTACATTAAATTGAAACAGATAGTAAATTGTAAAGCACCATTAAATGCCTTAGCACATGCTGGCCAATAATAGACTTTAAGTTAATATTTCTAGCATAATCTTGTTTTGTAAATAAGTGGAAAAGGGAAAAAAAATATGACCTTTGTAATTCAAAGAAAGACTTTCGTCTTCAGAAACCACAAACTGGCATGTAAACAGGAAAAGAAATATATAAACAGCCAATTGACCTATAATGTAATTGTCCGTGTGGTGTTTGTGGGCATATCACCGATGAAACAGGACACAAATAGTAAAAAGGAAAACCTAGCATAGTGCCATGGATTCGATAGACTCCACATTATGGCCAGCATACAACTACCATCTTTTCACGACAAATCTCTCACGGATTCCACAAAAACAACAACAAAATGTGTCTACCAACGGGAAATCCGACATCAAAAATCACAAACGAGAAGCATCTTCCAAACCCACTGCATTTTTTGGTCAATGTGCTAAAAAGGATAAAAGGATACACGCCATTAGAGGGAGAATCTGTGCTCACAGGGTTTTGCCTGGACGAAACCCAGCTCAATTTAGGGAAAACGCCTTTCATGAAAATCTGTGCTAACAAATTTGATATGCTATAACACATTATTATACTCAAAACCCTAGAGTCCAACCGAGAAAATGAAAATCTAAGCTTGGTATTTTAATCAATCGTTCACTCATCTTAAAGGATAGGTAGAGGCAAGAATCTTGATGCCCCTGACTTCCGTTTCTCCCCGTAGACGTCACTTTCTACTTGCGCTATTACCCTCCCATAACGTCTACACCACCGAACTTGCCCTATCGTTGAGCGTTGATTCCTCTTCCTCCGAGGCACTGGAAGAGGAGGAATCAGCACTTAGGGCGAAGCGGTTAAGAGATTTTTCCAAGAAATTATATCAAAAAAGAGTTATGTGGATTCAGATGGAGATGCCCCGCGCCATTAGCCACTTTATGTCATGATTCTCAAATCGCACTATCATCTCTTTAAAATTGTAAAAAAGAATGGCCACGGCTACTTAAATATTGGAAACAACTAAGTATGATTAGTAGGGTTTGCTCTTCTCATCTATTTCTCCTGGTCTAATTAAAAAGTTATCATGTTCGTAGAAGTGAGACCTAAATATTAATTGAAATGGTATTCATGAGATGAGCAAATAATGTTAAATTTGATTGTAGCTATGCGTTAAAAGGAAGTAATTAAAATGAGTTTTCTAGTCAAACTAAAAACTTATTATGTTTGTAAAAGTGAGACTCAAATATTATCTGAACTAATAGTTATTGACCACAAAGATTATATTGGTTGTAATATTAATTAATCCTCTATTTCATGATCATCTTTCATATATGTATGAAATATGATGTCTAACTACCAAGGCGCTAATTAGCTTGAACTTAGGTAGTGGTTCTATATGATTATATTATTAAACTAATTGTACTCCTCCATGTCGTCACTAAAAATTAAGTTTAGAAAACTTTTTCAGCTATTAAAAAAGTTATAGTGGACAATTGGAAAATGTTAGTCTCTTTTTATCCACCCCTATTACAAGTAGGGGTGAGCATTTGAGAGTTTGGTTCTAGTACCGGTATCAAACTATCAATACCGAACTCCCAAACTATGAATTTTAAGTACTAGTATTGATATCAAACTCTATTTTGGGAGTTCGAAACTGATACCAAAATACTAAAATTAATTTTGAGAAATCCTCGATATACCGAAGTTACAGGAGGAGAAAAAGAAGAGGAGAGGACAAGAGGAAGAAGAAGAAGAAAAAGAAAAAAAATGTGTTATTGGCAGAATAAGGAGGAAGAAGAGGAAGGGGTCTTGTCAACTCTTTTTTCTTTTTTGATAGGTAATAAGGCAGTTAAAAAAAAGCAATCAACCTCCTCTTCCTTGTTGTCACAATATGCATTACGTGGCTATAGGTGTATGGATGAACTTGGTTGTTAAAATTTAAATTATTTATTAATATCTAGTTTTTTGCACACAAATTTGTGCAAGTATAAGTAACCATTTATATTAAAAAATTTATTTCAACTCTTAATGTTCAGTCATCTAACTCTACAAAATTCACAAGAATAATATAAATATTTTTAGCATATTGTTACTTGAAGAAAAATTACATGTATATTAATAATAACTAAGATATTTTTCCAATAACTCGTACCAAAAATGAGTTACATCTTCAGATAGAGATGCTTTAAATTCACCAGTGGCGTCTTTGGCCACTTTATGTCATAATTCTCTAATCACACCATCATTTCTTTTAAATTGTACAAAAAGAATGGTGACGACTTCTTAAACATTGGAAACAATTTATTATAATTTATAGGGTTTGCTCTTCTCATCTACTTCTCATGTTCTAATTGAAAAGTTATGATGTCTGTAAAAGTGAGACCTGGATATTAACTAAAATGATTAGTATTCATGAGATGAGAAAATATTTATAATGTTAAATTTGATTGTAGCTATGCGTTAAAAAGAGGTAATTAAAATGAGTTTTGTAGGCTAACTATAAACTTATCATATTTGTACAAGTGAGACTCAAATATTAACTGAACTAATTAGTTATTGACCACAATGACTATTTTGGTTGTTATATTAGTTAATCCTCAATTTCACGATCATCTTTTATTTATGTATAAAATATGATATCTAACTGCCAAGGAGCTAAAGTAGCTTGAACTCAGCTAGTGGTTCTATATGATTATATTTTTAAACTAATTGCACTCCCACATGTCGTCACTAAAATTAAGTTTAGAAAACTTTTTGAGCTATAAAAAAGTTATTATGGATAGATAGAAAAGGTTAGTGTTACATGATCTCTTTATCCATCTCTATTACGAGTAGGGATGGGTAGGGATGGGTATTCGGGAGTTTAGTACCAAACTTTCAATACCAAACTCCTGAACTGTGAACTTTAAGTAATGGTACTGATACCGAACTCTGTTTCGGGAGTTCAATATTGATACCAAAATCCTAAAATTAATTTTAAGAAATTTATGAAGTACCAAAGTTGCGTGAGGAGAAGAAGAAGAGGAGAGTAAAAGAGAAAGAGGAGGAAGAAGAAGAAGAAGAAGAAGAAGAAGAAGGGGGAAAGCTCCTGTTAGCATGAGGAGGTGGAGGAAGAGGAAGGGAAAGATCTTGTCACTCTTTTTTCTTTTTGACATGTAATAAAACAATTAAAAAAGCTTTCAGCCTTCTCTTCCTTGTTGTCACAATATGTATTGCATGGCTAAAGGTGTGTGGATGAACTTGGTTGTTAAAATTTAAATTATTTATTAAGATCTAATTTTTTAACACACAAATTTTTGCAAGTATAAGTAACCATTTATATTAAAAAAATTTATTTCAACTCCTAATGTTGAGTCATCTAACTCTATAAAATTTATAAGAATAATATAAATATTTTTATCATATTGTTACTTGAAAAAAAAATTAGAAGCATATTAATAATAACTAAGAGATTTTTCCAAAAAAATCATACCAAAAATGAGTTGCATCCCATGTAGATTCGGATGGAGATGCTTTAGATTCACAAATGGTGTCATTGACCACTTTATGTCATGATTCTCTAATCACACCATTATTTCTTTTAAATTGTACAGAAAGAATGGCAACGGCTGCTTAAACATTGGAAACAACTTAGTATGATTCATAGGGTTTGCTCTTCTGATCTACTTCTCCTAGTCTAATCGAAAAGTTATAATGTTTGTAAAAGTGAGACTCGAATATTAATTGAAATGATTAGTATTCATAAGATGAGAAAATATTTATAGTGTTAAATTTAATTGTAGATATGCGTTAAAAAGAGTTATTTAAAATGAGTTCTCTATTCTAACTGAAAACTTACATGTTTGTAAAAGTGAGACTCAAATATTAACTAAACTAATTAGTTATCGACCACAAAAATTATTTTGGTTGTTATATTAGTTAACCCTCAATTTCATAATCATGTTTCATTTATATATGAAACATGATGCCTAACTACCATGAAGCTAAAGTAGCTTGAACTCAGCTGGTGGTTCTATATAATTATATTATTAAACTATTTGTACTCCCATACCATATGCCGTCACTAAAAATTAAGTTTAGAAAATATTTTTAGCTATAAAAAAAGATATAATGGACAGATGTAAAAGGTTAGTGCTAGATATCATATTTCATGATTTTTTTATTCACCCCTATTATGAGTACAGGTGAGCATTCGGGACTTCGGTACCTGTACCATAACCAAACTTTCAGTACCAAACTCTCGAACTGTGAATTTTAGTACTCTACAAATACCAAACTCTATTTCAGGTGTTTGGTACCAAAAACAAAATCCTAAAATTAATTAATTTAACTTTGTCAACAAATTTACCGTAATTTTTGCTGCAATAACTGGTGAAGACTGCTGCTCTACCGCTAAAATGACATATGGACTATTAAGGAGAAATCTTCTCTTTGCAGTTTTTGTTGAGACCGTTTCCACACAGATACTAATTGGCATAACCTTCGTCCTTTCAGCGTATATGCTATAGCTGTAAATAAAAACCCTGTCTCCCTTAGTAATCTATTGATTTTGATTTTGTGCTTCCCTTTGCTTACTTCGTTCGATCTGGTTGATTGAGCTTTTTGGTTAGCACAATTTCTATGGATCCATTAGTATCTATGAGCAAGGTTTACAAAACCGGTCCGGCAACTCAGTCCGGTGAGTCACCAGACCGGTCCCGGTACCATGAACCGAGCGGCGGCGGCAGATGCTTCCACGACAACAAGCATGCACTGCCGCTGCTCGCCCGCTGCCGCCAGCTGCCTCCCTCCACCATCCGCCTCAGAGTCGTGCTCCGATGGCTATTCCGAGTCTGGTGGCTCACCGGACTGATACCGTACCATACAAATGATACAGTTTTGAAAACCTTGTCTATGAGTTTGGTGTAATAGATAGTTCAAAGGAAAAATGTGAACACAAAAGTTCTAAGATGGTTAAGACCAATAAGGTTAATCAATATTAAATTTTTTTGGTTCTAAATTTTCATTCATTTTATATTTGAGAACAATGAAAATTCAGCCTCTAATTTGGATAAAAATGACAAGAAAGAAATTGTAACCGTGAACTCAAATATTTTGATATATTCAGAGGGACATATAGCATGTGCCAAACTTTGTTATGTCTAAATTGAGATTTAATAAGATCCAATTAGAGGCAACAAGTTGTCTCATTGTATAAGCTGGGTAGTTTACTTGTATAATGTTACTGGATGGCATGATCGGGCACAGCCCATTTAGTGGATTATATGAGATAAGAAGACGATCATTATATTCTGTGGAACTTTATTATATTGATAGGTAGGCAAACTTTGTATTATGCAGCTAGCTATACGAAATGATCTTGCTTGGTGAAGTTATTTAATGGCCCTATATTATGCAGCTAACTGTGCGAAATGATCTAGGTAGGCAAACTTTCCAGCACTATTTGGTGAAGTTATTTTATGCAGCTAGCTGCGCATAATGATCTTGTTTGGATATATACGTGCTTGTTCTCCTTTCTAGTCAGTTCATGATTTCCTTACTGGACTAGGTAGTTTTAGGGTACTTTGTTCATGTTCTGGACAATGTCATCGACACAGTCTACATGTGCTATGCGATAGACAGGGACAGAGGGGATGTCTGCAAACAGGAGGTTCACAAACTTTATGTGCACTTACCAATTAACAGGAATAACAGATCATCCACTAACAGGCCCCCATTTATCACCTGATCATGATGATTTCGACCTTGTATAATTCTGAGGAAACCCTTTAAGCTTCGAGCAGTTCATTCCTTATCTGACTAAGGCAATTCTCCTTGTATTATATCTGATCCATTCTTGCATCTGTAGAAATGTGTAGCGTGTTATATCTTAAAAAGAATTCTCTGCCTTTATTGACCCCGCACGTTGGTTCTTATTGTTTATTGAATTTATTTTATTTTTGGAAGAATATGATGATAAATTATAGTTCTATTGTGTTTTTCTTGGATTTCGGAGGATTATTATTCGCCGAGCCTTACATGTATCCGTTTGAACTGCCTCTAATTAAAATACTTGGATGAACTGAATTTGATGTTAAATATGTTAAAAGCGTTGCAGATATTGATTTTTTTTACAAGGCTTTTGACGTGTCTTAGTTAAACTAAATACTTATTTGGATGGGTTATTAAGTAATTAATTTAGAAGATGTTGCGTTAGCGGATAGTTGAACAAACTTGTGGCAGTATATATTATTTTTGGTTGGGCACCTCAAGTTGGCCCTCTTTAATTGACCTTGATTGGCTCCAATGATCCTCCTCTAATCTACTTGCGGCAAAATTGAAGTCAATTATAGTAAATTTAATAACTCCTGCCAAAGGTTTAACCACATATGTGATCCTCGTCCAACTAAACTGGAGAGATTAGCTCTGGTTGGTCACTAAGGTTCACTAAGAAATGTTGATCTATTGGTGAGAATTTGGCGAGAATATATAACTTTAGATAAGATAATGTTCAAAAAGATGTTTTCAAATGTCAGGGCAATGACGATGTATAACTTTAGCCAAGGTGATGTTCAGAAACTATGGAAATGGCCTGAATACTCAGGCGCATGTAGGGATGACAAGAAAACTTATCCTTGACCTGACTTGACCTGAAATTAATAAGAAAAATCTGAGTTAATTAGCTCTTGGGTCGGGTTTGTGTAAAATCTAATGGGGTAAACTCAAGTCAGAGTTGGGGTCGGGTATGGGAATTCAGGCACCCGCGCTCTGATTATTAAAATGATAAATTTATTCAATTCTAAGTTATAACCTAGTTACTAAATTTATAATAGTTTGATACTTTATTAAATTTATTATTATTATTATTTTATATAGAAATGATTGTGTAATTTATGTAAAATATTGTTTACTTATATATTATGAATATGCAATAAAAATTAATTTTAAATATATTGTTTGTAACATATATTTATTTTTAGGTCGATCGGAGTTGAGTTTCTGCACGGGGTCGGGTGTGGGGTTGAGTTTTCTAAACACGTTAAGTTTGAGGTCAGGGTCAGGATAGGCTTGAGGAAGTCGAGGGGTTAGGTCGAGGATGACAAAACCCGTCCCAACCCGCTCTATTGTCATCCTTATCCCCGAACTAACCCAACAAGAAGTCAACAGGGAAAGCTTGAGTTGACTGGGTCTCGGGTTGGGTTCGGGTCCCGACCAGGTAAAGTTTGGTCGGGGTCGGGTATGTGAATTCAGGTGCCCCTCCAAATCCGCCTCAATTATTAAAATGATAAATTTATCCCCTTCTAAATTATAACATAGATATTAAATTTATAATAATTTGGTACTTTATTAATTATTATTATTATTAATTTTACGTAGAAATGATTATGTACTTTATATAATTTTTTTACTTATATATTATGATTATACAATGAAAATTAATTTTAAATATATTGTTTACAATATATATTTATTTTTTAGGCCGATTAGGATCATGTTTTCCCGCGGGGTCGAATGTGGGGTTGGGTTTTTTAAACCCGTCGGGGGGTTGGTGTCGGGGATGAGTTTGGGGAAGTTAGGGTTGTTTCCCCATGTGCATGACATGACTAGTTAGTAATATCATCTTAAGCTCTTAAGCTTCTTGCTTCAAATAAATATGAGTAATTTATCATATCTTATATCTTTAAACTCCCGAACTTAAAATTTTAGATACCGGTACTAGTATTGAATTTGATTTGAGGAGTTCGGTATCGATACCGAAATCTCAAAATAAATTTGAAAAATTTTCTAAAATACCAAAGTATATAATCAAATTACATCTCAACAATAACTAATATAAAACGTATACCAGAATCACATAGTAATAATGAGAAAAATATAATATTCATAAATCATAATTATATTATTTTTAAAAAATTAAAAAAATAAACTTTGAGAGTTTAGAAAATCTTTAAACTGAATTTTTGATACAAGTACAAGTACTGCAATCTTGAATACAATTTCAATAATAGTACAAAATACTGAAAATTAAAAATTTTGGTATAGTACTTCGGTACCTGTATTATATGCTTATCACTAAAACTATCAACTAGCCTAAGTGTTAAGTTAGATATATTTAATAAATTGAAATGATACGTTATCTTAATTTATAGCAAAATCTTAAGAAAGTATATCAAGGTAGTATATTAAATAATAATAAATAATATATTAATTTTTTATATTTAGATCCTCAGCCTTTATAATTGTATAAGAATATGCGCGGACACATTTGATATTATATAACATATTAGTATACTTAAAACCTAGCATGTATTCTGCCCCGCTAAACCTACCTTGTCGACGGTACTTGTCACCGCTCTCTTTCCCTTTGTCCCATCGCCTCCAAACCCCAATCTCGGGCGGACTGGCAGGATTCTAATTTTCCGCCGTTTTCATCGCTGCCTTAATATGGATCCCGATTTCTGTTTCGACGCCGCAAGCTCCTACGAGGAGGCGAAACTCGACGATAGGGGAGTCCAGTCCCCGTGGGTGTTCGCTTCCTACTCGGAGTCCGTGGCTGAGGAGCACGCTAGGCGGTATGCCACAAGAAAATGTGTAGTATGCACCACAGTTGGGGACTCGACCGGACTATTATGAGATGCAAGGATGTTAGAGTGGGGGGGAATGAAAGAAGGAAGAGAGATAGGAGGTGATTGGCAATACCAAAGGGGAATGAGGTGAGGTGGGTGGAGGTAAAAATGAAACTGGAGGTGGAGGGAAAATGTGGGGAACCCACTTCAATACCAAGTTGAGTGGTTTAAAAAACCCTAAAAAACATATTAGGGTCCAAGCCTCAAATACAAACAAAAACCCTTAATGGATCCATTAAGGCACAACCATTAACCTTTTAATGCATACAAAACATCATAGTACATGCTACAACAAAAAGATGATACTTGTTTCATTTAAGTGCATTTAAGTGCATTCTGCTAAAGGTACAGGGGATGATGGTCTGATAAATGATGATGATACTTTTTTCATTTCAGGAATGGTAATGGGTGTTGTACGCTTTGTGCCTGCCATTGTGGACAGTGCAGAGCAAGCTGAAGATGCTCGAGGTTTTGTGAACCTAATTTTCAAATGCTGTGCTAATTTCTCGCTGGCAGTATTTAACTTTGTCAACCAATTTACCATAATTTTTGCTGCAATAACGGGTGAAGACTACTGCTTTGCCGCTAAAATGACATATGAACTATTAAGGAGAAATCTTCTCTCTGCAGTTTTTGTTGAGAGCGTTTCCACACGGATACTGATTGGCATAACCTTCGTCCTTTCAGTGTTATATGCTATAGCTGTAAGTAAAAACCATGCATCCCTTAGTAATCTATTGATTTTGATTTTGTGCTTCCCTTTGCTTACTTCATTCGAACTGGTTGATTGAGCTTTTTGGTTAGCAGAATTTCTATGGACCCATTAGTGTCTATGAGCAAGGTTTACAAAACCAGTCCGACGACTCAGTTTGGTGAGTCGCCAAATCGGTATAGTCCCGGTACCATGAACCGAGCGGTGGCGGTAGATGCTTCCACAGCAACAGGCGTGCGTTGCCGCTACTTGCCTCCCTCCACTATCCGCCTTGGAGTCGTGCTCCGTCGGCTATTCCGAGTCGAGTGGCTCACCGGACTGGTTTGAAAACCTTGTCTATGAGTTTGGTGTAATAGATAGTTTGAAGGAAATATGTAAACACAAAAGTTCTAAGATGGTTAAGACCAATGAGGTTAATCAACATTAAAACTTTTTGGTTCTAAATTTTCATTAATTTTATATTTGAGAACAATGAAAATTCAGCCTCTAATTTGGATAAAAATTTCAAGAAAGAAACTGTAACTATGAACTTAAATATTTTGATATATTCAAAGGGACATATAGCATGTGCCAAACTTTGCTATGTCTAAATTGAGATTTAATAAGATCCAATTAGAGGCAACAAGTTGTCTCGTTATATAAGCGGGTAGTTTACTTGAATAATGTTAGTGGATGGCATGATCGGGCACAGCCCATTTGGTGGATTATATGAGATAAGAAGACGATCACTATATTAGTATCATATAATAGGTAAATTAATGTTATATTAAGTATTTTAATTTTCACTAAAAAGTCTAACAAAAATATTACCTTAGTAGACTCCAGTTTACAAGCAACCACAAAGGTGTTCGTGTTTATACAAAAAAAATATATTAATCTGCTTTTTTTAAGAAAAGAAAAGAAAAGAAAAGAATACTAGTTATAATGAGATTTGAATTTTAGATTTATAGTCTCAAATTCTCAAAAAAAATTGATTTGGGTTTGAGAAGTAATAGCATACGGATACGATGCACCGCGGAATAGCGTACCCTTCCGCTCTTCCACACCCCACTTATAAATGGGCAGCCTCGCCGGTCCACCACTGCTGCCTTCCGATAGTTCCTCCTCTAAACTAAACCGGTTCAATGTCGCCCTCATCCCTCTCCTCCTCCCAATTCCTCGGCCTCCGCGTTGCGGCGCCTCCTCGCTGCGCTGCCGCCTTCTCTCTCTCGCCTCCATCCCCCTCCGCCTTCCGCTCCCCGAGCTTCTCCGCTGCCTACGGCGCCGCTTCCTAGCGTGCGCACGCGTCCCCCTCCGCCGTCGCCTCACCTTCTTCGCCTTCCCCCTCCTCCCTCTACGACGTGCTCGGAGTGCCTGTCACCGCCAACGGCTTGGAGATAAAGGCCGCGTACCGACGGCTGGCGCTCGAGTGCCACCCGGACGTTGTCGCCGCCAGCCACAGGGGCGTGTCTGCAGACGAGTTCATGCGTGTCCATGCCGCCTCTGCCACCCTTTCCGACCCCGGGAAGCACGCCGAATACGACCGAGAGCTGACCGCTGCCGCGGCGATGCTGCTCCATAATTGCCGGCAGTCAGTGGCGTCGCCGCGTTCGTACACGAGGTCCACTTCGTACCCCAGCTATGGCCGCCGGACTTGGGAGACTGACCAGGGCTGGTAGCGGTAGAAGATTGAAGTCAGAGCTATTAGAATTTACCCTAAATAAGGAAATCCATCCGTTACAGGTTGGATCTCTGATCTGAGACTTGATCTAATACTCACCTCCTTGATGCCTGTGCCTTGTAGCTTGGAATTGTCAGGATCTAAAGCTTCCACGGGCACTCTCTACTGAACTTTCTTGGTTCTGATATCCTATTACTTGTAAAAATTTTCAGGTTTTGCTACTTGAACCTCCTTATGATAGGAACACTCAATCTTGCTCAATCATAAAAGGAAAAAAAATAGATAATTCCATTTCTTCATTGCCTTTTTTTTCGATGCTCTATTTTGTCAGTTCGTTTCTCTGCTTCCACTAGATGTGCAGTACTATTGGAGATGCGGTTGCAGTTTAAAAGCCATCTCCTTTGACTTAAATCCTTATTAGAAAATTTTTTCTTATAGAAAACCTTTTTTTTTCAAAATAAAGAAAGGGGGAACTTGCACAAGTTTTTATCCATTTAGAGTGCAGAGTGCTCATGTTGTTACTTTAAAAATGGAAATAGTTCAAGTAATGTACAGAAAACGACTGTCGTTAATTACAAGTGTATATTGATGCTTAGGTATAGTAGTAGCGAAAGTGATGAATGCACAAATCTCAGAATCCATGGCCATGTATGACAAGCATGAGTGTTGATCCAAGTTATATATACTTTTGAATTCGTTTGTTTGGAGACTTGAGAGCATATTTATTTGCTAGAATTGCACTTTGGCATGTACTAGAAGTAAGTTTGTTCAGCGTTCTTTTATAATCCCAGATAATGATGCAAAACAAAATCATTCCACCCTGTCGCCATGGTTCAATCTATGGAAAAAAATCCTAGCTGGGTGCTTTGTTTTTTAAGAAAAATTATTCTTTTTAAAAAGTTTTTTAAAGAAATAATCTACACATTCTAAGCTATCCAATAGTACTAATATTTGGGTAGTTTAGATTACACATAATGAGAAATTACCTTAAATAGTGAATAGTTTTTTTATTTTTTATACGATAATATTTAGGGTAATTTCTCATTGTGTGTAATTTAAACTACCCAAATATTGGTACTATTAAATAGCTTAAAATGTGTAGAGTATTTCTTTAAAATAATTTTTTTTAAAAAAATATTTTTTCTATGAAAATTAAGCACTCAGGCTAAAATTTTCTAGCCTAGGTACCTAGGCTAGGCCATTTTCTCTCAATCTATGAATTGAGAATCGATCCTGTTTCTGGACTCTTTGGATAGATGTTAGGGAAGGTAAGACTAATAACTCGTAGAAAGGGGCTGATGAGACATCCCTGGTTATTTACTTTAGTTACTCAGGAAGTATGGAAACCTTTAATAAAAGAAATTAAACATCTCTTTGACATTGTCTAATTGTGAGTAGTCTGCAGCATTCAATTTTTGCTCTATGATCAAGTCTTGCATTACATTTGTCAGCAAAACTACTTCAGTGCCTGTCTAACTCAAAAGACAACCAAATCCTAATTTCCCGTTGGATTTTCTTCTTTATTAATAAATAAGCATGGGATAGTTAAAATGATAAAGATACAATTTGTCATGTGTTTGTTCCTATTTCAAAATGGCAGATTGTTTGTTCTTAAAATCAGCTAACAAATTGACACTACTTTGAAACTTGAATAATTTGGCCGGTGGCAGATTGTTTGTTCTCAAAATCAGCTGACAAATTGACACTTCTTTGAAACTTGAATAATTTGGCCGGTCAGTTTTGGCTTTCTATAAACAATATTGCACTTTTTTTTGGCTTTTATGTCTTCATGATGTATCTGTATCAACTGCTAAGTCATGGAGTTCTCCACTGCAGGGGAAGATATCCAGTAACTTCATTAAGAACCATGATCATGGATAAATCAATGGACAGAAACTGAAGTAGGATACTAGATAGCTTCACTGAATTGCCTTAGTTATCAGCTGAGGTAAGAATCCAAGTCATTTTGTCCTTGTGTAGCAGTAAGATGCCTTCCTCTGTCATGCTTAGACCATGTCAAACTTTTCAATCAATGTGTTACACCTCTTTGATTGATGTTCGACCAAGTCATCAAAAGTTCAAACCACCTTCTGAAACATGAAAGCATGTGGTGGAAGTCCAAGTTGTATTCTATTTGTTTGCTCACTGACAAGGTAGAAGGTAGGGAGTAAAAAATTGTCTACTTGACAGTAAAATATTTGCAATGACCGAAGGGCTTATCCTTCAGCAGCCATCCTTGGTAGCCGGACCTGTAGTTTCCTGGAGTTTTCATTCCTTCACAAAATCTGAGAGAGAAAAAAGAAAGTATATTTCTCCCATTCATCGAAGATTCTAACTTTTCGTAACAAAACTCAAGTTTTTTTGTTAGTAACTTTGGTTACATTTGATCAACTCTTTCTATCCTTTTTTTTTTGTTTTAGATTAGTTCCAATTCTTTGGTTGAACTGATCTGGCCATAGGTTTTACTTCATTCCAGTCGATTGGTTGAAAACATATTAAAATGGTATTCTTTAAAAAAAAAACAAATTAGTTTCATCAGTTTGGATTTGGTTGATTTCGGTTGAATTTTTTTTTTTTCATATTTGACTATTTTTGACAAATTTGACTATACTTTCTTGGAGAATATAGAAGTTATACATGGAAGGATTAAATATTATCAATACGCTACACTGATCACTGGCAACTGCAAATCCTATTGGTCTTATTATATCTTTTTATTGTGTCATCTTTATAATTTACTAATTGTCTTTTTGGTTATATATTATTACCAAATTATATATTCCTATGGCATTCTATTTAATATTCTATATATAGAGACACAATGTTTAAATATTTTAAAATTTAAAAGAAATATAATTTCTCTTTTTTCTCAAATTAGCTGACTTTAATAAAAAAAATTCTTTGATATCTACAGACAAATATTTATTGATCCAACCTTGACAACTTTTTCTTTAAAGAAAACATTGCAGATAGCTTGCCAACAAGGAGCTGGTTGGGACTTGGGCGGATGAAATTGAGACAGCGATTATTGCATTTAATTCTCAGCTGCATCGAGTAACCTTTGTCCCTTTAATGTTGATAAGGAATTGCCACTGATTTCAGTCTCTGCAACCAGTACATGCATGATGTGGATATTCAGTGGTGGGGGCGAAGAGACCATCAACTTCGCAGAAATCTTCTGAGCTTCTAGAACATGCCCCTGCATTGAATTGGCGAGTAAATTAGTCTCCTGAATGCCACAACCTCCTAGTGCAGATGGGACCTGAAGCACGACAAAGCTAAAACAATAATGGAGGCGACTGAGAGAGTGAAAGGTTTAGTGAAGATGGGCTTCTTCCTAAATGAGGAATGACATGGGCAGTAAAACGACAGAAAATCTTCTCCATTATGAATGCTGGAGAATGCCTGTCCGCCCTAGCATCCACTAGCTTTTTGTGCTGGGTGAAAGCAAATCAAAAGTCATAGATTGTTATTAGCTACACTTCTCATTTAAGAGTATATTGTGACTTCTTGAGAATTGGTCAAAATGGTGAGATGAGATCAGGCATGGCTAATGGCTGGGATTATTAAGTCGTCACTAGTTGCCACATACCAGTCGTCGGACGATCTTGTCATTGACCTAAAATAAGGCAGAGCATTGACCTTGCGGAGTCTCCACCTAGGGTCCAAATTCCAGGTTCTAAGCGTGGACTCGAGAAAGGAGAAGGGAGCATAAAGTGTATGCGGGTGAAAGCGGTGAGTCGAATATCTGTCTCTGTCCTACTTTAGGCCATATTTACTTGGATGAAAAAGAGGAAGGGAAGGATGGATTATACTTTTTTCCATTGTTTACTTGGGTAGACGGAAAATTGATAGAGGAAAATGGGAAGAAAAAATAGGGCATTTTCCTTCGTTTTTCAATCTGCCCAAATCGGGCGGATTGCTCGCTGCTTGCTTCGCTGGAAACTTATAACATTTTAAGAAAGTTATGTGTTGTGTTTTTTTTATGTTTTAATTTTATAATTTAATAGTACTAAATAATATTTAATAATTTTATAGTATTTAATAATATTTAGTAATTTTTATAATTTTTAATACTATTAAATAATATTTAGTAATTTTTATATTATATAATAGTATCAATAATAATTTTATAATATTAATAGAATTTATGTAATATAAGTAAAAAATAAAAATTAAGAATGTATATATAAATCCATCAAATTATCCATCCTTTTAAGTAAACACAAGGAAAGAAAACTTATAATATATTCCATCCATCTATTTTTCCTTTCCTTCCTTTTCTCCTCTCCTTTGCATAATCCATCCGTCCAAGTAAACATGACCGAAAATGGTTTCTCCTTTGCATAATCCATCCGTCCATCCATCTATTTTTCCTTTTCTCCTTTGCATAGTTTCTACTTTCTTGTCAATTCAATTCGAGAGAGCAGTTGGATTGGTTTGGCGAAAATGGCGGATGCAACGAAGCAGATCCTTGCGAAGCCGATTCAACTGGCGGACCAACTTCGCAAGATTCAACTGGCGGACCAACTGATCCAATGGTCAGCGATCGCGCAGACAAACAAGCATGAGTTCCTCGAGCTGAAGGGCCGCGCGGAGAAGCTAATCTCCGCCCTCCGCCAGGCCGCGCGCGTCAACCTCTACAAGCGCTCTGCCCTCTGCCCGCCGCATCATGGCCGACACCGAGCAGGCCCTCTCCAAAGCTCTTATCCTCGCCGATAAATGCCGCCATGGCGGCATTACCAACCGCCTCCTCCGCATCATCCCCAGCGCCACCATCGCCAAGACCTGCACGCAAATCGACAACTCCATTGCCGATGTACACTGGCTCGTTCCCATCTCCGCCCCCGCCGCCGAGGGAGAAGACGACGGCATCACCAATCTGACTGAACAAACCACAGCTCTGATACCAAACTGTCACACCCCGTGAACCGTTACTCCGGCGAACATGAGTTTGTGTGCCATAGTCAAAATTTACTCCCTCAATTTTGACCCTATGTTGAACTTTGACCCGGTGCTCTCTCGCCTCGTGCTCCTCTCAAGCTCGGCTGAGTCACCTTCAACCGCGCCATCATCTTCATGCATACACACGTAACTCTCCACCAAAGAACCTGGATGTGCCGGCAGGGAAAGGGCCTCACGCCTCGCCCTCAGCCTCATCACAATCGTTTGTCAGCCATTGGAATCATACAAGAACCTGTTGCTGGAAATAAGGGATAGGGAAATTTCACTCTTTATTTCTCTCTCAAATAATGAGTTACAAAAACCCTCCCTCTTCTCTCACAGATCTCTCCCCAGATCTCGCTCAACCCATAATGTGGCTACAACAACCACTGTGTTGCTACAACAGCACACCTCTAAAGTAACACTACAACAGCGCTCCTTCTCTCTCACAATGACACTACAACAGTGTCCACTCCATGATGACGCCTCCTACGCACACCAGAAAGAGGGGCTCTCCTCAGCCCCGGTGGGACGCTCCAACAGCGTGCACCCTGCAACAATCACCCTCCTGGTGATTTAAAGGAAAGGGGAGATGCCGTTCGCGTGCTCCAACCGCCAGGGAACCGCCAAGGAACTACCAAGGAACCACCAAGAAACCGCCAAGGAACCGCCACTAACCCACGTCGAGGCAACCGCTCGTCTCCGCGTTTGAAGCTCGCCAACCGCCTCATCGCCAACCATCGACGTTGCTGTCCGCGTCCAGAAAGCACGCCGAAGAAGACGCTCACGTCCGATGTGGGCGTTGACCCAAATATTGACCGGAATTTGTACTTCTCCACCGTGGGTTTGGGCTATGGCCCAGGCCTGCTTCATCTAGCCCGGCCTCCTCAGATCCGGGTGTCACATTCTCCCCCACCTGTGTTGAACATCGCCCTCGATGTTCTGAAGATCGAACACTGCTCTCCAGTGCTCAACTCCCATCAGCAACCTTCCTTCTTGCATCACCAATCTGACTGAACAAACCACAGCTCTGATACCAAACTGTCACACACCGCGAACCGTTACTCCGGCGAACATGAGTTTGTGTGCCATAGTCAAAATTTACTCCCTCAATTTTGACCCCATGTTGAACTTTGACCCGGTGCTCTCTCGCCTCGTGCTCCTCTCAAGCTCGGCTGAGTCACCTTCAACCGCGCCATCATCTTCATGCGTACACACGTAACTCTCCACCAAAGAACCTGGATGTGCCGGCAGGGAAAGGGCCTCACGCCTCGCCCTCAGCTTCATCACAATCGTTTGTCAGCCATTGGAATCATACAAGAACTTGTTGCTGTAAATAAGGGATAGGGAAATTTCACTCTTTATTTCTCTCTCAAATAATGAGTTACAAAAACCCTCCCTCTTCTCTCACAGATCTCTCCCCAGATCTCGCTCAACCCATAATGTGGCTACAACAACCACTGTGTTGCTACAACAGCACACCTCTAAGGTAACGCTACAACAGCGCTCCTTCTTTCTCACAATGACACTACAATAGTGTCCACTCCATGGTGACGCCTCCTACGCACACCAGAAAGAGGGGCTCTCCTCAGCCCTGGTGGGACGCTCCAACAGCGTGCACCCTACAACAATCACCCTCCTGGTGATTTAAAGGAAAGGGGAGATGCCTTGTCGTCCGCGTGCTCCAACCGCCAGGGAACCGCCAAGGAACCACCAAGGAACTGCCAAGAAACCGCCACTAACCCACGTCGAGGCAACCGCCCGTCTCAGCGTTTGAAGCTCGCCAACCGCCTCATCGCCAACCATCGACGTTGCTGTCTGCGTCCAGAAAGCACGCCGAAGAAGACGCTCACGTCCGATGTGGGCGTTGACCCAAATATTGACTGGAATTTGGGCTTCTCCACCGTGGGTTTGGGCTGTGGCCTAGGCTTGCTTCATCTAGCCCGGCCTCCTCAGATCCGGGTGTCACACTGTGGCGACTCGCTAAGGGCAACGTCGACGTCTGCCGGAGCATCACCGAATCTCGCGCTTTCCTCTGCTTCGCAGTGCTCCTCGAGAAGGGCGAGGGAGACGTCCGCTACAATTCCACTATGGCGCTAATGGAGATCTCTCGCGTGGCCGAGCACAACACCAACCTCCGGCGGGTCGCGTTCCGGCCGAATTCACCGTCAGGGAAGGTCATGATCGACCAGTTCATGCAAGTCTTAAAGGAGAGCGCATACAACGACCTGCTCGTCACAAGCATCACGGTGCAGGGGTGCCTCGCAAGGACCTTGCGGGCCACGGAGATGCGAGTCGTCTCGCAATTGGTTCGCCTGCTGGATGAGGAGGAGGGGGTGGTGGTAGTGAGGGAGGCGTTGGTGGCGTTGACCAAGTTCGCGTGCACGCAGAATTACTTGCACGTCAGCCATTCGCGGGCCATTGTCGACGCCGGCGGGGCAAGGCATTTGATTCAGATGGTGTACTTTCGAGGGCAGGCCCAGATGGAGGCCTTGATATTGCTCTGCTATATCGCGAAGCATGTCCCCGACAGTCATGAGCTTGCGGAGGCAGAGGTACTAATGAGCAAGATTATACACAATAAAAAATTAACTTAAATATTTTACATAAAAAATTAAAGTAAATATTTACATTTGTCCTGCTATTATTATACTTAAAACCTAGCGTGTATCCCGCCCCACTAAACCTACCTTATCGACGTTACCTGTCGCCGCTCTCTTTCCCTTTGTCCCATTGCCTCCAAACCCCAATCTCGGGCGGAATGGAGGGATTCTGATTTTCCGCCGCTTTCATCGTTGCCTTAATATGGATCCCGATTTCTGTTTCGACGCAGCGAGCTCCGACGAGGAGGCGGAACTCGACGATAGGGCAGTCCAATCCTCGTGGGAGTTTGCTTCCTACTCGTAGTCCGTGGCTGAGGATCACGCTAGGCAGAATACCACCTCTATTGACGCTAAGATCTCCAAGATCCTCCAGGAATGCGCCATATCTCATCGAGACAACGGAGATGGCGAGCAGGACGAGTTAAAACTCAGCGACGCCCTTTTGTCTGGTGATGAATTAGGCAAAGAAGTGAGTTTATCCATTTTACATTGTTATTGTACCTTCTTGTTTGCCCTTGAGATAACAAATTGTTTACGATAATATCTCATTCCGAAATGATGCGTAAAATTAGAGCATTTGTTCTTCATTTAATTAGACCACTTGTTTTCACTGCCATACTTGGTTCAGAATGTTTCTTTCTTTTGGAGCACTGCAAGATTTATTTGCCAAAAATTGAAAATAATTCTTTCCGGCTTCTAAGAATCTACTCAAATTATATAGATTTGTTGCACCATTCAGTAAAAATGACAAATTCCGATATAATTGTTTCAAAAGGGAGATGTTTGGTCCATGCTCAAATTATTTACTATTTACTTTTATTTTTTATATAAAATATTTAGGTTAATTTCTCATTGTGTGTAATCTTGTTCATAGCAATATTGGTACCATTGGATAGCTTAGGATGTATAGATCATTTCTATAAAAAAAAATTTTTTAAAAAATTTTATATCAAAATGGGGGACCCTGTTGGAAATTTTCCAGCGGGGTACCCCTCCAAAAAAATTTTCTCTATGGGGAAAAATTTTCCCAGAGGGGTACGCTACTGGAAAATTTCCAGCAGGGTCCCTTGTTTTAATATAAAAAATTTCTTTTTTAATTTTTTTAATAAAAATAATCTATATATCCTAAGCTATCCAATGGTACCAATATTGCTATGAACAAGATTACACACAATGAGAAATTAACCTAAATATTTTATATAAAAAACAAAAGTAAATATTTATATTTGTCCCGCTATTATTATATTTAAAACCTAGCATGTATCCCGCCCCGCAAAACCTACCTCATCGATGGTACTTGTCGCCGCTCTCTTTCCCTTTGTCCCATCGCCTCCAAACCCCAATCTCGGGCGGACTAGCGGGATTCTGATTTTCTGCCGCTTTCATCGCAGCCTTAATATGGATCCCGATTTCTGTTTCGACGCAGCGAGCTCCGACGAGGAGGCGGAACTCGATGATAGGGCAGTCCAGTCCCCGTGGGAGTTCGCTTCCTACTCGGAGTCCGTGGCTGAGGAGCACGCTAGGTGGAATACTACCTCTATTGACACTAAATCTCCAATATCCTACAGGACTGCACCGTATCTCATCCAGACAACGGAGATGACGAGCAGGATGAGTCAGAGCTCAGCGACACCCTTTTGTCTGGCGATGGATTAGGCAAAGAAGTGAGTTTATCCATTTTACATTGTTATTCTACCTTCTTGTTTGCCCTTGAGATAACAAATTGTTTACGATAATATCTCATTCCGGAATGATGCATAAAATTAGAGCATTTGTTCTTCATTCAATTAGACCACTTGTTTGAGACTTCTTCGCTGCCATACTTGGTTTAGTATGTTTTTTTCTTTTGAAACACTGCAAGATTTATTTGCCAAAAATTGAACATCACTCTTTTCGGCTTCTAAGAATCTGCTCAAATTAATTTCTCATTGTGTGCAATCTTGTTTATAGCAATATTGGTACCATTGGATAGCTTACGATGTATAAATCATTTCTATAAAAAAAATTTCAAAAACATTTTTTTATATCAAAATGGGGGATCCTGCTGGAAATTTTCCACCGGGGTACCCCCTTGGAAAAATTTTCTCCTATCATGGGCATTGAAGCTGGCGCACCTGGTGCAGGACGAAGGGGTGGTTGATCTGCTGTCGGAGGCCAAATCTAGCTTGGAGTTGTAACAATCCAGTAAATTGTAGTTCTGATTGATCACACTCTAATTATTTCGAATTGGAAGTGCATTTATGATTCAAATTACTCGAACGAATCCTTCGTATGGCCTAAATAAATTGTACCTTCAAATTTAACCATTTTAGTTCGCTAAAGTATGTAGGCCCAATATGAGCCAAATCATTAATTCATTTGGTTTACGTAATTTTTCCCCGATCCAAACGCAAACGCTGGCTACGGCCCATGCAATGGGAAAAAAAATCTGGCCTTGGGTGCACGTTAGCATATTACTATCTTGCGCCCCCGACGGCGTGGGCCGTAGAGCGCGGGCGCAACTTTCCTTCCTCGTCTCTGGCCCGAACGGCAGAACCACAAATTTCTCTTTTCTCCTCCTCCCGCGTCCTCAGGTCAGCTGCGCCAGGTGGCCGAGTGATACGACGATAGCGAATCGGATGCACCGGCCTGTAAGCGGAACCAGAACGTGCTGGAGTAGGAGATCCGTCATGTTAAAGTTAATGCTATGTTTTGTTATTTAGGCTTATTGTATGATGGGCTACAGTACCTTAAACGGGCCCACATTAGAGTTAGGGTCTTGTATTGCAAACATTTGGAAAACAGAAGGATGTATGAAAAATCTGCGAGAGGCAGGGCAACAAACAGAGTTGCCGCCTCCTTCTCCCTATGGGGTCATTTTTGGTCATGTGATTAATATATTTGACCTTTTCAAATTCACCTTATAAAAATAAGATTTTTTTATTTAAATGGGTTCTGGCTTCCAATGAGCGCTCGCGCTCATTGTTAATTACCCCTGAAATCAGAACACCTTTGATTGAGATATCTATGTTATGAAATAAAATAAAATAAAATGGCTAAACAATATAATTCATTAAACATTAAATCAAAAATACATAATGAATTCGGAAAGAAAAATGACAAAAGAGAAAAGTCTTCGTCAACTTGGATGATTGGTGTCTGAGGAGATATCTGGCCTCAATGGCTTGTTGGATATTCAATTTGACATGTGCTCAATCTTGATGACTTGTGAGCATTTGAATTTGACATGTACTCGGTCTTGACGACTTGTGAGCATTTGAATTCGATATGAGCTCGGTCCTGACGACTTGTGAGCATTTTGAATTCGTCAAATATTCGGCCTCAGCGGCGTGTTGGATATTCGATTTGACATGTGCTCGGTCTTGATGATTTGTGAGCATTTGAATTTGATATGTGCTCGGTCTTGACGACTTATGAGCATTTGAATTCAACACGTGCTCGGTCTTGACGACTTGTAACCATTTGAATTCGACAAGTGCTCGGTCTTGACGACTTGTGAGCATTTGAATTCGATAAATATCTGGCCTTGTGGCTTGTTGGATATTCGATTTGAGAAATTACCCGGCCTCAACGACTTGTTGGGTAAAGATATCCGGCCTTACGGTGTATTGGATATTCAATTTGAGAAATTACCCGGCCTCAACAGCTTGTTGGGTAAAGATATCCAGCCTGACAGCGTGTTGGATATTTTATTCTTAATAAACACAACATCATATTGAGGAGTTATGCCCCGACGGTAAACGTCGACATACGCAACTCCCAAACAATACTTTATTATGAAAATTAATTCTTTATCTAGCCTTGACGACTTATTGGATATTTAATTTGAAAGATGTCCGGCTTTGATGGCCCGTGGGATATTTCAACTTCAATTGGCTAAGATCCTATTAATAGCTTTGCTTCAATCCGGCATTCGGATCAAAAATCTGACATCATTTTTGAAAATATCATATTTGATTTAGTAGGGATCAACACATTGATCATGTCAAAAGTCAATTGATTGGCTATGACTCGGTGAATTAATTTCAACCATTGCATGTTTGATTTGTATATCTGCTTTGATCCGAATCTCTGATCGAAAATCCGATGGTGGATTTGGAAAGATCTGATCCAAATATATAGGGATCAATATTTGGATCACTTTGGAAGCCATCTAATTGACTTAGATATGCTCAAATCAATTTCAGCCGTTGGTTTCATATTTATCAAAACTCATCATGAATGTTCATTTAGATTTGCAGATCTGCTTCAATTCAAGTTTCGGATCGAAGATCCGATATCATATTGGGAAATATCAAGTTCTATTTGATAGGGAACGATTCCTCGATCATGTCAAAAGTCAACCAATTGACTTAGATATGATCAAATCCATTTCAACCGTTGATTAGGATTTAAATCTAATTTATCATGACTGTTCATATAAATTCATCGATTTGCTTCAATCCGGATTTTGAACCGAAAATCCAATATCATATTTGGAACGATCAGGTCTGATATAGTAGGGATCGACACCTTGATCATGTCAAAAGTCAACCAATTGACTTGGATATGCTCTGATCATTCTCAGCTGTTCATTTTTATATTCAAATCTGAACCGTTGTTTTGATTTAAAAGGATCCGGACTGTTGGATTTAAATTATTCGATCAGAGTGATCTGGACCGTCCGATATAGCTCAAAGTAATCTGGACCATTGATATGAACTCAAATTTGGATCGTCAATTTAAGCAGAACGAATCTCAACCGTTGGATTTCTTAATTTGATCAGAGCGATCTTGGCCGTCCGATTCAAGTGAATTAATTTGAACCGTACAATATACTTAAATCTGAGTCGTCGATTTCAAGTGAGTGAATCTCAACCGTTGACTTCAATTTATTTGATCAAAATGATCTAGACCATCCGATTTTATGTGAAACAAATATGGAGTGTTGATCTAATTCGGATCTGGACCGTTGGTTTAATTTAGACGAATCTCAACCGTTGGATTTGTTTTTTTTATCTCAACCACTGGATATTAGTTGGAATAATCTGGATCGTTAGATTTGGGAAGATCGTGATCGTCGATCTGTTTCGACGAATCACAGCCGTCCATTCAACCCCACATTTCTCTCTCGTTGACGGCGGCGGCGGACGAAACTAGGGTTCATCGCCACTGGCGTCTCACTGCTTCTCCTCCCGATCGGCTCCGGCTATACCTTTTCTGTGTTGAGGGCGACTCGTGTTAAGAGTTTGACGCTGTCCGATGGAGTATCAGGGGCGAATCGAACCTTTTGGCGAGAACAGCGTCGCCGGCGCCAATTCATTCGATTCCGGAGATCCGGCTGTCAGATCGACGGATCCTTTCATCTATTGGTGCGCATACGCAAGGAGAATGCATAGATGAAGTTTGGTCTTGATCGGTTGGCTGGATTCGATGGAAGAATCATCTGAATATTCTGAGTCATGTCGCGGCCGACGATAAACAGTATATATATATATATATATACTTTTTTTGTATCGATATGTTTTTTGGCTAGAGTATTGTTCTCTAGGATTTAGTCCGAAGTTTACTCTCCGCAAAAGTGATTTTCGTAGGAGTATCCTCTCCAATTTGATATGGAGTTCACTCTCCGTAAAAATGATTTTTGTAGGAGTATCCTCTCCGATTTAGTATGGAGTTCACTCTCCGTGAGAATAGAGTGGGGAAGAGGAAGAGGGATAGAAACGTATACCTGTGTAGAGAAAAAGAAATCTCTCTACAGTGTTCTTCATGATGTTAGCGTCTAGATAAAAAAAAAAATTCTTCTTCATAATGACAACAACGTTTGGACGTCGTCAGATTTTTCTTGTGTTTCTTTCTTAAGAGATGACCCCTTTTTATACAAATTGCTTTGCTAATTTTTCTAATAATCCATGAATATATTTATTTGCTACTACTCGGTTCCATGACACCTCGTCTCCCTATTTCTTTTTGTTGCTTATGATTTATTTTTTTAAAAAATTTAGCCAATACCTCTTTTCTCTCTTCTCGAATCAATTTTTATGGGAAGTCGATGTCAAAGGCGTCCCACGATTACCAATTACACTTATCATTCTAAGAGAGTTGGAGGAACTCGCTAAATTTGCTGCAAAGTTACTGCGCTGTATTATTTAGTTGGGTGCAGTTCCCTTCATTCGCATTCGTGTTGCCCTAATCGAACTCGTCGCTGTTTCGTCGTGCTTTCTACTGGATTCCTTGCATTTTTTCGGCGCGTTTTCTCTTCCCTCGTCTCACGACCCTCTCCCGTTTTATCGAGCATTGTGTAAAAAACCCTAGAGTACGGCTTAAGGACCCCCTCACCCAGTAGTTGCTGCATCAATCGAACTATCTGAGTTGCCGATTAGGGTACCACCAATTGTCCTCGGACAATACTACGGATGTCAGGTGTTGGACGCAACACTCCGGGCTATTTTAGGACAGTCGTTCCGCTGCATGAGCAACAGTGGAAACACTCTGAAGATGAGTGCGGCTTTTGATTGAGATCTGTTGGCCAGCTTGATGATTTACACGACATTCTGTATATTATTTGTATATTATTGTTACTGTCATTGTATTATCTTGTTATTTGACTCCCTCACCATATTCGTTGATTCCTACTTAGCATTTTTACTAACTCCCTTTGTTTCTCTTCTAGGTACAGAGTTAGCTTCTGGGAGGGATAGAGTTGATAGATAGCTATATACCAGCTCAAGTTGAGATAATTTGTCTTTTGTATTTTTATTTCAGTTGATAATTTGGATAGTATGTTTTAGAGATTGTGTTATAAAACTGTTGATGTTAAATTTGGATTATTTATTTAATAAAAGATATGTGATTATTGTAGTACTTTGGTTCCTATTAATATTATCATCTCCCTGGAGAGCCCTCAGCTAGGAATAGCTGGATTTCCATCGGGGCGTGACAATTTTATTAGTATCATAGGTATAGGTTTAGTAGGCAGATTTCTGTGGGCCTATAACCCACAGGTTAGAAGTATAGGTTTAGTAGGAAAGCCTAAGGATATAGGAACCTCAGGACTAGAATTGGGTTAAGGACAGAACAAGTGAATAAGTAAAATAAATATTTTTTTTATATGATATATTCTTTTGGTGAAATCTTATTCTTTTGGCTACCCTAAATTTGGAGGACCAAATTCTTTTTAAAGGGGTGAATAATGTTATAGCCTTGATTTTATTAAATTTTAAATTTTGATTATTCAGAAATTATATTTTAGAATTTTTATGATTTTTAAGAAATTTTTTTCAGAATTTTTAAAAGATAAAATGAATAAGTTTTATATTAAAAAGTAAGTTTGCATTCGCAGGAGCTCGAACCCGCAACGACTGCACATCACCACCTATCCTATAGCGTTGGAGTGGTATACTTTACTTGCTTTGAGTTATTAGCTTGTATGAACATTGTATGAACCTCATGTTTCATTGAGTAGTGATTATTGTTCATTGTTAGTATCTCTATCCACATTGGAAGAGATACTCTGCTCATACCCGAGGTTGTGTCCTTGGAGGGGTTTGCTATTATATTGTCCGGTGTGTTTAGCTTGTGACTTGTGCAAGCGTCGTGCTTGTGCAAGGAGCTTGCTCGCTGTGTAGTTGTTGATATCTGTATTAGGGTTTTGGGCATATGTCTAGTGCCCTTTACTTGTGACTGCCAGCGCTTGTGTGTGTGTCAATTACAGGGCGCTTACGTCTAAGGCCGTCATTAAGTGTGCATAAGGGGTTGAGAAGCAACATGTGCTTGCCACCCGCCACTTATTGACCTAGGTCTAGGGTTAGGAGAAGGCTAGGACTTAGTTCCACCAGATCAGCCTTGGAGCTCAGTTCCATCAGAGCTCAGCCCTGAGAGCGCAGTGGATTCAGAGGAGCTTTTGTCAGCACTAGAGATCTTGGTAATTCCGCATATAGAGTGTTGGCTGGCAATTTACACAGAGGGTGTGTAGATTGCGCCATCACGCTCAGAATTTTAAGGTAAAAATTTAGCACGAAATTTAGGGCGTGACAAAGTGGTATCAGAGCGTACGTTAGTGCTAGCTTGGACCACCAGGATATAGACGTTAGTTGGATTGCTGTTTGGGTGTTGCGTACGTCGGTGCTTTGCGCCGGGGCGTAAGACCTCAGTAACTCCTTCTAATCGATCAGTTCTGGCCGGGCGAGTACAGGAACGTTCTTTCTATTCACTCAGTTGATCCACAGGACACCACAAAGCAGCACACCATTGCACCCAGGACCAGGAGTATGGCACAGTTCGAGGAGCGGTTCTCCAGACTAGAGGACGCTATTGGCTTAGACACAGATTCTGAGTGGCAGGGAGAGCCTCTTTCTGAGCGCCTAGAGGCATTGATGGAGATGTTCCATCAGTATAGAGATTACACTGATGGGAGGATTAGCACTCTGGCGCAGGATTTAGCGACAGCTACTACAGAGGTCACTGCACTGAGATTGTTGGTGGCACAGGTGGCTTCCCACCCATCTACTCCACCTGCACCACAGTTTATGCAGCCTGCCAGACGCCACATTCCAGATCCGGTCACTTTTGCAGGGGCTAGAGTGGCAAAAGAGTTAGACAACTTTATATTTAACATGGAGCATTATTTCCGGGCAGCAGGAGTTGCTGATGCAGATCGGATAGAGGTCTGTGCATCCTACCTGCGTGGAGATGCCAAATTATGGTAGAGGACCTCTATAGCTCCCAGGACAGAGGGAGATAACCCAGAGATTGCTACGTGGGAAGATCTGAAAACTGAGATGAGAGCTCAGTTTAGACCCGTGAATACCCTACATGATGCTCGCATGACATTGAGATACTTGAGACAGACTGGCTCAGTTAGAGAGTATGTCAAGCAATTTGTTACCCTATTGCTTGAAATACCTAACAAGAATGAAGAGGAGAAGTTCCACGACTTCCTAGGAGGTTTACAGCCGTGGGCACTTGCAGAGGTCAGACGCCAGTCAGTGACCACCTATAGGGAGGCGATTGCAGCAGTTGATGGATTAGTGGACATGAGAGGTTCACGTCCCACTATGACAGCTCAGGGAGCTAGACCAGCTACCCAAAACAAACCAACAAATCAGAATAGACAGCCACAGAAGAAGAGTGCGCAACAGTGGAAGAACAAGGGTAAAGCAATAGCATACCAGCAGAAGTCTCCACAGAAAAAACAGTATCAGCCTCAGCAGAAGAGGGCTTCTGAACCTAGTACTAAGAGAAAGATAGCTTGCTTTATCTGTGATGGACCACATATGATGAGGGACTGTCCTACCAGAAAGATGATAAGTACTTTGGTGACAGTAGAGGGAGAGAAAGCACAGAAGGAGTAGGGGTGCTCAGGAGTTTCTGTCAATCCTCTAGTGATTGCAAATGTTAGTGCAAAGTCCTCACCCCTAATGTATGTGGATCTTGTTCTGAACGGTACAACAGTAGCAGCTATGGTAGACACTGGAGCTACTCACGTGTTTGTCTTAGACAGAGTGAAGGATCAGTTGAGACTTAAGACTAGCCAGTGTGATACCAGTGTAAAGACTGTTAACGCAGATCCGAGGAAGGCATTTGGAGTTTCATATGATGTGCCTGTGAAGTTGGGACCATGGGCAGGAGAGTACATGCTATGGTGACAGCCTTAGATGATTTTGATGTCATCATAGGGATGGATTTGCTTAGGAGGGCCAAAACAATTCCCATGCCTCACTTGAATGGGTTGCAGATACTGGATGAGAAGGCACCTTGCTTTCTTCCTTGTCATTCTATGGTAAAGGCAGAGAAGAGCAACAAGGGCAAGGAGGTGATTGCAGCCTCAGTCCTTGCAAAGGGGATACGACGTGGAGAGACTACTTATTTGGCACATGTCCGAGTAGTAGAATCTATTCCTGAGATTGATTCCAGAACTAGACAGACGAGGGGACATGTGGGAGACTTGATCAACCTTCCTAGTTCTAGTAGCCGACAGGTTCATGGAGTTGAGATCGGGGCGGCGGAACTCACTTTGGGTGATCGGATTCATCAGCTACCTGCACCGATTGGGGGCCTATTACATGAGTTCAAGGATGTGATTCCCCCTGAGATGCCTAAGGTGTTACCACCTAGGAGGGACATCGACCATGCTATAGAGTTAGTGCCAGGGGCAGTCCCACCAGCACAGTCACCTTATAGAATGCCACCTGCAGAACTAGCTGAGTTGAGGAAGCAGCTAGATGAATTACTTGAGTCGGGGTTTATTCAACCTTCGAAAGCACCTTATGGAGCACCTGTGCCATTCTAGAAAAAGAAGGATGGAAGTTTGAGAATGTGCATTGATTATAGAGCTTTGAACAAAGTAACGGTGAAGAATGCATATCCTATTCCATTGATCCAGGATTTAATAGACCGCCTTGTGCATGCAAAGGTGTTTACTAAATTGGACCTTCGATCTGGGTATTGGCAGGTGAGAATAGCTGAAGGAGATGAGCCTAAGACTACCTGCGTGACGAGATATGGATCTTATGAGTTTATGGTTATGCCATTTGGGCTGACCAATGCACCTGCTACATTTTGCAACTTGATGAATAACATTCTTCATCCCTTCCTGGATGAGTTTGTTGTTGTTTATCTAGATGACATAGTCATTTATTCTGCCAACATGGAAGAACATAGAGAGCACTTAAGGAAGGTCTTAACAGTGCTAAGGCAGAATCAACTATACCTGAAGCTGGAGAAGTGTGAATTTGCGCGCAGTGAAGTGGAATTTCTGGGGCATGTTGTTGGATCAGGTCAGGTTCACATGGACTCAGGCAAGATTAGAGCCATTGAGGAGTGGCCTGCACCTACTTCAGTTAGCAAGTTAAGGTCTTTTCTGGGACTAGCTAACTTCTATAGGCAATTTATTAAGGATTATTCCAAGATAGCAGTGCCTTTGACTGACCTTTTGAGGAAGGACGTCACTTAGGCTTGGGAGGCCAAGCACCAAACTGCATTTGAGAGACTGAAGTTACAGGTGACTTCAGAACCAGTCCTGAGGTTACCAGACTTTTCCTTAGCTTTTGAGGTTCACACAGATGGATCTGATAGAGCATTGGGAGGAGTGTTGGTACAGGATGGTAGACCAGTAGCTTACGAGAGCAGAAAGCTGAAAAGTGCAGAGATGAACTATTCTGCTCATGAGAAAGAAATGCTAGCAGTAGTACATTGTCTGAAGATATGGAGGGTATATTTGTTGGGGAACAAATTTACGGTGAAGACTGATAATGTTGCCAATACATTTTTCCAAACTCAGAAGAAATTATCTGCCAGACAGGCCAGATGGCAAGAACAGCTAGCTGAGTTTGATTTCTGTTGGGAGCACAAGCCAGGGCGCATTCATCAGGTACCAGATGCTTTGAGTAGGATTTCCTCCATATCTTATGTTTGTGCTATGTCGTATGCTGCGAGCAAAGTAATTCAGTTGATTAGAGACACCATGAGTGCAGATCAGTCTTATATGAAGTTAATGGCGAAGATAAAAGAGGGAACTACTTGACGCTTCTACTTAAGTGATGATGGACTGATCATGGCACGAGGTGATAGGCCGTATATACATTCATCTGGGGATGTCAGATTTGGCCTCATGCGTGAGTATCACGATACAGTCTGGGCTGGTCACCCAGGAGGGAAGCGCATGCTTGCACTTTTGAGTAGAGCTTGGTACTGGCTGGGGATGAAAGAGGACGTAGAACATTATGTGAGGACTTGTCTTGTCTGCCAACAAGACAAGGTTGAGAGGAAAAAGGAGGCAGGACTGTTACAGCCTTTGCCTATTCCAGAGAAACCGTTTGATTCTGTGTCCATGGATTTCATCACCCATTTTCCTCGTGTGGAAGGAATGACATCTGTGTTCGTGGTAGTTGACAGATGTTCAAAATATGCTGTGTTTGCACCTGCACCGGAGCCATGCACTGCGGAGGTGACGGCTAATCTGTTTATGACACATGTAGTGAAACATTTCGGGTTACCCAAAGAGATCATTAGTGACAGAGATCCTAGGTTCACTGGGAGATTCTGGTCTTCATTGTTCAAGAAATTGGGTACTGATTTGAAAATGTCAACTGCATACTATCCACAGACTGATGGTCAGACAGAGAGGATCAATGCTTTGCTTGAGGGGTATCTCAGACATTTTGTTTCTTCGACTCAGAAGAATTGGATTAGACTGTTGGATACTGCCCAGTTTGCATACAATATCCAAGTCTCTTCTGCCACAGGGAAGAGTCCTTTTGAGACAGTATTAGGGTGGCAGCCTATGACACCCGTGGATACACTGAATAGGAGTCTAGAGGGGAAATGCCAAGCAGCTACTAAATTTGTTGAGGATAGGACCGAGCTATGGCAGGAAGCTTGTGATAGCTTGCAGGAAGCTAGAAACAGAATGGTACTTTATGCAAATAGAGACAGAAGACATCTTGAGTTTGATGTGGGTGACTTGGCGTTACTCAAACTCACCCCACAGATGTGGAGAAAGACTGAAGCCCGCACTTATCATAGAGGTCTTGTGAGAAGGTATGAAGGGCCTTTCAAGATCATCAAGAGGGTTGGAGCTGTTGCCTACAGACTTCAGTTACCACCATGGCTGCAGTTTTATCCTACATTTCATGTCAGTCTATTGAAGAAGTATCACCCTGATAGTAGACATCCAGACCGTGGAGTAGAAAGAAGGCAACCATCCCAAGGGAAAGTTGAGCATGGTAGGAGGCCATTGAAGATTCTAGACCATAGAGTCTATGCATCTAGTGGGCCCAGTGGGCGAAAGACTGAATTTTTAGTCCAGTGGTTGGACGAGACAGTTGAAGATGCAACTTGGGAAAAGGCCATGGATTTGGAGCAATATGAAGGATTGTTGAGGCAGTACGAGAAGTACCTAGCATCGAGGGCGAATGCTAATTCAGGTGGGGGAGAATTGTGACGCCCGGGGTACTTTGGGGTACTACCCCGCCTATCCCATGGACTCATGGAGGTTATGAGTAGGGATGAAGGGGGTAAAGTTGAAGGAGAACCTGAGAAGTAGTGAAGTTAGGATGCTAACTCTTGTGTTATGATGTTTTGTAGGTACATGGCAAGGAGCATGCACTTGCAAAAATGTATGGTTCAATGTAGGAGGCAACATGGACCATGATGCATCATCAAAGGCTTGTATAGAGGTGTACAAGCATTGGCAAAAAAAAATGTCATGGGCAAGATTTGAACCTAAGACCTATGGAGAGCCAAAGACTTATGTTGCATGAGAGGACCAACCCAAACTTGGGTCATTAGCTGAAAGAAAGAGGAGGCGCATCTTGATAAAGGCTTCTTCATCCATATGGCCCAAATCACTTAAGAAAAAGGGGATCTCAACATTGGAAGGCATTCGGCTTTGGAAGGAAATTGCAGCCGAGAGTGAGCAAGAGGAGGGCGACTTGGAGAAAGGGGATCTAGGCGATCTCCATCTTCTTCTTTGCGATTTGGAGGCTTGCTTGAGAGGAGCTCACGCACCTTCCATCCCCCTCCATCCACTCCACATCTTGCTCTTGGAGTGGGCGAGACCTTGCTGATCTTAGAGGAGAGCTTGAGGGAGCTCTCGAATCAGCCTTTGCAGCCCTTGTGTTTGACGCATTGTCCCTTTGGAGGAAAGCACTTGTGCTTGAGGAGAGCTTTTTGGAGAAGACCGGCCACCTTGAGGAGGAGAGGAGGCTGATTTTCATCACCACCTATCCTATAGGATTGGAGTGGTATACTTTACTTGCTTTGAGTTATTAGTTTGTATGAACATTGTATGAACCTCATGTTTCATCGCTACTTTTAATTATTTCTTGTTTAAATTGAAATTTATTTTCAAAATATAAGACACTTTCGCTGGGATTCGAACCAGTGACACACTTGATTTTCGGACTCAGTCTAACCACTGGGTTGAGTTGATTTTTGTTTATTAAAACGCGCCGATTTTATTTGTTTTAAGTTTAATTTGAATTTGGGACCGAGTCAACTCATCATCTTCTCTGCGGAATTCGGCGAACGAGTTGGTAGCGGCGACTTTCTATTCCGGGACGTGTCTCGTAGCTATATTAGAGGGCTTCTGCTCGATTCGAAGAAAAGTACAACCCTAGCCTCTCTTCAAGCTTAGATGCGTCGCCTGGAAGGAGAAATCAGAGCAGGAAGGAGTTTGCCGGAGTTTTCATCGTTTTCATCGTTTTCATCGTTTTCATCTTCTGTGTAACCGGCGACGATGACTTCTCTGTTCTGGGCTATGATGCATCGTCTAGTAAGGTATTCGTTCTTTCCTATTGTTTTGGTGAAGTTATGTTCGGTATAGATAAGTTTGGATAAGGTTTCGATTGTTGACGGCGGTGGCGCCACCGTCGATATCTTCGGTTGCTTCGGGTGCTTTGATCGTGCATCGAATACTCGCCGCAGCCGGTTGTTGAGCCTCGCATTGTCGTCAAGAGTCTACTGGCGAAGTTTGGCGACGAACGGATGTTCGATGCATCCTCGGGAGCTCGCCGGCGTAAGCTGTGGACGTAGGTCCGGCGGTCTTGCGCGGCGGCCATCGGGCGGCACGGGCGACCGGACGGTTCGGTTTGATTTTAGGGTTTTGTGCTGTTTATTTAGAAATCAACCGGTCGCTGTGTTTTGAAATTGATTTGAACCGGTTCAACAGAATTGAATGGTTCAATTTTAATTTCGGTCCAGTTCTTGAATTTGGATCGGTTCGACCCTAATTTGGTCGAATCTGGGCCTGTTCAGGTAGCCGTTGTAAAACTTATGAAATTTCCTATCCAATGGCTTCCTGTGTGTCTTTAGATGACTTGTATATTTTGTGTAATTTAAGTTCTAATTATCGGACTGGACTGACTTGGTTCAGGGTGAATTTGATCGGTTCACTGCAATTCTGTCCGGTTCAGTGAGTTTTAGGTCCGGTTCACTTGATCTAAGACTGGTTCTCTAGGTTTAGGGATATGTTCTACATGTTGGTAGTCTTGGTTTTCAAGTTAGAATGTTTATTGATAGAGTTTATGTACAAATTCATGTTACATAGCGATTGATCCACTATTTTGGCTTGCATCATTTGATAAACAACTTATTGGCTTTTCAAAAGGATTAAGGATAACAACGACTGAGGTAGATGACAATATTAATAGGAACCAAAGAACTATTATAATAACATATCCTTTATTTATTAAACAATCCAAATTTAACATCAACAGTTTATAACACAATCTCTAAAACAACATACTACATAGTATGTATAAAAATCAATTAAAATATAGCTAAAAGACTATCTGAACTCAGGCTGGTGTCCGCTATCTACTCTGTCCCTCCCAAAAGCTAACTTTGTACCTGGAAGAGAAACAAGGGAGTTAGCAAAACGCTAAGTAGTAATCAACAAATATGGTGAGGGAGTCAAATAACAAGATATCAAATGACTCTTTTTTATCTCCCTCTGCATCACAATCTATACTCAAAAAGTAGGACAAATTAAAGAGTACTCGTACCATCGAATAGAGAAAATAAAGAGGTAAATTGTGAAGAATAGAGAAAAGATAAAAAACTCTAAAGGTTACATTGTATTAATCAACTTATTCCATTCCAGAATAGATACAACCTCTATATATAGAGGTATTGAGTACATAAAATAATAATATTTTTATTATTACTTACTATATATAAAATATTATTTCTAATATTACTAATTCTAATTATTACCAATTATAACTTTAACTATTACCAATTCTAACACTCCCCCTCAAGCTGAAACATATATGACAATTATGCTCTAGCTTGCATATATTAAAAAAGAAAACAACATAATTTAAAAGAGAAGTAGAAGACGGCGTCAGGCGTCGCAAGCAAAAGTAGAAGGCAGCGTCAGGCGTTGCAGGCAAAAGTAGTAAGTGGCATGAGGCATCGCTAGCATAAATAGTAGATGGCATAAGGCGTCGCCAGTTGTAGAGGGTGGCAGCATAAGGTGTCGCCAGCAGTAGAGGGCGGCGGCATAAAGTGTCACCAGCAATAGAGGGCAGCATAAGGTGTCGCCAACAGTAAAGGGCGGCAGCATAAAGTTTCGCAAGCACTAGAGGGCGGCAACATAAGGCATCGCCAGTAGTAGAGGGTAATGGCGACAAAGAAGCCCTAGGCGTAATGAGCCTATTAGGGTTTTCTTGCCTCTGATACTATGTTGAGAATAGAGAAAATAAAGAGGTAGATTGAGAAAAGAAAAGAAAAGATAGAAAACCCTAAGGCTATGTTCGGTTGGATGGAATCCACGGTGGAAAGGATGGAAAGTGCAATTAATCTAGATGGCTTTCTATCCAAATTCATTACACTTTCCATCCTTTCTGATGCCATGCATTTTTATAGTTATTTTTATTATTATTCAATGATAAATTCAGGCTAATTCGAATGTTTTTACATTCCTTTAAGGCTTATTAACTTCGAAGCTTCAGAATCTTCACTTTTAGTCTTTCTTATGGAATTTCAGGTAAAATCACCCAATTTTGAAGTCCTTTTGAAGAATCTAAGAGCATGAGGTGATTCTTTATGAGAAGACGAAGCTGCCCGTAAAATTTGGGCTCAATCAGAGCCTTTTCTGGACTTCACAGCTAAGTAAACCCCACGGGGTTCACCGGTGATCTTGCCGAAGGACGAAACCTACAGAATACTTCACTGCCAGGTGAACCCGGCGGGGTTCACCGATGATGTCAAGGATATCCGAAATTCACAGTAGAGTTCATTGGCAGGTGAACCCCATGGGGTTCACCAATGATTGTGTCTGAGGAAACCTGCACAAAAATTTATAGAGAACTTCACTGGTAGGTGAACCCAGCGGGGTTCACCGGTGCTTCTTTCGCGATGGAACTGTACAACAAGCTTAACTGCCAGGTGAACCCGGCGGGGTTCACCCGTGATGCTTTCTGGAGAACACGACCCTTACTCGGATTTTCATTGATTTCGGACCCGATTCAATTCCAAATTTGGCAAGTGAGGACTCTATGGAAAGCTTATTTGAAGGAGAACACAAAGAGCATAAAAGCCCTAATTTCTATGACCTAATAATGGGGGCAATCGTGCGACGAAGAGGTTAGGGCAGAAAACGCCAGCGAAAGGGCGACTTTGAGGTGATTTCCGGAGATTCGATCATCGGAACTCAGCGATTCTTGGTTTATTGTTTCGGTTCATCATCTCCTCCCTCTTAGAAAATCTTTCCCAAGATTTTCCTATGTTTAAAGAGAGATTTTTGAGCGTTTCAATAATGGTTGTAGCGTAAACCTTATTTCGGGGCTAGGTCGAAGCCCACCAACGATTTTTATTTGCGATTCATGTTTTAACTATGTTATTTAGATTATATCTTCAGCATATTTCACCTGATGTACTTATTTCATGATCTTTACCTTGGCCAAGTATTGACGTGTCTTAGTTGTTACGATTCATAACGAGAGTAGGATTGTAACGACGAAACCTCTTTGTGAAACTTGCGAAGCCTCGACACGAAAGTGCTTGGTCTTCGCTCGAGGGTTTATAATCTACCATGGAACTCATTGGATTCACCTAGAATGATCCACCACGAAAGTAGGAGACCGTTCTAGGTGAATACCGGGGTGTACACTCGAAAGAGGGCACCTTGTACCCTAGGGTTAGATTCCTTATGCATAATTATAAATCCTTGTAACCGATATTCTTAGCGCAATTAAAATCATCAGTGCGGTGGAAACCAAAGCCCTGATATTCTCTCTCATATATTTTCCCTACCGTTGTCGTTTGATTTCTTGTTTGCAATTTCGCTTAGTTTTCCTTTTGAGTTCTAAAAACCATGATTTGATTAGCTTAAATTCAAGAATTGGATTTTCTGGTACTCGACCTTGTTCCATGTGGGATTCGATATCTTTTGTATTACTTCGACATTTTCGTGCACTTGCGGATTTTGTCAAATTTTTGGCGCCATTGCCGGGGAACAACGGTTGATATTAGCATACTTCTAAGGATTGGTAGAATAAGCTTTAGTCAGTTTTTCTTTCTTTATTCTGTTTCATGCTGCTTTCTGCTTGTGTCAATTGCTTTGAACTTCATAATTGAATCTGACAAATTTTTATACAAAGAAGTTCCAGGGCAGGAGCACTCTTTGAAATCGACCTCGAGATAGAATGGTCCTTCAGACAAAGAAGAAAGCTTAAGAAAACTCGGCAAAAGGAAAGTCAAGAATCGATGGAACACATTCAAATCGCTATGGAGAACGAACTAGTGCCTCAACCTATGAACAACAACAATGCCAGAACACTGCGAGGATACGCAGCACCTTTTACACATGGGTTTCAATCAGGAATCGTTAGGCCTAATGTGGAGGCCAATAATTTTGAAATTAAACCTACTTTACTCTCCATGATACAACAAAATCAATTTGGTGGTTCTCCTCTTGAGGACTGATAGCTGTTATTTTTATAGGATTTAGAGTCTTATTTATACCATCATTTGAGGCTTAACTTCTATATTATGTCGCAATTTGATGCCTTTTTCCGATAAAGTATGGAATCTTCACTATTTTTCATTTCTTTATGACATACAGGTCATTTACGTGAAGATTATTCGACATTTGAAGTTAGGGAAATGTTCATCATATTACAAGCATCAAACAGGCAAAATTTCACATGTTTTGGAGTTTTCTATGCTGAACACGGCCTGGCCGTGCTTGTGATCATGGCCGTGTTCATCGCGGCTTCAGAATCAGCATTTACGAGGAGAACATGGCCTGGCCGTGCTTACAGTCACGGCCGTGTTCGACAGGCATCCGAATTTTGTGAAGCCGACACAGCCGTGCGCACAGCCGTGTCGGGTGTTCCGGATTTTTACGAAGCAATCACGGCCTGCCCGTGACCAGACGCATGGCCGTGTTCACTTACCTGCAGACTGCCAAACCCGTCACGGCCTTGCCGTGCTCGCTGTCACGCCCGTGATCGCTTTCGCTGATCACGATCGTGCGTTCGTTTCTCCTCAAATCCGATGCTCCATATGCCAGAAAATTGGGGGAAACTCCCAATTTACGTTCCTAACCCCCCCAAAGCTTTGATTGAAGCATATAATCGAGATTATTAGGCGGTTACGAAGGGGGATTTTTTGGGAAGGACGCGACCTAGGGTGAAAAGGGCGAAAATCTGCATTCGAGGGCTTGATTCAACCGGATTCTTTGGGCTTTCGAGGGAGGACTGAAGATTCATCGTCTCCTACCCTTGGATTGTAATTTCCCTTCTTTTCGAATATTTTTTAGACTAAACCCTAGTTCGGGACTCGGGCATAACCCGTTGAACATATCTACACATGTAAAATATCTTTTATGAATCTCAGTGTGATTTTAAGTAAATTTACTTATTTGAATGAGTTGTGCTTATTGCGTATGATTGTTCTGATCAAACATTCGTATGTGTTAAGTGTTACGAGATGAACTGAGAGGTGAATCATAACACTCGATCGTTCTCATTAAACTTGTGACTTGAATTGCGAGAGCCGTTCAAAGTCACTCGAGGATTCACGATCATCATAGAGCCCATTGGGTCTTTCTTAAGTTAGTTTTGCTACGAGAGTAGGAAATTAGCTTAAGTAGGTACCGGATTGCGCTTCGAGAGAAGGTAATCCGTACCATAGGATGATCGCCTTAAGTTGTTTACTGTCGGATTGAGCTTTGAGAGAAGGAGATCCGTTTTCTAATTTAATTTGATTCATTGTTTTGCATTTAATTAATTCAACGAGGTGAAACCTGAAGTTCCGAACACTTCCTAAACTGTAATTTTCCCTTAAGGTCGTCGACTTCTTGATTCGATAATTTAGATAATTTAGTTTTAGTGTAATTCTTTAATTCTGAGTTTGAATTATCTAGCTTTCAATGATGCTAAAAGTCGGTACTTGACACTTAGCTCCCTGAGGACGATCTTATTTACTACTTCGATAGAACCCATACACTTGCGGGGCCTATCAAGTTTTTGGCGCCATTGCCGGGGAGCAAGGCGTAGTCATTATTGATTAAACAGTTGATTGGAAAGACTAGATACTTTTTGTTTTTGTTTGCTTTTTGTTTTTCTTTTATTTAATTTGTTCATATTTCTTGTCTTCTTCAATTCTTAAAGCCTATATTATTATCTGGTTACCTAACCTTGTGCATGCCAAGAACAGTTAGAATAGGTCAGCTAGTGCCAGAAGATCCCGAAATTGAAAGGAGCCTCCGAGCTCAGAGGAAAAATCAGGATCAACAGCTTGAGGAAGCCCATCCGGACCCGTCTACTGCAATGGACTAGAACCGCTCACTAAGAGATTTTGTTGCACCCAATGTACATGGCTTGCACTCCAGCATTGCTCGACCCTCGGTCGAAGCAAATAATTTTGAGATCAAGCCAGCCCTCGTGCATATGGTTCAGCAGAACCAATTTAGCGGTTCACCACAGGAAGATCCTAATTTACATTTGTCAAATTTTCTTGAATATTGTGATACCCTGAAAATTAATGGGGTAACATCTGATGCTATTCTCTTATGTCTTTTCCCCTTTTCCCTTAGGGACCGCGCGCGAGCATGGCTACAGTCCCTTCCTCAAGGCTCCATTTCAACGTGGGAACAACTTTCCCACGCGTTCCTCTCCAAATACTTCCCATCGAGCAAGACAGCTCAGTTGAGGAACCAAATAACAAACTTTAGCCAGAGGGAAGGCGAGTCGTTATACGAAGCATGAGACCATTTTAAGGAGTTGCTGCGAATGTGCCCGCATCACGGACTGGAAAAATGGGTACTAGTGCATACTTTTTATAATGGTCTTTTATATAATACTCGCTTATCTGTAGATGCAGCCACGGGAGGCGCCCTGATGAATAAGAATGTAGACGATGCCATGAATCTGATTGAGGACATGGCTCTGAATCACTACCAGTGGACGAGTGAGAGAAACGTCCCGGTAAGAGGAGGAGGTAAGCATGACCTTGACATGTTGAGTTCGTTGGCGGCTAAGGTTGACTCCTTATCCCATCAACTAACTTCAATGAATTTTAATACATCGTCTATCAATTCTATTACTTGTGAAGTTTGTGGTAACTTGGGACACGGTGCTACTAATTGCCAGATTATGGCTCCTTCTTCTTCTGATTTGTCTTTAGACCAGGTTAATGCTATACAACAAGATCAGAGGAACCAGAATGACCCGCTCTCAGGCACATACAACCCCGGTCGAAGAAGTCATCCCAACTTCTCCTACCGAAACACTCAGAATCAAGCCAACCCACCGAACTTCAACAATCAGGCTCCCCAGAAAAATTCAAGCAATCAGTTCTCTCATCCTCAATTCAGGCAACCACCCGGATTCCAACAAAGGCAGTTTAATTAGCCTCAGAAATCCAGTTTAGAGCTGCTGCTAGAGAATTTTATCAATACCCAGTCAAAGCGAAATGAGGGTGTTGATGAGTCTATCCGGCAGTTAAATTCCAAGGTGGACCCCCTGATTTCTCATTCCAAGATACTAGAGAGCCAGATTGCTCAACAAGCTACTTCAACCTCTAGGCCATTAGGGAAGCTTCCTTCTCAACCCGAGGCAAATCCAAGGGAGCACTGCAACGCGATTCTGACATGCAGTGGCACCCAATTGAAGGATCCCCAGATGTCATCTATGTTGGGGTATGCCCTTAAGGCTAATGTTTGAGGCCTTGGGTTGTTATCAGTATCATGTATAAACTCTATGTTTATAAAGGCAATGGTTGTTATTCAGGTTGTTACATTATCTGCTGCAATATGTATACTTCTGAATAATGTCTCAATGGTGTTTAGCTTGGCTGACATGCAGTATTGTCCTTAGTCGAGATATCTTGGTGAACATGAGACAGCCTTGATATGATTGAGACTAATATGTGTTCTAATCTTATAGGATGCTTCGAGCATGGAATAAGATGTAGACTCATGGGTACATTGGATGTACTGGACTGACCCTAATTAGGATATTCAATTGCTTGTCACAATGTGAATAATCCTGATATGCAAACAAGTGGCATACTTCCTCTGACTTGAGATCACTTGTGTTTCTAAATGATGATTGGCATTGTTTTGAGGTAGTTCAATATCATTTGAAACATAATGGTTATAGACTATCTTGGATAATGAGCATGAGTCATGTTAGGGCACTAGTGATAGATATAGGATTGTCGTCTCCTTGTTGGAGTGTGATGTTCTGAAGGGGCCCCCTGGATGAGATGATTGAGAAAGTGTATGGCCATACCCAGATGACTATGTTCATCTGATCTAATCATTCTCATCATATTGGAATTACAGGCTTGACACACTTGTCCAATAAGAACATCCAGTGGCAAAGGAAACACATATGTCAAGTGACTTGGGTTCACACTTGTGCTGTGGTTTGGGTGTAGTCTTGGAAGACTCTTTCCTTTATATCAGGAGACAGTGATGTGTTGCTAGATACCCCTGACTGATCATGATAACGTAAGTTATCGTTACTGACATTTAAAGGAAACCCTTAGGGTCGCACAATTTGATGATATGGCTTACTTATGTCAGATCGTGTGGACTGAATTGTTTTGGTTCAGTTTAATGGGATTTAAACTCTGATTGTAAGTGAGATCTGGTCTGATCATGTTTGATTGATTAGGGCTTGAGATCGGTAAGCTTCGATCGAGAGAATTGATGCTAGATCGATGAGATCAAGAGCATCAAGAGATGAATGGTTAGATCTTGAGCCTTATGGTTTAATATGATCTAGACCAATGCTTGGTTTGATTTGGTCTTTAAACCAAATGAGATTGAACCGGTTCATCAAGTGAACGCTTGGTTCAAAGAGGAGAATGTTGCGACTTGTTCACTTGGCGTGAACGCTTGAACACATTGAGGGTTTACTATTTTTGGAAGTTATGTTTCCAAAATAGAAAACACGCCTCACGTTCGAGAGCATTGCTCTATTCTCGCTCGCATCTTCCTCTTGTCGCCTCTCTCCTCTCGTGTGGTGAGTCTTGACGCTCAAGGAGGATTCGGCCTAGCCAAGAGATCATCTCATCTTCCCTTCAAGCGATCAGGAGACTTGGAGATCCTTGCTAGCACAAGGAACGACAAGGAGAAAGCCATTTCTCATCTTGTGTGCGGCACCTTTGGAGGAGAACCACATTGCCCTCTAGCTTCCAAGGCACCATCCAAGCAATGGCTATGGTATGATCCCTTGTCGATCTTTGCAATCTTTTAACAAGTTGATCTTATGTTCATGCATGCGGTCTTAGAAACCCTAGCTTCCGCTTTGCGATAAATTATACATATGCGCCTATTAGGGTTTCCCTCCTTTTTCGAAACTTTCAATTGGTATCAGAGCCAAGTTTCTGTATGATCATATGATTGCTTAATGTGTGATCCTTGCTTGCGTTTGTTTAGATCTAAAGTTACCATGCGAGAATACATCCTTGTCATTAGATGTTGGCGCATGTATGTTTGTTCATGTTTTTGCATGACATTTATGTTGGCGCATGTTGTAGTTTTTCTTAAAACTTAAATTACTTGCGCGCCCATTCTTTAGATCTAAGCGCCTACTTGAAAAACTTAGACGGGTTATTAGGGTTGAAGTCGTGGTCCTGTCTAGACCCAACAGTCTGATCAGACTATCTGACAGCCTAGATGGGTCGACCAGATGGCACCTATGCGCAAGCATGAGGTGGCTATAGGTCGACTGCAGAAAGGCGTGTAGCGATGTCTGATGGAGGCAACCTATGAACGCTCATGATTAAGGCCCGGGGTCACACCTGCTTGCCAGAACTCATGAAGGACGTTCAGCCCTTAACGCATGCATTGTTGACCATGAGGTCAACTCAAGTCGGTTATGACTTGGTGCATGCAAGGGCAGTGGGTCTGACTAGGTCTGATGAGTGGATCCCTATTAATGGACCGTTGTAAGGTAGTAGAGCACATAAGGAAATAAAATTGATGCTAATGGGATTTTCGAAAATTTTATTTTCTTGAATGGATCACATGATGTTTGTATAACATGATTGAGTGTTTATTTAATCTTATGTGGGCTGCCCAAAATTTAATGTGTGCTGTGCTGGGGCCTGCGTGCCTGGATTATTTTTGTAAATTATTTATTGTGATCTGCGCATCACATTTTAATTAATTTATAAAGTGTAATTGATCTGCGAGTCAATCATGTCTAGATAGATTAAAATGTAATTTAATCAGACATGAGCACTGAGCACACATAGCAGAAGCGCTTGCAGCAAGTGGCTTGACCAGGTGGGAGGTCTAGAGTTCGACTCTAGGACAGGCGCATTTTACCTGGTGGACGCATCAGAGCTGCAGAGGGCGCTTGGGCCAGATGGAGTTTCAAAAGACCCATGAAGAGCTCAAGTGAAGACTTAAGTTAAATTAGGGTCTTACTTAGGCTTAATGGGCTTTTACCACATAAGATAATCATGCTTTCAATTTACTGTTTAAGTAATTTAGTAACTGCATGATTTATTCTTCTGCTATCACCATAGGATTTGCATGATAGTAAGAAGATAAAAGGACCGTTAAAATCCAACGTTAAATATCAAGCACGATAGCCTTCTGACGCGAAACCTCACTGTTCTGACTATCGTTGGGGCCGTGTTGTACCCACTCAGTGGGCACGCCCATCTATCTTCAGACGGTGTGTGATTACACCTGCGTGTTACAGAGAAGGGATTTATCGCTTCTCGTTGCTCAGCATAGCACGTGGTGGTCCAGGGAGTAGGTCGGGTCAGCTTGACCATGTAGGCTACATATTGAGCATATGGTAGCTATATGGAGGCAGCCATCTGTGGGATCAGAGACTGTGTTGTACCAACTCAGTTGGCACAGTCTGCTAGATTGCCCAGATGAAGGGGAATCGCACGGGTTGGCGATTGGCAGGGATTGCCTACCAGAGATTAGTGCTTGTACTCTCTGTGCATCTTATCTCGCCTGAGCGGGACGCGGAGACCAAGTATGAAATCTGGATCCCATCTCACTAAAAGAGTTTTACTCTTTCGGGCTGTTTTGCTGGATTTTTCAGCCAGATAAAATAGTGAGAAAAGAATCATTCTTAAGTCCTGGATTGATTCTAACATTGATACTGACCTTGCTGTTCTTGCAATGTTGTAGATTCCTGCAGCAACGAACACCACAAATTTCAATGTGCGATCCCTACTGGAAAGGGAGAAGTTTGCTGGGCCAAACTTCTCAGACTGGTACGGACACCTTAAGATTGTTCTTAAGGCTGAGAGGAAGTTGTATGTCCTCGAGACGGCAATACCGCCTCAACCCGCTGCGAACGCCGCAAGGGCGGTTCGGGAAGCCTATGAGAAGCATGTCAATGATAGCATTGATGTCGCTTGCCTTATGCTTGCGTCTATGACGCCACAGCTGCAGCGTCAGCATGAGGATTTATCTGCTATAGAAATTATAGCAAACCTCAAGATGCTGTATGCTGCACAGGCAAGGACTGAACGCTATAACTTGACGAAACTTTTCTTTCAGAGCAAACTGACTGAAAGGAGTCCAGTGGGAGCTCATGTACTCAAGATGATTGGGTACAAAGAGGCTCTAGAGAAACTGGGACACACCATCAATCAGGAGCTTGTTGTAGACATCATCCTGCAGTCTCTCTCGGCCTCTTTCGATTCATTCATTATTAATTTTAATATAAACAAAATCGAGTGTACGCCGGCGGAGTTACTGAACATGCTCAGTACTACAGAGCAGACCCTTGAGAAGGGAAAGCCTTCATCCTCATTCCTAATGGTTCCTTCTAGGAACAAGAATAAGGGGAAGAAGGGCAAAGCCCCTATCAAAAGCTACAACAAGGCTCTAAAACAAAAGATAAAGCGGTCGAAGGAATACAGATGTTTCCATTGTGGCCAGCTGGGTCACTGGAAAAAGGACTGTAAAGCGCTCCAAGGAGACAAGAAGGGAAGCAAGCCTTTCGCTTCTGGCTCAGGTATTTTCGTGACTGAAGTCATGGTATCTTCTTCTTCTATTTCATGGGTGTTGGACACTGCATGTGGAGTTCACATTTGTTCAAATGTACAGGAACTCAAGAGAAGAAGACAGGTGGGACAGCATGAGGTGGACCTACGAGTAGGAAACGGGGCACGGGTTGCTGCTGTTGCTGTAGGAGAATATCACATCTGTTTACCATCTGGTCTTGTATTAGAACTTGACAATTGTTATTTTGTACCGAGCATAACTAAGAATATTATCTCTATTCCTGCTCTTGTCAGGAAAGGGTTTTCCTTTGAATGCAAAACTTCAAAGTGTTATATTTCTTTTGATAATATTGTTTATGCTACCGGGTCAATTAACAATGGGTTATTCATGTTGGACATGGAATGTTCTATACAACAATTTGATATTAAGAAAGCCAAGTATGCTGATGACAGCACCTTGCTATGGCATAGTCGTTTAGGCCATATTAACAAGAAGCGCATTAAGCGGTTGCATGACCATGGACTGCTGGGATCATTCTCCTATGAGGAGCTGGATACTTGCAAAGCTTGTTTAATGGGTAAAATGACGAAGTCTCCTTTTTCTAATAAAGGTCAAAGGGCTTCAGGTTTACTTGACCTCATTCACAGTGATGTGTGTGGGCCATTTAGTAAACATGCCAGAGGTGGCTATTCATACTTCATTACCTTTACTGATGATTTCAGTAGATATGGCTATGTCTATCTTATGAGACATAAGAGTGAATCATTTGACAAGTTCAAAGAGTTCAAAAATGAAGTACAGAATCAGCTAGGCCGAAATATCAAGGCACTTCGATCGGATCGAGGTGGAGAATACTTGAGTCATGAGTTTATTGACTATCTGAAGGAGTGTGGGATTATCTCACAGCTCACTCCGCCAGGAACACCGCAATGGAATGGTGTGTCCGAGAGGAGAAATAGAACCTTACTGGATATGGTTCGTTCTATGATGAGTCAGGCTACTCTACCTTACTCCTTTTGGGGATTTGCACTGGAAACAGCCGCAAAGGTACTAAACCGAGTGCCATCCAAGGCCGTTTCAAAGACTCCGTATGAGTTATGGTATGGGAAACAGCCGAGCTTGACATTTATTAAGATCTGGGGTTGCGAAGCTTATGTCAAAAAGCTCGCCTCTGGGAAACTGGAGAGCAGATCTGATAAATGTATCTTTGTCGGTTACCCTAAGGAAACTAAGGGTTATTATTTCTATGATCCCAAAGAGAACAAAGTATTTGTTGCTCGAACGGCTATTTTTCTTGAGAAAGAATTTCTTCTGCAAGAGGCCAGAGGGAGAGAAATAAAGCTGGATGAGAATCCAGAAGAAGGACAAAGTAGTCAAACTCAGTTGGATGAGCCTGAGCCAATAGAACAGGTTGATGTTCAACCTGAGGCTCAGATATCACGGGAACCGCGTAGATCGGGAAGGATCCGTCGACAGCCTGAACGCTATGACGGAGTCTACATCATTGATGATGAACCCCTCACTTATGCGGATGCGGTCAGTGGACCGGAATCAGCGAGATGGCTTGAAGCTATGCGAGCCGAGATGGACTCCATGTCAGATAACCAAGTCTGGGATTTGGTTGATCCGCCTCCGAGAGTAATCCCTATAGGCTGTAAGTGGATCTTCAAAAAGGAAGGTTGACATGGATGGTAACGTGGTTACCTATAAAGGCAGGCTAGTTGCGAAAGGTTTCAAACAAATCTACGGGATAGATTATGATGAAACTTTCTCTCCTGTAGCCATGTTCAAGTCTATTCGGATTATTCTTGCGATAGCAGCATATTATGATTATGAGATCTGGCAAAAATGTAGGGTTCTCACACATGGGCCTAATAGTTTTACTACACATATTTGGTGCAATGGTTTTAAATGTAAAACTATTATTGATCATTTTGTCAAGTACAATATCATATCTCCTAGATCCCTTGAAAAATTTGGCCTTACCATAGAAAAAAAATCCTAACCCTTATTGCATAACTTGGGATGATTTCACTTCAACTTTAGTTGACTTTCAATGCTTAGTTCCTATTCAATTAGGCAATATGAAAACTGAAATTTGGTGTGATGTAATGAGTTTAGAAGGATTTGACATCTTATTAGGGAATGAATTCATGCATGATTATCAAGGACATTATTTTCACAACCCTTGGAGTTATAGTTTTATTCATAAAGGGATGCCACACATAATTCACCCTTATGATGAGTTAAGGGAGCAAACTAAAAAGTTGCAACATGAGTTCAAGGAGCATATGAAAAAGTTGCAACAATCAATGGAGAAATTAAGAAAGCCCCACTTACAAGTTAAACAAGAGAGTCCTAATCCTCTAGAGTTCAACCAAACCTTAGAGCCTACTTTAGAACCTAAACCATGTTTTGATGAAACCACTAAATTTGAAGAAATAAATCATGAAGTACCTTTACCTTCAATTTTAGGACCCATACCCATAGGTTCTTTAGAATACATGCCTCAACTTGACTCTAGCACATCTATTCCAACTAAGGAACCCATTATTAACACATGTGAGAATCAATTGCCTATAGAGATTCTATTAGGCATAGCACAACTTAAGTTTGGAACATTTATCATTGATGACTTAGATAGCCAAGTTGAATCCACATCCATAGATCATGATGAACCACACTTTGAACCAATGTTAGATCCTTTTGCCATTGACCTAGACCCCAAGTCTCAATCATTAAGAGAACCACATCTTGAAGGCTTAGAAGACTTGACCCATGATCCCATGATCCTTGAGTCATGCCTCTTAGATCCAACTACCCACGCTCCTAAGCCACCTGTAAGGTCAATCAAACAAAGTGAAAACATGAGTGCTTTACCTCTTTTGCAAGTTGAATATATTGATTTTATCTTTCCTTCTCTTAGATCCTATAATGGACTACTTGAGCTTGCTAATATGTCTTGTTTAAATCTGAATTTTCTTTCACCTAGCTTCTTGATTGTGAGAAGTACATTAGGGGTTAAAACAAGACAACCCACTCAACTTATGCATGATCAACTTCTCTTCCTACCAATCCTCAAAGATGAATACACTTATAGGCCTCCACCTAAGCGTGATAAGTTGTTAATTTCCATGCTAGTAGTTTAATTGTTGCTAGTCTTTTTTTAATTAACCTAAGTTTCTCCAGGAGTAGAAACATTTGAACCGTGGGTGTATGATGCAGGAGCATTTTCGCATGATATTAGACTTAATTTTGACTTGGTCAAATTTTGCATGAATATTTTAAACCATGATTGAACCTAGACTTAGTCAACATTTATGTCTAAAATTTGACTTTGATTGGAATGTCATTCTAAATTTAATATGGCACTAATCCTTATTATTTCATTTGCCATGTAATCAACATGAGATCAAGACAATTGAAGTCAACATCTCAAGAAGATCCAAGCTCAAATCCACAACAAGTTCCAGTCGACATCCAATTCCAGCTTTCAATCTTCATCCACTCTCAACAATTTGGGAGCTCTTAACCTTCAAAACAAGTTGCAAACAACATTTATTCACTCATCCAAAGCTTCAAAGATTACGTGCCAATCAACTTCTCAGCCTGCGCAATACTTGCAATTCTCGCTAATGCCATGCACCAAATCCTGCAAGATCTTCAACAAATGCGGCCACAGATTTTGAGAGTCAAAATTCAACCGTTGGAGCTTACAGCCAACGGCTATAATTCCTGCTATGTTTCCAACCATCACCTATAAGATGGTCTCTCCTCTTTTGTAATCAGAGTTTTTTAGACAAGATTTGAAAAGGAATGGAAATGGTTTTCGTTTCTCTCTATCGGATGTTTCTTCCTCTCTTCCTCTCTTCCTCTCTTCCTCTCTTCCTCTGATAGCTGAAGCTTCCATGGATTTGGAACTTCCTCACTATCGTCTCCTCTAAATCTTCCATGGACTTGGAGTCTCTACCGTGCTGCATCCTCCTCGTCGCTGCGCTATCCATCTTCCACCTCTGCCACGCTTAAACAACCTTCCGCCGCTGTCGCATTCCACACCCAGCTTCCAGCCGAGTCCAGCCTTGGACTCTCCGTTCGCCTCGCCGCCAGCAACGATCCAACCGACGGATCGTCCTCAAATTTCAACCACGCCTTCTACAGTTCTAGTCGAACCCACAACCGGAGGGATCGCCTCATCCGACGTCTGGATCGCCGGAATCGGAAGATTTCCGGTGACGCCTCAACTCACGCCCCTGCTTCCGCCCTTCACCACTGATCGCCGTCGATCTCCTCCGATCAGTCACCGATCAATCCCAAACTCCGGCCACCCGTTCGCCTTGGTCAGGAGAACTTCCAGTTGTAGCAGGTCGGGAGACTTTGCCGTCTCCGATGATCTCCGGCTGCCCCTGTTCCGCCCGCGCACATCCCCTGTTCTGCTGAACAAGCGCATCGCCACCTTCCAGCACCGTCCTCCTCCGACCAACCACCGTCCGCGCCCAAACTCCGGCCATCCCTTGGCCTTCATCACCCCGACCTACAGTCGTAACAGGTTTTGCGTTTGTGCCCTCTACGACGAACGGCGACCACAAACGTCGACCCCTGCTCCACGCGCGCACGTCCCCTGTTCTCACAGAACAGTCGCGTCTCCACCTCCGCCAGAACGCCAACGCCTTCGCGCTCTCTCTAGCATTCCAGCCTCGCCTACAATCTCTTGGTCGTCGTCCAAACCACAAGCAACACAGTCCGCATCGCCTCCTCTCTACCAGACGAAGAACGAATTCAAGGAACCCAGATCCCTTGTTCCCGGACTCGCCAGCCACCCGCGGCACAATTTTGCTGCGTCGCTCCACAACCCCTCGCCGAGCTCCGACGCCGACAAGACCATCTCGTCATCCCTTTGCCTCCAATACCGCTCATGAGTGATCCAAGCCCCGCCGTCGTTGAACGGCGCATGCTAGCCTGTTTCCAAATCTCTGTGTTTCCTGCAGCCTATTTCTCTTCGCAATATTAATCTAATTAAGCTTTTCTTTGCAGGTTTCTGACACTCTCGGACAGGCCTAAACTTCTGATCGCTGGATCCATCAGAAAGAACAAGTCTTCGCCTACAAGCGGGTTTAATCTATTTGAATTTTGGTTCATTTGATCCTAATGCAACCTATAGTTACTTTTCTTAAATAATACTTGTATGCAATCCTAGAATTCTGGCTGCTTCATGAATATGTTGTTTCTAAAAATTAAAAACGAAAAATAATAATAATCAGACTTTAGTTAGTATCATATTTCGTGTCTCCACCCTACATCAACCGCTTTCCTTAATGGAAAACTAGAAGAGGATGTGTATATGACACAACCTGAAGGTTTCACCAATCCATCAGATCATCATAGAATATGCAAATTAAAGAAGTCCATTTATGGACTTAAACAAGCATCAAGAAGCTGGAATATTCATTTTGATGAATCAATCTATGAATTTGGTTTCATCAAAAATGAAGATGACCCGTGTGTATATAAGAGGTTTAGTGGGAGCGTGATTACTTTCCTAGTCCTCTACGTCGATGATATCTTGATCATTGGAAACGATATTCCTGAACTACATGCTGTCAAAGCATGGTTAAGAAAATGTTTCCAGATGAAAGATTTAGGAGAAGTAGCCTATGTATTAGGTGTGAAGATCTACAGAGATAGATCTAAGAGGCTTCTCGGGCTGTGCCAGAGTACTTACATCGATAAAGTCCTGGAGAGATTACATTTAGAAAATTCTAAAAGAGGATATCTTCCAGTCAGACATGGTCTGAATCTTTCAAAGAGTCAGTGTCCACAAACACAGACTGAGAAAGATGAAATGGACAATACGCCTTATGCTTCGGCTATTGGGTCCATTATGTATGCGATGTTGTGTACTCGCCCAGACGTCGCTTACGGGTTAAGCGTGACCAGTCGATTCCAAAGTAATCTAGGGAAGGCACACTGGATTGCGGTCAAGAACATTTTGAAATATCTTCGGAGGACCAAAGATATGTTCTTGATTTATGGAGGTCAGGAAGAACTCAGTATTGAAGGATATACTGACGCTTCGTTCCAATCTGACCAGGATGATTTCCGATCGCAATCAGGCTATGTTTTTAGCTTGAATGGAGGAGCAGTGGTGTGGAAAAGTTTCAAACAATCAATTGTTGCTGATTCCACAACAGAAGCCGAGTATGTTGCAGCCTCAGAAGCATCTAAGGAGGTAGTGTGGATTCGTAAGTTCGTTCAGGAACTTGGTGTTGTTCCTTCGAGTGCAGATCCTTTGGTTATCTTCTGTGATAACACTGGAGCAATAGCACAAGCAAAGGAACCACGGTCGCACCAGAAGTCCAAGCACATACAGAGAAGGTTTCACTTGATCCGGGAGATCATTGATCGTGGTGAGATCAAAATCTGCAAGGTTCATACAGATGACAATCTAGCTGACCCGCTTACAAAGCCTCTGGCGCAGCAGAAACATGAGAAGCACTGTAATAATATGGGTTTGAGATTTCTCAACCATTAGATTAAGTGCAAGTGGGAGATTGTTGGGGTATGCCCTTAAGGCTAATGTTTGAGGCCTTGGGTTGTTATCAGTATCATGTATAAACTCTATGTTTATAAAGGCAATGGTTGTTATTCAGGTTGTTACATTATCTGCTGCAATATGTATACTTCTGAATAATGTCTCAATGGTGTTTAGCTTGGCTGACATGCAGTATTGTCCTTAGTCGAGATATCTTGGTGAACATGAGACAGCCTTGATATGATTGAGACTAATATGTGTTCTAATCTTATAGGATGCTTCGAGCATGGAATAAGATGTAGACTCATGGGTACATTGGATGTACTGGACTGACCCTAATTAGGATATTCAATTGCTTGTCACAATGTGAATAATCCTGATATGCAAACAAGTGGCATACTTCCTCTGACTTGAGATCACTTGTGTTTCTAAATGATGATTGGCATTGTTTTGAGGTAGTTCAATATCATTTGAAACATAATGGTTATAGACTATCTTGGATAATGAGCATGAGTCATGTTAGGGCACTAGTGATAGATATAGGATTGCCGTCTCCTTGTTGGAGTGTGATGTTCTGAAGGGGCCCCCTGGATGAGATGATTGAGAAAGTGTATGGCCATACCCAGATGACTATGTTCATCTGATCTAATCATTCTCATCATATTGGAATTACAGGCTTGACATGCTTGTCCAATAAGAACATCCAGTGGCAAATGAAACACATATGTCAAGTGACTTGGGTTCACACTTGTGCTGTGGTTTGGGTGTAGTCTTGGAAGACTCTTTCCTTTATATCGGGAGACAGTGATGTGTTGCTAGATACCCCTCACTGATCATGATAACGTAAGTTATCGTTACCGACATTTAAAGGAAACCCTTAGGGTCGCACAATTTGATGATATGGCTTACTTATGTCAGATCGTGTGGACTGAATTGTTTTGGTTCAGTTTAATGGGATTTAAACTCTGATTGTAAGTGAGATCTGGTCTGATCATGTTTGATTGATTAGGGCTTGAGATCGGTAAGCTTCGATCGAGAGAATTGATGCTAGATCGATGAGATCAAGAGCATCAAGAGATGAATGGTTAGATCTTGAGCCTTATGGTTTAATATGATCTAGACCAATGCTTGGTTTGATTTGGTCTTTAAACCAAATGAGATTGAACCGGTTCATCAAGTGAACGCTTGGTTCAAAGAGGAGAATGTTGTAACTTGTTCACTTGGCGTGAACGCTTGAACACATTGAGGGTTTACTATTTTTGGAAGTTATGTTTCCAAAATAGAAAACACGCCTCATGTTCGAGAGCATTGCTCTATTCTCGCTCGCATCTTCCTCTTGTCGCCTCTCTCCTCTCGTGTGGTGAGTCTTGATGCTCAAGGAGGATTCGGCCTAGCCAAGAGATCATCTCATCTTCCCTTCAAGCGATCAGGAGACTTGGAGATCCTTGCTAGCACAAGGAACGACAAGGAGAAAGCCATTTCTCATCTTGTGTGCGGCACCTTTGGAGGAGAGCCACATTGCCCTCTAGCTTCCAAGGCACCATCCAAGCAATGGCTATGGTATGATCCCTTGTCGATCTTTGCAATCTTTTAACAAGTTGATCTTATGTTCATGCATGCGATCTTAGAAACCCTAGCTTCCTCTTTGCGATAAATTATACATATGCGCCTATTAGGGTTTCCCCCCCTTTAGAAACTTTCAATCTATAGGTTGTTTTGATGGAGAGTCAGATGTTGATAGTGCAAATGCATCGTATTCAGAGAAAATACCCATGAAGTTAGAGGTCCCACAAGAACCGGTCTTAATTCCTTCACCACCTCACACCCCATCTGTCTCCTGTCCTCGGATGTTGGCCACAGCATTAACGGGACAGTACGGCTCACTTATGCCTGTGAAGCTCCAAGATCCTGGCAGTTTTTCTATCTCTTGTAGTATCAGCAATTTTTCTATAAAGAGAGTGCTCTGTGATTTGGGGGCTAGTGTGAGTATCATGCCTCTCTCCTTGTTCAAAAGTTTAGACTTGGGAGGCCTGGAACCTACACCCACAGCTCTTCAGCTCGCGAATGGCTCTATACATTGGCCCGTGGGAATAGTCGAGGACGTTCCGATTAAAGTCGGGGAACTTTTTGTCCCTATCGACTTTGTAGTCTTGGATATGTCCGGAAATTCAAGATTACCACTTATTTTGGGCCGCCCTTTCCTAGCTACCACCGGGGCAGTTATAGATGTCCAGAGAGGGAAGTTATCTCTGAACTTTTGTGATACTACTTTACACTTTAATTTAATAGTTGATATGCCAAATTTTCCTTTTGCAGGCTCGTGCTGTAGTGTTGAGACAGTGCCTGCGCTTGCACATTGTTCATGCAAAAAGTGGGATTTTCTTGCGTCCCACCGCTGTGCTGAATTGGACGCAGGTGCTATAACGAAGAGGGATGCATGAACTACTCTAGAAGACTTGTTTGCTGCAGACCCCGATTTTGGCTGCGCGCTGATGTTCTGTAGTGGTGATGATGCGAAGTCTTTATTAGTTTCTAGGAAGACAGACTTTGAATTTGGACAAGTTCTTATTTCATATGATTTGAAGACATTTTACTATGTACACCTATTGCTCTTATTGCTTATCTCTATAGGTGTGAATTTTAGGCGACGAAGAAAGGGGCATGCATATGCCATTTCTTCTGCCTCTGACCCATTGGACGTGCCATAATAAGGCACAGTCATCGGTCGAGCTGTGACCTTAAAACAGCATTGCTTGGGAGGCACCCCAAGTATTTATCTTATATTATGTTGTGTTGTTTAAGTAGACTTTGATGTTCGATGTAGTGATTCTATTTGTTTTATTTGTTTTAATCATTTTGTGATTTCCCATGGCGAAATTTTTATGATTTTATACATTGAAAAACATGTTACTAATATTGGGAATTTTCTGTAATTTTTCCAGGAATTTTTACAAGCTGCCGAGCCGAACACGGCCTGGCCGTGCTTGTCTCGTCGATGTGAATGAAGTTTGCCGAAGCAGACACAGCAGAGCCGTGTTCCGAGGCACGACCGTGTCCACGAAGACCAGATTTCGCCGAGCCAGACACGGCATTCCCGTGCTTATCGGCACGCCCGTGCTACATACACCAGATTTTGCCAAGACGGACACGGCCACGCCGTGCTTACTATCCTGCCCGTGCTTATGTTCTTCTGGATTTTGGCGAGCTAGTCACGGGTAAGCCGTGCGTTCAAACACGGCCGTGCTTGCGTTTGCCTTTTCCGTGTATAAAGCACGCGCGGTGGAACCCTAGGGTTCACGCCCGTGCTCCAGCTGCCGCCGCCACTTCTGAGCTTTTTCCGGCCACCACCTTCGCCCAAACTCTGCTCCGCCGCCGTCCGAAGGTTCCTCGCCACTCTCCGCTTCTCGGCGACACCCAGATCTGCGTTTCGAGGCGAGTTTCCGCCTGTTCGCTCGATTCCGCCACCTACAGCCGAGTTCCGCCGGATCTCGCCACCGACGGGTCTCAGAGCTTCTCCATTGCCGGCCGCCTTTTCCCTTAACCTTCCGGCACCTCCAGATGTTCAGATCTGTGGGATTTCGGTCGCAGATATGCCATTTTCCTCTCCGCTGCCGTCTGTTCTTCAGTGCTGCTGCCGGCCATTCTCCTTGCACTCCGCTGTCACTTCTCAGCTCTCTCCAGCCGGCAGCCATTCTCAGGTCTTTGTTTCCTAGCGCCGCCACTTCACCGGAATCAGCTGGGTAGAGGGCTTCTTCTCTCCTTTCAGCCGCCAGTTCTCCAGCCCTCTTCACCATGTCTAGACGCACGAAGGTGATAGCACGGAAGTCTACCTCCAAGCGTCCGGCTGTGGAGGCGGAGCCGAATGAATACGAGATTATATTCCGGGATGCCGTGCAGAAAGCGCGTTATAACTTACTAGAGTCTCGACGGGTTATCCATACCCGCTATCTTGACCGCAGCACCCTCCAGACGCTGGGGCTTCACGATGACGTCTTATGGATGTTCCAGCAACTCGGCTGGGATCAGTTTTTTCGGACGGCACCGGCGACATATGTGCCTATCACCCTTGAGTTCATGTTGTCCCTCGAGGTCAACGTGAACATTCATAACGATGAAGACGACGACACCATCTCTTTCCGGCTGGGAAACCAAGCGTATACCCGTACGCTCTTGCAGATTAACCAGATCTTTGGTTTTCTGGTGGACGGCACTCGATTCGCTCCATCGGAGTATGGTGATCAGGCTTTCTGGATGGCTATCACGGGGGAGTATTCCTATGTCTCACGGACGGCGCGAGCCAGCCACGTCAGCAATCCTTGTTTTCGCTACGTGCATCGAGTATTGGCGCATACTATCTTCGCGCGTGGCGAGAGCGATGGCATTGGTCCCCGGAAGTCACGGGCGTGACTGTCGTCGTCGGGTTAAATGTGAAATTCCGGAGATAAGGCGATTAACCCACGACAACACCCGGATCATCCCTGAACAATGATAAACACACAATTAAACTCCATGAAGTAATCAAGACAGAATAAACATGAATACCATTACAATGTCATCTCAACACCACCAAGGGACTATGCCAAGTGTAAATATCATGGAGTAAACCCCACCTAAAGCATTAGCAAAATGAACACACAGCTAACTAAACCACATGAAGAGGGTAAAAGCAGGCAAGTAGTCAGCAACTCCTCATGGAGAGAAAGCAAGCATGTGATCTAGAATATGAAGTACCGCTATAATCCAACCCCACAATTTAATCAGAAAAGAATAAAACTGGTAAGTGGTCAACAGCATCAAAATACCAAGGGACTAAGATACCAGCATAAAACCATCTCGGTGCAGCTAATGAAAATGGCAAGTGAAGATAACATTGAGTGAGCTACCAGTGGGATTATTAGAGTCGACACATAACTAAGTGAACTGTTTAAAGAAAAGAAAACAAAGCAAGTGATCGACAAATCTAAATACCACGGCAATACTGTTTCAGCACAGTAACTGAAGGCAAAGAGTGAGAACACCATAGAGAGGTCTACCAAAAAGGTTAGTGGAGTAGACACACAGCTAACTAGGCAGCAAAATCATGATAAGGTAGAATCAAGCAGATGATCAGACAGTCAAAATTCCATCACAGCTCCACAAATCAAAACACTATTAAGCTAACTACTAACAAATGAAAATACGGTTAGGTAAACTACTACAAGAACTAGCTAACTAAAGAAGAGAGCTTGGGTTGCCTACCAAGAAGCGCCATTTTAAGGTCTTTGGCGTCACCCAAGTTCCGTGTCAAGGTGGGTTCTCCTCTTGAGATGTAATCATAAACTTCTTCCAAGTTTCCGATGAGGGCTCCTCCTTCCTTCCTAAATCGGTTGTGGTAACCAATTCATCACTAGAAGCAATCGATCTAACACCCAGATCGGGTGTTAATTCACAATTGACAATTACACTGAAGAAAGGGGGATCACTAACAGCACTACGTTTAGGATCAGCCCAGCCGAAAGATACATTGTTCTGCCCATTTACTATGGTATTATCTTCCTGTATTTCATGAGTGGCGATATAGCTGGATTTACTAGGCAATTTGTTGTCAGCTTCACAGAACACACTAGATTTCTCTTCTCCCCAAGCCTCCATCTTCTCATCTTCTACGACTTCCATGCCGCGATGAGCACCCGCAAAAGAAGGACACTTTAGTCCTCTAGAGATTTCAAAATTGATAACATCCCCGTTAATGTTTAACTTGAGCCTCCCATTCCTAACATCAATTATGGCTCCAACGGTCGCCAAGAAGGGTCGACCAAGGATTATAGGAAATTAGGTATCCTCATCCATATCCAATACCATGAAGTCTTCTAAGGCAGAGGAATTGCCAACTTAGATTTGTACATCTTTCAATATCCCTTCCGGGTGTCGTATCGAGCGGTCAGCAAGTTGCAACAAAACACGCGTCTCTTCTAGATTTTTCAAACCCAACCGTTTGCATATTGACATCGGAATAAGACTCACGCCGGCCCCTAGGTCACATAGGGCTTGGTCAAAGCTAATATTCCCGATTCCGCATGGGATTGAGAAACCACCGGGGTCCTTTTCCATGTCCAGATTCATGTTGATCTCATCTAGTTGTTCTCCCACGCATGTATTGATGGTGTTGCACTGCTCTCTAGGATTAGCCTCCGGTTGTCCTGGAAGTCTACCAGGGGGTCTCGGTGATAATGAGGCTTGTTGCGCAATCTGGGTTTCGAGCATCTTCCCATGTGTGGTCAATGCTTCAACCTGGGAAGCCAGCTGCCGAATGGTCTTATTCACTTGTTCGCTCTGTTTAGATTGGCTAGCTATGAAATTCTCAAGCAAAGACTCCAAATTTGATTTCGGTGGTTGAGATGACGGTTGTTGTATTTGGTGTTGGAATCCTGTGGGTTGCCCATAACTCGGTTGTTGTGCTGCACTGTTGTTGCGGTATGAAAAATTTGGGTGGTTCTTCCACCCGGGGTTGTACATGTTAGAGTAAGGATCATGCTGCTGTTTTGGTTGGAAGCTATTGAGAGCGTTCACTTGATCCGGTGTAGAGTACCCAAAAGTAGGAGGTCGCATTTGGTATTCGGTTTGAGGTTGGCTTTACATACCACCATTCTCCCAAGAGATGCTATTAACCGATGCAGTGGTAGAATTCAATCCCCATGTATCAAACTTGTGGGGATAGGGAATCAACCTTTGCCGCTATGGAAGTCAAAGTGTCCAATTCAAACTTTGCACTTGTTCTAGATGGCCCTGCCCTTTCGGTCGACCACTGGTGGTGGTTCATTGCCATGTTTTCTATTAAATTGAATGCTTCATCAATCTCCTTGCTCATCAGTGCACCACCAGCTGCCGCATTAATAGTGAGCCTGGTATTGTAGTTGAGACCATTGTAGAAGGTATGAATGAGAAACCACTTTTCCATACCATGATGAGGGAACATCATTTGGTACTCTTTGAAGCGATCCCAAGCTTCGCATAGCGATTTATTGTCTCTTTGAGCAAAATTGATTATCTGAGCTCTTAACTGGGCTGTCTTACTAGGCGAAAAATACTTAGACAGGAATGCCGTGGAGAGCTGACTCCATGTAGAGATAGATCCTGAAGACAGAGAGTGCAACCATGCACGAGCGTGGTCCCGTAATGAGAATGAAAACAACCTCAAACATAGAGCATCATCTGATACTCCGTTCATCTTCAGTGTGTCACATACTTCCAAGAAGATTGATAGATGTAGGTTCGGGTCCTCAAGTGGTGAACCCCCGAATTGATGCTGCGTCACCATGTTCACAAGAGCCGGCTTGATTTCGAAATTGTTTGCCTCGATCGGAGGCCGAGTGATACTGGTATGAAGGCCTTGTGCATTTGGTGATGCAAAATCTCTAAGAGTGCGGCGGTTGTCCATCTTGAGTTGTTCACTGGGTTCTTCAGAAATGGTTGCCTTGAACTTAGGTTTTTACGGCGCCAGAAGGTCTTCTCAATTTCAGGATCAGCTGGTATTAATTCTCCCGACCGTAGAGTCCTACGCATAAACCAAGTGAGTTCAAAAGCAACTTTTCTCAGATGACAAAAAGATTTGCAATAGTCACCAAATGTAACAAAGGAAACTTAACACTAAATAACTAAAAACAAGTAAACTAAAAGAAAGAAAAATGCCTAGTCTAGCAATAACTTAACCGTGTCGATATTGATAAATTTGGTCCCCAGCAACGGCGCCAAAAACTTGATAGGTGTATTCCGCAAGTATACGGATTATTGAAGTAATATTTATGTATCGATCCCACAGGGACCAAATACCAAGTACCGACTAATCGAGTTATCGCAAGCTAAACGATCATTCAATTGGTGCAAGTGAGTTGCTAAGCGAAAGCTGAAGTGGTAAGCAAAGTAAACTAGAGAAGAAAACAGGATAAATGCTCGACGAGAGGTCTAAGGATGCACGAGGTCAGGGCTAGAGTCTACCACCTCGATGTGTTATGCATGGATAAATAATAATGTGAAACTCCCTTTTTAGTTCTAGGGTGATCCACGAAGGTACAAGTTGTCCTCTCTCAAGGATGCAACGAGGTGCCCACCCGGATAGCCATCTACCGTCGTAGCACGCCTACCCGAGCGAACCCAATGAGCTCTGGATTGTGCATACCACCTTCATCGATTGTACAAGTTGTCCTCTCGCGAGGATGCAACAAGGTATTTATACGTCTAAACGCCTACCGTCGTAGCGCGCTTAACCGGATAAATCCAATGAGCACAAGATGATATCCACTACCCGTAATCAATCAGCTACTCTCGTATGAAGATTGAGATACTCTTGCCTAGGGTTTCCAACACCCAGACGTGCCTCTCAGCAATACTAGATGTCTAATAACATGAAAATAACGAAATGATATATTCCTTTCATGAGGTACAACCAAGCAAGATAGAACAATCTAGGGTTCACAAGATAAGATTGTAATCCAAGCATAAAACATTCAAGGGGCTTTCCCTAGCCCTGAAACAAGATTAAGCTACACCAGTCATGTTCCAAGATAAGGCACAAGTCAATCTCGACGTGACATCCATGAACGAGTGAAGACAAGAGGAGAAATCTAAAGAAGGAGATAGGGACTCCCTCAAGGGGTGAGAAGCTGCCGGATGAAGTCGCTTTCTCCTCCAAATCGGGCGTCCGCACCTTCCTGCTCTCGCAGCGAAGGATCCTCTTCTTCCTTCAGTCGCTCGCTACTACTCCCCGCTCCCCTCCATTCGTGCGTAAATCATGAATAGGGCACCCAAAAGATTGTTTCCTTTTTGTTCTCCCGCCTGCCTCTATCGAATTCCTCTTTTGCCCTTATGAAACCCTCTCTCTGACGTGGGGAAGGCGAGGGGTAAAATCTGGAAAATCAGCGTCAGGCGACACAGAAGTCACGGGGTGTGATTCTCGTCGCTGGGTGGGCCATGATTCTTGCTGTGAACATTGGTCCTGCTGAAAATAATTGCATTTCCCCTGCTTTTTCCCTGAAATGAAACAAAAACACAACCGAGTGTAGATTCCGAAGACATTGCAATAATTCAAAGTATAATCAAGTATAAACGCAGGAATAGTGAAGATATAACGGCAAAATAGCATAAAAATCCCTATACGAAAGTGACTTAAATCACACTAGCCTTAGACTCTTGCTTGTCCTCAAGCAAAGATAAAATGAAGCTAAGCTGTGAGGATGATCTATAAGTCTTGAATCCAAACCTTTCTAGGATAATGCTAGCACCGATCGATGCGATGGTCAAACACTCCACAAGTGGTAGACTCCTGTCGGATATCGAAATGATAAGCCTTGCAACCCAAATTAAATGCGTTGCCCACATAGTTTCCACATTCAACAATCAAAATCCTAGTTCCTCTCGATACATGGTTTTGGTCCTCCAAGTTGTTTGAGATGGAAGTAAAAGGAAAAACATCAACATGTTTGCTAGAGGATCTTTGTCCTCTCCCTTTTGTTCTTTTTTTTTTTTTCAAAATGTCTCTGGACTTTGTTAGAGAATCTTTTTCTCCTTCTTTTTTTTGTTTTTGTGTGTGTCTCTAGACTTTGCTAGAAAATCTTTTCTATGTGTTTTTTTTTCTCCATTTTGTTTCATTTTTTTGAAATGATTTTCTGATAGGAATAACTATTGACAAAAGTGGAGGTGGTTTCATTTATAACAGGTAGGTGGGAGGAGGAACCAGTCAATAACAAATCTAGTGTGGTAAACCAGTGGCGTCCCACAATTTAAGTAGGGTGCGCAGCCTAGCACGAATCAATCCTTTAGTCATCACCCAAAAGGGAATGGATCGCAGCACAATAGACCAATACAGGCAAAAATCGGTAGAAAAGCAGGATCGTGCATGTAGACCATACAAATAGCAAGTAGCAACTTAAAACTATGCCTAAAGACAAGCAAGATACACTATGGAGTTCTAGAACAACGACAAGGAGAGATGCTACACAAGGTTGACAAAGTCATGAATACAAATACCAAAACAGACACCAAATGGTAAACCTAGTCATAAGTACTAATCAAAAATACCCCCTCTCACATGGCAAAATGAGGCATCGTCCTCGATGCCAAAATAGAAAAGCATGAAGGCAAACAAAAATGGGAGGGGTTCAGAGAGACTCACATAGCTAGTCGTGGGGGTCGTCCCCCGCGTCACTAAGATCATCTTCATCAGAGTCAGCGGAAGAGGTGGAGGTAGCGTCATCAGTGTCTACAGGCTGCTAGAAGGGGGCAGTGCTCCGAAAGCCCGAAAAACGAGAGCGGAGGAAGGAGTAGATGCGTTGCCCGTTCTCTAGTAGAGTGTCAATCTGGCGGCCTTGAGTTTGGAGCTGCTGCTGGATGGTCCGAAGGAGCTCATGGGAGGAAGGCTCATGAGATGCGCGAGGGGCTGGTCCTGAGGTAAAGGGTGCGGGAACATCCTTGGAGAGAGTGGGATCGTCGGCATCATCGGTGGTAAGGTTCCAGTTCTCGCGGGAGCGAATGGATGTGAGCGCGGGGTTAGGCAGCGGTATAGTACGCTGGCTGCCGCGGAGGATCAGATGAAAGATGTCGCCTTGCCGGTAGATCATCTTCATGGCTAGACAAGCTTCAATGTTGATGCGTCGACTCCCTGCGGCTTCAGGCGTGCCGTGTGGATTATGCCCCAGGTGAAGGGCCAGTGGAGTAAGCAGGCCGCCGATGGTGATGGTGCCCTTCGTCGCCCGCCCCACATGCTCCAGTTGTTTAGCTAAATGAAATCCAGAGTTCAAGGGAAATTGGTGGAGCATCACCCGCAAGTAAATCAACTCTATGTGTCTGAGCATACAGTCACTGTCGCCGCGCGCGAAAATTGTGTGGGAAAGCAAGCGATGGGCATAACGGAGACAGGGGTTAGAGATGGCGCTGGCACGCGCGTTCTTAGAAGAGAAAGTTCCCTCGGAGGAGATGCTGTTCCAAAACGTCCCATCCCAGTTGCCGATGGGCTTGTGGACCTCGACATCCACAGGAAATCCATACATGGAGTTGAACTCCTCAAGCGGAAGACGATATTCAATGTTATTCATGCGGAAGCAGACCAAAAATACCTCATTGTTGGGTCCGGAGTGTCGGGTGGAGAACGAGCTGAGCACCTCCATTGTCAGTCCAATATGGGTGGGAGATGCCAAGTTCAGAAACCGGTCCCAGCCCAAGTTACGAAACAGCCATAGGATGTCATCTAAGAGCCCCAGCCGCACCAGTGTTGGGGTATCCATATATCTGGTGTTCACGATCCGCCGGCGAGACAGAGCAAAGTATCAGGATTCCTGGGCGGAATCGCGGAAGCGAATAGAAGTCACCTCCGTGGTGGGGTGGAAAGCTGGATCAGTTGGTGGTGTCGAATGAGTGCGAGAACCAGCCGGTTGCTTCCCTGCCCGGCGCCGGCTGTAGGTGGCGGTGGGAACAGGGTCGCTAGGTGGTGATGAGGTGGGAGTGGAAGCAGGTTGCGATTGGTCGCGCTGACGCCTGCTGGTGGAGGCCTTACTAGCGCATGCTTTGCGCGGAGCCATGGAGAGGGTGGAGGCATCGGCAATGAGGTGGCAGAGCAGGCGGCGACGAAGAGAGGCGAAAGGGGGCGAGAGCAGGGCTAGGGTTTCCCACGGGGTGTGTAAGGGATCGAGGTGAGGCGATGAAGGGGCGCGGGCGGACACAGGGTTTAAACAAAAGGGGGTTTTGAAGTTAAGTGGAGGGCCCCGCAAAAGCCACGGGGTGAGGGCGTGATCGCCGGACACCCCGAGGAAGTGTCTGTGCAAAATGTAACTTGAGCAGCGTAGCTGCCTCCAGATTCCACGGCCGAGGTTTCGATCGCTGGGTACCCCGAGGAAGTTTCTGTGGGAAATGTGAACTTCAAGGATTTGCACTGTGAAACTGTCCCCAGATACCACGGCCGAGGTTTCGATCGCTGGGTACCCCGAGGAAGTTTCTGTGGAGGAAGAGCTCGGGAGCGTCAAGACTGCAGAATCTGACGGGAATGCCACGGGCGGGACTTCTATCGCCGGGCCAGCCATGGAACATTCTGCGGAGTGGGAGTCTGGGAAGCAGAATTGGTCCTCGGAAGTCACGGGCGTGACTGTCGTCGTCGGGTTGACTGTGAAATTCCGGAGATAAGGCGATTAACCCACGACAACACCCGGATCATCCCTGAACAATGATAAACACACAATTAAACTCCATGAAGTAATCAAGAAAGAATAAACATGAATACCATTACAATGTCATCTCAACACCACCAAGGGACTATGCCAAGTGTAAATATCATGGAGTAAACCCCACCTAAAGCATTAGCAAAATGAACACATAGCTAACTAAACCACATGAAGAGGGTAAAAGCAGGCAAGTAGTCAGCAACTCCTCATGGAGAGAAAGCAAGCATGTGATCTAGAATATGAAGTACCGCTATAATCCAACCCCACAATTTAATCAGAAAAGAATAAAACTGGTAAGTGGTCAACAGTATCAAAATACCATGGGACTAAGATACCAGCATAAAACCATCTCGGTGCAGCTAATGAAAATGGCAAGTGAAGATAACATTGAGTGAGCTACCAGTGGGATTATTAGAGCCGACACATAACTAAGTGAACTGTTTAAAGAAAAGAAAACAAAGCAAGTGATCGATAAATCTAAATACCACGGCAATACCGTTTCAGCACAGTAACTGAAGGCAAAGAGTGAGAACACCATAGAGAGGTCTACCAAAAAGGTTAGTGGAGTAGACACACAGCTAACTAGGCAGCAAAATCATGATAAGGTAGAATCAAGCAGATGATCAGACAGTCAAAATTCCTTCACAGCTCCACAAATTAAAACACTATTAAGCTAACTACTAACAAATGAAAATACGGTTAGGTAAACTACTACAAGAACTAGCTAACTAAAGAAGAGAGCTTGGGTTGCCTACCAAGAAGCGCCATTTTAAGGTCTTTGGCGTCACCCAAGTTCCGTGTCAAGGTGGTTTTGAAGCAATCCTCATCGTCCAATTGCTGATATGTCCATGGGGCACATGATGGTCCGTCTTTACTCTTCTTAGAACCAGGACATGGTAACTTCCCTGCACAAACGGTAAACAGTGAATCAAGTCCTTCCGGATTAGCCTTATAATCCTCTGGGAGTCGCGTGTATTGCTGTGAAAGCATCATAAGAAGGTCTTTGGAGTATTTCCGTTGACTAGCAGTTCTTGAACCATCATTCCCGTGATGCTTAACCATCCCCACATTTTGGTGGTCATCCCATGATATTTTCGACCCTGGAGTTGAGATAGCTGTTGTGCCTCCCCAATCGTCTGGGATGACATTCTTAACTTCGGCTGGATTGTTCATCTCAATATTTTCATGCTTGACCTCTGGTGTGCGAGCAGCATCGGCCGTGGAGAGTAATTTCTTAACATTCTCCTCTTGAGATGTAATCATAAACTTCTTCCAAGTTTCCGATGATGGCTCCTCCTTCCTTCCTAAATCGGTTGTGGTAACCAATTCATCACTAGAAGCAATCGATCTAACACCCAGATCGGGTGTTAATTCACAATTGACAATTACACTGAAGGAAGGGGGATCACTAACAGCACTACGTTTAGGATCAGCCCAGCCGAAAGATACATTGTTCTGCCCATTTACCATGGTATTATCTTCCTATACTTCATGAGTGGCGATATAGCTGGATTTACTAGGCAATTTGTTGTCAGCTTCATAGAACACACTAGATTTCTCTTCTCCCCAAACCTCTATCTTCTCATCTTCTACGACTTCCATGCCGCGATGAGCACCGGCAAAAGAAGGACACTTTAGTCCTCTAGAGATTTCAAAATTGATAACATCCCCGTTAATGTTTAACTTGAGCCTCCCATTCCTAACATCAATTATGGCTCCAACGGTCGCCAAGAAGGGTCGACCAAGGATTATAGGAAATTGGGTATCCTCATCCATATCCAATACCATGAAGTCTTCTAAGGCAGAGGAATTGCCAAATTGGATTTGTACATCTTTCAATATCCCTTCCGGGTGTCGTATCGAGCGGTCAGCAAGTTGCAACGAAACACGCGTCTCTTCTAGATTTTTCAAACCCAACCGTTTGCATATTGACATCGGCATAAGACTCACGCCGGCCCCTAGGTCACATAGGGCGTGGTCAAAGCTCATATTCCCGATTCGGCATGGGATTGAGAAACCACCGGGGTCCTTTTCCACGTCCAGATTCATGTTGATCTCATCTAGTTGTTCTCCCACGCATGTATTGATGGCGTTGCACTGATTTCTAGGATTAGCCTCCGGTTGTCCTGGAAGTCTACCAGGGGGTCTCGGTGATAATGAGGCTTGTTGCGCAATCTGGGTTTCGAGCATCTTCCCATGTGTGGTCAATGCTTCAACCTGGGAAGCCAGCTGCCGAATGGTCTCATTCACTTATTCGCTCTGTTTAGATTGGCTAGCTATGAAATTCTCAAGCAAAGACTCCAAATTTGATTTCGGTGGTTGAGATGGCGGTTGTTGTCTTTGGTGTTGGAATATTGTGGGTTGCCCATAACTCGGTTGTTGTGCTGCACTGTTGTTACGGTATGAAAAATTTGGGTGGTTCTTCCACCCGGGGTTGTACGTGTTGGAGTAAGGATCATGCTGCTGTCTTGGTTGGAAGCTATTGAGAGCGTTCACTTGATCCGGTGTAGAGTCCCCAAAAGTAGGAGGTCCCATTTGGTATTCGGTTTGAGGTTGGCTTTGCATACCACCATTCTCCCAAGAGATGCTATTAACCGATGCAGTGGTAGAATTCAATCCCCATGTATCAAACTTGTGGGATAGGGAAACAACCTTTGCCGCTATGGAAGTCAAAGTGTCCAATTCAAACTTTCCACTTGTTCTAGATGGCCCTGCCCTTTCAGTCGACCACTAGTGGTGGTTCATTGCCATGTTTTCTATTAAATTGAATGCTTCATCAATCTCCTTGCTCATCAGTGCACCACCAGCTGCCGCATCAATAGTGAGCCGGGTATTGTAGTTGAGACCATTGTAGAAGGTATGAATGAGAAATCACTTTTCCATACCGTGATGAGGGCACATCATTTGGTACTCTTTGAAGCGATCCCAAGCTTCGCATAGCGATTCATTGTCTCTTTGAGCAAAATTGATTATCTGAGCTCTTAACTGGGCTATCTTACTAGGCGGAAAATACTTAGACAGGAATGCCGTGGAGAGCTGACTCCATGTAGAGATAGATCCTGAAGACAGAGAGTGCAACCATACACGAGCGCGGTCCCGTAATGAGAATGGAAACAACCTCAAACGTAGAGCATCATCTGATACTCCGTTCATCTTCAGTGTGTCGCATACTTCCAAGAAGATTGATAGATGTAGGTTCGGGTCCTTAAGTGGTGAACCCCCAAATTGATGCTGCGTCACCATGTTCACAAGAGCCGTCTTGATTTCGAAATTGTTTGCCTCGATCGGAGGCCGAGTGATACTGGTATGAAGGCCTTGTGCATTTGGTGATGCAAAATCTCTAAGAGTGTGGTGGTTGTCCATCTTGAGTTGTTCACTGGGTTCTTCAGAAATGGTTGCCTTGAACTTAGGTTTTATACGGCGCCGGAAGGTCTTCTCAATTTCAGGATCAGCTGGTATTAATTCTCCCGACCGTAGATTCCTACGCATAAACCAAGTGAGTTCAAAAGCAACTTTTCTCAGATGACAAAAAGATTTGCAATAGTCACCAAATGTAACAAAGGAAACTTAACACTAAATAACTAAAAACAAGTAAACTAAAAGAAAGAAAAATGCCTAGTCTAGCAATAACTTAACCGTGTCGATATTGATAAATTTGGTCCCCAGCAACGGTGCAAAAAACTTGATAGGTGTATTCCGCAAGTATACGGACTATTGAAGTAATATTTATGTATCGATCCCACAGGGACCAAATACCAAGTACCGACTAATCGAATTATCGCAAGCTAAACGATCATTCAATTGGTGCAAGTGAGTTGCTAAGCGAAAGCTGAAGTGGTAAGCAAAGTAAACTAGAGAAGAAAACATGATAAATGCTCGACGAGAGGTCTAAGGATGCACGAGGTCAGGGCTAGAGTCTACCACCTCGATGTGTTATGCATGGATAAATAATAATGTGAAACTCCCTTTTTAGTTCTAGGGTGATCCACGAAGGTACAAGTTGTCCTCTCTCAAGGATGCAACGAGGTGCCCACCCGGTTAGCCGTCTACCGTCATAGCACGCCTACCCGAGCGAACCCAATGAGCTCTGGATTGTGCATACCACCTTCATCGATTGTACAAGTTATCCTCTCTCGAGGATGCAACAAGGTATTTATACGTCTAAACGCCTACCGTCGTAGCGCGCTTAACCGGATAAATCCAATGAGCACAAGATGATATCCACTACCCGTAATCAATCAGCTACTCTCGTATGAAGATTGAGATACTCTTGCCTAGGGTTTCCAACACCTAGACGTGCCTCTCAGCAATACTAGATGTCTAATAACATGAAAATAACGAAATGATATATTCCATTCATGAGGTACAACCAAGCAAGATAGAACAATCTAGGGTTCACAAGATAAGATTGTAATCCAAGCATAAAACATTCAAGGGGCTTTCCCTAGCCCTGAAACAAGATTAAGCTACAACATTCATGTTCCAAGATAAAGCACAAGTCAATCTCGACGTGACATCCATGAACGAGTGAAGACAAGAGGAGAAATCTAAAGAAGGAGATAGGGACTCCCTCAAGGGGTGAGAAGCTGCCGGATGAAGTCGCTTTCTCCTCCAAATCGGGCGTCCGCACCTTCCTGCTCTCGCATCGAAGGATCCTCTTCTTCCTTCAGTCGCTCGCTACTACTCCCCGCTCCCCTCCGTTCGTGCGTAAATCGTGAATAGGGCGCCCAAAAGATTGTTTCCTTTTTGTTCTCCCGCCTCCCTCTGTCGAATTCCTCTTTTTCCCTTACGAAACCCTCTCTCTGACGTGGGGAAGGCGAGGGGTAAAATCTGGAAAATCAGCGTCAGGCGACACAAAAGTCACGGGGTGTGATTCGCTGGCTGCCGCGGAGGATCAGATGAAAGATGTCGCCTTGTCAGTAGATCATCTTCAAGGCTAGACAAGCTTCAATGTTGATGCATCGACTCCCTGCGGCTTCAGGCGTGCCGTGTGGATTATGCCCCAGGTGAAGGGCCAGTGGAGTAAGCAGGCCACCGATGGTGATGTTGCCCTTCGTCGCCCGCCCCACATGCTCCAGTTGTTTAGCTAAATGAAATCCAGAGTTCAGGGGAAATTGGTGGAGCATCGCCCACAAGTAAATCAACTCTATGTGTTTGAGCATACAGTCACTGTCGCCGTGCGCGAAAATTGTGTGGGAAAGCAAGCGTTGGGCATAACGGAGACAGGGGTTAGAGATGGCGCTGGCATGCGCGTTCTTAGAAGAGAAAGTTCCCTCGGAGGAGATGCTGTTCCAAAACGTCCCTTCCCAATTGCCGATGGGCTTGCGGACCTCGACATCCGCAAGAAATCCATACACGGAGTTGAACTCCTCAAACGGAAGACGATATTCAATGTTATTCATGCAGAAGCAGACCAAATATACCTCATTGTAGGGTCCGGAGTGTCAGGTGGAGAACGAGCTGAGCACCTCCATTGTTAGTCCAATATGGGTGGGAGATGCCAAGTTCAGAAACCGGTCCCAGCCCAAGTTACGAAACAGCCATAGGATGTCATCTAAGAGCCCCAGCCGCACCAGTGTTGGGGTATCCATATATCTGGTGTTCACGATCCGCCGGCGAGACAGAGCAAAGTATCGGGATTCTTGGGCGGAATCCCGGAAGCGAATAGAAGTCCCCTCCGTGGTGGGGTGGAAAGTTGGATCAGTTGGTGGTGTTGAATGAGTGCGAGAACCAGTCGGTTGCTTCCCCGCCCGGCGCCGGCTGTAGGTGGCGGTGGGAACAGGGTCGCTCGGTGGTGATGAGGTGGGAGCGGAAGCAGGTTGCGATTGGTCGCGCCGACGCCTGCTGGTGGAGGCCTTACTAGCGCATGCTTTTTGTGGAGCCATGGAGAGGGTGGAGGCATGGGCAATGAGGTGGCAGAGCAGGCGGCGACGAAGAGAGGCGAAAGGGGGCGAGAGCAAGGCTAGGGTTTCCCACGGGGTGTGTAAGGGATCGAGGTGAGGCGATGAAGGGGCGCGGGCGGAAACAGGGTTTAAACAAAAGGGGGTTTTGAAGTTAAGTGGAGGGCCCCGCAAAAGCCACGGGGTGAGTGCGTGATCGCCGGACACCCCGAGGAAGTGTCTGTGCAAAATGTAACTTGAGCCGCGTAGCTGCCTCCAGATTCCATGGCCGAGGTTTCGATCGCTGGGTACCCCGAGGAAGTTTCTGTGGGAAATGTGAACTTCAAGGATTTGCACTGTGAAACTGTCCCCAGATTCCACGGCCGAGGTTTCGATCGCTGGGTACCCCGAGGAAGTTTCTGTGGGAAATGAAAACTTCAAGGATTTGCACTGTGAAACTGTCCCCAGATTCCACGGCCGAGGTTTCGATCGCTGGGTACCCCGAGGAAGTTTCTGTGGAGGAGGAGCTCGAGAGCGTCAAGATTGCAGAATCTGACGGGAATGCCACGGGCGGGACTTCTATCACCAGGCCAGCCATGGAACATTCTGCGGAGTGGGAGTATGGGAAGCAGAATTTGTCCCCGGAAGTCACGGGCGTGACTGTCGTCGTCGGGTTGACTGTGAAATTCCGGAGATAAGGCGATTAACCCACGACAACACCCGGATCATCCCTGAACAATGATAAACACACAATTAAACTCCATGAAGTAATCAAGACAGAATAAACATGAATACCATTACAATGTCATCTCAACACCACCAAGGGACTATGCCAAGTGTAAATATCATGGAGTAAACCCCACCTAAAGCATTAGCAAAATGAACACACAGCTAACTAAACCACATGAAGAGGGTAAAAGCAGGCAAGTAGTCAGCAACTCCTCATGGAGAGAAAGCAAGCATGTGATCTAGAATCTGAAGTACCGCTATAATCCAACCCCACAATTTAATACGAAAAGAATAAAACTGGTAAGTGGTCAACAGCATCAAAATACCATGGGACTAAGATACCAGCATAAAACTATCTCGGTGTAGCTAATGAAAATGGCAAGTGAAGATAACATTGAGTGAGCTACCAGTGGGATTATTAGAGCCGACACATAACTAAGTGAACTGTTTAAAGAAAAGAAAACAAAGCAAGTGATCGACAAATCTAAATACCACGGCAATACCGTTTCAGCACAGTAACTGAAGGCAAAGAGTGAGAACACCATAGAGAGGTCTACCAAAAAGGTTAGTGGAGTAGACACATAGCTAACTAGGCAGCAAAATCACGATAAGGTAGAATCAAGCAGATGATCAGACAGTCAAAATTCCATCACAGCTCCACAAATCAAAACACTATTAAGCTAACTACTAACAAATGAAAATACGGTTAGGTAAACTACTACAAGAACTAGCTAACTAAAGAAGAGAGCTTGGGTTGCCTCCCAAGAAGCGCCATTTTAAGGTCTTTGACGTGACCCTAGTTCCGTGTCAAGGTGATTTTGAAGCAGTCCTCGTCGTCCAATTGCTGATATGTCCATGGGGCACATGATGGTCCGTCTTTACTCTTCTTAGAACCAGGACATGGTAACTTCCCTGCACAAACGGTAAACAGTGAATCAAGTCCTTCCGGATTAGCCTTATAATCCTCTGGGAGTCGCGTGTATTGCTGTGAAAGCATCATAAGAAGGTCTTTGGAGTATTTCCGTTGACTAGCAGTTCTTGAACCATCATTCCCGTGATGCTTAACCATCCCCACATTTTGGTGGTCATCCCATGATATTTTCGACCCTGGAGTTGAGATAGCTGCTGTGCCTCCCCAATCGTCTGGGATGGCATTCTTAACTTCGGCTGGATTGTTCATCTCAATATTTTCATGCTTGACCTCTGGTGTGCTAGCAGCATCGGCCGTGGAGAGTAATTTCTTAACATTCTCCTCTTGAGATGTAATCATAAACTTCTTCCAAGTTTCCGATGAGGGCTCCTCCTACCTTCCTAAATCGGTTGTGGTAACCAATTCATCACTAGAAGCAATCAATCTAACACCCAGATCGGGTGTTAATTCACAATAGACAATTACACTGAAGGAAGGGGGATCACTAACAGCACTACGTTTAGGATCAGCCCAGCCAAAAGATACATTGTTCTGCCCATTTACCATGGTATTATCTTCCTGTACTTCATGAGTGGCGATATAGCTGGATTTACTAGGCAATTTGTTGTCAGCTTCACAGAACACACTAGATTTCTCTTCTCCCCAAGCCTCTATCTTCTCATCTTCTACGACTTCCATGCCGCGATGAGCACCTGCAAAAGAAGGACACTTTAGTCCTCTAGAGATTTCAAAATTGATAACATCCCCGTTAATGTTTAACTTGAGCCTCCCATTCCTAACATCAATTATGGCTCCAACGGTCGCCAAGAAGGGTCGACCAAGGATTATAGGAAATTGGGTATCCTCATCCATATCCAATACCATGAAGTCTTCTAAGGCAGAGGAATTGCCAACTTGGATTTGTACATCTTTCAATATCCCTTTCGGGTGTCGTATCGAGCGGTCAGCAAGTTGCAACGAAACACGCGTCTCTGCTAGATTTTTCAAACCCAACCGTTTGCATATTGACATCGGCATAAGACTCACGCCGGCCCCTAGGTCACATAGGGCGTGGTTAAAGCTAATATTCCCGATTCGGCATGGGATTGAGAAACCACCGGGGTCCTTTTCCACGTCCAGATTCATGTTGATCTCAACTAGTTGTTCTCCCACGCATGTATTGACGGCGTTGCACTGCTCTCTAGGATTAGCCTCCGGTTGTCCTGGAAGTCTACCAGGGGGTCTCGGTGATAATGAGGCTTGTTGCGCAATCTGGGTTTCGAGCATCTTCCCATGTGTGGTCAATGCTTCAATCTGGGAAGCCAGCTGCCGAATGGTCTCATTCACTTGTTCGCTCTATTTAGATTGGCTAGCTATGAAATTCTCAAGCAAAGACTCCAAATTTGATTTCGGTGGTTGAGATGGCGGTTGTTGTCTTTGGTGTTGGTATCCTGTGGGTTGCCCATAACTCGGTTGTTGTGCTGCACTGTTGTTGCGGTATGAAAAATTTGGGTGGTTCTTCCACCCAGGGTTGTCCGTGTTGGAGTAAGGATCATGCTGCTGTCTTGGTTGGAAGCTATTGAGAGCGTTCACTTGATCCGGTGTAGAGTCCCCAAAAGTAGGAGGTCCCATTTGGTATTCGGTTTGAGGTTGGCTTTGCATACCACCATTCTCCCAAGAGATGCTATTAACCGATGCAGTGGTAGAATTCAATCCCCATGTATCAAACTTGTGGGATAGGGAATCAACCTTTGCCGCTATGGATGTCAAAGTGTCCAATTCAAACTTTCCACTTGTTCTAGATGGCCCTGCCCTTTCGGTCGACCACTGGTGGTGGTTCATTGCCATGTTTTCTATTAAATTGAATGCTTCATCAATCTCCTTGCTCATCAGTGCACCACCAGCTGCCGAATCAATAGTGAGCCTGGTATTGTAGTTGAGACCATTGTAGAAGGTATGAATGAGAAACCACTTTTCCATACCGTGATGAGGGCACATCTAAAACGATCCCAAGCTTCGCATAGCGATTCATTGTCTCCTTGTTCACTTACCTGCAGACTGCCGAACCCGTCATGGCCTTGCCGTGCTCGCTGTCACACCCGTGATCGCTTCCACTGATCACGATCATGCGTTCGTTTCTCCTCAAATCCGACGCTCCAGATGCCAGAAAATTAGGGGAAACTCCCAATTTACATTCCTAACCGCCCAAAGCTTCGATTGAAGCATATAATCGAGATTATTAGGTGGTTACGAAGGGGGATTTTTCGGGAAGGACCCGACCTAGGGTGAAAAGGGTGAAAATCTGCATTCGAGGGCTTGATTCGACCGGATTCTTTGGGGTTTCGAGAGAGGACTGAAGATTCGTCGTCTCCTACCCTTGGATTGTAATTTCCCTTCTTTTCGAATATTTTTACTTGGGTTTTTAGTTGATAAATGATGTATTTTCTAGGCTAAACCCTAGTTCGGGACTCGGGCATAACCCGGTGAACATATCTACACATATAAAATATCTTTTATGAATCTAAGTGTGATTTTAAGTAAATTTACTTATTTGAATGAGTTGTGCTTATTGCGTATGATTGTTCTGATCAAACATTCGTATGTGTTAAGTGTTACGAGATGAACTGAGAGGTGAATCGTAACACTCGATCGTTCTCATTAAACTTGTGACTTGAATTGCGAGAGCTGTTCAAAGTCACTCGAGGATTCACGATCATCATAGAGCCCATTGGGTCTTTCTTAAGTTAGTTTTGCTACGAGAGTAGGAAATTAGCTTTAGTAGGCACCGGATTGCGCTTCGAGAGAAGGTAATCCGTACCATAGGATGATCGCCTTAAGTTGTTTACTGTCAGATTGAGCTTTGAGAGAAGGAGATCCGTTTTCTAATTTAATTTGATTAATTGTTTTGCATTTAATTAATTCAACGAGGTGAAACCTGAAGTTCCGAACACTTCCTAAACTGTAATTTTCCCTTAAGGTCGTCGACTTCTTGATTCGATAATTTAGATAATTTAGTTTTAGTGTAATTCTTTAATTCTGAGTTTGAATTGTGTAGCTTTCAATGATGCTAAAATTCGGTACTTGACACTTAGCTCCCTGAGGACGATCTTATTTACTACTTCGATAGAACCCGTTCACTTGCGGGGCCTATCAAGGACCCCAACATGCATTTGTCTATATTTTTGGAATACTGTGATATGCTAAAAATTAATGGAGCTACTTCTGATGCTATCAGGTTGCGATTGTTTCCCTTCTCTTTAAGGGACAGAGCAAGGGCATGGCTCCACATGATCCCCTCAGCTTCAATACAGATATGGGATGAACTATCTCAAGCTTTCATCTCGAAGTATTTTCCTCATTCGAAGACAATCCAACTCAGAAACCAGATAACGAGCTTCATGCAGAAGGATGGAGAATCTTTGTACGAAGCTTGGGAAAGATTCAAAGAGCTTCAAAGACTATGTCCGCACCATGGTATTGAGACTTGAGTTCTAGTACACATGTTCTATATGGGATTGGAATACAATACTAGACTCACAGTTGATGCAGCTGCTGGAGGATCGGGATTAATGAGCAAGGTACCTGAAGATGCTATGAACCTCCTGGAGGACATGACACTGAACTACCATCAATGGAATTCGGAGCGAGGTACACCTTCCAGGAAAGTAGGTAAATTCGATCTTGATGCATTAACTGCTCTCACTGCGAAGGTAGATAATCTGACTAAGAAATTTTATTCATGGTCTGTTAACTCTGTGGACACTAATTCATTATCTTGTGAGTTGTATGGCGTTGCAGGACATGCGGGTGTCAAGTGCCGAGTGGGAGACGGACAAGTGGTCCAAAGTCAGCCTGAACATCTTAATGCAGTTGGAAATATAAACCCTATGAACAACCCTTATTCCAACTATTACAATCCAGGATGGCGCAACCACCCAAACTTCTCCTACCGAACCACGCAGCCGATACAACCAGGGCAAGCGCCACCACAAACCTAACCCTCGCAAGGGAACTTCAGACCACCACAACAAGAAAATTACAGGCAACCACCTGGGTTCCAACAGAGAAACTACAATCCTCCCCCTCAACAAGCAAACTACAATCCTCCTCCAAGACCGGCCCAAGACTCTCAACTGAGTAAGCAAATAGAAAGGCTGACCGATATGATGAAACTGATGATGACAAGGATGGACTCCTTGGAGACGCACAATAAGATGTTGGAGAGCCAGCTTGCGTAGCAAGCCAGCTCATCCTCTAGAGCGCCAGGGAAGCTTCCATCACAGCCAGAAGTTAACCCGAGGGAGCATTGCAATACAATCTCCACTTGGAACGACAAGCAACTTGAAGAACCTAAGATACCGACCGATGATACAAGGGATGAAGTGATACTGAACCCTGAGGAGCAACACAAAGATGCAACTCCGGCGGAACCTGAACAAACAGAGGAAGAGCGACCCTATGTTGGGCCTCCTGCTTATAAGCCGTCAATACCTTTCCCTCAGAGGCTTGTCAAAGCCAAATTAGATAATCCGGTAAGTTTTTGGAAGTATTGAAGAAACTCTATATTAACATTCCCTTTGTTGATGTCATTTCGCAGATGCCGACCTACGCGAAGTTCCTGAAGGAGATCCTCTCAAATAAAAGGAAGCTGGAAGACCAAGGAACTGTGGCACTTACTGAGGAGTGCAGTGCAATTTTGCAAAACAAGCTTCTACAGAAACTCAAGGACCCTGGCAGCTTTTCCATACCATGCCAGATAGGAGAGATGACCTTCCAGAGAGCACTGTGTGATTTAGGAGCGAGTGTTAGCATCATGCCGTTATCATTGTGTAAAAAGATGGATTTGGGTGACTTGAAATCGACTAATATTTCCTTGCAGCTTGCTGATAGATCAGTTCGAAGTCTAGTGGGTATTTTAGAAGATGTACCTATTAAAGTAGGAGATTACTTTATTCCTGCTGACTTTGTTGTGATAGAGATTGATGAGGACGATAGACTTCCTATTATCTTAGGAAGACCCTTTCTTGCTACAGCTGGTGTTGTCATCGATGTTAAAAACGGGAAACTGGATTTAAACATTGGCGGCAGTGTTATTCAATTTGACCTATCTAATTCTCTCAAAAAATCATCTCTTGCAGGTATATGTTATAGCGTGGATGTAGTTGAGCGCGCTAGAAGTTTGGTAGAGAATGGACACCGCCTCAAACCCTATTTTGAAGATGAACAGGTCAAATAAGGGGAGGTTCTCGCCCTTTTCGACCCCACTGATTCGATAACCTGATACTTCTATTGTCGAGCTATTGACCTTAAACTAGCGCTCTTGGGAGGCAACCCAAGTTTTCTCGTTGTTTTCATTTTTTATTCATTTGTATTGGTTGTCATTCAGTTTTTAGTTTATCATCGTTGAGTACCTCACTCTCTTGCTTGTCTAGTTTACTGTAGGAAATCTTGATCTTGATATATACTGATTAGAGGTTTACTTTTGTGATGTAGATGTGCTTTGGGGACCGGAGATTTTTGATGAATTTTCGCTGAAGCTCAGCGCACTTCACGGCCAGGTGAACCCGGCGGGGTTCACCCGTGAAGTACATTGTGCAACCTGACGGGTAGAGTTTTGGAGGATATTTTTGTTGAAGTAAGAGGGAGCCAGTATTTCTGAGTTGTGCAGACTATTCTTGGATTTTCAGCAACTTACAGTACACTTCACGGCTTGGTGAACCCAGTGGGGTTCACCCGTGAAGCCTACTGACCAGACCGAGCCATTGTCCACAGTGCACTTCAGGGCTAGGTGAACCCGGTTGGGTTCACCCGTGCTTCTATTAGTGCATCACCCGTATTTTCCCAAGACCATGGGTAAGGCTCTGCGATTTCACACCGCCGCCACTTTCCTCTACTCCAGATCCCTGACACTCCTGACGGCCTCTCGCCCCCGTATCTTCAGGGACCTTCCTTCTTCACGATCTGCATCTCCGGTGAGGTTCGTGCTCCCTCGATTCACTCCCCGCCGTCAGTATTCCGGTTTTTCTTGCTCGCCGATTTTTCTGCTTCTGCCTTCTCGATCGGTTGCTACTCTTGTGGTCGGGCAAGTTTTTTCTGATTATTTTCTGATCCTCTCTGGCAATCCTATCATATGGCATTGAGGTGCAAGGCGATTGTCTCCCGTCACCGCGATCCACGACCTATATCTGACCCTTCCACAGACGACGACGAGTTTGTCCCACACGAAGCAACTCCATCGCCGCGAGCCACTTCCACTAGTCAGCCGGTGCAACCTTCATCTTCCAGACATCCGGCATGACCATCTACTCGGCAACCCCAGGCGTATGTGTATCCGCCAAACGAGTTTGGCATAATCTTCAGGAATGCGGAGCATGAACAGAACTATGAACTTCTTCTACACCGCCGAGTGATCAATACCAGATAAAGCAGCCGGAAATTATACAAGTAGCTAGGGGACAGCGTAAGGAAAGTCTTCAAGAATGTTGAAGTTCTGACGACTCAACTGGGAGATGCATCCAGGTTTAAGTAGACACGAGTAGTGCGAGTAGGTCTGTCTGTGTGATCTGCTTCTGGTCATTCAGATGAGGCGGCTATCTCATCGGATTATTTGATGGCCGTCGTCGATTGATTCAAGTATTGAACTTTTTGCACAAAGAAATGTAGTTGGGAGGGAAAGTTTCTTGAATGTTAGTTGGCTGGTATGGTTTGAATCAACTACAAGATGCTGCACATAGCCTGCTAGATTATCTATTACCTATTGTATAAGTATTAAACCATTTCGTGTGTAATTAACTTTGAGCTGCTTTTGTTCCTTTATATATGAAACGATTGCACTACTCAATTCAGTGAGATGATTGGCTGCGGCTTATCCAAAAGACAAACAAAGGAGGACTTAGTCGTCTGGGGCATATCCAGCAAATTTGTCTGTGGCCAAAAGAATGACGCCACTACAGTGTGTTCCTATGCTTTTTGTTTGTTATTTCCCCGCATCAGATGCTTGTAGAAATGCCTGACTTAGAATCTAGCAATGGGAAGAGGTACTGTAAGAGGGAACACATTCTATATCACATGACTATTCCTTATTTGTAAGTTCAGAATAATGTTAAAATTAAAATTTGAGAAAACGTTTAATCTTTAAGCTTGGTCAACTCTCCCTCTCTCTTCAATGTAAACTTTGAGCTTCAAATTCAACTAACTCATCTTCAATACCTATAAGTCAAAACAAGGATAAAAGGGTAATAACATTTGAAAGTCCACCCCTTCTTGCTGTCGTGGATCTTGGCGTTGATGTCTCAAATAGGTTATTAAGGCAACAATAAGAATAATAAGGGGCGGGAAGAATACATTCCCTATAAGTCTCCTTAAACTAAACACAAGTCCTTAGGAGAGTCTTGATCATTTTACAATTGACTTGTTAATCATTCAATGGTTGGATGAAAGTGTTGTTGGAAATGGATGGTTGTCATTCTTTGGTGCCATCAACTTTATTACAATGATGGCTTCTCTTCATGCATTGGTCAATTTGATGGTTCTTTTTATTATCACCCTTGGGCGGCTCTCTTCATTTGTTCTCTTAGGTGGCTAGTCCTTCTTCATTGACTAGTTTCATAGATGCTTTGACCCCTTGTGTGACCGCCCATCCTATGTGACAATGAGCTATCACCTTGATGATGTGGCTTGAATGACATGGCAAAGGTTATATTCAATTAATGCTTGCATGAGTGCTCTTCTTCCTTTTCGAATATTGACAATGTTGAGTTGTCATGGTGACGTGAGATTGTTGACTTTCAAATAGCATTTGAGGATTGTTTTGGGTGAGGAGGCTTGTTCAATTTACACATGCAATACAAGTAATTATGCATCCTAGGCAAAAATGTGACTCATTTTATGAAAATTAAAATAAATAAATTTAAGCTTTCTAACTTCATGCAATGCAATGATGCCATGTAGATACAATTATAAACATGCAATGTAACATACTATTAAATTATCAAAAATTTCTTGTAGGTTAAACTTGCAGACAAAAGTTAAAATTGACTTAGGATTCGATCATCCATGTGTGGTGGGAAGCTTGATTTTCCCTACATCAACTTTTCAAATATATTGAAGTGAAGGTCTCGATGGAGTCTCTTTCCCTATATTAGGTTTACCTGATTATATGTGGATCATGTTTAGTTAAATTCTTTCACCCAATTAATTGAACAATCATATTTGGGTTAGCTTAATCATATATTTTCAATATAAATTCATCCCTGTTCGCACGGAAATCTACAATGCAGTCCTCGTATACAATATTAACCCATGCTCTCTAGCATCTACTATTACTATTGTTTTCTTGTGTAATAATATTATTGGTGTTAATATTATTTAAAATTTTAAATATTATAATCAAATTATAAAAAAATTTTAAATTATATAGAATATATTAATATAATATAAAATTAATAATGCCCTTTTTTAATATAAAGTTATAATTAATTTTTTATATACAATTTGGTTATAAAGATATCATAATCAAGTTATAAAAAAATTCTTTTAAATAATATAGAATATATATTGATATAATATAAAATTAATTATGCATTTTTAGAATATACAGTTATAATTATTTTTTTTATATACTATTTGGTTATAAATATTATCATTATTATTGAATTTATTAAGATATTTATTTAATTTAATCAAAATATACATATGTGCATAGTGAGAGTAGAACCTACGCCCATGTGCTCAACAATGGAACAATTCTCTCCGTGCGCCATGTAGACCGGGCAAAATCTGACCCAATCTGCTAACCCGACCTCATTTGACACGAAATTAGGCGAGTTCGGGTTAGCCATAATCGTATTCGGGGTCATAAACAGGTTAACCGGTTTATGACCAAAAAATAATTAAGTCGTATTGGATTGTAAATGGGTTGACCCACTTAGCCGGATTGTATTATATATTTATATATAAAAAATTTAAATATAAGATCACCTAATTCCCATTGCTAACACATAAGCCCAAATATCATATAACTATCTTTTAACTAGGGCTGAGCATATGGTACTGATATCAAAGTACCGTACCGAAATTTGTGGTATTCGGTATTTCGATACCGGTATTTCAGTACTTCGGTACCGGTACCGGGACCATAAAAAAATTTTTAGTACCGAATAAATTTATTTATTAATATATTTATTATTTGCTTTATAATCATATATACCTAATACACATATATATATTCTAGCCCAAATGCCCAATTGCTAAGTGTCACGCCCCGGTTGGATCAGCCTTGAACCGGTGCTTATCCGTTGTGTCAGGGTTATCCGGCGGAACACTAGAACGTGGACTCCCTAGGGTTTCCGGACAAAATTTCACTCAAATAGAAAACCCTAACTCTCCCCAATTGAATTTTATCCCCAAAGTATAATTCGCACGGAAAACCCTAACCATAATTTAGGAAAATTCCGGAAAGAGTGAAAACCCTAAATCAATTACCTCTGGTCAACTTGCTCAAAATCAATTTTGACCGTCAACGCTCCAAATCGCCGCTGCCGAATTTGTGTTGCTGACGTCGGATGACGTCAGCCTTCAATTTTACTTCGTCGAGCTCGATTGCAGCCGCCGATTTTGACTTTCGTTGTGCTGACGTTGCTTTGATGTCAACAACCCGAAATATGTTTCGCAGAGTCAAATTCCGCCTCGGTTCTGATTTTGACCTAGTCAAAATCGGAACGTCTCCTTCTCCGCTCCGCGACGTCGCTTGCGTCGCTGTTTCTGCCGAGCGCCGCCCCGCTCGTGAGCCGCCGGAAATAGGTATGCCGACAGGGGATCTGTCCACCTTGTCGCCGACCGTCGTCACCGCAACCCTAGCAGCTGCCCGCCGCTAGAGAACTCCAGAAACGCAGTCGCCGCATTGAAGAATAGGGGAAGTGATGGAGAAGAAAGGAAGCTTTTATTCACCTCAAAAGTAAGCTTACAAGACTCCTCTAATCTTCGTCGCCGACCCTTGCCGGACGACGCCCACTTCTCCTCCCTCGCCGGTGATCTGCCGATCACCGGTTACAAATCTCTCGTTCTCACTACTCTCACTCAGCAACGTCTCCCCAGACGCCGCGCTCTCTCCTTCAAAGACGCTGGAACTCTCGCTGGCGGTGATGATCTACCCTCAAATCCTCCTCTACTCGGGGATTTTAACGACGCCAGTTGCCGCCTCGACGCCTCCGCGCTTTGACCTCATCACCCGCGGGATTCGGCGCCGCTAATCTTCATTGCGTTGTCTCCGAACTCCTCGCGCCGCCTGCGGTTGCAAACCTCGTCGTCTGCGTCCGCGTCCGAGCCACGCGGGGAAGACGCCGTCGCATCGCGTGAGGAGGATGCGTGCGCGGACGCCGCGCTCGTGCGTTTGGGGTCAACACCCCAATTTCGACCTCGTATTCCCTATTCATTTTGTGGGCTTGGACCTCCGTTTCCTTTCTTCTGATATGGGATTGGGCTTGGGCCGAACCGACGTGAACTAGGCCTGACAATTCTCCCCCGCCCAATTTGGACATCGCCCTCGATGTCCATGACGGACGGATCTTGGGCAACCATTGCTCCGATCCTCAAAGCACTGATCCTCACCTTGTCGGCGATCTTCTCAGCCTCCTCAGCTGGTGTGTCACCATGCCGTTATTTTCTGTCTTGTGGGGCACTCTCTCAGCCAGTGAGGACCGCCGCACAAGAAACAACCATGTGGCTTTCGCTCTGCATTCGTCCTTCCCGCAGGATGATTTGTCTCCCGTCGTCTCGGTAAACCTCTGTCGTGCCGAAACAAGGGTCTACCCCTTTCTAGAACTCTAGCATTCGGTGGGGTCTGTGGAGAGCCGCGCTTCTGGGGTGACCACTGTTTCTTTGGTGGTATGGATATGAATTTTTGATTATCCGCCAAGGACTCAGCCACCGCTGCAGCTGCCCTCCAATCAACCGGTGAGCACCGTCGGACCTCCGCTTCTGCCCATGGCTGAAGGTTTCGGAGGAAGAGATGCCCCTTGTCATCCTCCTTCATGTGTGGAAGCTCCAACATCAATGCGGAGAACGCCCTGACGTACTCCTGGATCGACCTAGTGTGCCTCAGTCGATCCACCTTTCCATGTGCTTGGTCTGCCGAATTTCCGGGAAGAAACTGCCACCGCAGTTCCTCACGGAAGGCCTCTCAAGGCCAGCTAGTAGCCCCTGATATAGAGCTAACTTTGGTCCTTCACCAAAGCTTTGCATCGCCTGTGAGGTATGCGATGCACACCCGCACTCCATCTTCTTCTGGAACACGGCTAGCAGAGAACAACTGCTCCATGTCCCAGATGAAGTTCTCCACTTCTCTGGACGATCGGGCCCCCCTAACGTCGCTGGCTCAAGTACTTGTACGTTCAGCTTCGGAGCCTCCTGCTCCACCGGTGCAGCCGCCGATCGCGATACTTGCGTTAGGGCCAAACGCAATACCGTGATCTCTGCCTGCATCTCCTCCTTTAGGCATGTCATCTGCTCTGGGACGTCGGATGACATCAGCCTCCAATTTTACTTCGTCGAGCTCGATTGCAGCCGCTGATTTTGACTTTCATTGTGCTGATGTCGCTTTGACGTCAGCAGCCCAAAATCTATTTCGCGGAGTCGAATTCCGCCTCGGTTCCGACCGCGACATCGCCTGCATCGCTATTTCTGCCGAGCGCCGCCACGCTCGTGAGCCGCCGGAAATAGGTATGCTGACAGGGGATCTGTCCACCTTGCCGCCGACCGTCGTCATCGCAACCCTAGCAGCCACCCGCCGCTAGAGAACTCCAGAAACGCAGTCGCCGCGTTGAAGAATAGGGGAAGCGATGGAGAAGAAAGGAGCTTTTATTCACCTCAAAGTAAGCTTACAAGACTCGTCTAATCTTCGTCGCTGACCCCTGCCGGACGACGCCCACTTCCCCTCCCTCGGCGGTGATCCACGGATCACCGGTTACAAATCTCTCATTCTCACTACTCTCACTCGGCAACGTCTCCCCAGACGCCACGCTCTCTCCTTCGAAGACGCTGGAACTCTCGCTGGCGGTGATGATCTACCCTCAAATCCTCGTCTACTCGCGGCTTTTAACGACGCCAATTGCCGCCTCGACGCCTCCGCGCTTTGACCTCGTCACCCGCGGGATTCGGCGTCGCTAATCTTCGCTGCGTTGTCTTCGAACTCCTCGCGCCGCCTGCCCGTGTTTTGCACGCCGTCCAATTCAGTTCTTCCGCGCCGCTTGCGGTTGCAAACCTCGTCATCTACGTCCGCGTCCGAGCCACGCGGGGAAGACGCCGTCGCATCGCGTGAGGAGGATGCGTGCGCGGATGCCGCGCTTGTGCGTTCGGGGTCAATGCCCCAATTTCGACCTCGTATTCCCTGTTCATTTTGTGGGCTTGGACCTCCGTTTACTTTCTTCTGATATGGGATTGGGCTTGGGCTGAACCTGCCTGAACCAGGTCTGACACTAAGAGTAACAGCCCATCTAGCCCATTCCAATACTAATTACTAATTACTCCTTATTATTTAGTAATATTAAATTACTAATAACCCATCTTAATCTTACATTTACCTTTTTCGATTTCCACCTTCGGCCTTTCCGTTCCACCCATTCTAATTTTTCTTCGAACCCTAAATCCTTCCCCTTCATCGCCCTGTCCACAGGTCCAAGCCTGCTCCTCCACGCCTTGCATCCCCTGCATCCCTTCCAATGGTGCTCGCCCTACATCCCCTACATCCCTTCCCCATTGAGCCTGCTCCTCCACGCGGCTTTTCCCCCACGAGTGACGACGAGCGTCACCTCCACCACCCTGAGCGGCAAGACTCTCTGACTCCACGAGCGGCGACATCATCTTCCCGAGCTGCAGTGACGACTCAGGCGAATGGGATCTTCTGCCTCTTCCCAAGTAGCGTACGATGAGAGCATCGTCTTCCTCCGGCATCTTCTTCTCCTTCACTATCGCCGTCGACGACTATCTGGCGTTGGCTTCCAACGGCAACAAGGGTTGAGGGCGAGGTGAAGATTCCTCCCCTGCCACACACCCTTTCCTTCTCTGGCAAAGAGAATCGAATGTAGGCATGCAGGCGTGCGTTCATGTGTTGCAGATGACTCGACGACAAAGATGAGAAAAGGAGACGCAAGGCGTGAGTCAACGTGCAATGTGCGAATCAAAATCAAATCAGAAGTGGATTTTGATTTTGGCATACTGTTCACTTGTTCAGATCAATTCGGTATTTCGGGATTTTCCTGAAATTTAATTCAGAAAATCGATACCGGCACCGATATAAATTTTGGTATTTGGTACCGGTACCAGTACCGTATAAATTTCAATATTCGGTACCGGTACCGGTACCCAAAAAATGAATTCAGTACTTCAGTACCAAAATTTTGGTACAGGTACTGGTACCAAAATACCGAATGCACAACCCTACTTTTAACCCAAAATTTGACCTACACATAAGCCTAAAATTTTATTAATTTTAATAGAATTTTTATTAATTTATTATTTATATTTAAAATATGAATGATAAACGGGTTTTCGGGTCGAAACGGGTTTTCGGGTCGTGTTGGGTTGACCCGATTATATTCAAGTCGTGTTCATGTTAGACAATTTGACCTAATTAATTAAACGGGTCGTGTTCGGATTGATTTAATCGGGTCACGGTTCAAAGCTAACATGACCTGTTTATGACCCGCTGATCCGAATTGTCAAGTCTAGTATCATGACAACAACAATAATTAAGTTTATAAAGGTAATAATTTATGTAATAACTAATAACTTAATTAATATAAATTTATTAAATAATATATATTTAATTAATAAATAAGTATTAATTAAATAAATTACAACATAAGTAATCCAAATTTAGTTAAATTTTAATTTATTACATTATTATATTGACCAGGATTTAGCGTATATTAATATTAATATATAAATTTAGTAATATAACATATCAAAGTGTAATTAAATTTTAATTCTTTATAAGTATTTTTAATATAATATTTATATTAATGTTAATTTCTATAAGTATAAATTTACCTCTCACATGCCAGGGCCACACTTTCTCTCATCACATCCGTCCGTGGCCCTTTCTCTCATCACATCCGTCGGAACTCACTTTCACTCTGCCTACGCTCAAAGTGATAAATGCTTAAGGGCTATGCTTAAGTGCTATCGACGATGCACCAGAGTATCCTAATCTCGGAGGCACAAATTCTAAAGTAGCCGTACCAATATTAAACCAAAGTCAACATATATGAAATCTAACCAATCATTAACTGATTCTGGAAGGCTAGTCAACATACACAAAAGGCTGATCAATATACACGAAGGCTAACCAACCATTGACTCCAGTTTCGTATACGTTGAATTCCAAATCTAGGAGTAATGGTTGGTTAGATTTCTCCGCTGTTGTTAATGCCATAAGCCTAAACAGGCTCTAAGCGATGTCGTCCTCTAATGGTGGGGATTGTGCAGGTATTTTTATGTTCTTGACACGTGAACTCAGGTCATCTAGGATCTGTACCAAGCCGGCCAGCTGAATCTGGATATTGCGGTCCATTTGAGCACGAGCACTTGGGTAGAATAGCCTCGATGGTAGATCAGGTTCCAAGAGACAATTTTGTGCTGTATCACGCACATGCTATCCACGTGTCACCTTGTGATATTTGGTATTTTTTTTATCCATATAACAACCCATATAATTTATTGAATAGATAATCTCAAACAGTAGTAGCACATAATGTTTACCACAAATTAACAACCAATTAATTAGCACACTGATTTGATTAGGGAATAACATTAATCCCGGTTCAGGAAGGCAACCAACCGGTCCATCAAAGCCAACGCCTCGACCGAAGCTGGCTTCTCTAGGTGAAAGACGTGCGCCTCCCCGGCCACTTCCACTAACTCCGCCTCTCCTCCCCACCCGCTTCCCTTCAGCGCCTCGCTGTACGCCGCCCCTCTCGCGCTCAAAAAGTCCTCCCCCGCCGTCTCCACCAGCACGCACTCGCACGGCAGCACCGCCAACTCCGACCGGACCCCCTCTGCCAGCGGATTAATCCACGGGTTGTCCATCCCTGCCATCCCCGGGCAAGCCAACCCCAACAATCGCTCCACCGTATTCTTCACCCACCCCGCCTCCGAGCCCATCGGTTCCTGCCCCCAGAAGAAGGGGTGTATCAGCGCCATCCCCTTCAGCCCCAACCCCTCACGCCCTGCACGCAGCGCCACTTGGTGCGCGATGTTGGCCCCCGCGCTGTCGCCCGCGACGAAGAGACGCCGCGTCTCCCCGTGCTGCGTCAGCCACTCCTCCTCCCCGCCTCCCTTCGCGGCCCACCGGAGTGCCGCCATCGAGTCGTCGTAGGCGGCAGGGAGGGGGTGCTCCGGTGCGAGGCGGTAGGCAACGGAGACGGCGAGCGCGTTGGCCTTGGCTGCGAGGGAGTTGAGGAAGCCGGTGTAGCGGGAGGAGAAGGGGGATTCGATGCAGAAGCCGCCGCCGTGGAAGTAGACGAGAACGGGGAGCTTGGATTGTGCTGGGAGGCGGGAGAGGTCGGGGAGGAAGAGACGCGCGGTGAGGCCGCTGGCTCGGTCGATAAGGACGTCCTTGGAGGTGGTGCCGGTGGCGAGGTCCACGCCAACAGGGACGACGTCGGTGCCGGCTAGGCGCTCGATGTGGCCGATCTTGTTGAGGCGGAACATGCCGAAGAAGTTGTCGTCGATTTCGGCGTCGGGATGCATTGCGGCTGGCGTTGTCATTTTCGGTGCCTGTCTGCTTGGGGTCGGGTTGCGGACTTGCGGAGCAAATGGGGATAAATAATACGAGTAGATAATATAATAATAATGAATTGCAATCTAATGGCATAAATAGATAGATATTGTAAAGATTCTTATGGTCCAAAAGCGGCCACGACTACGTTTATTTTACTGGCTTAGACCTTAATTAATTATTACTTAGCACTCTTTTTCCTTCCATAATTTTTATAATCTAAGGCATTACTCTACGGCACTACTAGCCTTTTGACTGAAAATAAATTTAGAGTGCTTTTCACACTCATGACTACAATGCTGAGTGTAAAAGATTATGATTAGTGCCTTCTCGTTACTGTTCCAAAATTTGTGCGTCTAAAATTTCATATAGACCTCTATTTAAAAAAGTTATATGGTAGTGAGAGTTCTATGATGGAGTCACGAGATACAAGGTTACTATAGTGTGAGTAAGAAAGGAAGAAAGACTAGTTAGAAAGAAAGCGTCTGATTAGACGGGGCAACCGCGATAGAAAATCTTATGTTTGCCAAATAAGGATGTCAACATATCGGGTACTCGTACTTTTTGGCCAAATTTGAACTCGACCTGACTCGACTCGACCAAAATCCGACTAAACTCGAGTCGGGTATTTAAACGGGTACCCGCGGGTACCCGTTTAAATTAAAATATTTATTTTTAAATAGTTTTTAAATTATTTTTATAAAATATAATTATAAAATAATATTAATAATAATAAATATATTTATTAAAAATTATTATATATATATATATATATATATAATTTTATTTTTTATTATATATAATCTGATATCGAGTACCCGCGAGTACCCATGGGGGTAAACCCGAACTCGACCCGATTAACTAATCGGGTACCCGAACCCATCATAAATGGGACGGGTCAGGTCGAATACCCACGAGGTCGAGTACCCATTGACATTCCTATTGCCAAACAACGATCTCGGTAGCCCAACAAAAACAAAGCACCACCACTCTACCAACAGACGTACCTGCAAACAAACATTGCTACATGAACATTTCTGGAGCAAGCAACGTCAATCACAATTCCAACCGGAGTTGCAAATTTATTGGATCGATATTTCATATTTTTTTATCCACATACTATCCACGTGTCGCCTTGTGATATTTCGTTTTTTTTAATCTATACAACAACCCGTATAATTTATTGGATCGATAATCTCAAACAGTAATAGCACATCATGTTTACCACAAATTAACAACCAATTAACTAGCACACTGATTTGATTAGGGAATAACATTAACCCCGGTTCAGGAAGGCAACCAACCGGTCCATCAAAGCCAATGCCTCGATCGAGGCTGGCTTCTCTAGGTGAAACACGTGACCCTCACCTGCCACTTCCACCAACTCCGCCTCCCCTCTCCACGGAAAAATGTCCTAGGCATGGCCTATGCCTAAGATGGCTTACGCACGAGTTTAATCCATAGTTTAATGAGTGCGCATCTCAATATCGTTCACGGAGTTAGTTTCAGACATATTTCTGTTAAGTCTGACAATAATAGTAAAGTTTGATAAAACTAGATTTGACAATAAACAATAAAGTTCTACGTAAAAACAAGTTCAACAATAGTTATATATTGTCGAACTTATTAAAAACTTATAATTTTATCGTCGAACTCCTTCTCATTTTGTCGAACTTGATCCAAACTTGACCCAAACCAAGGGATAGTGAATGAACATTGACTTAGATATAATAGTACTTAATTTATATATTTTTTTAATCTTTAATTCTCTTTTATTATTAATTGATGATATTGTAGAACTTCTTCTCATTTCGTCGAACTTGACCCAAATTTGACCCAACTTGACCCAAACCAAGGGATAATGAATGGACATTGACTTGGATATAATAGTACTTAATTTATATTTTTTTTTTCAATCTCTAATTCTCTGTTATTGTTAATTTATGATATTGTAGAACTCCTTCTTAGTTCGTAGAACTTGACCCAAACTTGACCCAATTTGACCCAAACCTAGGGATAATGAATGGACATTGACTTGGATATAATAGTACTTAATTTATACATTTTTTTCAATCTCTAATTCTCTGTTATTATTAATTAATTATATTGTAGAACTCCTTCTCATTTCGTAGAACTTGACCCAAATCAAGGGATAATGAATGGACATTGACTTGGATATAATAGTACTTAATTTATACATTTTTTTTCAATATCTAATTATCTGTTATTGTTAATTGATAATATTGTAGAACTCTTTCTCATTTCGTAGAACTTGACCCAAAAGTTGTCATTCTTTGAATTTGATTGATATTTTTTTTTACTAGAGTATCATTCTCCGCAAAAGTGATTTTCGTACGAGTATCCTCTTCGATTTGATATGGAGTTCACTCTCCGTAAAGGTGATTTTCGTAGGAGTATCCTCTCCGAGTTATTATGAAGCTCACTCTCCGTAACAGTGATTTTCGTAGGAGTATCCTATCCGATTTGATATGGAGTTCACTCTCTGTAAAGGTGATTTTCGTAGGAGTATCCTCTCCGATTTGATATGGAGTTCACTCTCTGTGAGAATATAATAAGGGAGAAGAAGAGGGATAAAAACGTATACCTGTGTAGAAAAATCTCTCGGTGGGGTTCTTCGTCACGTCAGTGTCTGGACGTTGTAAAATTATCTCTTCTCCATATCGTCAGCGTTGGGACGTTGTGGAGCGTTGGGACGTTGTGGAATCTTGTTGTCCCCTTTTTTTAAAACTAAGCACCCTTTTTATATTATCTCTCTTGCAATAAACAAATATATATTTATTTATTTGCTATCAGCATCCCATGACACCTTCTATTTTATTACTTGCGATTGCTTTTTACTCCAAATTTAGCCTCCAATACTCAAGCTTCAAGAATCAATCGTTATTATGTTTTATATAATTAATTGTTGAAGGCTTCTCACGATTAACATTGCCACATTTAGCTGCCCGCTCTTTTTAACATTGTCATTCATCCACATGGCTTCATGGTCAAAATTTGACCAAACCCAATTGGATTTTGTCTTGATTTTGCCCTCACGGTTTTGGCTTGTGATTTTTTTTTTTGAATTCCAAATGGCTGGCTGTTCACAAATTAAATTTGCTAGGTCAAAATCCAAGTAGCGGTCAAAATCCCAAATCACTTTAAAATTTTGCATGGTTGACATAATCATATTTTAATTAACTAATTAATTAATTAATTAATTAATCCGCTTTTTTTCTTTCAACGGATTCCACCAGCGAAACCTATATCCGGTAGCGAAAACTTTGCACGTATATTACAGGTATTTAGGGTCATTTGCACGTTTCGCTACAAATGATTCCACCAGCGAAACCTATATCTGGTAGCGAAACCTATATCCGATAGCGAAATCTTTGCACGTAATAAAAAAGACCAAAACCGTCAAAGAAAAGAGGGCAGGCGGTTCACCATGGACACAGAATTTAAGCCTAAATTCTTGTTGACACAGATTTGTATAAAGTTTCATGTGTCAATTTACTTATGGAATCATGCTTATTTCACGACTTTAAGCCTTGCAATTGCCTATATTTGGTTACATTTATGGAATCTACACCTATTTCGGTATTTTTCACGTTTTCAGGTCAAATTGGCCACATAGAGGGTAAATTCTGACACTTTGGTGACAGAAGAGCTCATCCTAACTCAAGATGATCCTAACCAGGAGTTTTCAGATTCATTGAAGCCTTTGTTGGAAATCACGACCGGGTCCCGATCAGAATCATGACCGTGATCGTCGCTAAGCCTGAAGCTGAAATCGACAAATCACGATCGGGTCACGACCAAATTCTCGCCCGAGATCGCGGACCCGCCTGTTACGAAATCACCGTTTTCTCCCACGTTTCTTTGATCTGATCTAAGGAGAGGCTGAAGGGCACCTAGGACCTTTCTGCCCCATTGACGAAGGAGGCGTGGAGCAGCTTTTAGGGGAGGTTTCCCTCACGAAATCATCATTTCGTGAGGTATGGGCGGCTGAACCTTTGCAGGAAATGAAGGCTAGCAGAAGACTTTCGGCTAAAGCTCTGCAGCGGCTGCAGCAACTTTTGCAGGACATGGGGAAGAAGAGAAAGTCAACCAGGATGAGAGGAGGAGAAGGATAAAAGGGTTTCCTCGGTTCCAAAGAGAGAGAGGTTTTTTGCACTAAAGAACAAGAGGAGTAGAAGGGAGTGTCGCTGCCAAGGAGAAGAGAGCCACACATCCATATTTCCTGAAGATCTTCCCCTGTGTGAGCATCTCAGAGCCAAGCTGTAAGAAAGACTTAGATCTGCACTTGATTTGCTACCCTATTGTGTAAACTCTTGCAAGATACCTTATGATCTTACGCTTTTATTGCAACTCCTGCGCAAACTTGTTGTTACGTGTAATGTTCATGTTTGAGAATATTATTTATGTTGATACCATGAACATGCTAAGCTAAGCTCCCAATCAGGATGTGGGAGTAGCCCTTTTGATGCCTTACTAGCTTGGTAGTCTAGATTTGAATGTTAATATCCAACTCGATCCTATGTGTGCGCCTTGCCTGCGCATCCCATCTTGGGTGCGCTTGAGCCTCTGCCTCTTGATCTGAGGTTTGTAAATCAAATAATCACAGGGAAACTCGCTGATTGTCTGTACTCAACCAAGGGGTAGTTAGGGTTTTAGACGTGTCGGGGAGACCACAAGTCCGACCGTGCGTCCGAAGCATTCGGTCGAGGGTTTTATCAAATTTGTTTGATCGCTTTGCCTACGTCTCTCGAAAGGGAGCGTTTGAGTCTGTATTTCCTCGTGTGGGATTTGTAAGGTAGGAATTCTTGGGGGAAATCCACTTGATGAACTGCACTCTTCTTCTGTTAGCTCTTGGATCTTAAACGCATCTGTCAAACTTCTTGCGCGCCAGTACGTTGGATTATAGGAACTCTATGCCTACGTAGCTCGAAAGGGCGCGCTTGAGCCAGAAGTTACGCGGGGGAGGTTTGTAAACCAGGAATTCTCGTGGAGGACCTCTTTTGTCATCCTGTGCCCATCTTGGAAGTGCTAGGAGCTTAGGCGTATTGGGGAGAAGCATTTCTGACCAAGCGCTAGAGCCTAATAGATTTGACCTATATCAACCGGCTGTAGGAGGGAGCAACTACCTAAGTGACAAGGAAGTCGAGTCCCTTGAACTAGAAAGGATAAAGGCATTAAAGTCTGGACTATTAAGCTGTAAGAAGTCAAGGCGGTGAACCCACATCCTGATGTTTTATACTATTAAGACTCTCTCGTGCAAATTCCTCCATTTACATTTTCGTGTATTTAATTAGTTAACATTTAGACTTCGTTAATTTCGCATCGTCTAGCTAGCAAATTCGAGATCTATCGGTATTTGTCCATCAGTCCCTGTGGGATCGATATTTTATTACTTTGATAGACCCGTGCACTTGCGGGTAACGCCTGCCTATATCGGTGGGGGCTATCAATTCTGTGTCTCTGCTGGCTTACATTCGATGGTGCTTAAATTCTATATCCCTGTGTGTTTAGTAAAATTCTATCCCCCTAATACGCTATAAATTCTGTGTCCCTGCACATAAATTATATGCCCACCTTCCCTTTCTTTATTTCGCTTAGATCTCATCTGTTTGGTTGGCTAAGGTCTATAGGTTCGAAATCCAAAATGGAAGGCTCTTCCGTTGCCCCTTGCTCTTTTTTGCTCTACGCCATTAGAGTGTTCGCTGGCTGCCTTGGCTGCCCGATTTCTTCCTCCAGCGATTCATAGGATCATCCTCCTAGTCATGCCGAAGATGGCAAAGGCGATGATGACCCTCCCGCTGTAAGTAGTAGCCTCTCTCTCTCTCTCTCTCTCTCTCTCTCTCTCTCTCTCTCTCTCTCTCGCAAGCGTTGGATATCTGTAACTCGATTTTTTGTTTCTTTTTTGATCAAAGGTGGGGAGACAAACGCTGGGAGATGAAGTGCCGACGAAACCGTCGCCGGGTGGAGGAGACGGCGGTCATATTCATGAATAGGAGGGAAATTAATTATATGCTACCAGATCGCGGGGTAGGAGCAAAATTTGGCCATTGTTGATCATAAAACTAGAATATAGAAGAAATTATATATGTATAATTATAACAACACACCCAGTGTTTGCATCAATCAAAACAACATGAACTGGAGCTCCTTGCTCCCCTTCATAAAAGAGACTAATTCTCCTCCAATCCTCGGCAAGGGCATTTTTGATGTACACTGCATTATATATTCAACAGCAGTGTCATTTCCTTGGACCAACCTAGAAAGGTGGTCATAAATCCTTTGTCTGTAGTTAGGAGAAACATATTTTTCCCTTAGCTTCCACTTCATGTCATTCCAATTAGTGATAGATGGTATGCCACTCCTAGCTGGTTTTAGTTCCACACTATTCCAATACATTTGGGCCGATCCTCTTAGGAGAAATTTAACACATTGCACTTTCTTTGCTTCCGGTATTCTTCCCCATTCAAAGTATTGTTCCACTCAAACTTGCCAATTCAGAAATTCTTGAGTATCTAAACCTCCTTCAAACACAGGTGGGCTGAATCTAATGACTCTAGACATCTCATCTTCCTCCCTACTATAAGTTGGACTCCTATCGAAGGGTTCTTCTGGCTGAGGTTCATCTAAAATGGATGCAGTCCTTCTTTGATTGGTGTGTCTATAATTGTTTACATTTTCTCTTTTAGGTCAGTAGGTTGCTCGGTTATCTTGATTGGGCCAGCTAGTTCCTTCCCCCCACATGTTTTCAGTAGGTCTCCTAGGGGATGTGATAGGTTGTTGGGAAGTCCCTTCATTTGGGAAGTCAATTTCTGGTACAGGTTGATTAGGGTCATGCCAAGGAATAGTCTCTAGATGTCCCACCCTTGAATCTAAGCTATCTAAGGATTTTTTTCATGGCTCTAGAGTCAGCCCTCATTTCTGCTAGCATGGCTATGACATCGGCTATGGTTGCAGCCTCAGGTTCTGGGTTTTGGTTAGTAGGGGTGTTTCTATTCTGTGCCATGATGAGAAGTCAAGATGACACAAATGAATATTGGTAGCAGCTCAACAGCAACAAGTAAGCATATAAATGGAAAGCAGACAAGTGGTAATCGGATAAGTGAATCAGTATATGCAACCGAGAACACAAATATGGCAGCTAAATGGAAACTCAGATTTGAAGTAATCAGTAGCAGGTAGTTTAACAATCAACGATCACACAAACTAGGTTCCACAGAATAGCATGTTCAGTAGACTAGTGAAAGGTCCCCTTAACAAAGGGGGCGAAACCCTAGATAGGCGCATATGGAGGTTTTCATGCAGCGGAAGGGGTTTCTAGGATCTTTTCATATTATATGATCAACTTATAAGTGATTGCAAATAAGAATCAAGGAATCGATTCTCACCAAAGCCATTGCTTGGATGGCGTCTAGGAAGAAGAGACTCAAGCGCTTCTCCTCCAAATGGTGCGCACACAAATGATGTCGCCTACTCCCTTAGTGCTCCTTGTGCTAGCAAGGTTCTAAGGAGTTCTTGTCGAGTGAAAGGGATGAGAAGATTTTTCCTTCTTGGCTGAATCCTCACGAAGCTTCAAGGTGTCGCCACACACGAAAACGTCAAGAGGAATCTCGGGAAAGGCGAGAATAGAACTCACTTCTATTCGAACGTGAAGCGTGTCTCATGTGGAGATCATGGTTTCCAAAAATAGAAACCCACATACGCTTAAACGTTCACGCCAAGTGAACTAGTCGTTACACCCTCTCCCCTTGAACCATGTGCTCACTTGATGAGCTGGTTCATTTTGATTTGGTTCAAAAACCAATCAAGCCAAGCCTTTAGTCCAGATCAAATTAAACCCTAAGGTTCCAGATCTAACCGTTCATCTCTTGATGCACCCTGATCTCACCGATCTAGCATCCATTCTCTCGATCGAAGCTTACCGATCTCAAGTCCTAATCAATCAAACATGATCAGACCAGATCTCACTCACAATCAGAGATTAAATCCCTTTAAACTGAACCCTGACAATTCAGTCCACACGATCTGACTTAAGTAAGCCATATCATCAAATTGTGCGACCCTGAGGGTTTCCTTTAAATGTCGGTAACGATAACTTACGTTATCACGATCAGTGAGGGGTATCTAGCAACACATCACTGTCTCCCGATATAAAGGAAAGAGTCTTCCAAGACTACACCCAAACCACAGCACAAGTGTGAATCCACTTCACGAGGCATACATGATTCCTTTGCCACTGGATGTTCTTATTGGACAAGCGTGTCAAGCCTGTAGCTCCAATATGATGAACATGATTAGATCAGATGAACATAGTCACCTGGGTATGGCCATACACTTTCTCAATCATCTCATCCAGGGGGCCCCTTTAGAACATCACACTCCTTAAACAAGGAGACGGCAATTCTATATCTATCACTAGTGCCCTAACATGACTCATGATCATTATCCAAGATAGTCTATAACCATTATGTTTCAAATGATATTGAACTACCTCAAAACAATGGCAATCATCATTTAGAAACACAAGTGATCTCAAGTCAGAGGACATGTGCCACTTGTTGCAAACAAGGATTATTCACATTGTGACAAACAATTGAATATCCTAGTAGGGTCTGTCCAGTACATCCAATGTACCCATGAGTCTACATCTTATTCCATGCTCGAAGCATCCTATAAGATTAGAACACATATTAGTCTCCATCATATCAAGACTGTCTCATGTTCACCAAGATATCTCGACTAAGGACATAGAGCATGTCAGCCTAGCTGAACAGCATTGAGACATTATTCAGAAGTACACTTATTGCAGCAGACAATGTAACAAACTAAATAACAACCATTGCCTTTATAAACTTAAGAGTTTATACATGATACTGAAAGAATCCCAAGGCCTCAAACATTAGCCTTAAGGGCATACCCCAACAACTAGTAGGTAAACCAAACGGTAAGCTACAGTAATATTAGGAGATAAATGCGACAGTAAGCAGATCTCAGTTTAGATAATTAAAAAGTTGGTATGTGCTGTCTGACAGTGATTCAGCAAACAAATGATGTATTTAAACTATTAGCAGAAGCCGGCGTAGTAATATTCAGAAAACTCAGTTCACAGGGAGCACACGAGGCTAGTTCAGCAAGTATCAGGAGAAGCAATGGTAAACTACAGTACATATGCAGATTTCAGAAGGAAATTAGCAGGTAAAGCTATTCTCAACTCAGCAGTAAACCCACACAATTTCCGGAACACAGAAATGTAGAAATAGGTATTAGCATTCGTTAATCTCACACATGGTAGCAAGAAAGGGAATCAAGCTAGGCAGTCAAATTCAAATCAGTATAGATAAATATCAACGAACAGTGACAGTGCACAGTTGTATTATAGCTTTCAATAGAAATTGTTTTCACGTAGATCAAAGAAACCAGTGAGTGAAACGAGAGCACCTAAGGGTTGCTCTGATACCACTAATGTAGGACGAAAATCCTAAGCCCAAGGAACCCCTTAAGTATGTGGCTCTAACGCAATATGGACTAGCAAATGTAAAGTTATGCGCAGATATTTCGAGGAACTTAAACAAGCATCTTAGATTCTAAGTGAAGAGTGGATTGAGAACACCTGTGGTCCCCTTGGAGGAAGGGGACGAAACCCCTTCGTAACCTTCAATCAATAATCCTTGGAAGTGATTTCTCAGTGTAGATGAGAACTGTGCGCATGTACCTCCAGTATCAATAACTCAGCAATGATCGTCGACTCCAAACATCACCAGGACTTGAACAACAGGGGGGGGGGGTGGGGGTCGGTAGATTAGTATTCAGCGGGATGATGGGTGAAGGGCCTTTCGGCTCACCTTCAAGGAATAAGGGGAGGGGCCTTCCGGCACACCCTCAAGCATACACAATAAGGGGCCGTCCGGCACACCCTCAGCATGCACAAGGCTAACATAGATTTTCTTATCCAGAATTTTCAACTTAGTACAAGTGATAAAACTACATGGACTTTAAACCCTGTTTCCCAACGTTACAATTGACCAAACTGAATTGGATTTTGCCCTCACGGTTTTGGCTTGTGAATTTTTCTTTTTGAATTCCACATGGCTGGCTGTTCACAAATTAAATTTGCTAGGTCAAAATCCAAGTAGTGGTCAAAATCCTAACTCGCTTTAAAATTTTGCAAGGTTGACATAATCATATTTTAATTAACTAATTAATCAATTAATTAATTAATCCCCTTTTTTTCTTTCAACAGATTCTACCAGCGAAACCTATATCCGGTAGCAAAAACTTTGCACGTATATTACGGGTATTTAGGGTCATTTGCACGTTTCGCTATAAATGATTCCATCAGCGAAACCTATATCCAGTAGCGAAATCTTTGCATGTAATAAAAAAAACAAAACCGTCAAAGAAAAAAGGGCAAGCGGTTCACCATGGACACAGAATTTAAGCCTAAATTCTGTGTCCCTGCTGCCTTACATTCGGTGGCGCTTAAATTCTGTGTCCCTACGTGTTTAGTAAAATTCTGTCCCCCTAATACGCTATAAATTATGTGTCCCTGCGCATAAATTCTATGCCCGCCTTCCCTTTCTTTATTTCGCTTAGATCTCATCTATTCGGTTGGCTAAGGTCTATAGGTTCGAAATCCAAAACGGAAGGCTCTTCCGCTGCCCCTTGCTCTTTTCTGCTCTACGCCATTAGAGTGTTCGCTGGCTGCCTTGGCTGCCCGATTTCTTCCTCCAGCGATTCACAGGATCATCCTCCTGGTCATGCCGGAGATGGCAAAGGTGATGATGACCCTCCCACTGTAAGTAGTAGCCTCTCTAATGTAAGACGAAAATCCTAAGCCCAAGGAACCCCTTAAGTATGTGACTCTAATGCAATATGGAGTAGCAAATGTAAAGTTATGCGCAGATATTTCAAGGTACTTAAATAAGCATCTTAGATTCTAAGTGAAGAGTGGATTGAGAATACCTAAGGTCCCCTTGGAGGAAGGGGACGAAACCCCTTCGTAACCTTCAATCAATAATCCCTGGAAGTGATTTCTCGGTGTAGATGAGAACTGTGCGCATGTACCTCCAATATCAACAACTCAGCAATGATCGTCAACTCCAAACTTCACCAGGACTTGAACAACAGGGGGGTCGGTAGATCAGTATTCAACGGGATGATGGGTGAAGGGCCTTCCGGCTCACCTTCAAGGAATAAGGGGAGGGGCCTTCTGGCACACCCTCAAGTATACACAACAAGGGGCCGTCCGGCACTCCCTCAGCAAGCACAAGGCTAACACATATTTTCTTATCCAAAATTTTCAACTTAGTGCAAGTGAGAAAACTGCATGGACTTTAAACCATGTTTCCCAACGTTACAATGAGATAGTGACTCTTGGCCTTCTTCGCTTATTGGCAGCTCTTGGCTTCACTTGATTTGATTGGTAGTTGTGGTCGGCATTGTTCTGAGTTGGAACATGCTTCTTGTGCATGCTGGGGAGGTTGGTCTGCATGCTGTCTTGTGTCATGGACTTGAGCTGGCAGCAATGTAGTGACTCGGCAGAATGATAGTTGCTTACTGAGGTGGATCGTGGGGTTTGGATCATGACTAGTTGTTGAAGATGTTGACTGGCGTGAAGGTGTTGACTGATGTTGAAGGTGTTGATGTCTTTGGTTTGTTGTTGAAGCTTGCTTGCGGCTTTAGCATGAGTGTTGGGAAACATAGGTGCCATGTAGGTGCATTACATGTGCTAAGAACCTAGGCTACAACACCCTATTACATCAACTACAAAATAAAAACAAAGGCTTGAAAGTAAATCCTAGGCTAGGTCCTAAACTACAACAATGACATAAGAGTTTAAGCCACAAAATTGTCCAACAACTAGTCTTACAAACATCAAGACTAGCTTGGACCACGAGTCAATAGTTTATCAAAATTAAGCAACTGAAAAATGAAGGCAAATAAACAAGTGTTCAACATAATAAGTTATGTAAATAAGGTTCTTCAAGTGGTCATCCCATAGTGGATTGGGGGCTTCTTGATTCTTTTGGATCTTCTTGGTAATGCCCCTGCATCAACTTTCTCGGGGGTTTCAGAATTCTCCTTCGGAGAATTAAATTTGAAGTCCTCTAGCTGTTCCGATAGAAGTTGTTGCGCCTCTTCTTGGGGCACCCAATGTTCGGTATGGTCACTCCATTTGATAAGATAATAACGCTGAACTCCACTGGCTGTGAGACATTGTTGTTCCTCCAGGATGATGCATGCTTGTGGTGGTGCGGTGGGTGGCAGGATGGGAATCGACTTCTTGTACAATGTGAGGTCCTCCACATTTACCGTGGGATGAATCCCAAGTGCTGGTGGAAGGTCCAACGTGTAGGCATTGTCATTTATTTTCTTGATGATTCGGAAGGGTCCCATTCCTCGTGGCTGCAATTTGTGATTGGTTCCTTGTTGTCTTTCTTTCCTGTTCCTAAAAATTGCCAAATCACCTTCATTCAAAGAGGCACAACGTTTATGAGTGTTAGCTGCAGCTTGATATTTAAGAGTATGCTTAGCAATGTTGTCTTTGACTTCATTATGGATCTTGACAATATGTTGCGCAAAGGAAAGGGCTGAATGGTTGGTCTTAAAGGGTGATGGCAAAGGTGCAAGGTCTATAGGCTTACGGGGCTGATATCCTAGATTGATTTGGAATGGGCTGGCGCCTGTTGTCCTATTAACAACACTATTAAATGCGAACTCAGCTGTGGGTAATAATTTATCCCAAGTGCTCGGGTGCTCTCCAATAAGACACCGCAAAATATTTCCTAAAGATCTATTTATCACCTCAGTCTGCCCATCGGACTGAAGGTGATATGCTGTGGAAAAGTTCAGTTTTGTTCCCAAGAGTTTCCATAACGTTACCCAAAAATGTCCCACAAATTTAGTATCGCGATCTGAAACAATGGTATGTGGTAAGCCATGTAAACGGACCACCTCTCTAAAAAATAGCCTAGCAACATGAGAGGCATCCGTGGTTTTGCTACAGGGTATGAAATGTGCCATTTTAGAGATCGATCTACCACCACAAAGATAGAGTCATGGTGAGCACTAGTTTTGGGTAGACCAAGCACAAAATCTATGCTCAAGTCTTGCTAAGGACCTTTAGGTATAGGTAGAGGCATATAAAGTCTAGTGCTATGCTTGTGGGTTTTAGCCACTTGGCAAACTTGGCAAGGACTCATAATCTTTGATACATCTTTATAAATAGAGGGCCAATAGAATCTCTCATCCACTAATGCTTGGGTTTTGTCTCGCCCATGATGACCTGCGGTTCCCCCTCCATGTAACTCCCAAACCAGAAAATGTAAGATCCGGAAATTTTGTTTATCTAGCTTTGTTGTGGAAGTTTTTCAATGAGGTAATGTATTGACTTATGTATTTTTCCTGCGATGTAAAAATATGTGTCGCGGAGAGGATTCGAACCTGCGACTTAAGGCGTAAAATGTGTGCTGCACACCACTAGGCTAGTGGTGTTTATCTGTTAGAAAAGGGTAAGAGCCCTTGATAAGGGTGAGGTGGAGAATAACTTATACTAAAGGGTTATTGGATCTTCCACTTATGCTTGCTATTGGGTTTGGATTCTTGGGAGGCTTGATGGGTAAACGAAATCGTGAGGGATCCATGTTCACACGTTTTCCCTTTTTCTCACGATTTTCCCTAGGGTGAAGGGGCGGCTTACCTTCTCCTCCCTTCTCCTCTTCTTGTGGCCGGCGGCGAGTGGTGGTGGAGGCGGTTTCCGGCGACTTTTGTGCTTCCGGCGTCGTGAGTGGCGTGAAGGGAGGCGTGAGGGCGTGAGGTTTGGAAGAACCGAAATCAAAGTGAGTGGATCTTCTCTTTCACCTAGTTCACGCATATTGGAAGTGTTGCTTGATTTAGAGAAGATTAATGCTAAAAAGATGACATGAACTCTTGATTTCAAGTTGTACACGTTTCTTTGTTTTTCCCTAAATTTCGAAACCCTAGTTTGCATAAAAATTAGGGCTTTTCATCTCTAAGACTTCTAATCATCAATTAGACCTTGATTAAACATGTATGTGGCTTTAAACATTCAATTACATGAAGATTAGGGCTTAATTGAGAATTTCGCCCCTTCTTCATGAAATTGCTCCCAAATGTATGGGTAAAAATTGGGGCAAACCTGATTTTCATGAAATTAGGTATATGAGGACTCTACCGTTATTTTTGGGGAATTTTTGGAAATAAAAATTTCTGTTGACTAAAATTGACCTAGGGGTAATTCGGTAAATTTTCTAGTTAAATTGGGGGAAAACTTGAAATTACGAATCTAAGGATCATGAGGGATGTAATGACTATTTTTACGAAATTTTTGGATAAGTTTTCCTGCATGACTTAAATTTTGAACTAGGGGCATTTCTGTCTTTTGTTATAAGAACTAGGAGAAAACTATGATTTTGTGATTTCCTGTATTTATGTTATCTGCGGATGAAATTTGGTGAATTTTCGGTATTAATATGTATTTTTAGTTGAATGGTGTATGTAGGAAGTATTGATGTGAAATATTGATTGATAACCTTGGATGATAACTTAGAAAAAGTTAAACCATGTTTGCATGAAATTTAAGGACCTTTCCTGAACTTGATTGATGTGATGTTCGAGACAATGTTTGTGTTGTATGCACTCGATAAGGGTCCTAGACTTGAGTGGACTGAACCTAAGGGTCAACTAGAGCACTCAGTGAACAGTCATTCTGATTTGGGGTTGGAGAATCCACCCAACCTATTCCGATTTGTTTCCGGTAATGGAGGGACTGTTCTAGAGTCTAGTGACCAGGTTAGAGGTTCAGGTTTCCAGTTTGTGTTAAGGGTATTTTTGTCCAAGTGATAAACCTTTTGAGAGTTGGGTGTTTGAAACAAAGTGTCACGTCTTGGTCAGACGGGGGCCACCTCTTGAATTCATTCACCTTCCATTCTGTTCTGTTTGTGTTCCCGGTAAGGGGGTGCGGTTGAGTGTCGTAGAGCAAAGTGCCACGTCGTGACCTGGCGGGGGGCCACCTCTTGAATCTACGCCTCACCATTGTTTGTTGCAAGTTACTCTCAGTGCCTTGACGAGGGCTTGGTTGGACCCTTGGGGTCAATTCTGAATCACTGGACATTAGTTGTGTGATCCTTAGTCTGTTAGCCGGATAGGCTGTTTTGTGTCTGGTTGCCCGAGGTTGTGGGTGTATTATTTTCTGATCATGATTGTGATTTATGGTTATCGGTTTTCTTATGTATCATACTTTGACATATTCCGTTAAAAGCTTTGAAAAGATATTTGCATCTATTTTTGATTGTATATTAGTGGATGGTCGAACGAGACTATCTACTCACTGAGCCGTGTAGCTCATTCCACGATATTTCCAGATGCAGGACAGGAGCCTACAGCGTGAGCGGATGTTTAGTTTTCTGACTTGATATTTTGGGGCCTGCGAGCCTGTGTTATTTTGAGGGCCGGATGTGGCCGAGGTTTTTATGATTTTGTTCATTGACATGTTAGCCGGATGTGGCTGTTAGTTTTCGACTACTGTGATATTGTTGCCGGGTTGGCATTTGGTTTTGATACGACTGTTAAACCGAGGGGTTAAGCCTGTTTTCGGTGAATTCTGTTTTGTTCAGTGTTATTTGATTATTGTGATTTATTAGTTTGATGTTGTGATAAGGATTAAGAATTTTGATTTCGAAATGGTATGTTTCAGTTTGTGTTTTATGGAGCATGTACAGGAATTTCCTTAGTTTTTCTGGGGACATGCTGCCGAAATTTTCCGAATCATTTTCCGTAAGCTATCATTCCCTAGCATCTGTCTTGTTGTTTTGTGTGTGACGTTCCCTATCTTCCGCGGTTTCTGTCTGTGATTGGGGTTTATTCTGAGGGGATGTTACAGAATGGTATCAGAGGGATGAACTAGCTAATGATAGCTGTATGGGGGTTGGAAAACCTTGCTTGTGTATTGCTAGACAGCTAGGAAACTTGTTTGAAAACTGACTTGATTGTAAATTTGATTTGTGTGTATTTTAGGAGCCAGTATGGTGCGCCCCAGGTCGAGTGCTAGTGCTGGCAGCAGTGATCAGACTGCTGAATTCCTGCGGGCTATGGAGTCTTTGATTGGTATGGTGCAGCAACAGAACGCACTAATCCAGCAACAGGCTCAGATGCTGCAGCAGCAGCAGCAGACCCAGCACCAGGAGGTGCAGCAGCAGCTGTTACAGCAGAATCGCGAACAGCAACGCGAGTTCAGAGAGCAGTTGCAGCTTCTGTCTCAGACCCAGATACCGACGCAGGGGCGGGGGTCTGAGTCTGACTCGGGCCCGGGGGTTAGCTTGCCGGAGGACACCCATAGGCGCTATGCCTTGCTTGTGGGTGAATTCCAGCGGTTGGGCCCTAGCTCTTTTTATAGGAGTCCAGATTACAGGACGGCAGAGGACTGGCTTTTGGGCTTGGAGAAGATCTTCCAAGTGATGCGATGTTCAGATGAGGACAGATTATGTTTGGCCACTTATATGATGCGTGGTGACGCAGATGTGTGGTGGAAAAGTGAGCTGAGACTCGCGGTGGACAAATCTGAACCGGTGACGTGGCAATACTTCTTGTCCCGGTTCAATGAGAAATTCTTCCCCACCAGCCTGGTTGAGGATAGGGAGGTGGAGTTTATCCACTTGGAACAAGGGGACATGACGGTGGATCAATATGACTTGATGTTCTCAAAGCTTGGGAAGTATGCTTCACACTTGATAAATACTGAGGATAGACGAGCTAAGAAATTTCTCAGGGGTCTCAGAAGGGATATCAGACAGAAGGTAGGATTGCAGCACTTGGAGACTTATGCTGAGATGCTGGATCGTGCCCGCACCGCGGAGAAGTACATCCTGGAGGAGCAGGCCGAGACGGCCCTAGTTGTAGCCCCTATAGCTGAGGCACCGGGTTCCCAGCAGACTGGTGGAGGCAGTAGGAAATACCATAAGGGGAAGGACCAGAAGAGAGGCCGATACAGACCTTACCAGGGGAAGGGAACTCAGAGACCGCAGCAGACATCTCAGCCATAGCAGCAGGGTACTGATGGTCGGGTAGAGGACAGAGTCTGTTACCATTGTGGGGCCAAGGGTCACCTGAAGGCGGACTGCCACAAGAAGTCCGGGGCGTGCTTCAAGTGCGGAAAAGTGGGGCACAGGATCAAAGATTGCACGGCGCATGGGCCACAGATCCGGGGTACCGAGAGACCAGCTGTCCAGGCCAGAGTCTACGCTATAGCAGAGAAGGACACTCGAGCTTCCCGATCCGTCGTGGAAGGTACTTTACATGTTTTTGATCAGTTAGCTCGTATTTTGTTTGATCCGGGGTCCAATTTGTCCTTTGTGTCTGCTAACTTTGCTTCTAGACTACCTGTCTCACCTAGAGTACTAGATTACACAGTTTCATTATGTACACCCCTAGGGGATAGTTTATCCACTGACATAGTCTACCCTGACTGTGTTATTCACGTAGAGCAATACCAGTTTATAGTTGATTTGATACTACTAGGCATGCAGGATTATGATTTGATCCTAGGCATGGATTGGCTATCTTCTCACCATGCTACAGTGGATTGCTTTGAGAAGATTGTTACTCTGCATCTGCATGATGGGAGTCATCTGCTAGTAAGGGGCCTGGTGTCTGATCAAGGACCGCATTTGATATCATTTGTGCATGCCAGCAGGTTGCTAGCCAGTGGGTGTAAAGAATACCTTGCACATGTTAAGGTGCAAGAAGACTCAGATCCAGACTTAGCTCAGATGGAGGTAGTTTGTGAGTTTCCTGATGTATTCTCGGATGAGTTTTCAGGTTTGCCTCCCCACAGGGATGTGGAGTTTGGTATTGAGCTGGTGCCTGGTACAGCTCCAATATCAAAGGCTCCTTATCGTATGGCCACCTCAGAGTTAGCTGAGTTGAAGAAGCAGTTAGAGGAATTGCTTGAAAAGGGGTATATCAGACCGAGTGCTTCACCCTGGGGAGCGCCAGTCTTGTTTGTAAAGAAGAAGGACGGAACACTGAGGATGTGCATAGATTACCGCCAGCTGAATCAGGTGGCTGTAAAGAATAAGTATCCCCTTCCGAGGATAGATGATCTGTTCGATCAGTTGCAGGGTGCCACTGTGTTCTCCAAGATCGATCTGAGGTCAGGATACCATCAGCTCAGGGTTAGGGATGAGGATATCCTGAAGACTGCTTTCAGGACCAGGTATGGACACTACGAGTTTGTAGTTATGCCTTTTGGATTGACCAATGCACCTGCTGTTTTTATGGATCTGATGAACAGGGTGTTTCACGAGTTGTTAGACAGTTGTGTGGTGGTATTTATAGATGATATACTGGTATACTCCTGTACTTATCAGGATCACGCTAGGGACTTGCGTAGGGTACTAGCAATTCTAAGGAAGCACCAGTTGTATGCTAAGGCCAGCAAGTGCGAGTTTTGGTTGGATTAGATCAGCTTTCTGGGGCATGTGATATCTGGTCAGGGCGTGTCTGTGGATCCAGTGAAGGTACAGGCTATCCTGAACTGGGAAAGATCAACTAGTGCCACAGAGATCCGGAGCTTTCTGGGATTAGCAGGATATTACAGGAGGTTTGTGAAGGGGTTCTCCAAGCTGGCGGGTCCCTTAACCAAACTGACCAGGAAAGAAGCTAAGTTTGTTTGGGACGAGAAGTGTGAGGAAAGCTTCCAGGAGCTAAAAGGGAGATTGACCAGTACACCCATCCTTATCATTCCTACTGATGGGGAGAGGTTTACTGTTTATACTGATGCCTCAGGCAAAGGACTGGGTTGCGTCCTGATGCAAAAAGGGGCCGTAGTAGCTTATGCTTCACGGCAACTGAAGGAGTATGAGTTAAACTATCCCACACACGATTTGGAGTTGGCGGCAGTGGTTTTTGCACTGAAGATATGGCGCCACTATCTATTGGGACAGGAGTTTGACTTATTTACTGATCATCAGAGTCTCAAGTACATTTTCACTCAGAAGGAGTTGAATATGAGGCAGAGAAGGTGGATGGAGCTGATAAAGGATTATGATTTCTCTATTCAGTATCAGGCCGGGAAAGCCAATGTGGTAGCTGATGCATTGAGCAGACACCCAGTTACTTCGGTAGCAGCACTAAGAGTCAGTGAGTGGCAGTTACTACAGGAGTTCCGAGAGCTCAGGGTTGAGGTGTCTCCCAGAGTTCAGTCTGGATATGTGGCTTTTCTCCGGGTTCAGTCTGCTTTACTACAGAGGATCAGGGATCAGCAGCTGGTAGATCCGAGTCTAGTTCAGATCAGAGAGAGGTTGGCTGCCGGGTCAGTGGAGGATTTCAGCTTATCTGGTGATAGTATTCTGCGGTTCCATGGAAGGGTGTGTGTCCCTGAGGAACCTAGTCTGAGGAGAGAGATCTTGGAGGAGGGTCATAACTCCAAGTGTTCCTTGCATCCCGGAGTCACAAAAATGTATCAGGATTTGAAGAAAGATTTCTGGTGGCCGGGCATGAAGAAGGAGGTCGCGGTGTTCGTATCTCGGTGTTTGACCTGTCAGACTGTGAAGGCATTGGTCAGTCAGAGAAATCCTTGGCATGTGAGCACCCTGTTCATCAGATCCAATGCACATGCTTTCATATTGACCTGACACAATATGATGATGATGTGTAGTATTTTCAGAGAAATCCTTCTACACATCATCATCATATTGTGTCAACACAACCAAATCGAAATATCTATCAATAAAATCAAAAGGCGAGGATCCGTGGCATGTGAGCACAAGAAGTTTGAAGTATTCATCTTCCATTTGAACACATGGATTATTAGAAAAATATAAAAGATGGAATATGGATGAGTAGGAAGGAAAATACTCACAGAGCTCTACTAGTTCGTGTCAGATCCAATTATCTTCTGTGTCTTTGGGTTCGAATCACCAGAGCCTTAAAAAAATTTTTGTTTTTTTTCACCTACAAAAGGAAAAGAAAAATTAGTTCTAAGAAAGAACAAAACAAAAATAAAGTAAAAGAAAACAAGCTAAAGCAAAGTGCTTGGGTTGCCTCCCAAGAAGCGCTAATTTAATGGTCATTAGCTTGACCGTTCAACACTCAGATTTGATCGTGATTGTATCTTTGGTAGCCATCCTGATTTCTCTGTGTCTCGTTCAAGGCTCTTAAGAACATAAGGCTCAAACTTGAAACAGTATCCAAATTTAGTTATGAGCCTTTTTACTTCTTCAAGCAATTTTGATATTCCTTTCCCCCTTCATCCCCTCTTCTTCTTCTTTGCTGCCCTTTCCTGAAATTCTTGATTAGCACACTCAGAAAATGTATCAAATTCAGAAGGTTCTTCAAATAAAATATGCATGTCACAAACAACCTCCTCATCAATTGTTTCTATGCTACAACATGTCCCTGAGTGTGATGCCCTTTTTAAAGAATCAGTTAAGTCAAATTCAATTAAATCACCACAAATATCAAATGTTAATTTTCCTTTTTTCACATCAATGAGAGCTCCAGCTGTGGCCAAAAAAGGTCTACCAAGTATAATAGGGTTTTTTAAATTTTCCTCCATATCAAGAACTATAAAATCAGCAGGTATGAAAAACTTACCAATTTGAATAGGAACATTTTCTAAAATACCAACCGGATACTTTACTGTTGAATCAGCAAGTTACAAAGACATTGAGGTTGGTTTGAGCTCTCCAATGTTCAGTTTCCTGCATACAGACAAAAGTATTAGACTAACACTAGCACCGAGATCACATAAGGCTCGGTCGAAAGTGACACTCCCAATAGAACAGGGGACAAAAAAGCTACCTGGATCTTTCAATTTGGGTAGTAGCTTGTTTTGAATGATGACACTACATTCTTCAGTTAAAGCAACAGTGCCATAATCTTCTATTTTTCTCTTGTTAGATAAAATTTCTTTTAAAAATTTTGCATATGTAGGCATTTGAGAAATAGCATCAATGAGAGGAATATTAATATACAACTTCTTCAAAACTTCCAAAAATTTTCCAAACTGTCTATCTAACTTAGCTTGCACAATCCTTTGGGGAAAAGGAATAAGTGGTTTATATGGTGAATGAGAATTAGATTTAGAATTATCATCTTTACATGGCAAATCACCTTTTGGTTCATCATCCTTGTGGGATGACAAACTATCATGGGACTGCTCATGCTCAGTAGATTTTTCAAAATCACAATCCTTTTCATGATCAAGACTAGGCTCTTTTCTATTGTTCTCAATTTCCCCCTTTGGTTCCTCTAGTTGTTTTCCACTTCTAGTCATTATGACATTACAATACTCCCTAGGGTTAGGTTCGAGCTTAGAGGGTAGTTTCCCAAGGGGTCTGTAAGAGGTGCTAGCCTGCTGTGCAATTTGTGACTCTAAAATTTTATTATAGGCAATAATACCATCTATCCTAGAATCCATTTGATTCATCCTCTCATCCATACTAGAGTCGATCCGTTTCAGTCTCTCATTCATCTCATCACTCTGTTTTTTTTGGAAACCCATAAATTCAGTAAGCATCTCTTCTAAACTAGATTTTTGGGTTTGACTCTGGTTTGACTGTCTTTGTTGGAACCCCCTATTTTCGTTCTGCCCATTATCATGATTATTGCTTTTCCATGAAAGGTTAGGGTGGTTCCTCCATCCAGGATTATAGGTATTAGAGTAGGGGTCATAAGATCTACTTTGGTTGTAACTCCCTAAAGAATTTACTTGTTCCTCACCCCTATCAACAATTATTTTACAATCCTTAGAAACATGACCATGATTACCACAAATCTCACAAGTGACAGAAGAAGAAATAGCATGAGTTTGCATTTTAAAAGTATCAAAATGATTGCACAAATATTCAACTTTCTCAGCTAGGGTGCGAAAATCGTTACCATTATCCTTACCATGAGGAGGTCGATATATCACTCCTCTTTCTCTTGAATTCTGTTCTTGGTTAAGAGCCATCTCTTCAATCATCTGGTAAGCCTCATCCACTGTCTTGTTCATGAAGGCTCCTCCTGTAGCAGCGTCAACAGCGAGGCGTGTTTGATTAAGCAAAGCATAATAAAATGTTTCAATTAAAACCCATCGCTCCAAGCCATGGTGAGGACACTTCCTCTGCAATTCATTATATCGCTCCCATGCTTCACTAAGAGATTCTCCTTCCTTCTGAGCAAATCCTGTGATCTGGTTTCTTAATTGAATCGTCTTACTGGGAGGGAAGTATTTCATGAGAAAAGCATTGGACAGTAGCTCCCAAGTTGTGAACATTCCAGAAGGTTGAGAGTGCAGCCAATCACGTGCTCGGTTCTGAGAGTAAAAAGAAATAAACGCAATTTTAGCGCATCGTCAAAAACTCCATTAATCTTGATGGTATCACACAATTCATGAAAAAGAGATAGATGAATATTAGGATCCTCCATTGGAGATCCCCCAAACTGATTTTATTGAAGCATTGATATGAACCCGGGTTTGATCTCGAAATTGTTCGCATCAATGGCTGGTCTGGTGATACTAGAGTGAACTCCCTGTGCATTTGGAGCAGCATAGTCGCGCAAAGATCTTCTCTCAGCCATCTCCACTACTTCTATAACTTGTGTCTCTTCAAATCTCAATCTCTTTCGTAGTCTCAGAGTCTTGTTTATCTCAGGATCAAAAGGTACAAGTGGTCCTGACCTAAGATTTCTGCGCATGCAAAGTAGATAGATCAAAAAGTTCAAAAGATGCAGAATAATAAAGAGAAAGTCAAAGTCGATCTAAATTTCGAAAACAGTAAACAAAAACAAAAACAAAAACCTAGTCTAGAAATACTTTCAATATTTTCAATATTGACAAAACCAAGGTCCCCGGTAACGGCGCCAAAAACTTGTTGTGTCCGCAAGTGCACGGATACTCGAAGTAATAAAATAGATATCGAACCACAGAGACCTTGTTGTCAAGTACTGAATAATCGATTTCTCGCTAGCTAGGCAATTGGAAAATAGTGAATTAAACTATCGAAAAGAACACAGAGAAAATATCAAAGAGGAAATCGGGACTAGGGGTTCATCTACTTTAATTTCTAGTGACTAGATTAAGATAAGTATTTGTCAATCTAATTCTATTATGGTAAAGATAAAATTTACTTTATAAATAAATTGTCTCGCTCTCGCGCAGACAATCATACAAAGAACTGATCCCCACTCTCGCGCAAGATCTATTCAATGCTGAAAATAAGTAAACCATCAGCTAAGAACTCAAGGATCACTCTCATGCATCCGAATTCTAGGTTGATCACCTCAAGTGGAAACTGAAAGATCACTCTCGTGCATCCGAGTCTCAACACTAGTTTTACTCAAGGGTTTCCAACGACTCGATACTCAATCTCTTGCAATATCAAATCAAGTCTACACATTAACTTAATCCAAAGTATCAAAAATTCAACAAGGCATTATAGCTCTCTAAAAATCAGAATTCGAAGAACAACCTAATCTCTTACGGTAGTTCCAAACTCAATAATTCCTAGGGTTCCGAATTTCAAACAATCAACCTCTCGATCTATTTCGCAAAATTCTAAAACATGTTGATATTTAAGACACAAAGGAGAATTAAAGAACAATCAATCACAAGAGTAAAATTATCATAATAAAATCAGTTTGACAAAATTAGGGTTTTCTAGCCATTAAGAAACAAAGAGATTACACCCCCTTGTCTCATAAAAAGATTAAGTTACCATGATGAAAGGATTACAATAAAACATGTTCTCAGAGTGATAAGGAATCGAAAAGAGGGAAGAAAGATTACAAAACAGGGCTGTAATGAAATTACAGCCTGTAATTTGCTTTGAATAGCGTCGTCACCACTGTTGTGTCGATTTCTCCTTCAATTCAACTCCGAACGCTCTGGAACTTGAGGTGTGTTCTCCTTCACCAGATGAAGCTCTCTATCAAAAATCATGGCCGGAGGTGGTCTATAGGTGGAGAACCGACGAACCCTAGCAATTCCGCCTCTCCCTCAATTTCTTCGTGGATTCTGATAAAATTTTTTTTTTCACTTTCTGTGTTTTCTCCTCTTAAAGATGAGTCCACTGCCTCTTTCGGATCTCAATTTGGACGTCTGGATCAAAAGATATGGTCTTTGCAAGAATCGGGCGAAAAAATTGGAATTCTGAGTTCCAAAATACGGCACCGTGACGATTCATACGGTAGTGCCGTATTTCATTCTGTGAGTTCCGGACAAAAATTACGGTGCCGTGAGAGTTTTTCTCCAAAATACGGCAGTGCCGTATTCTTGCCAAATCTTTCTGGTCATAATTGACAGAAAATACGGCACCGTGAAGATTCATACGGCAGTGCCGTATTTGTGTCAAAACTTTCTAGTTAAATTCGTCCAATTATACGGCACCGTGTACACGTCCACGGCAGTGTCGTATTTCTGCTGAACTTTTCTGTTCTGGATCGCCAATAAATACGGTACCGTGTACTTCTACACGGCTGTGCCGTATTCTCGCTTAGGTCTTCTGGATGAAATCAGCGCAAAATACGGTACCGTGATCATTCTGGGACAAAATACGGCAGCACCGTATTTTCGTCTGGTTGAAAGTGGTGAAATACGATACCGTGTATATTTACACGGCAGTGCCGTATTTTTGCTAGAAGAACCTTTTTGAGTTGAAATTTTATGGGTAGGCTCCTCTTGATGATTAGAACTCATTCATGCATTGATATTGCTCGAAAACCAGTGATAATGATGCCTTTTTACCTGAAATTGATTAAAAAGCAAAGATTGTGTAGATTCTGAAGTATTTGGTAAAAAAGGGTATAAAAGTAAGGTAAAAGAGTAAGACTATGGCTCAAAAGACTACCAAATAAGTATGAAAAACACTATGAAATTTGGAGTCATCACAACCATGTTCAGCGGCGGAAATGGGGAAATAGAGGAAAAATGGGGGAAGAAGGTGGCGGCTGGCCCGGAAACATGCCCATCCGACGAGATCGATGTCGGCGGCAGCAGCACGACGGCGGATGACACCGGAAAAGGAAAAATGGCGCCGATGCGTGCTCACGCAAAAGGAATGCCGAATGTCGCTAGGACTGTCGCCTCAATACCGAACTACGGCCGGAGAAGTCACACGTCGTTGGAGATGGAGGTGGCGACGAGTCTAGGCATCCGTGCACACGAATGGAGGGAGAACGAGGGGGAGATCGTGAGGGAAGAGGGAGGTTGCGGCTTATTAGGGCTCGGCTGCAACTTCCCCTTTTTTTCCAATTTCCAAAACTACCCCTCAGCACTAATATATTTACAAATATAACATTCTCCCCACCAAATAAGAATTTGGTCCTCCAAATTCAAGCAACATCAATAAAATCATTCTCATCCCTTCCCAAAGATCTCAAACATTTACCACATATTTCCTGAGCATTAATATAAGAAATACATCAAGAACCTGAACCAAAGATGATGGTAATGTAAACCATTTGCCACAAGACCAAAATGCTCCAACATTTCCCAAGGTCCAACAAAACCAAAGATAACTTACCATCCTTTCCAAACCTCTTATCTCTTTTATAGGTAACACTTTCATAAATACATTACTTTATGCCTCCAACAACATTTACTTATGTGCTGAACTATCTTTGCCGCAATCATTAACATCTGAGAACCCAATAAAATTATTTTCTAGGTATACCCCAAAACAATGGTGTCCTATAACTTCATCCATACAAAGCCTCAAAATGAGTCATTTAAATATCAAAGTAGTAGCTCTTATATAATCAAACTCTGCCATGTATAGGCATCTCTCCTTTCGATCACAAAATTTAGAGCATTCACTCTTAACATGTCCAAACATGATATAATGACACCAAATCTAATCATATGGTTATAAACTCATGTGAACAAAACTCTCTCACATAAATAGGAGTGGATCATTTTCATAAATCATCATATTACCAACTCAACAAGAGGGATCATAAGATCAATAATAACATCATAAACAAGTATAATCACATGATCCTAACAAAATAGATGAGCATCTTTCTTATAATCCGTTACAAATCCCTCAAGGTATCATCAGTATGGATGATCAAAACCAGAAACATATGTGATCAACAGATCATAACCAAATATACTCATGATATCATCAGCTGAGTAAGTACCATCATAGGATCAACACAAGATCATCACCATAAGTTCATTACCAGATCATCAGCATACGACCATGATTAATTTTGAACACAAGATTGTGATCAAAGATCATGTACTATTATAAAGCCAAAATAGATATGATCAAACAACAAAATCAAGATCCATAATATCATTTCAAAATCTTAATGCAATGATATTAAATTCAAACTTAGTATCATTCTTGGCCAACACAATGTCATAATGATCATCATATCAAAGGCAACTTGCTTACACCATGAAATTCCAAATTTAGATATGATCATTGTTACTTACAAAACAAGCATGCTCACAAGGGCAGAATCAAATATACTAATCAAATCAAACATAACCAAAAGATCATTAACACATGTGATCATCAAATCATATCATAATTATACTTGATCATCAAATAAAAATCAATATGACTATGTAACCATCAATATAATCAAGTGTGCTCACAAAACATTATCAAGATTAAACATATTCACCATATTTTAACTTTGGAATAAGTCACCTCTTAGAGATCAAAACATAAGTCATGCATGATCAACATAACAACATTTCAATTAATAAAATGTTTCCTCTCCAATCACAACTTTCAAGTCCTTTACTTATAAATATCAATCAATACCATGAACAACAAAATTATTCTGGAAACAATAACTATCAGTTTCATCTTTTCTTTAACATATTCAATTGCTTACCAATAAGCCAAGTAAATATGTCCTTCCACCAAAAGAAAAAACTCAAATGATCATCATGTGATTTATATAAATAGCAACTATTCTTCATCTCATTAGCCTCCAAACCAAAGCAAGGGCAACAAAACAACCCCTTGAGCCAAATTTAATCCACAACATATACATACATTAATTACATCACCAATGTCTTGGCTTTTCAAATAATCCACTTCTTCTTCTAAGAAGCATCGTATAAAATAAAGGGCATAAAACACAAACACATTAAACATATATTAGAATACCCTATAATCCTAAGGGCCTTAAACTCCTTAGACTTAACCTCACAGCCTTAACAACCTTATAAATCAACCTCGCTCTGATACCAAATTAATTGTCACGACCCAAACGAGCACCAACCCAATACGGTTAGCTAAATGCTCAGGGGTGTAACATTATAATCAAATGATCCAACAACTTATCCAAAACAAATCCACATTTATACAACCTACACAAGAACCATATAAATCATAATACAATTACTCATCTCATAAATCCTTTTTCACAATGACCAAAATATTTATCAACAACAATACATGAGAACATTAATCAAAATAATCATTTACATCATTATTACTCCAAGTTCAACTATCTATCTATAACATGACGACAAGATCTGTAGTTTCTACTTCTAGCTACCATCATCAACAATATAAACAACTCTCTACCTGGAGGCAAAACAAAATAAAGGACGTTAGCTCAAATAGCTAAGTAGGAACCACAACAAATATGCATGCATCAAGATAACTGAACCATAACCAACATCATACTCATAACAACAAAAATGTACATAATGATATCCAGAATACATAATCAGTACAATATCGTGTAATTAAGAGCAATGACCATAAACAACACCATTACGCGTCCACACTCTTATCAAGAGTGTTTTCATCGTCGCTCGCACGATGAAACAACTGCTCTTAACTAGCAGTTCGGCAGTGTTACATCCAACACCTAGGAAACCTTGGACAATCCAAAAGGATTCCAAATAGGTAACCGATACAAAACCAGTCTCATAGCCAATACATGGCCTCTGGTACAAAAACATGGTCCACTGGCTTATAAAACTCAGCCCCTGGCTAACATCAGCCAGTCACAGATCACAAAGTGCCACGACATATATCATACATGCATATATCAATACAGCACATCATAACTATACAACTTAGATCACAAGCCCATAAGCTCATCCACATGATTCCTTTACCATATCATTAATAAATGTTGTAACCGGTAATCCATTTAAACAACCATTATAAAATATCAATCACCACCACATCCATATCAACAAATGCAATGTGGTACATCACATAACTCATGAAACATTAATTAACCATAAGCACATGTATGCATCAACGAATGACTACATAGGAGCACAACGGAGTAGAAGCAAAGACAATAAAGAAAGAGCAACAAGATATCATGACATCAAATCTTTACTTATAACATATATATTTTACCAGCACTATGTCATGATTCCAAAAACAAAGAAAACGATTCCTACCTTTATCGCTGACGCTCCTAGCATATTTATACCTTCCAGTTCTTGAATCATCTTGTCTAGCTCGAACCAAGTATTATCTATAATATCACAAAACAAAATAAATCACTAATGATATCACCAATCTCTACTTTCACTTATTTAATTAATATCAACAAGTGTACATATATATACCTACATATACCCATATATACGCATGTACACGTGCATACACTTGTACACATCATTCCAATTTATCCCAATAATCATTTATAAATTTACTCTTTCATACCAATCATTTACCTCAATACCATTCTCATTAATTAATTCATCAATATTTAAACATGTATTTACAATTCTCATATACTTGTACACATACGTATACCCATATATACGTATAAATGTACATGTACACCCTCACATAAATCACTATCATAAAAACTCTATAAAAAAAAGGAAATAAAAGGGTAAGTCATCATTACCAAGCAATACGCCGGAAAGATTGTCAGTGACGACACATCGGCACAATGGGAAGACGATCCAAAACTCCAAATCTGTCCGTGCTTCACTGGCAGCCCACTCTAGGTCAAGACGGACAGTGGCAACAACACAATGCAGAGACATCAATGGCGGCAGCGCAACGCAGGAGCAGTAGCAGCCGACAGCGGCGCGGCCACGGACGGCGGCACAACAACCCTGTTCAGCGGCGGAAATGGGGAAATAGAGGAAAAATGGGGAAGAAGGTGGCGGCTTGCCTGGAAACACGCCCATCCGACGAGATCGATGTCTGTGGCAACAGCACGACGGCGGATGACACCGGAAAAGGAAAAATGACGCCGATGCGTGCTCATGAAAAAGGAATGCCGAACGTCGCTGGGACTGTCGCCTCGACACCGAACGACGGCCGGAGAAGTCACACGTCGCCGGAGATGGAGGTGGCGACGAGTCTGGGCATCCGTGCACATGAATGGAGGGAGAACGAGGGGGAGATCGTGAGGGAAGAGGGAGGTTGCGGCTTATTAGGGCTCGGCTGCAACTTCCCTTTTTTTTCCAATTTCCAAAACTACCCCTCAGCACTAATATATTTACAAATATAACAGCAGGCGGGGAGCAGACCGAGCTGGAGGAGGCTGAAGCTTACCTGGAGCTCGAAGGCAGTGGAGAGCTAGCAAAGGTGTCGAACTGGAAGGCGGCGGAGAGCAGGCGGCGGTGAGCGAGCGGCAGAGCTAAATCCGGAGGGGAGCTTTCGGAGGGGAGCTGGACATCATGACAGCAGAGGAGGAAGAGGGTCACGGGCTGATCTGGAGCAGGGTTGAGCGGACGAAGAAATCGTAGATGCAGAGGGTCACAGGCTGATTCTCCAGTTTACCTGCTTCTCTCACACAGCACTAAATCGCTGGTGCGCCCAGCGCAGCTAATTCCCAAACACCCATCCCAAACCGAGCCTAAATCCTTTTCATACTGTTCCTCGTGGGTTACAGTTTGTACAGCTTCGGTATCACCTATCAAAGGCCATCAAAATGATTGCTGTTTGTTCTGCCCGCAACACCCCCAGCGCTTCCCTATTTGATTGGTTGTTAGAAATATTCTCTTAATTATATCGACATGTACTGAGACATAAAATTAGTAGAGCTTGAAGCACCAAGTTTTAGTACGACTCATGTTAATTAAAGACCAGTGAGGGAAATTTCATTTCATTTTGTTCCGGGGTGTCTATTATAGTTAAGCTTGGTTTCTGTTTCTTGTTATTGCTTATAACTATTGTTAATAAAGAGTTAATTAAAGCTAACTTGAACTCGAGTCCTTTCTCAATTTGTGTTATTTCTTCATCGTTAGGAAGACACGTTGACAACTTAGGATATTGTTGGCATGACATTGTATAATATTGTGGTTGTGTTTAGGTCGCTTGTTTTTGCCACATATTCAGCTTAATGAAATCATAGGCTGATAGTATGCAGTTGCCTAATTCTGATAGAAAATTAGCTCAAAATTATTTTTTAACTCATAATAGTTACACTAATGTTCCGCATTGATTTGTAATATCTGACACGTTGATATGTGACGATTATAATAATGAGTAATCATTTGATTAATAAATTTAAATTAAATAGCGAAGTTCTAAATTTGGGCGTTGGCCTAATCTTATTGAAATGTAGCAATTTGCCACTTAATTTCAACAAGCATCTTTCTTATATTTCATTTTTGAACTCAAAATGTCGTAGGTGTCAAGATTATTATTTAGACAAAAAACTTGTTGGTTATTGATTTGTCTTTAGTTATTCAATCAATCAAAGTAATAATGTCAAACCTTGGTTGAGTTACTGTAGTATAGTGTCATGTTTACGAGCAAAGCATTTAAGAACAATGCATATAAAAAAGTCACGAGTTATGTTTTCTCTAATTAATTTTACTTGCTAAATGTTTTCATGCTACACAAAAAGTGTTGCTATATACTTCATGTACATTTAGTTATGTTAATTACTTCTTAGAAGTACTTCATTCATTTCTAGACAAGCACGATAAAACTATTAAAACACTTTATAAGATCAATAGATTAACATTTAAATGTAGAAACCTCTTGACTGAATTTATTAGACGAAGACAGCATCATTAGTCTTCTTTTCACTACATACTGCTTAAAAATACTTTACACCTTTAAGAAAATCACTTCACGTTCTAAAATTTCTATAACATCTTCATATGCATATACTAGAATGCTTTAGAGTGATAAAAAAAAAGGTGAAAAAAAAAATAACTTGCGAAATCATCCTAGCATGCTTGAAAATTCTCATATGTACATGCTAGCACAAATTACAAAGATTTAGAATGAAAAAAAGATTAAAATGACCTCGAACCATATAGAATCCCTGTATGCATATGATCAAATATCTTAGGAAAAGACAAATACATCATCAAACAATTATTATCTAAAAACACTAGGCAAATATTTAAAAGTATTATACTGGGATAGAAATGCCTTACAACGTTCAAAATCACTTTTCACGTGTCAAGACATATATAGCAAATTTAATATAGAAGATATTTTTTTTTTTTGAAAATATCTCACTATGCTTGTTGTAATGTTATTAAAATACAACTAATTATTAAAAAATCTTACTTTGGTAGTGACGTGGATCAGTTTTATCATCCATTGATAAACACTCAAAATAGCTTAACTTGTCTCTATAGTATGAATTAAGCTCCTACATTTCTTTATTTCCATCTTTCGCACTCCTACATGTAAGAAGAAGACCTTGAGCATGGTTGTGGCATTCTCTCTTTAATTCTTAAATTAGATTATGTTTGAAGAAATGAATTATGGAATCTTAGGCCCCTCAAGAATGCTTACCTATGTCTCTTAAAATTTTTAAGTATTTATGCTTGTGTGTCCAAGGAAATCCTAATAGTGTGTTTTCTTGGATGAAAAACTAGAAGGAAAAAACGAAAAACATATTAAATCTAGATGCAAAATGCTTCTAGATTCAATGTACTTTTCATTCTTTTCTCTTAATTTTCCGTCTAAGGAAATACAACCTAAGTGATGCAATGTTTGGTCTTGTTCTCGTAAACAGTTTCCTTTCATTTAACATATTTTCTTATGTGGTTTGTGGTTTAGTTGCTCACAAACCCACCTAATCTATTTAGCCATGCTTCTCAGAATTTTTATTATTGAGAACAAGTTAGCATGGGTATTCCATGTGGCCTAAGTCTTGTGACCTTAGTTTCTTAACTTCCTTAAGAACTATTAGCTTTAGTTCTCCCTAGAATTTAGATATCTAAGGTGTCTTCTTTCATTGACATACTACTAAAGAACTTATTTTCTTGAGAGCTCAATTTTTGATAGCTGGGTCTCTTGATAGCTATTGGATCAGCTACTTCTCATGTGCACCTTTTAACTATTGCAACAATGATGACTTGCTTTATGAGAAAGTTATGTCAAATCAGTGATCCCCAACTCACCTCCTTGCATAGTGGTATTATCATTAATCCCCCATGTATCGTGTCATAAATCATCTGAGTAATACAATGAATAGGATTAAGCATCCTTTTAAACTCATGCCCTCTAATCTACCAAAGCAAATGGTATATGTTTTGAGAGACAACTTCATGTGAGGGTGATCTTCTTTGGGTACCATGCCTTTCTCTTTCTACCTTCTTTTGTAGATTTTTTTCATGGACTTGGATGACTTTGTTTCTCTAAAAAATCTTTCACATTATTTTGTCGCTAAAAACATGCACTATTTCCTTTGGTAGATTAGAGAACTTTTACATGACTATTGTAAAAATTATGACTTGCTTTATGAGAAATTTTTGTCACATCACTTGTCCCAACTATCAATGCCAACTCCTTGCATAGTGGTATTATCATTAACCCCCATGCCTTTCTCTTTGTACCTTTTTATAAATTTTTTATAGACTTGAGATTTGTTTCTCTAGAAAAGAGTTTAGAATTTTTTTTTTTTCTAAAAGCACTAAAGGCTGTGTTTCTTTGAACGAAAAGCTAGAAAGAAAGAATGTAAAGTACATTGAATCTAGTAGCATTTTGCGTCTAGATTCATTATATTTTCTGTTCTTTTCTTTCAGTTTTCCATCCAAGGAAACACACTATAAGGCTCTGATTCTTTTTATTCTTCTACTTGTACATATTTGAGGTGATCTAACAAAGTTGTGTCATGCCTTGCACGTTCGCATACAAATATACGATCAAAATAATATTTTTGTCTAATTCTTTTAATATACCTTGTGTTTGCCTTGTTTAGATTTTGTCTCACCAGTGTTACAATTTAGAACATTTATAATATGCCTATTTAGAACATTAACTAGTAGTCTTTAACCTAAAAACTTGCCTCTACGAGAGTTCTCATGTTGAGCATTTAAGTCCACATGCACCCAATCACTCATCCAAAACCTTCATAGTGTATAAACCAAAAGCTTGAATCTTAAATCCCCAATCACTCAACCAAAACCTTCATAGTGTATAAACCAAAAGCTTGAATCTTAAATTAGATGATCTTGGAGTATGGCCTTCTAGAGCTTGGGTTTATGCCATTTACTTCTATGAACATAGGTCATACATTATCTTGAGGGTATGACCCCCAAGCTATGCGCTTAAGAGGTCAGGCCTTTTGAGTGTGTACTTGAGCATAGGGGTCTTATTAGCACTATGCTAATAGCAAAGCACTATGGATTTGTGCCCAAGAACCCAAGTTTTGTTAGAATTCTAAATATTACAATTCTTACTTCTGCTATTTCTATCAAAAATCCTTAGGGTGCATGCTCAAGAGCCGAGTCTTAATGAGTATACCTAATTGCACATGTCTTGTTTTTATCATCCTAAGTGCAACGCCTTAGAGTGTGTCACTGAGAGCCCAAGTCTTTAGGAATGTACCAAATAGCATTGGTATTTCTTACATTGTCTTGAGAACAAAGTTATGTGTAACTAAGAACCCAAGTATTTTGAGAATTTATATGAGAGTGAGGTCTTATCCATACTATGCTAACAACAAATATGCTAGAGTGTGTGCTTGATAACCTACATATTGGGGAATATATCTAAGAGTGCAAGTCTTACTTGCAGAATCCCAAGAGCAAAGTCCCTAGGTTGTGTGCCTTAAAACCTATCTTTGAGAGTATGCTTTAGGGCATAGGTATCATCTACACTATTATGAAAGTTTGGATTGATAGTTGTTGTCTCCTAGGTGATGGTTATATAATCAATTTTTGATTTTCATATAGAGCAAGATTTTTTGAATTGATTCTAGGTACATATAGCAAAATATTTTTATGATATGAATTTTCATAAATCGAATTATTATCTAGGGATGTGACAAAAACACTATGAATTTGTGCCCAAGAACCCAAGTTTTGTTAGAATTCTAGAGATTATAATTCTTACTTGTGCTATTTCGATCAAAAATCCTTAGGGTGCATGCTCAAGAACCGAGTCTTAATGAGTATACCTAAGTGCATATGTCTTGTTTTTATTATACTAAAAGGCAAACTCATAGTTGGACACATGAGAATTTATGTCTTTGTTGTATGCTTGAAAGTGTAAGTTTTATCTATTCCATCCGAAGTGCAACGCCCTAGAGTGTCACTAAGAGCCCAAGTATTTAGGAATGTACCAAATAGCATAAGTATTTCTTACATTGTCTTGAGAACAAAGTTATGTGTAACTAAGAACCCCAAGTATTTTGAGAATTTGTATGAGAGTGAAGTCTTATCCATCCTATTCTAACAACAAATATGCCAGAGTGTGTGCTTCATAACCTATATCTTGGGGAATATATCTAAGAGTGCAAGTCTTACTTGCAGAATCCTAAGAGCAAAGTCCCTAGGTTGTGTGCCTTAAAACCTATCTTTGAGAGTATGCTTTAGAGCATAGGTTTTATCTACACTATTGTGAGAGTAAAGCCCCCAAGGTGAGCACTTCAGAATCTAAGTCTTTGATGAATCTTAGAGCATAGATCTTATTTGTACTCTCTTGAGAGTGAAGCCACAAGATGCACACTTAACCTATCTTTGAGAGTATGCTAGAGAGTGCATGTCTTATCCAAACTTTCCTATGAGGGAAGCCCTTAGGGTACATATTTGTTCGAAAACTCTAGCTGGGAAATATACCTAAAAGCAAAAAATCTTACTTATATTATTATGGGAGCAAAGCCACCAAGTTGCATACTCGATAATCTAGGTCTTTATGCATATAACCTTATGAACAACTGTATTTAAAAAATATAACATAATCTATAATTGAATAGTAAAATATTTAGATATCTTAGTCATCATAGGATCGAGTAAGAAATTGTGATATATCAATAACTATGAAATAATGAAATGATAATAATCATAATATGCACAAACTAAGACGTCGAGAAAACCAGAAGCAACTATGAAATCACAGTCTCTAGCGGAGTGGCATTAATTTGCTGCAACTTATTTTACGCGCATGTATAACCTTGGCCGTTGTTGATCATAAAACCAGAACTAAAGGCACAGTTTTGCAGTTTGAGCGATGGTAGCCTCCACAATTCTAATCAATATCCATAAGAATAATCCCCATTCATGTCATTTTGCATATATATATATATATTTGCGATACTGAGGTTGGAACCTGAGGTTGGAACCTGATCACAATTCTAATCAATTCTAATCATTGCTTGGAACCTGAGGTTGGCTAGAAGATGCACTAAACTGGTTTTGCTGTATTAATGAAGTTTCATAATGCAACTGGGCATTTGAACTAATAACTTGAGGATTAGAGGAGAATCTGGGAGTATGGTCATCACCATATCTGACAGAATCTGCGTTTCCTGAAGATGGAAGTAAAAATTCACATGAACCAAGAATTAGAATCTTATAAGAAATTATGGTAAAAATTAAATTATAAACAGTGCATTATTTTCAACAATATTCATTTGGACAAAAATGAGTCACCAACCCAATTTACAGAAAAAATCAAATCCTTGATAGTGGACTTATCATAAGGTTAACAAGGAGAAAAGGTTCAATTACCTCCAGTCACTATTGGTGCGTCAATGGAATGCTTAGTTGATATTGACATATATTGTTGTAAGGCATGTTGGTCACATGACGCAGGAAATTGTGTCAAAGCTAGAGATTCACTTCGGGTAGTTATTGTCTTCTTCGGCTTCAAGCTTAAAAGAGCCTTGCCATCATACTCAATCACATAATCCCAATTCTCATATGCTCTGTTTACAAGTGCATCGACAAATACCTATAATAAAAAAGAACAAAACCTAAACCAGGAAAGGCCGGACGGCAGTGCCGAACATGACAGAGAAAGAGAGATTCTACAACTTCTTGGGAGGACTTCAGGATTGGGCACTCCTTGAGTTACAGCGCAAGGGAGTGACCACTTATAGAGAGACAGTGTGTGCAGCTGACGGACTGGTAGACTTGAGGGGGGCTCGGTCTACCATGACAGCAAAAGGAACTTCTTCTGTGTCCTAGAGCCGGCCGGTAGTGCCGACCAAGCAGAAGAAGTTTGTGCCTAATTGGAAAGGCAAAGGCAAAGCAGTGGTGCATCAGACTCAACAGAAGAAGCCTGAGTCTAGCGCCAAACCCAAGTTTGCATGCTTTATTTGTGGTGGGCCTCATATGATGAGGGAGTGTCCCACTATGAAGAAGATAGCTGCACTTGTAGCTGAAGATGAGGAAAAGGGACAAGGAGACCAGGGATGTGCATCTGTTAATCCATTGGTGATTGCCAATGTGAGTGCTAGGTCTTCCCCTTTGATGTATGTCGACATGAGCCTGAATGACACACGGATAACTGCTATGGTGGATACTGGGGCTACACACTTATTTGTATCTGATAGAGTGAAAGAGCAATTGAAGTTGAGGGTTAGCCAGAGTACCACTAGTGTCAAGACTGTGAATGTTGTGGCAAACAGGATTTCTGGAGTTTCATATGATGTTCCTGTGAAGTTGGGGTCATAGTCAGGGAGAGCACATGCAATGGTAACGCAATGGTAACCCCACTTGATGACTTTGATGTGATTATTGGGTTGGACTTGCTTCGGCGTGCCAAAGCAATTTCACTTCCCCATCTGAATGGACTGCAGATTTTTGATGAAAAGACACCTTGTTTCATCCCTTGCTAGGCATTAGCTAAGGTTGAGAAGGACAAGAAGGGTAAGGAGGTGATTTCAGCCTAAACCCTTGCTAAAGGAGTTCGGCATGGAGATTCTACCAATCTGGCGCATATCAGATTAGTAGAAGATATCCCTGAGTTGAGATCTTCACCAGGACAGCCGAGGGGACATAAGAGAGAGCCGACCACTTTCTCTAGTTCAGGAGGCCGATTGGTAGATGGAGCTTGCTTGGGGGCGGCCAAGCTTACTTTGGGGGAGCGTACTCAGTAGTTGCCTGCAGCTACAGGGGGATTGTTACAAGAGTTTGCAGATGTGAACCCACCCGAGATGCCTAATGTTAGGCCCATGGAACTTGGGCCTGGTGGAACTTGGGCCTGGTCCAAAAAGCAGCAAACACAAAAGCGGCACCCAAATTTGGGGCAAAATCCGGTCAACAATTAATGTTGACCCAGCATTCGGATCGGCGTCGTCATCCTTGACGCAGCGATCGAATGCAGCGTCGTCTTCCCCACGGAAGTCGGACGCGGCGGTAGCGTTCCCGCAGAGCTCGGACGCGGGAGACGAGGATGGCTGTGGATGATGCAGAGCGGTAGAAAGGAAACCTTCGGTGCCGCCTTCCCGATTTGGAGGTGTGGACGCGGTCGTAGGCGGCAGACACGGAGGTGAAGCAAAGGAGCGTGGAAGCAGGGAGCGAGCATCTGCCTCTGCCTTATAAAAAAACATCCAGCGGACGGAAGAGTGGGGGATCATCGGGCGCAACTCCATCTTCACCACTTGAGAGGTTTAGAGAGGGTTAGAGAGTTGATTGAGCAAGGTTCGGCGTTTAGGTGAGACGCCGGCGAGCAAATTCGGTGAGTGAGATTGAGAGATCTGTAGCTGGCCACCAGGGGGTCGCCGGCGAGGGAGGGGAAGCGGACGTCGACGACAGGGTCGTCGGCGACGAGGAAGGAGGATTTTGTAAGATTTACATTGAGAATAAGCCTTCTTCCCATCAATCTTCCCCTGCTTTTGTGTTTCTTCCACGATGACGACAGATCTCAGCGGCAGGCGGCTGCTAGGGTTCCAGTGACGACGGCCATCGGCGAGGCAAGGCGATAAGATGTTCTCTCTCGGCCTGCACGCTCCGTTTCCCAGCGAACAGCGGCGACGCGAACGAACGATCGTTCTTTCGAAACGAAGACGATAACGTTCGAACGCGCCGAGGCATTCGAACCAAGGAGGAGACAACACGAGCAGCGGTCAACGACCGAAATTAAAGAAGAATTCCGAAATCAGCACAGTGAACGTAATTTCGATTTTGCGCGATGACGTAGAGAGGCTGACGTGCGGTGACGTCAGCAAATCAGGATTAGCGGCGTTAATTTTGACCCGCTGGTCAAAATTGAGGTAATTTAACTTAGGTTTCGATTTTCCAAATTAGGATTAGGGTTTTCTGACTCTTTTTCGATTTGGGGGTGATTTTGTGCCCGGAGAATTAGGGTTTCCGAATTAGAGTGAAATTACGCTGGGAATCCTAGGATTTCACGCCCGGTCTGGTGTTCTATTGGACTACCTTAGGGTGGAGCGTGACAATTGGTATCAGAGGACGTGTGGCCCAACCAGGACAAAGGTAAAGCCAAGGTGGCTGCTAAACCTGAAGAGATGGTGAACTAGGGTAGGGTGATCACATAGCACAAATCAAGAAGGTGCTCGGTCTGACTGGTGAAGGGGACAATGCGATGGTTCCCCAGGCGGAAATTCTTCAGAGGATAGTGGAGCAACAGAGGTTACAGATCGAGACTCAGAGGTTGCAGATCGAGGCTCTACAGCAGACTCTGGAGAGTCTAATTAACTTGCCAGAGCAGATGGTCTGCATGCGAGAGGAGATGGGGGCCGAGATCGTCGTACTGCGTTTGGCCCTAACGCAGGTATCACGATCGACCACGACGGTGGAGCAGGAGGCTCCCAAGCCGAAGGTTCGCATCCCTAAGCTAGCAAAGTTCGGGGGGGGGGCTCGATCGTCCAAAGAGGTAGAAAATTTTATTTGGGATATGGAACAACTATTTTCTGCAAATCATGTTCAGCAAGAGAATGAGTGCAGGTGTGCATCAACTACCTTACAGCCGATGCGAAGCTTTGGTGGAGGACCAAAGTTAGCTCGACATCGGGAGCTTCTAGGGAGACCTTCCGTGAGTAACTGCGGCAACAGTTTCTTCCTGGAAACTCGGCGGATCAGGCATGTGGTAAAGTGGATCGGCTGAGGCACACTAGGTCAATCCAGGAGTACGTTAGGGCGTTCTCTGCGTTGATGTTGGAGCTACCAGACATGGCGGAAGGTGACAAGAAGTATTTCTTCATCCGGAACCTTCAACCATGGGCAGAAGTGGAGGTCCGACGGAATTCCCCACTTGATTAGAGAGCGGCTGCGGCGGTGGCTGAGTCCTTGGTGGATAATCACAACTCCAGATCAGCACCACCAAGGTAATCCAGGTCACCACCGAAGCGCGGCTCCCCGCCGAGGGCTAGAGTTCCAGAAAGGGGTAGACCCTTTCCCCAGCAGGATAGAGGTTCACTGGAACGACAAGAGCCACATCGTCCTGCGGGAAGGACGCATGCAGAATCGAAGACACAAAGTTACTTTCTGTGTGGCGGTCCTCACTGGATGAAGGACTGTCCAACCAGACAGAAGATCATGGCTATCGTGACGCAGGAGCCAGCTATGGAAGCTGAAGTCAACACCGAGAAGGTGAGGGTCGATGCGCTACAGGTAACTCCGAACACTGCCACGAGGGCGCAGCAGTGTCGGATCAGGTATATCGGGGCTATGGTTGCAAGAGATCTGCCCGTGATAGAGATCGAGGGCGATGCCCAAGTTGGGTGGGGGAGAATTGTCAGGCCCGTGGAACTTGGGTCTGGTCCAAACCCAAGCCCAAGCAGCAAACATAGAAGCGGCGCCCAAATTTGGGGCAAAATCCGGTCAACAATCAATGTTGACCTAGCATTCGGTTCGGCGTCATCATCTTCGACGTAGCGATCGAACGCAGCGTCGTCTTCCCCACGGAAGTCGGATGCGGCGGCAGCGTTCCCGCAGAGCTCGGACGACGCGGAGCGGTAGAAAGGAAACCTTCGGCGCCCCTTCCCGATTTGGAGGTGCGGATGCGGTCGTAGACGGCAGACACGGAGGTGAAGCAGAGGAGCACGAAAGCAGTGCCTTAAGCAGGGAGCGAGCATCTACCTCTGACCTATAAAAAAATGTCCAGCGGACGAACGAGTGGGGGATCATCGGGCGCAGCTCCATCTTCACCACTTGAGAGGTTTAGAGAGGGTTAGAGAGTTGATTGAGCAAGGTCGGGCGTTTGGGTGAGACGCCGGTGAGCAAATTCAGTGAGCGAGTTTGAGAGATCTGTAGCCAGCCACCAGGGGGTTGCCGGCGAGGGAGGGGAAGGGGACGTCGGCGACGAGGAAGGAGGATTTTGTAACATTTACATTGAGAATAAGCCTTCTTCCCATCAATCTTCCCCTGCTTCTGTGTATCTTCCGCGGCGACGACAGATCTCAATGGCATGCGGTTGCTAGGGTTCCAGCGACGACGGCCGTCGGCGAGGCAAGGCGAGATGACATTCTCTCTCGGCCTGCACTCTCCATTTCCCGGCCAACGACGGCGACGCAAACGAACGATCGTTCGTTTGAAACGAAGACGATAATGTTCAAATGCGTCGAGGCATTCAAACCAAGGAGGAGTCAACACGGGCAGCGGTCAACGACCAAAATTAAAGCAGAATTCTGAAATCGGCACAGTGAATGTAATTTCGATTTTCCGCGACAACGTAGAGAGGCTGAAGTGCGGTGACATCAGCAAACTGGGATTAGCAATGTTAATTTTGACCTGCTGGTCAAAATTGAGGTAATCTAACTTAGGGGTTTTGATTTTCCGAATTAGGGTTAGGGTTTTCCGACTCTTTTTCCATTTGGGGGTGATTTTGCACCTGGGGAATTAGGGTTTCCGAATTGGAGTGAAATTACGCCAGAAATCCTAGGGTTTCCCGCCTGGTCTTGTGTTCCGTTGGACTACTTTAGGCCGGGGCGTGACACCTAAGGTGTTACCACCTAGGAGGGACATCGACCATGCCATTGAGCTTGTGCCTGGAGCAGTTCCACCGGTACAACCTCCTTACAGGATGGCACCTACCGAGCTAGCTGAGCTTAGGCGGCAGTTAGATGAGTTACTAGAGTCTAGGTACATTCAACCTTCGAAAGCATCCTATGGAGCACCTGTTTTGTTTCAGAAGAAGAAGGATAGGAGCTTGAGGATGTGTGTGGACTATAGGGCACTAAATAAGGTGACCATGAAGAGCGCCTATCCTATACCCTTGATCTAGGATTTTCTTGATCGGCTTGTGCATACCAAGGTGTTCAGCAAGCTAGACCTTCATTCTGGGTATTGGCAAATCAGGATTGTTGAAGGAGATGTGCCTAAGACCACATGTGTGACGAGGTATGGGTTATATGAGTTCCTGGTCATGCCTTTTGGGCTGACCAATGCCCCTGCTACCTTCTGTAACCTCATGAACAACATACTTCATCCCTTCCTGGATAAGTTTGTTGTTGTTTATTTGGATGACATTGTGATTTATTCTGCTAATATGGAGGAGCACAGGGAGCATCTGAAGCATGTCTTGATAGTTCTGAGAGAGAACCAGTTATACCTGAAGTTGGAAAAATGTGATTTTGCCAAGAATGAGATAGAGTTTCTAGGCCATGTCGTGGGTCCAGAAAGAGTTAGGATGGACTCTGGGAAGGTTAAGGCTATCTGGGATTGGCCTACACCTTCATCTGTTAGCACTTTGAGGTCCTTTCTTGGACTTGCTAACTTTTACAGGTGTTTCATAGAGGGCTACTCTTGGATTGTGGCGCCTCTGACTGACCTTCTAAGGAAGGATACTGCATAGTGTTGGGAGGCCAAACACCAAGATGCATTTGACCGGCTGAGGAAGCAGGTTACTTCAGAGCCTATTTTGAGACTCCTAGACTTTTCATTACCTTTCGAGGTACACACAGATGCCTCTAATGCATTGTATTTACACCACATTTTTGTCTATATTTTATATCATATTTTGAGCTTATTTGCATGATTTTGTGCTTATTTTGGTATTTTTACTTCACTTTGCACGGAATCTTCACTTTTCTTAGTTTTTATGAAAATGTAGGTAAAATCACCCAAAAATAAAGGATTTCACGAGTTTTGAAGATAAAGCATGATTCCTGAGGAGATCACGAGCTTACACATCGAATTTGGAGTTGAAATAGTGAAGAATGCAAGAATTACGGCTCGACGATTGGCCGTAATTTCGAGTTCGAGCAATGGGCGAAAAATGGCTAAGTATAGATATGCACATAAACTTTCACGAGTGAAGCCATAAATCCGTTACGGGCCGTGAATGTTTCTGTGACATAAGGGCTGTACTCACAGAAAGAATCACGGCTGTGGCCATAAACACGTTACGGACCGTAAAAACGTCCACCCGATGAGTTTTTCACTCGATTCTCCATCGGTTCGAACCAGATTTTAACCAAACCTTGCAAAACTATTCCTTGATGGGTTTCAAACTGGTCCAACTATAAAAGATCTAATTTTTCAAGGAAAAAAGGAGCTTTTTTGGATGAACACAAGCGGCAGCGGCGACAAGGGCGAAAGTTGATTTCCGAGCAAAATTCCAACGAGATTTCACGCAAAAGCAACGATTTAAAGACTCTTCTTCATCTCTAGATCGAGGGGAAGCGATTTTTATTGTTGTCTTAGTGAATTCTTGCAATTTTTCTACTAGATCTATGCTTGTTCATCACTTAAACACGTATTTCCTTAAGAACATGAGTGAGTAGATCATTGTTTCGGGATTTAGGGCTTAGCCCGCTAACTTTTATGAATTAATCTTTATTCATACTCTTTTTATACGAAATTATTATCATGATTTGACTGCGATTGCGTTTATTTCGTAATATACCTTGGCCACGTATAATTGCGTCTTAGACGTTGCGAGAAGGACCGAGAGGTGAATCGCAACGTCCGATCTATTTCAGTTGAACCTTCGAATCCAATCACGAGAGTAGGTTGGATTCGTCTGAAGGATTTAATAGCTTTTCATAGAACTTAATGAATTTAGTTAGGTTAACTGTCACGAGAGTATGGAGTTAACTTAATTAAACACCGTATTACACTCCGAGAGGAGGTAATATGTACATTAGGAAAAGTTCCTTTCATGATAGATATTTTCTATTGATTGAGTAATCTTTATAAGATTCTTAATAGTCAGTGTGGTGAAACCCAGAAATCCTGATTCTCTTAGAACTTGAACCCTCTAAAAGCTGCTTTTGAATTGTTCGTACTTAGAAGTTCATCACCATAGCATACTTGGTTTGCTTAGATTCAAACAAGTCGAGAAGTTAGTACTTAACTACGTAGTCCTGGTTGGGAACGATAATCTTTTTATTACTTCGATAATTCTGTGCACTTGCGGAAACCTATCAGCCTCAGACAGAGCTTTAGGTGGAGTTCTTGTCCAAGAGGGCGGGCCTATGGCTTTTGAGAGCAGGAAGTTGAAGTCTGCTGAGATGAACTATTCTGCCCATGAAAAGGAGATGTTGGCAGTAGTACATTGTTTGAAGTTGTGGCGGGTTTACCTATTGGGGAGCAAGTTCATTGTCAAAACTGACAATGTTGCAAATACCTTTTTCCATACTCAGAAGAAGTTGTCAGCTAAACATGCGAGGTGGAAGGAGTCCCTAGCTGAGTTTGATTTCTATTGGGAACACAAGCCAGGGAGAGCTAACCAAGTACTTGATGCCCTGAGCAGGATGAATGCAATTACCTACTGTTGTGCACTATCTCATGCTGAGTGCAAGATTATTCAGTTGATCAGAGACTCAGCATATGCAGATCAGTCCTATGAGAAGCTGGTGGCGAAAATCAGAGAAGGAGTAGTTCGCCGCTTCTATTTGAGTGAGGTCGGGCTGATCATGGTGCGAGGACAAGCTAATGTATCACTTCCTAATTGGTTCACTTGAGTTAACCCCAACGATATGAATTGGGTGGATTGGGATTGCATGAGTTTTGTGTATGTTTGATTGGAATCTTTGTTTATCGATAGCTAAGTTGAGGATCAAACTGCTGACAGCTTGAAAAATCCCTTTTACTTGATTTCTTATGATTAGATGTTGAATCAGTGATAGATGGTTTTCTAGAGGCATGCTTCATCATGATTGACTTCTCCTATACCTATCATGTATTTCATCTATTTTATTTGCTTGAGAGCAAAGATTTAAGTCCAAGAATGTTTGATGTCTCTATTTTAATAGTGATTTTCAGTATTATCCCATACTAAATTCAGGCTTATTTTGATGTTTTCACACCCCATTTTTGCGCATTTACTTAAAAGCTTCAGAAGCTTCAGGATCTTCATCTTCTAGGCAGGGGCGTGCTTCAGCCAACCGACCACAACCGTACATCTCCCCGCCAAATGAATTTGGCATCATCTTCCGCAATGCCGCCCAGGAAGAACGCTATCTCATACTTCGTCAGCGTTGAATGCTTAATACCCGCTACCTTGACAGCGGAACTCTACAACTGCTAGGACTTATGGAGGATGTTGACCTCATGTATACCACCATGGGCTAGGAGCAATTTCTGCAACTTTTCTCCCCCACCTACATTGGCGTAACATTGGAGTTCCTTAGCTCCCTCGAAATGAAGGCTGATCCTATCCTTGAAGATGATCCCAACTGTCTCACCTTCTGTTTGGGGAACACCGAGCATACTCTCAATCTCTCCCAGCTAAGAGGCATCTATGGCTTTCCAGAACCCTGCACATGCAAGGTTCCAAATGAATACAGTGAACAAGGCTTCTGGGGCGCAATCACCAATGAACATATCTATTCCGCACGAGTCGCCCGCGCTTCTAGCATCTGCAACTCTGTTATTAGATACGTTCACCGTGTTTTAGCACATACCATATTCGGGCATGGGGAAAGTGACGAGATGGTAAGACAGTCTAAATTATACTATCTGTGGTGTATGCTGCACAACTTTAGGGTGGACTCTGGGTATTACTTAGCAAAACAATTCAGCCGTGTTGCCGCTCGATGAAAGGGGCAATTGTGATCGGTGGACTTATCACACCTTTGGCGGTCTCTCTGGGTGTCATTCCTTATGGAACATTGGAAGCCACTGGCAACAATAGTCTCGAGATCGAATCTTGTGTAGCCATGAAGCTCATCATTCGTAAGGGGGACATGACCTTCAAGGGGAGCTAATTCACCCTCCCTTACCTAACCCTGAGCGTACCACAGTGCGCGTGCGCGCTAATTGGTGCATCCAGCTAGTCGCCGACCCCCAGCCTGATCCAATTGATACCGCACCACCAGCCCCGGGCGATTTCCATTTTGGCGGTTCCTCCTCCTCTGACACTATGATGGCTATTCTGCAGGAAATCAAGGAGGAGCAACTTCATCAGCGCGAGGTGCAAGATCGGCTGGATTCCAACCACTCCTACTTGCATCAGGAGCACCCTTCTCATCGGGAGAGCATGGATGCTGGTATGCAGCGGCAGCATAAGATGATGAGCGCCATGTGGGAGAAGCTCTTAAAAATGGATGATAGATTGGCTTTCCTTAATGAAGAGAATATGGAGCGCGTAACTGTCTCTTCAGACGAGGAAGAACAACCTGATTTTACTTCACGTGGGAAGAGCAAGAGCTCTCAGGCTTTTGGCTCTAAATCACGTAGAAGGAAGTAGCTTTCAGATGGCCCTCCATCAATACCCGCTCCTCTCACATATACGGCCCCGCATAGAGGACTATGTGACATTCAGAGTGGGTGAGCTACCTTTATTCTGATTCTGGTTTATCTTCTTGTCGTTGTTTGGCTATTTAACTTGCTTCGCTGTGATTGAGACTATGATATATTATTTTGATGAGATGAATATTTATTGGCACTGTACTTATAAGTCGTTACTCGTGAGTCTGGTCCACATCTCCAGACCCCTTGACTGGTTATGATCGCTACTTTCTGCGGGCCTGGTCCATATCTGCAAGCCCCTTGATATTTGTGTATGACATGCATAAATCTTCTCTCTATGACATTTTGGGTGTTTCGATGTGATGCCTTGATTCTCTTATTATTGTGTTGTTGATGAAATCTTGAGTCATAATGTAGTGATTAGGAGTTTATTCATTGGCTTGTTTTATCATGGCTGAGTATAGTAATCTTGATCCTATGATAGCTAGTTTCAATCTTTATATAGCCGAATACATATTTAGTTAGGAGTAGTCAAAACTTGTTGAATGCATCACCTTACTAGAAACAATTCTATAAACATGATCAAATGTTCTATGATTTTGAAATCTTCTAATCTAGATTATTTCTGACTGTTCGTTAGTGGGTCGAATGTTTCTATGATTATTCGGTTGATTTAAGCTTGAAAATTCACATGTGATTCTTATTAACATGCACTTTAACTTGTTCATTCCTTGACTTCCTTTCTTTCGTTGGGGAGACACTACATTTGCCAAAGGATATGATATCATAGATATTAAAAAAAATGATATTATAACCTCTAAGATTCCTCTACCTTGCACTGCGAAAAATTGGCAGTGGTACCTAGGAACACGAGTTGAAATCTAAAGAGAGACTCCTCTACTTGGCATTGCGAAAAATTGGCAATGGTACCTAAGAATATCAGTTGAAGTCTAGAATAATAGCTAATGTATCACTTCCTAATTGGTTCACTTGAGTTAACCCCAATGATATGAATTGGGTGGATTGGGATTGCATGAGTTTTGTGTATGTTTGATTGGAATCTTTGTTTATCGATAGCTAAGTTGACTGACATCTAGAAATTGTGGGATCAAACTGCTGACGGCTTGAAAAACCCCTTTTACTTGATTTCTTATGATTAGATGTTGAATCAGTGATAGATGGTTTTCTAGAGGCATGCTTCATCATGATTGACTTCTCCTATACCTATAGTGTATTTCATCTATTTTATTTGCTTGAGGACAAGCAAAGATTTAAGTTCAAGAATGTTTGTTGCCTCTATTTTAATAGTGATTTTCAGTATTATTCCATACTAAATTCAGGCTTATTTTGATATTTTTATGCCCCATTTTTGCGCATTTACTTAAAAACTTCAGAATCTTCACTATTTTCTATTTTTGTGAAACTTTAGGTAAAATAGCCCAATTTTGGAGCGTTTTTGAAGATTGTAAGACCATGGGGGGATTCTTCATGTGAAGACAGTGCTACCCATTAAATTTGGAGTCAAACGAAGCTCAGATGGAGAAATACGGCTAGGTGAACCCGGCGGGGTTCACCGGTGCTTTTTGGCCATAGCCAAAACTCACATAAGACTTCACCACCTAGTGAACCTGGCGGGGTTCGCCCGTGATTCTCCCTAGAAGAAAGTTTGCAAAATACCACAGTAAGCTTCATGACCTGGTGAACCCGGTGGGGTTCACCAGTGAATCTTCCATAGCAAAGCTAACCTAAAGACTTCACAGCCAGGTGAACCCGGTGGGGTTCACCCGTGATCACGACTGGAGCGACGAAACGTTCAACCCCTTCTCGATTTTCTCTTGATTTCTAACCCTAGAGATGTCCAAATTTGGAAAGGGAGCATGTTTTGGAAAGCTAATTGAAAGAGGAATCCAGAGAATATAAAAGCCCTCTCCGAAATTTCCTAATCGAGGAGAAATCGGCGCTTGAGTGGACGAAGGCAAGAAGTTCACGACGATAGCTTGATTTCATGGCGATTTTGCGAGATTTGATCGAGGAAGCGTGATGATTTCTAGAGATTAGCTTTGGTTCATCGACTCTTCCATCTTAGAAACTCTTTCTTGTAGTTTTCCTAGTTTTCTAAAGAAGATTTTGATTGAATTCATGATACTTGTAGCATAAACTCCCTCTAGGGCTTGGTTGAAGCCCACTAACGGTTCTTAGTTGCAAACCTTATTTTTCATGTTAATGATTGGATTCTCTTTAGAGCATATTTTACATTGCTTTACTTATTTCATGATTTTACTTTGGCCGCATATAATCATGTCTTAGCCGATGCGATTCATACCGAGAGGAGAATCGCATCTGTAGATCTTCTTTGTAAAACTTGTGAACCCTTGACATGAGAGTGCTTGGGCTTTCACTTGAGGATTTCATAACCCCCCTTAGAATGCAAAGGGTTTGTCTAGGACGATCCACCGCGAGAGTAGGAGTTCGTTCTAGGGAGACACCAAGGTGTACCACCAAGAGGGGCATCTCGTACCTTAGGGATAGGTTCCTTATGCTTAGATTTTGAATCCTTTTAACTTATTTCTTTAAATGCAACTGAGATCGTTAGTGTGGTAGATACCAATGCCATGTTTTATTTTATATACTACACTCATCCGTGACAGCTTGATTTCTTCTTTTACTTAGTAAATATTCAAAACCCCTTTAAGAATTGCTTAGCTATTGAGATTTGGACTTTCTAGTACTTAACCTTGTTCCCTGTGGGTACGATACTCTTTTATATTACTTCGACATAACCGTGCACTTGCGGGATGTGTCACATGATAGGAGTGAGCTTTGGGATGAAGCTCAGGATAGCTTGAGGGAAGCTACCAACAGGATGAAGAAGTATGCTGACAGGGATCACAGGCATATTGAGTTTGATGTTGGTGACATGGTGTTACTCAAACTCACTCCCCAGATGTGGAGAAAGATAGAGGCTAGGCCTTTTCACCGTGGACTTGTGCAGAGGTATCAAGGTCCTTTCAAGATAATCAAGAGGGTAGGTCTAGTTGCATACAGACTAGATTTACCTACTTGGTTACAATTCTATCTCACATTTCATATTAGTCTTTTGAAAAAGTATCATCCAGATGATAGACACCCTGACCGTGGAGAGGTTAGAAGGCAACCGGCCAGAGGAGAGGTAGAGTATGGTAAGAAGCCTATGAGAATTCTTGACCAGGTAGAGTATGGTAAGAAGCACTACCTGGAGGTCAGAGGACTGAGTTTCTCATTCAATAGGTGGATGAGTTTGAGGAGGATGCTACTTGGGAGAGGATAGCTGGCATTGCTCAGTTTGAGGGTTTACTCAAACTATATGAGGAGGAGTTGGCCTCGAGGACGAGTGCCAATTCAGTTGGGGGAGAATTGTGATGCCCTAGGTATACTGGGTTTATACCCCACCCTTCCCATGGACTCATAGGGGTTATGAGTAGGGAGCAGACACTTGTGTGGAGGTGTTTGGGCCTGTTGGAGAAGGGAGGCACAACTAATCTTTGTGTTAGGATGTGTTTGCAGGTACTTGCTGAGGAGCATTACTATTGGAGCAGTTTCATCCTTGGGTCATGCCCGGGGTATGCTGGAGCATGTGCACAGGCAGTGCACCTTGCCAAAGACATGGGCGCATGGTTAGGACTCATCCTTGGGTTCGGATCCATGGACATGAGTGTGCTCACGGTTCATTATTGGTGTTATGTCTGGTTTGGGACATGGATGTCATTAATGCAATTGTTAAGTTAATTAATTAGCACATGTCTAATTAATAACTTAAGTGGCACATGTTGGACACATGGTTGGTTCGGTTTAACCCATGGGTTGGTTCGCTTCACTTGGATGAATCAATCATGGGCGGCTTGGTTCACTCATGGACGGCCAAGGTTTGGTTCAAACACTTGGATGTGAGAGAAAATAGGAAGTGGCAGCCGACCACAACCCTATTCGCTCAATACTTCATGCAATTGGCAACTTTGGAGGCTGGTCTATATAAGGAGCTGCATTGGCGACATGCAAAGGCTGATCAACTCTTCCATAGGCGAAGCCATGCTCAATTGGCTAGTTGATTGAGTGCTTGATCTTGGAGGTGAGTTCAAGCTGGGCGCAAGCTTGTTGGAGGCAGCAAGTAGCAGCGCACTTCATCCTGTCTACTTGGAGGCGAGTGGACTTACTTGGCGACAACACCAGCACTTGGGCGACAACAATTTTGGTTGGTGGCGCAAGTGTTCTTCTCTTCACCCTTGTTGGCGGCAACAAGGGGTTTGGGTCCTTTGTGTTGTGCAAAGGGCTAATACTTAAAGATCACCCTAGAGCAGGCGACTCAAGGGTTTGGAACCCTCTTCTTTGGCGAGTAGAGGGGCTGTCCTATTCGGCTTCTTGGAGGCAAGAGGCGGTTGCGTTCATACACATTGTATATTAGTATAACTCTCTCTTAGTTTAGGGGTTAATCATTGTATGAACAATTGTTGATATTATAGTTGAGTTTTTGTGTTCCTCACCCACATCGGGGAGAACACCTTTCTCATACCTGAGTATATTACTTGGAGGAGATTGTACATTGATTAAGTGTGATTAGCTTGTGACTTGCACAAGCACTGTGCTTGGCTCAAGAAGCTCGCTCACTGTGTAGTGGTCGATACTTGTTCTTAGGGTTTGGGCATATGTCTAGTGCCCTTTGATTGTTGAGAACTACCAGCGTATGTGTGCACAGGGCACTTGTCCGGGGTGTGCAAAGTGGTTGGGGGTGTTGAAGTCTCAATCTGCCACCCAGGACCTCAGTCTGAGCATCACAGAGGTTTCGGCCAGAGCAGAGATCAGAGTCAAAGGCACAGTGAGTTTAGGTAGAGTTAGGGGAGTTCATCAGGAGCTGAGAGACGATCAGGGCGCGAGCTAGTTTTATTGTATTCCGCATAGTGATAGGGCCTAAACAAGGTGCTACCGCAAGTGCACGGTCTATTGCGTAATAAAAAGTATCGATCCCACGAGGACTAGGGGTCAAGTACTAACTAATCAGTTAATCAATAGCTTTAATGATTAAATGGGAAAAAACTAATGTCCTAATGCAAGTAATTAAACTGAAGCAAATTAAAAATAAGCAGAGCAGAAAATAAGCAATCAGGGTTTGAAATCTATAAGAGAGATTGGGGTATTGGGTTTCACCACACTGAAGCATGAAGAAGTAATAAAGTATGATATTTTGATTAAGTTTTTATCTATGTTCTTAAGGTAATCCTTCCTAAGGTACAGACGTGCTCCCTCTCAGGACACGGCCCGGTGTCTAACTTAACCCAAGTCTCCTACTCTCATGGCTTACCGGGTTAAGCAGACCCAATGGGTTCTGTGAAGAATTAGGGCTGCTCGGGTTATTTCGACAACTCTCGTTGCTGAAATCACCAGTCCAGTCTAAGGGGATCCGATGATTGTGGTTCACCTCTTAGTCCTTCTCACGACATCTAAAACATGAACAACATACATGGCCAGTACATAATCATGAATGAAAACTTCCTAGACATGAATAAGAATAGAGATAAATAAGAGAAATATATTAATCAAACATTAAAGATAAACATTCTTACAGTGGGCTACGCCCAAACCCCGAAAAAAGAGTTTACGCTATAAGATTCATCACGAAATACATCAAATCTCTCATACAAATCGATTCAAACTAGAGGGAGAGGTAGATCCTTGATGGGAGAAGGTCCAGCACGAGGATCCTCATCGGAACGGAGAAGAAATCGCGCCGGAACAGTGTTTTCGCCAAGAAATCGCCCTAAACCCTAGGTTGTTGCCCCTTTCACTCGTTCTCCTCAACCGCTTGATCAAATCCGATGATTCCAGTCCCTAATCGTGCGTATCCCAGTTAGGAAGATCTCCATAAAATTTTAGCAAATTCTTCCAAAATAGTAAGTTATGAGCGAAAAATCGGACGCCTGTCGAACTGGGCGGGACGATTCACGGCCGTGCATGGATGCACGACAATGCCCGTGTATGGCTCGGCAACTTTATTTTTCTGGAAAAATTGCTCTTCACAGTCGTGTAAGGGTTCATGGGTGTACCCGTAAACGTTTTGTCAACAAATCTGAAAGTGCAGGTTCATACACGATCGTGCATGGATACACGGCCATGCCCGTGAAGAGCACAGATAACTCCGTTTGTGCTGAAATTCGACGTGTAGCTTTGTCTCATCATGGGGATTCGTCCCATATCCTCAGATCTTCCAAATTCCATCGATTTTAGGGTAAAATTCCTACATTTCAATAAAACAAGGTAAAAGTGAAGACTTTGAAGAATATGAAGGATTTAAGTAGATAAATGAGATAAAACATACATTTTGCTCCAAAATAATGACAGAAATAAGTCACGATATATCATATCTTTGCATGTTATCAAAATACATCGGACTTAAAGTTTTGCTTGTCCTCAAGCAATTGAAGTGTCTAGAACACAGTGATGAGATGGAATGAGGGATCTCAAATAGCTTAAGTAGGTCTGGTAAGGTTATAGGTTAATCACAACAAGTCTCAAGTTATAATACAGTATCGAAAACAAATTAAACCAAATATTACTAGTAGAATCTATTAGAGCATGCGAAATTGACAGTACCAAAAGCCTTTACAATACATCTCATATAAATGCCATAATTGATCAAGCATTCACAAAGTAAATAATTATATGCCAAGTCATGGGAAAATAGCATCAGTACCACATAGTCCCTATGTGGTGCCTTTTTTTTTTGGAACAATGCCAAACCATAGAAGTGGGGGCATCCTAGCTTCGGTACCACTGTTATTATTTTGATCCATGGGGTTAGTGCCAAGTATGGTAAATAATGGACTTAGGTACCACTATCCCTTTTGTTATTGAGATGCTGTGAATAGTGCCACGTGGAAGTACGATGTGCAATGTACAAGAACACTTCAGTACCACTATTATTATTTCTAATTTCCATGACAAAGTGTACAAATAAAGGATAGTTATGAAGCAAGATACAATCAATCATTACACATGAGATGCATACCAAAGGTAAGGTAAAGTAATAAGCACACTCTTCAAGATCATACAAATAATGAATTGAGTTAATTACATCATTCAACTGCATTAAACCAAAGAACTATATATGTAAACCATAACCATTATAGACAATTAACAAGTAAAAGATAAGATTCCCATCCCAATCAATCAAGTACTCATAGAACAAATCAATTCCAAAGGCAAAGCAAATATCATGGATATGGGGGTGGGCTAGATACTTAAGATGTTGATATAGTGAGAAAACATGCAAAAAAAAAAGGAAATGACAATCTAACAAAAGTAAACTAACAACTAATGACTAAAGTAAACTACTGGAAAAGCAGAAAGCTGACTGAGTGACGGGTGAAACCAATGATGCTCATCCCCAGCGCCGACGCAGTCTCGCCTGAAGGTCATGCACAGACTCTAAGAGAGAGGACTGTGCGCGTCCCTGGCGATCTACCTCAGTTTCAAGGTCATGAATCTGTGTGTTGCGTCAATGATAGCACACTGGGTGTAGAAAATGTTGCGAGACATTCACGACCGTGCATGTATACACAGGTGCTACCGTGAATGGCTCGCAAGTACCTAAAAAATTTTAAAAAAATTTCCATCAGCTGGGTACAACCTAAAAAAGCATGGATATGAAAGAAAATTTGAAAAACTACAAAGACTTAATGACAAAAATAAATAAGAAACTAGAAATCTAAATAAGAGGTTGGGTTGCCTCCCAACAAGCGCTTCTTTAAGGTCACTAGCTTGACCAATGTCTTGAAGATTATGGTGTTGCTGGTGGGTCACTGGCATAATAAAGTGCATGTAGTCGCCTACCTTTTGCCGTCCTGAAAACATTCTCACCAAATCAAGTATCATATGTTTCTCTAGTAAGTTGATCATTGTCATATTAAACACTCGCAATCTTGGGACAGCTTTAAATTCAAATTTTAGATTTTCACATAACTCATGGTTGACATTGTCAAGTGTTAAAGGTCGTACCGTTTCGGCATCAATAGCTGGATGTAAGTCATGTAGTTGAGAGTTTACTTGAATATCAATTTCAGGCATCCCTTCATCATCATCATCAATCATGTAAATTTCCAATGAATCTTTGTTAATCTGGGGGACATGAATTTCCTCAACCACTTTGTTCAACATTTCTATGTTATAGCATAACCTAAACCTCTTATCAGATTTAATCATCAATCTTTGAGGAATATGAATTAGTGGTTCAGACGGAGGCGGTAAAATGCACACTGGTTCCTCTTCGTCAACATTTATGATATCAGTGTTTAATTTGTTCTCATCCAAATGACTCTCAAATTCACCCTCATTGAACCCGCTACTCTTCACTTGAGGCTCCTCTGACTCTTCCATGGGTTTAGCTAAGGAGATGGCTCGCTGTTCAAGCTGGATAATCTGGGTCTCTAATATTTTTGAGTGTGTGGCCAGGGAATCCACCTTCAAATTCAAGTGGCGAATCTGCTCACATATAGAATCGTTGTGCTTCATATGACTTGCCATGAAACTCTCCAGCATCAACTCTAGACGTGACCTGTGAGGTGGTGGCTGTCCTTGATTGACAAATGGACGTTGCATTCCGGGAGGAGGCCTGAAAGTAGAAGAAGAGTTTGGATTAGAAAAATTTTCATGAGGGACTTGTCCTTGGTAAAAGTTGTAGGAGAAATTCGGGTGATTTCTCCATCTTGGATTGTAAGTGCTCGAATAAGGATTATTCTGATTTTTGAAGGTCCCGATAGCATTAAACTATTCAGATGGAGTGTTCAAAATGGGGCAATCATCAACAGCATGTCCTGACACTCCACAAACATCACAAGAAACATATGACAATAATGCAGGATTGATATATGCATTAGTACTAGAGCATGAGTGAATTGAAAATGGAGTCCCCAATTGACATTCATCAGAAAAATGATCGGTACATCCACAGATATCACAAGAAACATACGGTAACAATGCAGGATAGATACTTGATGAATCAAACATCATGCACATTAATCAAGTGAAAACTTTGAAGAAAAATTCAGAAACTCTAGATAATAGAAAAAAATTCAGCCACAAGAAACAAAAATTATATAAAATAAAAATAAAAGGAAAGAAAAATCTAACTAAACCTAGTCTATTAATCTCCTGATCATGTTAATATTGGCAACCTAGTCCCCAGCAACGGCGCCAAAAACTTGATAGGGCCTAAATAGGCTGCTACCGCAAGTGCACGGTCTATCGCATAATAAAAAGTATCGATCCCACGAGGACTAGGGGTCAAGTACTAACTAATCAGTTAATCAATAGCTAGGTTAATGATTAAATGGGAAAAGACTAATGTCCTAATGCAAGTAATTAAACTGAAGCAAATTAAAAACAAGCAGAGCAGAAAATAAGCAATCGGGGTTTGACATCTATAAGAGAGATCGGGGTATTAAGTTTCACCACACTGAAGCATGAAGAAGTAATAAAGTCTGATATTTTGATTAAGTTTTTATCTATGTTCTTAAGGTAATCCTTTCTAAGGTACAGACGCACTCCCTCTCAGGACACGGTCCGGTGTCTAACTTAACCCAAGTCTCCTACTCTCGTGGCTTACCGGGTTAAGCAGACCCAATGGGTTCTGTGAAGAATTAGGGCTCCTCGGGTTATTTCGACAACTCTCGTTGCCGAAATCACCAGTCCAGTCTAAGGGGATCCGATGATTGTGGTTCATCTCTCAGTCCTTCCCACAACATCTAAAATATGAACATGCATGACCAGTACATAATCATGAATGAAAACTTCCTAGACATGAATAAGAATATAGATAAATAAGAGAAATATATTAATCAAACATTAAAGATCAACATTCTTACAGTGGGCTACGCCCAAACCCCGAAAAGAGAGTTTACGCTATAAGATTCATCATGAAATACATCAAATCTCTCATACAAATTGATTCAAACCAGAGGGAGAGGTAGATCCTTGATGGGAGAAGGTCCAACACGATGATCCTCATCGGAACAGAGAAGAAATCACGCCGGAACAATGTTTTCGCCAAGAAATCGCCCTAAACCCTAGGTTGTTGCCCCTTTCACTCGTTCTCCTCAACCGCTTGATCAAATCCAATGATTCTAGTCCCTAATCATGTGTATCCCGATTAGTAAGGTCTATGTAAAATTTCGGCAAATTTTGCTTCCAAAATAGTAAGTAATGGGCGAAAAATCGGACGCCTGTCGAACTGGACGGGACGATGCACAACCGTGCATGGATGCATGGCCATGCCCGTGTATGGCTCGGCGACTTTATTTTTCTAGAAAAATTACTCTTCACGGCCATGTAAGGGTTCACGGGTGTGCCCGTGAACGTTTCGTCAACAAATTTGAAAGTGCAGGTTCATACACGGCCATGCCCGTGAAGAGCACAGATAACTCTGTTTGCGCTGAAATTGGACGTGTAGCTTTGTCTCATCATGGGGATTCGTCTCATATCCTCAGATCTTCGAAATTCCATCGATTTTAGGGCGAAATCCCTACATTTTAATAAAACAAGGGAAAAGTGAAGACTCTGAAGAATATGAAGGATTTAAGCAGATAAATGAGACAAAATATGCATTTTGCTCCAAAATAATAACATAAATAAGTCACGATATATCATATATTTGCATGTCATCACATAGGCGCATAGTAGAGTATTGGCTGACAATTTACATAGAGGTGTGTAAATTATTCCATCACATCCCAGGATTTCGAGGTGAAAAATTGGGGGTGTGGCACTAGGAATGCTTATTTGATAAAAACGTGAGCTTTCTACACGCAAATTATCATAACTTTTGATTCTCAGATATAAATCATATGAAATCTTATTCATTATAAAGATGACTCAAATAGCTTTCTTTTGAACATGATATTGCATATTTTTATATGGTTATTTAATTTATTAATTTAGTTCAAGTTGACCCTACAAATCTATTTTCACTTATTTTAGGATTTTAGCCTCTAACTAATTATTGATAGAGGCTAAAATCCAAATTACGTGACCCGCAATATGCAAAATAATTATTTTTATATCAAGTAGACTTAATAACATACAATTAGAGCTCTTATTTTCATAATTTGGATCAGAAATAGATTTATAATCATATTTGTACTTAACCCTATAAATATAGAAATTTCTCTTTTATTAGTACTTCATATATTATAACTTCTTGTATTGAGCTTCATTTTATATAAAATTAGTTTTCCTAAAAAGTATATTCAAAATTCTATGTTTTGATACAGATATAATGCAAAATGATATTATATGAAATAATTGAAACTCATGTTAATTAAGCCCTAAATTTCTAAATTTTGGGTTCCTTAATCATACATATGTTTACCTTGTATAAATGGTATTTTATTTGAATTCTATTGATTCATATGTACCTTACATTTGGAAGTTAATATCTCAGCTTTATCATGTGTATGAACTTTATTATTCATCTCCTTGAGGGTTTAATACATGTAACTCATTTCACCATAAAAAAAAGTTATATTTTATTAAATTATGAAATAGTGGCTAGTGGAAATAACTTTATGAGCCCCATAAGAGAAATGACTATGAGCTTGATAGGGAAAAAAGAGATAGTTGTGAAGCAAACAATTATGGGAGTCACCTCTTAAATTAATGAGAACCATCTCTTAAATCTCACTATCTCATTTAAGGAACTATGATAGCTCCAACGAATATATGTTTAGTTCCACCCTTACAAGGGTGGATAATGCTTCCATATATAAAAATTTTATTTTATATGTTATTTCCCACTATGTCATTTGAATTATATGTTTGATTGTATTGAGTTTTCTCTATGTATATAATGCTTCTTGTTTCACTATAATATTACGATTTAATTTTACTTATGGAATCATTTTGGCCCCCCCCCCCCCCACTTTTAAGCTGATTTTAAGTAGATTTTAAGCAGAAAACAGTAAAAAATATGTTTGGTAATGAAAAGTAAAAGTAGAAAAAAAGATAGCAGAAGTTGAGAAAGCTATAATTTAGGGCCTATTTGGCCCCGCTGTTTATAGCTTTATAACTGTGCTAAACTGTGTTGTGCTGTACTGTTAAAATTTATTAGATATTTGGTTAATAGCTTTTTAACTGTTATCAAAATTTAAAATAATAAATAATATATTATTTTAAATTATTTAAAATAATAATATATTTTATTTCTCTTTAGTATTAAAATTTTAAATTATTTAAAATAATAATACTTAAAATTTTAAATGAAATAATGTAAATTATTTTTTAAAAAAGCAGAAGTTGCAAAAGCTTCAAATTGTAGCTTTTCCAACTTCTGCTTTTTTGCTACTTTTTTCTGCTTCTGTTTTTTATTACCAAACAGTTTTTTTTCTACTTTCTATTTAAAAGCTGATTAAAAGCAGCTTAAAAGTTGGGCCAAACAGGCCCCCGCTGTTAATAGCTTTATAACTGTGCTAAACTGTGCTGCACTTTTAAAATTTATAAAATGTTTTATTAATAACTTTTTAACTATTGTCAAAATTTAAAATAATAAATAAATATATTTTTTAAAATTATTTAAAATAATAATATATTTTATTTTCCTTTAGTGTTAAAATTTTAAATTATTTAAAATCATAATATCTAAAATTTTAAATAAAATTATATAAATTACTTTTTTAGAAAAGCAGAAGCTGTAAAAGCATCAAATTGTAGTTTTCACAACTTCTGTTTTTTTGCTGTTTTTTTCTACTTTTGCTTTCAATTACCAAACAGTTTTTCTAACTGTTTTCTACTTAAAAGCTGATTAAAATCAGCTTCGAAGCAGGGCCAAACAAGCCCTTAATACTTTTGGTAATTCTGCTTTGCCAAAAAAAATAATTTACTTGAATTTTGTTAAATTTTTAAGTATTATTATTTTAAATAATTCAAAATTTTAATAATAAAGAAAAATAAAATATATTATTATTTTAAATAATTTAAAATAATATATTTACTTATTATTTTAAATTTTAACAGCAGTTAAAAAATTATTTACTAGACATCTTATAAATTTTGATAGCATATCATAGTGCAGTAGAATACATTTAAGAATCAATTAACAAAGGGCCAAACATACCCTTAATGCTCCAAAAAAAGTAATAATTTATTTATATGACATAAATTTTATTGAATTGATATGACTTATCTCATAATTTGGTATTATTCTATATTTAAATTAATTGCTAGAGGTATTGATCAATTAGTATATTTAATACCTTTTACAAGTAAGCCTTAGGCAATAAATTTTGTGGAAGATTAAATGGATGTCAATGTTTTGAAGTTTTGGGGTTTTGCTCATCTAAAATATAAAAACTATTACAAAAAATTAATTTATGCAAATAAAATAATGTTTAATAAATCATAGCTTGTATATAATAATACAAAGTATGTTTTGGTGTACTATTAATATGAGTTTATACAATAATATTTGAATGATCTAAAGGTTTGATATATAATTATTGTTACTTGTTAGACAATGATTTTATAAACAAATGAAATTATTTTATTGGGTAGATTGTTTTTATGTACTTTTATCTTGGGTGTATAAATTACAAATTTATTATTAATGATATGAATTTATATTCATTAAAATTATCATTATTTAAGGATGAGATATCCATAGCCTCGACACAAGACAAAAGTTGAAAGGAAAGGAAAATGAGAAATAAGAAAAAATATAAATAATTAAATAATTAGATTTTTTTTGTTTATTGAGAGAGAAGAAAGTTAGAAAATTAATAAATATACCATATTTTTTGTATTTTTACGTAACAATGACAATGAGGGGCGTGGTGAGTCCGTCGACGGTGGAGGAGGAGCGGAGGGAGAGACAGGTGGGGAGGGAGAGGACTAAATCGAGGGGGAAGAGGAAAGAGGGTGGATAAAGCCATGTAGGAGATCGTCGAAGACGGAGATGGTAGCGAATTTGCTGGCTAGAAGCGAGGGGGTGGAGGTGAGCTTGGAGGAGGAGGTAGGCGGCGGCTTAGGGGAGCACAACTGGCACCGTATCTGATCTATTCTCGCATCTATAGAAATAGGCGGCGGCTTAGGGGAGCACAACTGGCACCGTATCTGATCTATTTTCGCATCTATAGAAATGTGTAGCGTGTTATATCTTGAAAAGAATTCTCTGCTTTTATTGACCCCGCACGTTGGTTCTTATTGTTTACTGAATTTATTTTATTCTTGGAAGAATATGATGATAAATTAAAGTTGTATTGTGTTTTTTTTTGGATTTCGGAGGATTATTCGCCGAGCCTTACATGTATCCGTTTGAAGTGCCTCTAATTAAAATGCTTGGATGAACTGAATTGGATGTTAAATATGTTAAAAGCCTTGCGGATATTGATTTTTTTACATGGCTTTTGACGTGTCTTAGTTAAACTAAATACTTATTTGGATGGGTCATTGAGTAGTTAATTTAGTAGGTGTTACGTTAGCGGATAGTTGAACAAACTTGTGGCAGTATATATTATTTTTGGTTGGGCACCTCAAGTTGGCCCTCTTTAATCGACCTTGATTGGCTCCAATGATCCTCTTCTAATCTACTTGCGGCAAAGTTGAAGTCAATTATAGTAACTTTAATAACTCCTGCCAAACGTTTAACCGCATATGTGATCCTCGTCCAAGTAAACTGGAGAGATTAGCTCTGGTTGGTCACTGAGGTTCACTAAGCAATGTTGATCTATTGGTGAGACTTTGGCGAGAATATATAACTTTAGATAAGATATTGTTCAATAAGATGATTTCAAATGTCAGGGCGATGACGATGTATAACTTTAGCCAAGGTGATGTTTAGAAACTATGGAAATGGCTTGAATACTCAGGTGCATGTAGGGATGACAAAAAAGCTTATCCTTGACTAACTTGACCTGAAATTAACGAGAAAAATCTGAGTTAATTAGCTCTTGGGTCCGGTTTAGGGAAAATCCGATGGGGTAAAGTCAAGTCACAGTCAGGGTTGGGTATGGGAATTCAGGCACCCATGCTCTGATTATTAAAATGATAAATTTACTCAATTCTAAGTTATAACCTAGTTACTAAATTTATAATAGTTTGATGTTTTATTAAATTTTTTTTATTATTTTATATATAAATGATTATGTAATTTATGTAAAATAATTTTTACTTATATATTATGAATATGCAATGAAAATTAATTTTAAATATATTATTTATAACATATATTTATTTTTTAGGCCAAACAGAGTTGAGTTTCCACACGGGGTCAGATGTGGGTTGGGTTTTCTAAACACATCAAGTTTGAGGTCAGAGTCGGGGATAGGCTTAAGGAAGTCGGGGGTTAAGTCGGGGATGGCAAAACCCATCCTGACCCGCCCTATTGTCATCCTAATCCCCGAATTGACCCAACCCGAAGTCAACAGGGAAAACTTGAGTTGACTGGGTCTTGGGTTGGGTTCAGGTAAAACCCGAGTGGGTAAAGTCAGGTCGGAGTCGGGTATGTGAATTCAAGTGCCTCTCCAAACCCGCCTCGATTATTAAAATGATAAATTTATCCCCTTCTAAATTATAACCTAGTTATTAAATTTATAATAATTTGGTACTTTATTAATTATTATTATTTTTAATTTTATGTAGAAATGATTTTGTACTTTATATAATTTTTTTTACTTATATATTATGATTATACAATGAAAATTAATTTTAAATATATTGTTTACAATATATATTTATTTTTTTGGCCGATTAGGATTGGGTTTCCCCATAGGGTTGGGTGTGGGGTTGGGTTTTTTAAACCTGTCGGGGGTTGGTGTCGGGGATCAATTTGGGGAATTTAGGGTTGTTGCCATCCCCACGTGCATGACATGACCAGTTAGTATTGTCACCTCAAGCTCTTAAGCTTCTTGCTCCAAATAAATATGAGTAATTTGTCTTATTTTATATCTTTAATCTCCCGAACTTAAAATTTTAGATACCGGTACTAGTACTCAATTTGATTTCGAGAGTTTAGTACCGACACCAAAATCTCGAAATAAAATTTAAAAATTTTCTAAAAGAGCAAAGTATATAATCAAATCACATCTCAACAAATAACTAATATAAAACGTATACCAAAATCACATAGCAATAATGAGAAAAATATAATATTCATAAATCATAATTATATTATTTTTAAGAAATAAAAAAATTAAAAAAAATAAACTTTCGGAGTTTAGAAAATTTTTAAACTAAATTTTTGATACCAGTACAAGTATTGCAATCCTGAATAAAATTTTAATAAAGGTACAAAAACACTGAATATCAAAAATTTTGGTATAGTACTTCGGTACTTGTACTATACACTTATCCCTGAAACTATCAACTATCCTGAGTGTTGAGTTAGATATATTTAATAAAACGAAATGATAGGTTATCTTAATTTATAGCAAAATCTTAAGTAATTATATCAAAATAGTATATTAAATAATAATAAACAATATATTAATTTTTTTATATTTAGATCCTCAGTCTTTATAATTGTATAAGAATATACGCTAACACATTTGATATTCTATAACATATTATTATACTTAAAACCTAGCATGTATCCCGCCCCGCTAAACCTACCTCATCGATGGTACTTGTCGCCGTTCTCTTTTCCTTTGTCCTATTGCCACCAAACCCCAATCTCGAATGGACTAGCGGGATTTTGATTTTCCACCGCTTTCATTGTTGTCTTAGGCCCCGTTTAGCTCAGCTAGACAGTCAATTTTTAAGGGTTGTGGCCAGCAATTTTGTACTATAGTTGAGAAGTTGTTGTGTTTGGGTCTTCCACTGATCAGTTCCCAATCGGTAAATTCTACTATTCAGAAGAAGCGATCCCGAGGCTGCTTATCCCAATCCTCACCCGGCTTTTGTTAGGTCTCGCGAGCACCTACTAGGTGTCAGGCTTGGTTCAGCCCGGTCTAGCCCAAAGTCCAGTGGGCCAAACACCAGCCCAGACCCACGTCGAATTCATCCCAACGCAGCCCGATTTGGTCGGTCAAACCAAGATATTAACCCCAAATCAAGCAATGCAATGGCATCCTCTTCTTCAGCAAACTCTGCGAAAAGATCGGGAGCTTCGCCGCAGCGTGCGGACGCAGCAACGGCAGCGTACCCAGACGATGCGGACAAGCGGCTTCACCAAAAGGGGAAAGCGGCTTCAGAAAATAGGGACCTAGACAACGGTGGCAACGAGAAGCGTGTGGCACGGCGAGCTTCTTGGACGAGGGAAATGGAGCGAATGGAAGAGGCAAGAGGCGGCGCCTCTTCTCTATAAATCATCCGATGGGAGCAGATCCAGGGGGATCGATCACCAGCAATCAACACCTCCATCGAGTGTTAGCAACAAAGCTTAGGGTAGCTACGTGGGTAGAGTTCGGCAACGCCGACGAGATCTGTGAGTGCTTAAGAGATTGTAGCCGGCTAACTAGTGGGTCGCCGGCGAGGGAGGGAAGAGGGTGTTGTTTGACTGGGCTCGACGACGGTGAGGGTTTTGTAACTAAGGATTTTGGATAATCGAATAAGCTTTCCCTCATCCTCTGTTCCTCCCATGCTTTCCGGTTCTATTTAGCGATGACTAGGGTTCCGACGGCGACATCCTTCCCTTTTCCCGGCGTCGAGGGGTCGACGCGAGTAGCGGCGAGTAACGAACGCAGCGGCGTTCGTTCGCATGGAGGAGACAAAGCTCGGGCGCAAGAGATGAGTCAAAATCGGAGGGGTCAACGGCAGAAATTGATTTCGAACGAAATCAAAATCGAATTCGGTGGCTGACATCAGCGTGACATCAGCAATTCAGAAATTCTTTGACACGGCGAAAATCGGACGCTGACGTAAGGCGGACGTCAGCGCAGTAGATTTCGGGTGGAGCGGTCAAAATTGGGTTGATTTCATTGACCGAGAGGTATATTTTAATTTAGGGTTCGGATTGTTGAAACTAGGGTTAGGGTTTTCTGTTTTTTTTTTCGTGCGATTTGTAATTTGGGGATAAAATTTAATCAGGGAATTAGGGTTTCTATTTGGAGTGTGATTTTACCCGGAAACCCTAGGGTCTCACGCCCGGTTTGGTGCTCCGTCGGACCACCGTTAGGCCGGGGAGTGACAATTGGTATCAGAGGCAGACTGTGGGCCCATACCCACAGGTCGAAGGACACGTTGAAGGGTTAACGTGGTACGGCGAACATGGCAGCTTCACCCGCGAAGGTGAAGAACGGTTGGAAGTTCCAGAAGATCTCCCACACAGCCAGAGGGTCATCAGAGGACATGTGGCCTAAGCAAGGTAAAGCCAAGGTGACAGCTAAACTACCCGACGAGATGGTAAACCAGGGTGAGCGCATAGCACAGATCGAGAAGGTGCTCGGTCTGACTGGTGATGGGTATAACGCGGTGATTCCCCAGGTGGAGCATCTTCAGAGGACGGTGGAGCAACAGAGGTTGCAAATCGAGGTCCTACAGCAGACTCTGGAGGGTTTGATCGACTTGCCAGAGCAGATGGCCCGCATGCGTGAGGAGATGCAGGTGGAGATTGTGGTACTGCATTTGGCCGTAACGTAGGTATCACGATCAGCAGTACTGGTGGAGCAGGAGGCTCCTAAGCCGAAGGTACGAGTACCTGAGCCAGCGACGTTCGGGGGGGGGGGGCCCAATCGTCCAGAGAAGTGGAGAACTTCATCTGGGACATGGAGCAGTTGTTCTCTGCTAGCCGTGTTTCAGAAGAAGATCGGGTGCGGGTGTGCATCGCATACCTCACAGGTGACGCAAAACTTTGGTGGCGGACCAAAGTCAGCTCGACATCGGGGGCTACTAGCTAGCCTTGGGAGACCTTTCGTGAGGAACTGCGGCGGCAGTTTCTTCCTGGAAACTCGGTGGATCAGGCACATGGCAAAGTGGATCGGCTGAGGCACACTGGGTCGATCCAGGAGTACGTCAGAGCATTCTCTGCACTTATGTTGGAGCTACCGGATATGGCGGAGGGAGATAGGAGGTACTTCTTCCTTTGAAACCTCCAACCGTGGGCGGAGACGGAGGTCCTACGACACTCACCACCAGATTGGAGGGCGGCTGCGGCGGTGGGCGAATCTTTGGTGGATAATCATAAATTCATATCAACACCACCAAAGAAACCACGGTCACCACCAAAGCGCAGCTCCCCACGGAGACCACCAAGGGCTAGAGTTCCAGAGAAGGATAGACCCTTTCCCCGGCAAGACAGAGGTTCACCGGGATGACGAGAGCAGAGGCCACAAGGTTGCTTCCTATGCGGTGGTCCTCACTGGGTGAAGGACTGTCCATTCAGGCAGAAACTAATGGCGATCGTGACACAGGAGCCAGCTGAGGAAGCTGAAGATCACACCGAGGAGGTGAGGATCGGTGCTTTGAGGATCAGGGCGATAGTTGCACGAGATCCACCCGTGATAGACATCGAGGGCGATGTCCTATTTGGGTGGGGGAAAATTGTCAGGCCTGATTCAGCCCGGTCTAGCCTAAAGTCCAGTGGGCCAAACACCAGCCCAGACCCACGCCGAATTCATCCCAACGCAGCCCGATTTGGTCAGTCAAACCAAGATATTGACCCCAAATCAAGCAATGCAGTGGCATCCTCTTCTTCAGCAAACTATGCGGAAAGATCGGGAGCTTCGCCGTAGCGTGCACACGTAACAATGGCAGCATACCCGAACAACGCGGACAAGCGGCTTCACCAAAAGGGGAAGGCGGCTTCAGAAAACAGGGACCTAGACAACAGTGGCAACGGGAAGCGAGCGGTGCAGCGAGCTTCTCGGACGAGGGAAATGGAGTGAACAGAAGAGGCAAGAGGCGGTGCCTCTTCTCTATAAATCATCCAACGGGAGCAGATCCAGGGGGATCGATCACCAGCAATCAACACCTCCATCGAGTGTTAGCAACGAAGCTTAGGGTATCTTCGTTGGTAGATTTCGGCAACGCCAACGAGATTTGTGAGTGCTTGAGAGATTGTAGCTGGCTAACCAGTGGGTCGCCGGCGAGGGAGGGAAGAGGGTGTTGTTCGATGGGGGTTGACGATGATGAGGGTTTTGTAACTAAGGATTTTGGATAATCGAATAAGCATTCCCTCATCCTCTGTTCCTCCCCTGCTTTCCGGTTCTGTTTGGCGACGACTAGGGTTCCGGCGGTAGGTGGCTGTTCCGGCGGTAGGTGGCTGTTCGACGGGTTGACGCGAGTAGCGGCGTTCGTTCGCGTGGAGGAGACGAAGCTCGGGCGTGAGCTTCGAGACGAGTCAAAATCGGAGCAGTCAACGGCAGAAATTGGTTTCGAACGAAATCGAAATCGAATTCGGTGGCTGATGTCGGTGTGACATCAGCAATTCAGAAATTTCTTCGACGCGGCGAAAATCGAACGCTGACATAAGCGGACGTCAGCGGAGCAGATTTCGGGTGGAGCGGTCAAAATTGGGTTGATTTCGTTGACCGAGAGGTATATTTTAATTTAGGGTTCGGATTGTTGAAACTAGGGTTAGGGTTTTTCATTTTTTTTTGTGTGATTTGTAATTTGGGGATAAAATTTAATCGGGGAATTAGGGTTTCTATTTGGAGTGAGCTTTTACCCGGAAACCCTAGGGTCTCACGCCCGGTTTGGTGCTCTGTCAGATCATCGTTAGGCCGGAGCGTGATACTAGGTGTCAGGCCTGGTTCAACTCGGTCTAGCCCAAAGCCCACTAGGCCAAACCTAGGCCCAAACCCGTGCGGTGAACGAAGAAGCGGAGCTCATCCGTGAGGTGATTTCGGCCGATCAACGCCGAAATCGAAGGAGGATTTTTACTTGTACGTGGAACGGTTTCTTCAGCCGCAGCCTCCTCGCAGAGCTCGGGCGCGAGCTCTCCACCGGAAGAAGCACGCGCCAGTGAACGCAGATGCGGCATCAGCGGAACAACAGGATCATTGCAAAAGGACTCGGCCACAACAGATAGAATCAGGCTTGAGGACAAAGGGCGGCGGACGCCCTAAAGGGGATGCGGCCGAGCAAAAATATTAGAAGATGCGAACGGTGCCTCTTCTATAAAATCAATGGGGATCGATCTTCAATGGGTATCAGTGCCTTCACCATCATCACCATAGCTTTGGCAGAGATTTTTCGGCGCTCGAGAGACGCCGAAGAGAGAGTTCAGGGAGAGAGCGTGTAACCGGCGACACGGGTCGTTGGCGAGGGAGGGAAGAGGGGCGCCAGGACCAGGGGGTCGACTGCGAATAGGAGAGGCTTTGTTCGTGATTTCTCCGGCAATAAAATGAAGCTTTTACCTCATCTTCCCCTTCCTCTATTCTTCACTGCGGCGGTGGTGTTTCTGGGTGATTCCGGCAGCGGGCGGCTGCCAGATTGGTGATGAGAAGGCTGAAGACGGGTGCAGGTGGCATCCTCCCCTTTCGACACGCTTTGCCCAACTACGCGAGGCGGTGATGGACGAACACTCATAGCGTCGCGAGGAAGATGACGAACGGACGGGACGAAGCTCGGGCGTTCGGTTCGAGAACGCTGTGTCAGCATACGGAGTCATTGAGGCGGAGAGAGTCAACACGAAATCAATTTGGAATTCGATTTCGAATTGGGCGGCTGACGCCAGCCCAACGTCAGCAATATCAGATTCGCGCGGCGAAATCAATTTGGGAGGCTGACGTCAGCAAAGGCGATTTCGGCGAGTGTGATTGAGGTATTTTAAATTAGGGTTCTGATTTTCCTAATTAGGGTTAGGGTTTTTCGTGCAAACTGTAATTTGGGGATAAAAATTACTCGGGGAGTTAGGGTTTCTGATTTGGGTGTGATTTTGCCCGGAAACCCTAGAGCCTCACACCCAGTTTAGTGCTCCATCGGACCACATTAGATAGGGGTGTGACACTAGGTGTCACGCCCCGATCGGATCGGCCTAAAAACAGCGCTTTTCTGCTGTCTCAGGGCTGTCCGGCGGAACAGCGGAACGCAACGCTTGCTAGGGTTTCCGACCCCAAATTCGAAACCCTAACTCCCCGAACAATATTTTATCCCCAAATTACAGTTTGCTCTAAGAAACCCTAACCCTAATTTAGGAAAAATCCGAAAAGAACCCTAAATGAAATTACCTCTCTACAATTTTGACCACAGTCAAAATTACCTTCGCTGTCAGCGTTAAATCGAAACGCCGTTCGCCGAATTCGCCTTCGATTTTGACCCGAAATCCTGGTCAAAATTGATGCCGCGTTTGAAATCGAAACCCGATTTCGTGTCTGACGTCACACCTCGTTTCGAACGCCCGACGCGTTCGAAGCTCGGCGTCGTTCTCCTCTGCAACGGCCGAGCGCCGCTCGCCCGCATCGCTACTGTCGTCGCTTTCCGCCGAAAGAGGAAAGCTGCGCCGGCAGGGAAGGAAGCCGTCTGCCTCCCTCGTCCTCGACCTCTCATCGTTGCGTCGGACAGCCGCCTGCTGTCGTGATGTCGGCGAGAGTCGCCGCCGGATACACAAAACAGGGAAAGGGAAACTTCAGGAAGAAAGCTTTATTACCCGATGAAAAGCTACAAAACTTCTCTGATCTTCGTCGCCGACCCCTGCCGGACGACACCCTCGTTCCCTCCCTCACCGGAACCCCTGGTTTTGGTTACAATCGCTCGCTCGCCGAACTCACAATCTCCGATCGTCATCGCCAAGCTCCGTTGGCAGGTGATGGAATCCCCCCTCGTTGTCCCTCGTATGCAGCTTTATAAGGGAAGCGCCGCCGCTCCCTTCCGCGCGATCCGTTCGCGTTGCTAGACCCAACTCGGACAGCCTCCTCCGCTTCTCTCGCCGCTGTCCGCCTCTTCTGCCGCGTTCGGGTCTTCCGCGTCCTTTGCGTATCTGTTGACGCCGGCATCCGAAGCTCGCGGGGAAGAAGGCGCCGCGTCCACGTGCAGTTTCCCCAATTTAGATGTTGACCCAGCATAGCAGCATTGCGGCTGGGTTCCGCTTACACGATTTCGGGGTGGGCTTCCGCTGATGCGTGGCCCACTGGACCTTGGGCCGAACCGGTCTAAACCAGGCCTGACACTAGGGATGGCAACGGGGTGGGTCGGGGTCGGGTTTTGCCATCCCCGACCCGACCTTGACTTCCCCATACCCATCCCCGACCCCGACCCCGAACCCGACGGATTTAAAAAACCTAACCGCACACCCGACCCCGCGGGGAAACCCGACCTCGACCGGCCTAAAATATAAGTATATATTATAAATAATATTTTAAAATTATTTTTCATTCCATATTCATAATATATAAATAAAAAATATTTTACATAAACTATACAATCATTTTTATATCAAACCACTATAAATTTAGTACCTAAATTATAACTTGGAAAGGGTAAATTTATCATTTTAATGATCGGGGCGGGTTTGGGGTTGGGTACCTGAATTCCCATTCCCGACACGAGACATTATCCCGTCGGGTTTTCCCCGAACTCGACCCGAGACCCAGTCAACTCGGGTTTTCCCCGTTGACTTCGGGTTGGGTCGATTCGGGTCGGGGCGGGGATGAGTTTTCTTGCCGTCCCTAGTGTCACGCCCCGGTCTAATGGTTCTCCGACGGAACACTAGACCGGCGTGAAATCCCTAATTTCGGTCCAAAATCAATCCCCGAATAGAAAAGAGTCAGAAAACCCTAACCCTAATTCAGAGAAACCGGAAAGAATCGGAAACCCTAAATTAGAATACCTTTCTGGTCAACGATTTTGACCAATGTCCACCTATCCGAATTTATCCCATTTCGCTGACGTCACGACGACGTCAGCAATTCCAATTTGACGTCATGACGACGTCAGCAATTCCAATTCGAAATTGAATTTTGAATTCAGCTCCATGCCTCCGATTTTGACCACGTCAAAATCGTCTCTGCGGCCTCGGTTCGAACGCTGAGGCATCCGAACTCGCGTCGTCTTTGTCACCAAAGTCCGTCCGTCCACCTGCACCAGCATTGTTGCCGGAGAGGGAGGACTGCTACGCCGCCTCGACTTCTAGCCCTCGGGCATCGCTGCCGACCGTCTGGCAGCCCCCTGCTGTTGGAAGGTGTCGCCGCCACTGAAACAACATAGGAAGAGGGAGATAACGCCACCGGAGAAGATAGACTCATAGGGGAAAGCTTCCTCTTTATTCTCAACAATACTAGAGTACAAAACCCCTAAACTCTCTTCTCCCATCGCTCTTTCTCTCTCAACGTCGGCGGCAGCTCTCGCCGCTGACTCACAGGACTCTTGGTTCTCCCTCACAGCCTCACTGTTAATGCTGGTGTCATTCGCTGGTGGTCCTCCTCGTAGGCTCCTCGATCCCTTGATTGCAGATCCGCCACACCCAATCTCGCCTCAAGTTTTATAGAGTAAGGAGAGACGTCCGCTTCCTCGCCTTGAAGCCGGGAGCTTCGCGTCTTCCACTGTTACGGTTGCATCCGGATATGTTGTTGACGAAGTCCTCACATCCGCATGGATCTCCGAGGGAATCGTGTGCTGTCTTCCTTCCTCGCGCCCTTGCCTCTGCATCCTTTCGCTGCATCGCCAGGACGAGCCGCGTTCGCCTCTTTCGACGACAGAGGACGAGACGAGTTCAAGTGTCCGCGCTGCTGTTGAAGCTGTGTCAACGTTCAATGTTGACCCGACGTTCAATGTTGACTCGCTGAATTTCCCTACTTTGGCTCCGCCTTTGTTTATGCGGCTTGGGCTTGGGCTTGGGCTGTGGCCCAGTCCAGTTCCTCCTGGGCCGAACCGGAGGATCTTAGGGCTAACACCTAGTGTCACGCCCCGGTCTAACGCTTCTCCAGCGGAGCACTAGACCGGCGTGAAACCCTAGGATTTTTGTATGGAATTACACCCCCAATTTGGAAACCCTAATTCTCCATACAATTTTATCCCCAAATCGAAAAACCCTAAGCCTAATTCTGAAATGAGCGGAAACCCTAATTAAATTACCTCTGGTCAACCGGTCAACACCCCAATCCGCCGCTCGAATTAAATCACTTCACTGACGTCACGCTGACGTCGGCCGCAAATTTCTTTCGCTCAGCATTCAATTTCGGCCGCTGACGTTGTGCTCGCATCAGCCGCCGATTTCGATTTCGAATCGAAATCCGATTTCTATTTTGCTTTGTTGACCAACTTGGTTTCGCTGACTTCGCCTCTCCACCTCAGCTTAGTCTCGAACCGAATGCCCTCGCGGCGTTCGTCTTCTCTGCCATGTGAATGGGCGTCGCGCTCTCATTCACAGCAGTCGCCGGAGAAGATGGGTGCGCCGCCTGTGCCTCGCCTCCGTACGTTGCCGATCGACAGTCGCCGGAGGTCATCGTCGACACAGAGCTCAAGAAACAGGGGAGAAAGATATCGACAACTTGTGGGATAGGGGAAAGTCGGAAGATGGGAAGAAAATCTCGTTTATTTCTTCTCTTCGGATACAAGCTCCCGCCGACGACCCCCTGGTCGACGGGGCCCTCTTCCCCTCCCTCACCGGTGACTCGCCGGTTACAATCACTCCTATTTCCTTCTCGTCACTCTCGCTGGTCGTCTCCCTAGACACGGGAATCGCCTATCGTAAAGCTTCCCTAAACTCTTCCTGATGGTGGTACTCGATACCTCCTCCTTTGCTCGTTCGTCGGCGTTATATAGAAGGGACACTGGTGTCGCTTCTACTATTTCTCCCTTCGACCCGTGTCTTTAGCCCTAGAATCGGGCTGTACTGCCACGCTCCAAGCTTCTGTGTCCGTCGCCACCTCCATTGACGCCTTCGTCGAGCGCGTCGTCCAAAGCTTGCGGGGAAGGATGCCATCTCAGCCGCGTCCGATCTGTTCAGAGAGGATGGCATCGATGTGGATGACACATGCGTGCCACTTCTAGATTTGGGTTCAACGCCCCTATTTTGACTGTGTTGGGCTCCATTGTTGCGTGGGCTGGGGCCGCCTCTCGGCTAAGTGGGTTCTGCCCTGGACCGGATTGAACCAGGCCTGACAATTCTCCCCCGCCCAACTTGGACATCGCCCTCGATGTCCATCACGAGCGGATCCTGAATAACCATTGCTCTGATCCGACACTGCTGCGCCCCCATGGCGGTGTTCGAAACTATCCGGAGTGCACCAATTCTCACCTCCTCGGTGTGATCTTCAGCGTCCTCATCCACAATCTGTTTCCCAGTCAACTCTCGCTGAACAATCTCCGTAATTGCCGTGATCCGCTGTCGGTCCCGACAATCGTGCATGCGATACAGACCTTTGCCCAAAAAGCAACTCATCGGTCTCGATTGATTCTGCACAATATCGGCAGGTCGATACGGCTCCTGTTGTGCCGGCTGACCTCTGTCTCATCGGGGAGAGAGTCTCTCGCTTTCTGGTGCTCTTGCTCTTGGTGGAGAGTGACGCTTCGGGGGTGACTTTCATGTCCTCGAGAAAGTCGTCTCTGAAGCTTTCAGATCCACGAGAGACTCAACTATCGTCGTGGCCGTCCTCCAGTCTGGTGGTGCATGTCGTTGGAGTTCAGCCCCTGTCCATGGTTGAAGATTTTGGAGGAAGAAGTACCTCATATCTCCTTCCGCCATGTCTGGTAGCTCCAACATCAATGCAGAGAATGCCCTGACGTACTCCTGGATCGACCCGGTGTGCCTGAGCCGATCCGCCGCATCTTGTGCCTGATCCACGAGTTTCTAGGGAGGAACTGCTGTCGTAGCTCCTTTCGGAACACCTCCCATGGCCAACCAGCTGCTTCTGCCGTCGAATCAACTTTGGTCCTCCATCAAAGTTTTGCATCATCTGAGAGGTATGTTGTACACCCTCATTTTTTCTTGGTCTGAAACATGGTTAGCAACAAAATATTGTTCCATATCCCAAAGAAAGTTACTCAACTCTTTGGATGATCGGGCTCCTCTGAACATTGCAGGTTCTGGGGTGCGAACCTTCCTTCTGGGAGCTACATACTCCACCATAGTTGCCGCGGGCGCACCGTTATATGCCTGCGCCAATGCCAGACGTGTCACTGCGAGGTCTGCCTGTACCTGCTGCTGAGCTGCAACGGTGTTAGTTACTTGTGCTGTCAAGGTTGCTACTTGTCCTTGCAACACCACTATTTGCTCCTGTAGCGCTGCCGTCCCTTCAACGTTTTGTTGTGTCTCAACTACTCCAGCCCAAGTTTGTTGAAGGGCAAGGATCTGTAACCTCTGTTCCTCCACCGTGCGCTGGAGATCCTCCAACTGAGGAACCACCGCATTATCACTGTTCCCCTTCAAACCGAGCAATTGTTCAATCCGTGCTTTGCGATCTCCTTGATTCACCATGTTGCCTGGATCTTTAGGCTCTGATACCAGTTGTCACGCCCCGGTCTAACGGTTCTCTGGCGGAGCACTAGACCGGCGTGAAACCCTAGGATTTTCGTATGGAATTACACCCTCAATTTGGAAACCCTAATTCTTTGTACAATTTTATCCCCAAATCGAAAACGATCGAAAAACCCTAACCCTAATTCTGAAATGAGCGGAAACCCTAATTAAATTACCTCTAGTCAATCGGTCAACGCCCCAATCCGCAGCTCGAATTGAATCTCTTCGCTGACATCACGCTGACGTCAGTCGCAAATTTCTTTCGCTCTGCGTTCGATTCCGGCCGTTGACGTTGTGCTCGCGTCAGCCGCCGATTTCGATTTCGAATCGAAATTCGATTTCTATTTTGCTTTGTTGACCAACTTCATTTGCTTTGTTGACCAACTTCGTTCCGCTAACTTCGCTTCGCCACCTCAACTTCGTCTCGAACCGAACGCCCTGAGGGCGTTCGTCTTCTTCGCCACGTGAATGCATGCCGCTCGCATTCACAGCAGTCACCGGAGAAGATGGGTGCGCGGCCTGCGCTTCACCTCCGTACGTTGCCGATCGATAGTCGCCGGAGGTCGTCATCGACACAGAGCTCAGGAACAGGGGAGAAAGATATCGGCAACTCGTGGGATAGGGGAAAATCGGAAGATGGGAAGAAAATCTCGTTTATTTCTTCTCTCCGGCGACTCGCGGGTTACAATCACTCCTATTTCCTTCTCGCCACTCTCGCCGGTCATCTCCCTAGACACCGGAATCGCCTATCGTAAAGCTTCCCTAAACTCTTCCTGATCGTGGTACTCGATACTTCCTCCTTTGCTCGTTCGTTGGCGTTATATAGAAGGGACACTGGTGCCGCTTCTGCTATTTCTCCCTTCGACCCGCGTCTTTAGCCCTAGAATCGGGCTATACTGCCATGCTCCAAGCTTTTCGCGTCTGTCGCTGCCTCCATTTACGCCTTCGTCGAGCGCATCGTCCGAAGCTTGCGGGAAGGATGCCATCTCAGCTGCGTCCGATTTGTTCGGAGAGGATGGCATCGATGTGGACGACACATGCGTGCCGCTTCTAGATTTAGGGTCAATGCCCCTATTTTAACTGTGTTGGGCTCCATTGTTGCGTGGGCTTGGGCCGCCTCTCGGCTCCGTGGGTACTGGCTTGGACCGGATTCAACTAGGCCCGACACCTAGTGTCAGGCCCCGGTTTATCCGGTTCGGCCCAACCCAAGCCCAGGTCCACACTTGGCAGAAACCCACCGGCGGGAAGGAAAAGCCCGGTCAACTGAGGATGTTGACCAGAGCTTCACGCGCTGCGGCTTCAGCGATTTCGGAAGCTGCGGAGGATTCGAGGCAGGGCGACGCGGCTTCGAACGCGACGGCTTCGGCGACATTGAGGGTGCAGCTTCGGACGGACGACGTGGCGCGAGAAGCGGAGAGCAACGGAGACGCGAGCTCGTCTCCAACTCACAGATCGGACGCGGCACCTCGGCAGCGTCTCCTTCTCCGCGCGAAGTGGACTTTGGCAAAAGTGCATCGCGCAGGCGAGCGCGAACAAAGCGACGAGCGGGTCCTTCGGCGACAGGCGCGGACGGCGGACTCGGCAGCATCAGTGGGCGTCGACGCAGGGGCGTGGTCCACGCGAACAAGAAAAACGGGGCGGCTCTTCCTATATACGTTCGACGAAGCGGACGAGAGAGGCGTGCGCAGAGGGCGACACCACAGAGGAGCACCGGGGAGCGACTCCACCAGCGACGGCGAGGGCGCCGTCGCCTCTTCCAGAGCAGGGCTCTGATGCCGCCAGGGGGCGAAGGTCGGCGCGGAGGTGCCGACGAGAGAAAGAGGTCAATGAGAGCTTGTAACCGGCGAGGGAGGGATGGGGGCACTGGCGACGGTGGTCGTCGGCGTAGAGAGGAGTTTGTAATCCTTTGACGGTGAAATAAAGGTTTCTTCTCTGATTTCTCCATTCCCCTGTTCTCAAGGTTCTTCGAACGCGGCGGCAGCATTGTTGGGTGATTCCGGCAGCAGGCGGCTGCCGACGACGAGGTCGGAGGGAGGCGGGGGCCTTCCTCTTTCTCGGCCAACGCTAGGGCGAGGCGGCACTCGACTGCAGCGACGACGCAGGCGGCGTCGCGAGGTTGAAGACAACGCGAGTTTCGAACGCGTCGGGCGTTCGAAACGAGGTAAGGTCAACGGTCAGCGGCGGAGCGAGATCGAATTCGGCGGAATTCGATTTGGAGTGCTGACGTCACGCTGACATCAGCAAAGGGGATTTACGCGCGCGGGCGAAAATTCAAGCGGCGGTTTCGTTTGGAGGGCTGATGTCATCCGACGTCAACATAAGCATTATTTTGACTTGGGTCAAAATCAGAGAGAAGTATTTCCAAATTAGGGTTCGATTCCGGATTTTCCTAAATTAGGGTTAGGGTTTTCCGGACTTTTCTGAGTGAATTGTAATTTGGGGGATAAAAATTAATCGGGGAGTTAGGGTTTTCAAATTTGAGTCGGAAATCCTAGAGTGAGTTGCGTTCCGGTGTTCCGCTGGACGGCCCTGAGACAACGGATAAGCGCTATTTTCAGGCCGATCCGACCGGAACGTGACACCTAGTGTCACGCCCCGGTCGGATCGGCCTGAAAACAGCGCTTATCCGTTGTCTCAGAGCCGTCCGGCGGAACACCGGAACGTAACTCGCCCTAGGGTTTCCGGCCTCAAAATTAGAAACCCTAATCTCCCCGGATAATTTTTCTCCCCAAAATACAATTCGCACGGAGAAAACCCTAAACCCCAATTTAGAAATCCGAAATCAATCTCTAAATCAAAATTACCTCCTCTGATTTTGACCCGAAAGTCAAAATTCCCGTCGCCGATTAATCCTTTGCTGTGCTGACGTCAGGATGACGTCGGCCTCCGATTTCGTTCGTCGAAATCAGAATTCGCCCCGCTGACGTTCGCCTACGTCAGCCGAAATCGAGATTTCGATTTCGTTTTCACGCTCCGCCGCTGACCGTTGACCGCCTCGTTTCGAACGCCCGACGCGTTCGAAACGCGCGTCGTCTTCAACCTCGCGACGCCGCCCGCGTCGTCGTTTCTGCCGAGCATCGCCGCGCCCGGGAGTCCGTTGGAACACGGGGAAGGCCGCCGCCTCCCGTCGTCGTAGAACAGGGGAAGGAGATGGAAAGTAATGCTTCATTTATTCCTTGACGAAGGTTTACAAACCTCTCCTCTCGACGCCCGCCGGCGCCCCCATCCCACCCTCGCCGGTCGTCTCTCTAGACGCCGGTTACATTCGCTCTTTCTCTCGTCGGCACCTGCGCACCGACCTTCGCCCCTGGCGGCATCAGAGCCCTGCTCTGGAAGGGCGACGGCGCCTCGCCGTCGCCGGTGGAGTCGCTCCCCGGCGCTCTGTGTGGTGACGCCCTCGCGCCCCCTGCTTCATCGTCGTCAAGCTTCTTATAGAGAAGCTTCGCCGCCTCGTTTCATCTGGTCGCGTGGACCACGTCGCCCGCAGACCTCGCCTCCGCGAGCTCCGCGTCCTTCGCTCCGCCTGTCCGCGCGATCCGCCACTTCGCCTTCGGCTGTTTCGTCCGCTCCGAGAAACCCGCCGAAGACCCGCTGCTGCCAGTCTCCGTTTTTGTCGCCGACGACGAGGTCGTCGTTCGCCTCGTCCGCGTCTGCGTCCGTAAAGATCGGAGGAGTCGCTCGCGAGCTCCGCGTGGATGAGAGGGAGAGATTGGGCCGCTGCCCATTTCACAATTCTTCCGTTGGATCTGGGCTTGGGCCGGACCGCCTGAACCGGGCCCTGACAATACTCCCCCACCTGATTTGAACATCGTCCTCGATGTTCCATGCAAGTTGAGCACTGGCCCTCCAATGTTCAAAGTCCTTCCTCCTCTGATGATGAGTGTTTGCTGCACCATGCTTATAGCAACCTGCATCAACAAATTTGTCAAGGATAATCTTGCTTCATCATATTGGCTGAACTCAGCTGAACCTCGATGTCCCTGACACCGGCATCGACGCCCCTGGCGCCGGCATCAATGCTATGCATTGGCATCAACACGCCCTGGTGTTGGCATCAACGCCCCCTGGGGTTGGCATCAACACGCCTTAGTGTTGGCATCAACGCTATGCATTGGCATCAGAGCCCCTGCTCCGGGAAGTGATCTTGCAATCACTGAGCTCTTATAGAGTCTCCTTTGATGTCCCCTGACATCGGCATCGACGTCCTTAGACATTGGCATCAACACACCCTAGTGTTGGCATCAGGGTCCCTACCCTGGAAGAACGACACTCCTTGTCGCCCGTAGTGATGGTGTTGCCTCTCAGATCTTTCTGATTCACCTTACTGGATCATTTTAAGCTCTGATACCTGTTGTCACGCCCCGGTCGGATCGGCCTGAAAACAGCGCTTATCCGTTGTCTCAGAGCCGTCCGGCGGAACACTGGAACGTAACTCGCCCTAGGGTTTCCGGCCTCAAAATTAGAAACCCTAATCTCCCCGGATAATTTTTCTCCCCAAAATACAATTCGCACGGAGAAAACCCTAAACCCCAATTTAGAAATCCGAAATCAATCTCTAAATCAAAATTACCTCCTCTGATTTTGACCCGAAAGTCAAAATTCCCGTCGCCGATTAATCCTTTGTTGTGCTGACGTCAGGATGACGTCGGCCTCCGATTTCGTTCGTCGAAATCAGAATTCGCCCCGCTGACGTTCGCCTACGTCAGCCGAAATCGAGATTTCGATTTCGTTTTCACGCTTCGCCGCTGACCGTTGACCGCCTCGTTTCGAACGCCCGACGCGTTCGAAACGCGCGTCGTCTTCAACCTCGCGACGCCGCCCGCGTCGTCGTTTCTGCCGAGCGTCGCCGCGCCTAGGAGTCCGTTGGAGCACGGGGAAGGCCGCCGCCTCCCGTCGTCGTAGAACAGGGGAAGGAGATGGAAAGTAATGCTTCATTTATTCCTTGACGAAGGTTTACAAACCTCTCCTCTCGACGCCCGCCGGCGCCCCCATCCCACCCTCGCCGGTCGTCTCTCTAGACGCCGGTTACATTCGCTCTTTCTCTCGTCGGCACCTGCGCACTGACCTTCGCCCCTGGCGGCATCAGAGCCCTGCTCTGGAAGGGCGACGGCGCCTCGCCGTCGCCGGTGGAGTCGCTCCCCGGCGCTCTGTGTGGTGACGCCCTCGCGCCCCCTGCTTCGTCGTCGTCAAGCTTCTTATAGAGAAGCTTCGCCGCCTCGTTTCATCTGGTCGCGTGGACCACGTCGCCCGCAGACCTCGCCTCCGCGAGCTCCGCGTCCTTCGCTCCGCCTGTCCGCGCGATCCGCCACTTCGCCTTCGGCTGTTTCGTCCTCTCCGAGAAACCCGCCGAAGACCCGCTGCTGCCAGTCTCCGTTTTTGTCGCCGACGACGAGGTCGTCGTTCGCCTCGTCCGCGTCTGCGTCCGTAAAGATCGGAGGAGTCGCTGCATCCGTCGCTCGCGAGCTCCGCGTGGATGAGAGGGAGAGATTGGGCCGCTGCCCATTTCACAATTCTTCCGTTGGATTTGGGCTTGGGCCGGACCGCCTGAACCGGGCCCTGACACCTAGTGTTAGGCCCTGGGCTCCCCGGTTCAGCCTAGGACAACTTGGGCCGGGCCACAGCCCAAGCCCGCAGGCAAACTCAAAAGCGAAGCCCAAAATCGGACAGCGTGGCACGGCTTCGAGACGATCTCGCAAGCTCGTCTCCGCGAGCTTCGGAAGCGAACTCGTCGACAGCGTCTTCAGCCAAGGAAACGGACAACGGCAGCGCACCATCTTCGCGAGAGTCGCGCACGCCTGCACGAAGGGAGACGAGCTCCACACGAACGACGCGAACAGCGTCTTCATCCGCGTCTGCAGCGAGGCACTCGGGCGCGGGGCGAAACTCCAGCGGAAGACTCGGAACAGGCGACGGCTTCGAAGGCTTCGTCCCGGACGACTCGGACGCGGAGAAGAAGGGAAGCGGCGGCTTCCCTATAAAGCTCAAGAAGGCAGAGAGTTCGGGAGGAGAGATCGGCATCAGAGAGAAGGATCAGCGATAGAGTGATCGGCGACTGAGAGAGGAGTCTCGAGAGCGTGTAACGGCGGCGACGCTCGCCGCCGACGGGAGGACGAGAGAGAAGAGCGAGGAGGGGTTTTTGTAGCTCTGGTTTACGAATAAATAGAGTGAAGCTTTTCCCTTATTCCGGTGTCTCTTCTCCGACGAGCTCTCGTGCTTTCCGACGAGATCCCGGCTTCGGTGGATTTCCCTGTTTCCGAGCTGTTTCCGCGTCGGTCGACGGGATTCGGCGACGAGAAAGGCGACGGCAGCAGGCGGCTGTCTCAGATCGGCTACGTACGGAGGTGAGAACGACGCAGGCGACGTCGTTCCCACGAGGCGGCGGACGAAAGTCGACGCGAGGAAGACGAAGGCGAGGTTGAAGACGACGCGAATCGAACGATTTCGGCGTTCGATTCGAGGCGGACGACGTCAGCAACGAAAACAGAATTCGATTTCGTAAACGCGGTATCGATTTTGACTTCGGTCAAAATCGGCGGAAATCAACAGCAACCGGCGATTTCGATTTGGAGTTGACGTCGGCGTGACGTCAGCCAGCGAAGGAAATTCGGCGCGCGGCGGAGCGATTTGGTGGCTGACGTCGGCACGACGTCAGCAACGCAATTCGATCGGCGAATTCCGGATTTGCACAGTAAACACAATTTTGACTTCGGTCAAAATCAGGAGAGGTATTTTGATTTCTGATTTGGGATTTTCGATCCTTCCTCGATTTCTCAAATTAGGGTTAGGTTTTCTCTCGAGTGACTTGTAATTTGGGAAGAAAAATTGAGCGGGAACTAGGGTTTTGAATTTGGGGACGAAATTCTGTCCGAAAACCCTAGCGCGATCACGTTCTGGTGTTTCGCCGGACGGCTCTAGGAAACAGATAAGCACTGTTTTTAGACCGTTCCGACCGGGCCTGTCGACCGTTCGCCCCTTTCTCTTCGCTCGATCGGCGTTTCTCTCGCCGCCGTTCCTTCCATCCTTTCTTGCAGCCGCCATCAACGTCCGGCGAAAACCCTAGCTAATCGCCGTCGTTTCCTTCCTCACGCGCTGCCGCCGTTCGCTCGTCGTTCCCTTCACACGCAGCCGCCGGCGTCTCTATTCAGCTGGATTACTCGTCGTTCTCTTCACACGCGGCGCCTTGCCATCGCTCCTCCGGTCGTCCTTCTCACCTCGCCATCGCTTCTCGGGCCGCCCATTCTGCCTCTCCAGTCGCCGTTCCAAGTTTCCATTCTACTCACCTTCTCTTCAGTCGCTCTTCTTTGATTCCGGCCAACTGATCTGCAGTCGCCGTTTCACGCCTCACCAGGTAATTTCAATCTTGTTATCTCCAGTCGCCTCTTGCGTTTCTTTCCTTATTGATTAAGCATTCTCTTCTAAGATTGATTAAGCATACTCTCGCCGTTGAACCCTGTCTCCTCCCTCCCGTCAATCTTCCTCCCGCCGTCACCGTCGCCGCTGAACCCTCTCTTCCGCACATCGAAGAGCAGCCGTCGCCTCTAAGAATCTGTAAGAACGAGAGGTAAGCCTCTTTACTCGAGTTGAACTTTGCATGACATTTAAAGGAAAACGGCACAAGAAATTTGATGGAAGCATCTACAAGTCCCTTTAGTCGAGTTGAACTAAATATGGTATGGTTTAGTTGTGTTGGTTAATATGTTATATGTACATAATAAGATTCATATAACAAGTAATTTAGTGAAACATGAAGATGTTTGTTTACTACTTTGGACTTATGCTGCCCTATTTTCCTTCTTCAATCATGGATGACACTGCAGTGCATGCTGAGAAAAATCATGTTTGTTTACTAATTAGTTCAATTCTGATCTACTGCTACCGCAACTTTGGCTTATAATTGCTGAAACAAATCAACTCAAGTAATTAGTTCAACCCTTAGTCCGAGAGTATTTCTATTTTAACTGGATAGGTCAATTCAACTTTGGTATATACATGTTTGCTTGTTCTAATTACGTTTGATGAACAAGCTTATTACTTGATGTTTGGTGCTGATATTCTTTTAGAGAACATGGCATATTGCTTGCTAAAGTAATTGAATTTATTACTTGATGTTTGGTGCTGATATTCTTTTATACTTTAGCAAGTAATTAGTTGATGAAAAATCTCTCAACTCTAACGATGGATTCATCCATTCTTTCATACTTTAGCAAGCAATATGCCCTATTCTCTAAAACAATTATACATGTTAGGATAGATGAGCTAAAGGTGAGTTTGGTATATAAAATATAAGAGAAATTCTAGCAAAATTTTTTAAACATATTTCTGCTTAGCTGCATAGCACAACACAAATAGAAAAAAAATCAAAAGTTGTGTATCCAAACAGCTTCAAACTTTTTCCAACAGGACTTTCTGAACCAGGAAAAGCTATAAGTTCCAGCTAGGCTAAACAAAGCCTTAATATGGATCCTGACTTCTGTTTCGACGCAGTGAGCTCCGACGAGGAGGCGGAACTCGACGATAGGGCAGTCCAGTCCCCGTGGGAGTTCGCTTCCTACTCGGAGTCCGTGGCTGAGGAGCATGCTAGGCGGAATACCACCTCTGTTGACGCTAAGATCTCTAAGATCCTCCAGGAGTGCGCCCTATCTCATCCAAACAACGGAGATGATGAGCAGGACGAGTCAGAGCTCAGCGATGCCCTTTTGTTTGGCGATGAATTAGGCAAAGAAGTGAGTTTATCCATTTTACATTGTTATTCTACCTTCTTGTTTACCCTTGAGATAACAAATTGTTTACGATTATATCTCATTTCGGAATGATGCGTAAAATTAGAGCATTTGTTCTTCATTCAATTAGACCACTTGTTTGAGACTCCTTCTTCGCTGTCATACTTGGTTCAGTATGTTTCTTTCTTTTGGAGCACTGCAAGATTTATTTGCCAAAAATTGAAAATCACTCTTTCCGGCTTCTAAGAATATGCTCAAATTATATAGATTTCTTGCACCATTCAGTAAAAATAACAAATTCCGATATAATTGTTTCAAAAGGGAGATGTTTGGTCTATGCTTCACCAAAATGTTGGTCTATAGTTGGAAGAAGACATACGGCTAGAGAAAATGACTGAAAATCAGGCAGTTGAGCTCCTCCACCACAGATTGAAATTTGATGCTCCATTACTTTTGACATGGGTCACTTACTTCTTTTCAATCTGAAAGATGTGGTTGAATACACAGACATTAAATTCAAATGAAATACATATCAGACAAATAAGTGCAATAGCAAAGTGATGCCAACATGCACAAGAAAATCAAATCTCTGATATATTTGTACTTGGTCAATTTGATAATATATAGTGACAATACAAACCATTGACTTTTCTGCGCATACTAGTCCATGAATGAAATTAATTTTTGTACTTGTTTATACATCTTTTGTGGTTACAAGTGTAGTTTAGGTAATATTATTTACCATAGAAGAAGACAACAGACATTACTGTTTCATTTGTCATGGCTAAAGACAGATCTTTTGCAAACAGAATATCTAGCCATTTGCTGTGTTAGTTCTAACATTCTGATGCTTTCTTTTATTTTCAGTAGATATACTATGCTTTTGAATATTTATTACTATTTAGGTATTTCCCGAAATCTTTAATTTAAATTTGAATTCTGAGCCTGTCTTACTGTTGCTCTTTTGACCTTCAGGAACACAAACATAACAAGCCTGATAATAGAAATTCAGGTGGAAGGGAAGCTTCCTTTTTTGCATCACATAATGAAGCATCCTTTCATGCAAATTCTTTCCTTGAGTTGAATTTGTCTCGTCCTTTAATTAGAGCATGTGAAGCCTTGGGATATCAGAAGCCAACTCCTATCCAGGTTTTGTATACCCTTTAGGTTTTCAAGTATATTGGACTATCTACATTTGTCATGTTGTTGATTAAATTGACTAGTTAGTTCTTTTATAAAGGCCATGGTCACTACCCTCATCAGTTGATGTCTCGCAATGCATTTATCAAGCTGCTTATTTCACATGCCCCTGAAATCTAGCATGCAGTTGATCATTGTTTTGAACTTTTCTCTAGCTTTTGTTCCAAATTCGGCAGTTATCAGCTCCATGAATACACATATGAAGCTTCTTTGTGGTGAAAGTCAATGAGTTAATTTTTGTATTGTTAAACTAGATTGCACTAAGTAATGCATACAATATAAAATTCTGATATTCGTCAACACTATATAAAATACTATTGGTTTAAAAAATATGGATTTGGAAAGTATTGATATGAAATGCAAATGAAACACAAAGATCATATGAGAACCTCTCCAAATTTAACTTGCGTGTTTGGTACATTCTAGTGCAACCATGAGACAGGTCCCATGTATACTAACTTGCACAAAAGAATATTTATGATAACATTTTGAGCATATTGTCATCATGTCACTATGTATTTGTATGCAACGATCTGAGCAAAAAATTGGTATACTAGCTCAGAATGGTACTTTAAACTGTGTAATGCTAATCAGGTTTGTTCTTTCATGAGATCTACTATGAGTATTGTGCAAAAATTTCTGGTAGCTGAAACAGATAGCATGGTGGTACTACCCTTCTATGAAAAGCAAACGTATTAAAATACTAATTGCATGTTTCTGAGATTGAATTCCGTACAGTCATGTCATCATCATACCTTAGTATAAAATCAAATGGTATGCTGAATTCGTGCCTGCATGCTAACTGTTTGGATGTAATTGATTGATGGGTTCATGCCATTGTGCATCTGCAATAGTGTGATGAACTTATCTTGCTAATTGTTGGCCTTAAGGTGTTGGCCTCTATAAGGAGAATCCAGTTGATTATATCAGAAATTTAGAGAGGAACCTTGCTGATAATAATTCAACTTCTTTTGCGCACATGACTGAAAAAAAAACTAACTGAATAACCCTTTACTGAAAATGTGTCTATCAAATTTTCTGGCATGCCTCTAGCTTCTTTTTTGCCTGAATTCAACCAAACTGACCCTCAGAGATTCTCTAGAAACTCAAACCTTGATTTTGTTTCACAAAGACTGGATTCCTAGATTATGAGGCATCATCAGCTGTGGCAGAAAACATCATTTATCATCTAACCTTGTTAATCTGTTTGTTATTTGGAAAGTAATATGGCTTCTCAACAGGACTAGTATCTGAATCTGTTGTGACAATTTAAGCAATACTTGAGCAGCAGCTTTTTCTAGACGTCATAACTTCTAGAACATCAACCATCTTGCAATTGTAATACCTAATGGCAGCTTGCAATTCAGTTACTTGGTTTTAACTAAGATTTAAAGTATCGGTCTGGTTTTGAACTGGTACTGTACCGGACGGGACCAGAAACTGAGCTTGCGAGCGGAGGGGAGGAAGAAGAAGAAGAGGGAGGAAGAGAAGGAGGGAGGAGGAGGAAGAAAAAAAAAGGAGAAGAGGAGGAAGGAGGATGAGGCAAAGAACCAAGCGAGCTTGTGACTGAAGGAGTAAGGAGGAAGAAGAAGAAGATAGAGGATGAGGAGGAAGAAGGAAGAAAAAAAAAGAGGAGGAAGAAGAAAGAGGAATCCCTCCCGATTGCATGCTCTGCCTCCCACGTGTGTGGGAAAATATGCTCTTTTTCCTTTTCTTTTTCTTTCTCCTCCTCCTCTCTTCTCCTCTCTTGCTCGGCTCCGCTTGCTCTGTGTTGGACCGATACAAACTATCCGTATTGCCTAGTATGAAACGGTTTTTAATACCTTGATTTTAACATGAATTCTCCATTGATAAAGTATTTTTTGGCTTGATGCATAGTTGCTTTCCTTGGTGTACTGAGTTGCTGTGTGAGGTCTTTAACTAATTTTTTGGTTATTTATATTGCCTATGTAACTCAGCCATTTGATTCTTTCACCTTTTATGTGTTTGATGTAGGCTGCATGCATACCATTGGCATTAGCTGGTCGGGATATATGTGGAAGTGCAATTACTGGTTCTGGAAAGGTAGAATGTTTTATTTTGATCTCATGGGTCACTTGCATTAACTGAAATTTTCTTGAGCCTCAATCTTATTCTTCATATTCAGACAGCTGCCTTCAGTCTCCCAGTATTGGAACGCCTGCTTTTTCGTCCAAAACGTATCCATGCAATCAGAGTGCTAATTCTAACTCCAACAAGGGAGCTGGCTGCACAGTAGGTTATATGGGTTCATTTTTTGTAGCTACCTGGAGTTTACCTTTAGCTGATTTCTTTTGCACTTTTATTATGCACATAATACTCTTGTTGTGTTTAACAAGCTTGTTATTTCATTCATTTATATTTCATTATCATTATATTATTTGCGATGATAATTTGATATGCTGAACATATAATAATTTAATGTTATTATTAGGTTTCCTCATTCACTGGGTTCCTTATTCATTTATGAAGGCATCATTGCGTGCTAGCATTTATAGGTTAAAATTTTGGTTTCTTGTTGACAAATGTTTCTTCTAGATTTAGTGGTAGAGATACTAGAATTTATTCTGCTCGAAATAATTTGTACTTGAATGAATTGGGTTGTAGATGCACGGGCGATTCATAGTGCTAGACTTTGTTGAGTACTTTCATTTTCTAGTTTCGTGACTTTCTATAATTGTTTGAATTATATATCTGCTCAGAGCATTTGGGACATGGATCTCTTTTCCAAAGAAAGATTTGTCCTTGTCTAGGCCTTGTCTTTAAGTATGTTACATTAGGCATAAGGGAAACGAAATGTTTCATTAATTGGTTTAGATTTGTTAGAAAGGTGAGATGATCGTGTTTTTTCTTTCTTTCCTTATAGTTCGTGATATTGATGCATTTTCATCCGTCATCCCTTCTCAGAGTAGTAATCTTAATAAATTGATTTTTTTAATAAGATACTCCCATAATAAAGATCCTCTAGTTTTATATCATTGGCACTGGAAAATTTGATATTTCATAATGGTTGCTGTCTAACTAAGCAGAGCTAATCACTTAATGCAGGGTGCATAGTATGATCGAGAAACTTGCACAATTTACAGATATCAGATGTTGCCTTGTTGTTGGTGGACTTTCAACAAAGGTTTGTAATCAGTTAATGGTTGGTCTGTTAACGTTGTTGACCTAATGTTTGTGGTTATTGGCGAGCAGTAGTTAGTTGACTGATTGTTATTTCTTACAAATTGGGTACCGATTATAGTATTTATGTAAATGAAAATTGTTCTTTATCCCAATATTATATGTAGAATGTCCACACACATGAAAGATAGGCAGGGTTGAAGTGCATGACTTTCGGCTTCAAAACGGTGCATGTTGTGTACTACTATCATGCTGCTTGCTGAAAATGGAAATGTCCTTTATATCTTTTTTAATATTCTTTTCAGCTAAAAAACAAATAACCTAGCAAGGTTGTGAAAATTGGTCATATTGGTGTATCGGTTAATTGTCGGAGCAATCTCTACTGACCTATGGTACCAATAATACCTGTTAGTACTATTAAAATATATTATGTGCTATACATATATAATACTGACCCTTGTGTTGGTATGAGTACAAAATTGGACTCGTGTGTACCGCCCATAGGCAGCACACACCCATCTTTTGTATAATGATACCCTGATATTTATTAGTCAATAATCTCATTTTATTAATTTGTTGGTATCTAGTGAATCCTAAATGAGTACCAATTAACCTGAAAACTAAACATAATGTTGATCAATTTCATTCAGGACACTTCTAGTTTTGCTGACCATTGTAATTGTTATTTGTACTCTGATTTAAAAATTGGAATCGATGTCAGATTTGAAAGTTATGATGCTCAACGTTCATGGTATTGTACCTTAAAAAAGAATACAAAAGATAGATATCTTAGATGGTTAACACGAATGATTCTTATATTTGGTGTCACAAGCCAATATATTTACTAGACTAAGTGTTGTTATGGAGGGTTTTTTTTTTGGAACTTTACTTTGTTAAAAGGGGCACCTAGAAGAGGTTTTATATTGGGGGTTGTTCTTAGAATTCTACATTTTTATTACGGTTTGTGATTTCATAAATTTTAAAATTCATGTCACCAACATCTACGCCGCCACTTTTTTCCAGTTGGTTTCATCTATTTTGTATCAAGTTGGACATGTCTAACATGTGTGCTTCATTTATGGGGAGAATATTAGATCTTATGTGTATTAATTTTAATTGTAACAAGTTTCATGTTTTGTATATCTACATATTGTATGACGTGTTTTGGATCTAACTAGTTTGTTATACCTATTGCTCTGATAAACTTATCTAGTTGCCTAAATATGTTTGGTTCATTATCATGATATAAATAGGGTGAAAGAAGTGTCTAGGTAATTCATATCTAGAGGTAGATTTCATATATAGACTCCCAACCACACTAGACTTAAACATGTGGTATTATCCCACTCTAACATATGAAATCACAACCTCAAGGCAACTAAAGGCAACTAAGTTGATATAACATTGAGTTTAATATCACTCTGTAACTTGTAGATGAGTGATATTTTATTGTCCATACAAGTGTTGCCTATCTTAGCACGTGACAATATAGCACACAATAACTAAGTGTCATTTGTCTACCAACATGTCTCTGTCTTTATGCGATACTGTATATGGGACAAGCACACTAACAATTATGTGCTATCATGTATATTCAAGATTATCAGGATTGAGATCTTACGGAGGATCAATAGAAGCTTTGTCTTTAGGCCATAGGATCCTAAGATCATATGAAAAATTAAAAGAAATATATTTCTTAAAAGATATATTCATGTATTAAGAGTAATGAGCATTATAACAAATAATTGGAGGATCTAGAACGGTGATCCTACCGTTCCTACCTACGTTCTGGAATTTTTTGAATGATCTTAATCATAGGATCTGGTCCTACGCTCTATATCATGACTATAACAACTTTGTATATGCACCCAACTATGTCACTCTATGTATGATGGTTTTGTGAGAGGTAGACAAATAGCAAAGTGTCATGCATGAATAGTCTGCGTTAATTTGCATATAACAATACAAGTGCCACTTGTTTGACATGCAAGTTGCTAAATGTTGTCTATCCATGCATACACATATGTAAGAGAAATGGTGGTGGCTTATTGTCGCTACAAGGTTGCTGATGATGGGATGATGTACTTAGAAAATGTCGCTGGGAAGAAATTTGTGACTAGTGGTTGGAGAGGAGGGTGGATAGAGAGAAAGGATGGCTTGAGTTCTAAATAAATTTGCTTTCATATACTGGATGAAAAAAATGGAGGAAGCAAATGTTTCTTGTAGTTCATTCATATAAAAGTAGAGTAGATATATAGATTCCCACCTACATAAAATAGAGAAATAAGCAATATGAGACTAAAATATGGTGACAATTCATTCTAACATGTAATAACTCTAAATATACGCACAAGAAAATTTGGTGTTCTAATTCCCACTCCTTACTCATGATGTTGAATTTACAGAAGTTGCATAGATTATGTGTCTAAACATGTATATTCAAGGTTATCAGGATTGATGGAAGCTTTGTAGGATCCTAAGATCATATCAAAAATTAAAAAAATATTTCTTAAAAGATATATTTATATATTAAGAGTAATATGAGCATTATAACAAATAATTGGAGGATTCAGTTCTAGAATTTTTTGAATGATTTTGATCATAGGATCTGGTCCTACGCATCGGATCACGACTATAACAAATGTGTACATGGACACAATTATGTCAGTCTATGTATGGTGGTTTTGTGAGAGAGGTAGGGAAGTAACAAAGTGTCATTTATGAATAGTCTGAGTTTATTTGCATATAACAATACAAATGTTACTTGTTTGACATGCAAGTTGCTAAATGTTGCCTATCCATACATATACATATGTAAGAGAAATGGTGGTGGCTTATTGTCACTACAAGGTTGCTGATGATGGGATGATGTACTTAGAAAGTGCTGCTAGGAAGAAATTTGTGACAAGTGGTTGGAGGAGGGCAGATAGAGATAAAGGGTGGCTTGAGTTCTAGATAAATTTGCTTTCATATACCAAGTTGGATAAAAAAAAAAATGGAGGAAACAAATGTTTGTTGTAGTTCATTCATACAAAAGTAGAGTAGATATATTGATTCCCACCCACATAAAATAGATAAATAGGCAATATGAGACTAAAACATGGTAGCAACTCATTCTAACATGTAATTAACTCTAAATGTACACACAAGAAAGTTTGGTGTACTAATTATCACTCCTTACTCATGATGTTGGATTTACAATAAGTTGCATGGATTATGTCAAAACATGTATATTCAAGGTTGTCAGGATTGAGATCCTACTGATAGAAGTTTTGTAGGATTAGGCCATAGGATTCTAATATTATATAAAAAAATTAGAAATTATATTTCTTAAAAGATATATTTGTATATTAAGAGTAATATGAGCATTATAACAAATAATTTGAGGATTTGGAATGGTGATCATATTGTTCCTACCCGCATTTTGGAATTTTTTGAATGATCCAGATCATAGGATTTGGTCCTACGCTCTGGATCACGACTATAACAACTGTTTATATGCACACAGTTATGCCACTCTATGTATGGCTATTTTGTGATAGAGATAGGCAAGTAACAAAGTGTCATGCATTTAGCGTTAATTTGCATATAACAATACAAGTGCTACTTGTTTGACATGCAAGTTGCTAAATGTTGCCTATCCATGCATATACATATGTAAGAGAAATTGTGGTGGCTTATTGGCGCTACAAGGTTGCTGACGATGGGATGATGTACTTAGAAAGTGCCAATTGGAAGAAATTTGTGACTAGTGGTTGGAGAGGAGGGTAGATAGAGAGAAAGGGTGGCTTAAGTTCTAGATAAATTTGCTTTCATATACTAAGTTAAATAAAAAAAATGGAGGAAACAAATGTTTCTTGTAGTTCATTCATACAAAAGTAGAGTAGATATATAGATTCTCACCCACATAAAAGAGAGAAATAAGCAATATGAGACTAAAATATGGCAACAACTCATTCAAACATGTAATAACTCTAAATGTACGCACAAGCAAGTTTGGTGTACTAATTCCCACTCCTTACTCATGATGTTGGATTTACATAAGTTGCATGGGTTATGTGTCAAAAATGTGCAAATTGGTATTATACTATGTATTCACATATTATGACCCAGTTTGGGGTTACTTCTGCTTTTAGCTTCTGCTGGCGGGGGAAGTTTACTTTTAGCTTCTGCTGGCTAGGGAAGTATCTAACTGTTTGGTTCAACAACTATGCTGGTAAGCAGAATAAATTGCTGTGCTGTAATATTAAGCAGAGACTAATATTTATCTAAATAAAAATTATAAAAATAGAAAATAAAACTAAAAAAATTTTAGGGTCTACATGTATTTATCCTAAACAAGTTTCAAAAATACTAAAATCCACAAAAATTACCTAGATAAAATAATACTATAAAGTTTAGGATTAATTAAATAATTAATTAAATAAATAAATAATTAGCTTAATAAATAAATAAATAAATAATCAGCTAAAAATAAATAAATAAATAAATAAATAATTAGCTAAATAATTAGTTAAATAAATTAATAATTTGTTGATTAAAATTAACTAGGGCAAATAGGAAACTTGCGCTTCGCGTCGTCGAAGCCGAATGCGCAGCTTGTCGCCGGTGCTCGTGTCGCCGGACCAGGAGCTCACCGGCCGATGGGGAGGCGGCGGACGGCTGGCTGGAGGAGCTGGCTACGGGTCGCGAGCGAGGGGGAGGCAGCAGACGGCGGACGGAGGGGAAGGCAGCGGATGCGTGAGGCGAGCTCTGTGGAAGCTGGCAGCGGACGGTCTGAAGCTTCATGTCGAGGACACGAGCACCGAGGGCGGCCGAGGAGCCGGACCAGGAGACGGCTGGCTGGAGGCGGATAGTAGGCTGGAGAGGAAGATCGGCTGCTAGCGACGAGATGCAGCGGCTGGATGCAGATCTGTCGCTCGGACGGCGGGCTCACGAGTTGCAGCGGACGGCGACGACGAGCTGGACGGCGGCCGAGGCTCAGCGGATGGCGGCAACGAGCTGTCGTGGTGGACAGCGGCCGAGGATGAGCAGGTTGTGCGGCGTACGCGAGAGGCGTTGAGAAGAAAGCTGCTGCTTCCTGCGGGAAGCAACATTGACTCAGCTTCCCGCAGGCAGTAGATATCCGCTGCTGCTGGCTGCAAAAGTACCCCAAACCATTGGATTGATGCTGCTTTTGCTGCCCGCCCCAGCAAAAACAGTGCGGGCAGCAACCCCAAACCGGCCCATATATTTTTATTATCATTTCAATCCAACCTCTACAAAAGAGGCACTTTGTAGTTTGTACAATTCCCTATGCAATACTATGCCTTATATTTTCTTTCAAAGCATGGGTTCAACCTTAAATTGCAAAACATCAAGAAAAGTACAACAATATTTTGTGCAAACTATAAATCTTATGGGGTTGCCTTTCTAAGTAAACCTCTCTGATATTATTTTGATATATTTAAAAGTCACAAAGTTGAAAGTATTATAATCGAAGGACGGTGAAGGTCATTAGATAGAAAAAACTGTTTAGACAATTGGAGTGCATTACTGTGTCAAACAACTATTTCATCTGACACACAAAAGTTACAAAACTTATTTACTTGATTTATTTTTAGAAAGGGATGGACCCAATCATAGAAAACTTTATTAAAGTGAACGCATTAATTGTTTTGGCGCAGTTGCAAATTGCATGACTCTTCCCTGGAATGGCATTCATCTTCCTTGATCTACTTGTTCTCCCATATTCTCATTTTTGATTTTGTAATTGCCGTTCCCTCTTTAAGCATTGTATATTCACAAGTTCTTTTCATCTTTACATCCATTGGCTACCCATGCTTGGCTCCCTCTTGATCCCCTTTTTTTCAATTAAGTCAAGAAATTGGCCAATATAAAATCTTGCCTTAAATGAATATTCTATGGAGTTTTCCCCTCACAATAGATAACCAGGATATTACAGATCAGGAAGGGGCTCATTACATCCTATCCTCGGAAGGTCTGTTCAAAAAATATTGTCAAAAGGAGATGCGATGATCCTAGCCTCCTAGACTAAAAAATGCACACTTCGGCACACACCCAATATCCTGTGCAAGTGGGTTTTTTGTGATATAATGATGTCAGAGTCAAAAAGATATTTTAGAGAATTGATATCTTTTAGATTAGTCCTATTTTTTTCAAGGACATGGAGTATTGGAGCCTAAAGTATGCACAAGGGTATTAGAATCAGTCTGAATATCCTTAAGAGTTATAGACTATTGTCTTGTATTAGAATAAGTCAATACCTTGAATGCCGCAATGAACTAGTGTACATATATGCCACTAAAACAATATAATCTACACCATGATGGACTTGACATCTAGGTTTCAGTTACTTTTTTTTCTCTCACCTATTTATTATTATTATCAATCATACACTAAAAACTATGTGAGGTTCTTTTAACATGTCATTCACATGACAAATTTAGCTATTTTTATGACTTGTTATGTTCTTAGGTTCAAGAGGCATCGCTAAGATCAATGCCTGATATTGTAGTAGCTACACCCGGACGAATAATAGATCATTTGCGAAATTCAATTTCAGTTGGGCTTGAAGATCTTGCTCTTCTAATCCTTGATGAGGCAGATCGTCTTCTGGAATTAGGCTTTAGTGCTGAAATACATGAACTGGTATCTCTTATGACTTTCTTTGACTGATGTCATCATGATTGCAAATATGTGATGTTGCTACTTCAAATTTTGGGACATGATATTGAACAAGAAGATGAAAATTGAAATTATTGTAAATAGTTGAACTATGATCCATCACTTTTCTTTTTGTTATTTCTAATACTAGTTCCTTAGGGATTTGTATACAACCATTACTACAACATGACGTTTATAGATAAGCTATTTTTGGATTGGATTTCACTTGAAGGTTATTTCTCCATAATTTTTAACTTTGTATTGAATTTATCTGTATGATGCAAATCTGTTCCGGTTTCTCTTTCAACTGGTTAATCTAGTTTCCTTTGCATCCATATTGTAACAAAAAATAGCAGTCATTGAACTTCCCTTTGTTTTGCTATATATAAATTCAAACATTTTTTTGTGGATAAAATAACATGGAAGATGGATGGAACTGTTATCTTCTACTTCTGTTAGATTAGTTACTTATCCTTTCTTGTGTATGACTCGACCCGTTCACTGATCTGGAAAGAATATATCACCAAACTCTTCTCTAGCCCAAAATGACTGTATAATTTGCTGTGTTATTTTCAATGGCGTCCATGGTTTATAGCTTGTTAGTGGTATGCTTGTCACTCCTAAAATCAATTTAGCAAGATGAATCGAGTGGAAAGTTTTTTTTTTTTTGCCTTTTCATTAATGTATGATATTAATAATTACCATGTTCACATCTATTCTGTATGATTTATGCTTTTGCGATAGGTTTCGCCCTTGAAAGATATTCTGGTACTCATGGAGTTATGGTTAGAAAATTGGTTGCCCATGTGAGAACCAGATTAATAAGCTGAAACTACTATGATAAATGCGATATATTCTAAAGTAGAACTTGCTATAGCTAGATCTCTGGAAGTTTCTATGAAGAATGTTTCACAGTAAGCTGCTGAATGGTAAAATTAGTTTACCTCTTAATACAAATTACTGCCATTTTAATTCCAAAGCTGGGAACAAAATCTTTTTTTAGTACGATCCAAATGTTTGCTTTAGCAAATATGGTAAACAGTAAGCGTGAGTAGCCAAATAATTTAGGATTGCTTTAGGTGTTTAATTGGATTTTTTTATAAGTTACTATGGAAGAAAACCATGTAGCAGTTTCTGATTTGATTATTTTCTCCACTGCAGCTAGACGTATCTGACTACAACAGTTTGTGATGCCTTTCCTTTGATATTCTCACCTGATGCATTTATTTACATGTCATCATAGACTAGGCGATCATTTTTTTACCATTTCTGTCTCTACTGATAAGAGAATCAAAGAGTTTTAAGGAGTATGTATGTATCAATTCAATATGAAATTTCAACCATCTTGAAATTGGGATGTATGAGATGTTCTCATGATACTCAAACTTTGTTGAAGACAAACAAATCAATGTTCTAGTTCGTCTATCATGATTATGGTGAAACAACAGGAAGAACAAGCAAACCTAGTGTCTTGGTCTACACTCTTAGTGTCTGAATATAGGATTGATGTATTATCTTTCCCTCCTTGATTATTCTTATAATAACTTCCATATTGAAGTTGTTATTAATGATATACCTGAGTACTTGAGCAAATCAAACTTGAATATACTGTTGTTGTTTGTCACTTGATGAAAATAGTACTTCCACCAATATGAGACGTAGCATTTGATGACAGACGACATATTATGACAGAAAGAAGATAGGCATAACATGAATGATAAAAGTGTATACAGGTAGGTAAACTCGTTAGGCTTGTCAAATGTAATAAAAGAATACCTGATTTTTAATTTTTAAAAGTCAATTTTATCTTTTGTGAGTGCCGGATCTAATAACATCAATTAAAAATAGAATGTGTTATTTCAGTTATATTTTCTGATAGAAATTTTATGTAATTGAATTTGTAGAAATAATTTGATTGTTCATCCATATTGGCTTCGTGCTGCAGATAAGGATGTGTCCAAAACGAAGACAAACTATGCTTTTCTCAGCAACTATGACTGAAGAAGTAGATAAGCTTGTCAGGCTTTCGTTAAATAAACCCGTACGCAGGCTGATCCATCATCTAAGAAGCCAGCTACACTAACAGAGGAGTAAACTTTCATTTGTTTTTGCAAAAAATGTTTCATGTATATGTTTCAAAAATTTTAGGACTGTATCTATCAGAATTCAATTTTTAAGACCCTGATCTGTTTGGTAATCTTATGTTTATTAAGTTGAAAGATGTCAAGTTGTTGTTAGTATTGCCTTGAGTGCAAATTGGACTAAGGTTCTAAATACCAGTTCATTGTTGGACCTGTATGTGTTGGTTGGTTCGGGTTAGACATATGGTACCAACTGTACTGGTTGACACTATTAACATATATATATTCCCCAACCTTATATCTTTATTGGTATATGGTTGGACTAGTAGGATGGTATGAATAAGTTTTTGAATCCTTGAATTGGACAATGCACTTATCAAACATTGTAAACACAAGTGAGGTTCCAGAGAAGGAAATGATTTTGAATGCGATAGTCTATTGCAGACCTTACTACCGAACCGTCCTTTATGCTTTGTTTCCTTGGAGGGAAGGAAAACTATAAGGAATGAAAAACTGCAAGGAAAGAAAAAAGTCCATTATTCTATTTCCTTGAGAGGAAGGAAAAAAAGAAGGAAAATTAGTTTCGGAGGTTGGGCGAACTGACGTCTTGTTTTTCCCAATTTTTCTGTCTGATTCGGACGGATTAGTTTCGGAGGAAAAGTTATAAAATTTTTCATCTACTTTATCACTCAAAATTTTCCTTCTGCCCAAGAAAATAGCGGAAAACTTATTTTTCTTTTTTTTCCCTCTAGTTTTTCTCCCGAAACATAGTGTTATCCATTACTTCAAATGAACTTTTTCTTTTTTCAGCTGCATGTTCACTTTATTTATATAAAAATTGAACGACATATTTTAATGAAATAGGATGAAAAACTGGAGAAGATTGTGACAGTGAACTGATGGTAGCTGCATCTTTTACAGCCTAATATCACGTATAAGGCTATTCATCATTCTTTAAAGAAAACTGTACCTATATTCTAAACGTAATAGACTGTTTTGTTTTATATTGTATTGATGCTCCTCACTGATCTTTGTTTGTCGACTGAAGTGCTTTCTTTCCTGTTGTAAAAAAGCATAATCTAATCTTAATCCTTAATTATAGCTAACCTTTGAAATTTTTATATTGAATGTGGGCTTGTTTGTCCATGTCAACCTTTGGAACCTGAGTCACCTGACAAGTCTAACATGAATTGATATGCATTATGGTGGGCATATGCCTGAATGTTTGGGATACATTTTCTTCATGCACCCATTAGATTGCATTTCTTTTTCATTGATGGAATCTATGAAATGTACTTACGATCACATTTTTGTATCTGTAACGCAGGGTTGTTAGAATATGTCGCTCACATGAGGTGAACCAGGAAGTAGTTCTTCTTGCACTATGTTCAAAGGCATTTACACAGAAAGTGATCATTTTCAGGTTTTTGTTTTACATTACATAGCTTATTGTGATTTTAGTCTGAGAGTTTAAGAACAAATTATTAGTCTGTTTCTTATATTGTAGTTGAGTTTGGTACAGCAAGGTTGTGTATGATGTATTGGCAAAGTAATTGGATTTTTTAAGGTGAAGTTGGGATTCAAACATGAACCTTGTTATCAAGTATCAACAATTAGGTGGTTAAGCTGGAGATATTTATTAATTAAGGAAGCAGATAATTAATGCGAAGTTGAACTTCGTTGCCATAGATTTATAAATACAAGTAATATCTAGATCTTGCTATAGATAATTTAGATACTTTATTGTCTTCTGTAGCTTGATGTTTTATTGGTTGTGTAACTTGTAACAAGATACTTCACATTGACTGTAAAAATATTTGTTCTCCAGACAATTTTGTTTTTTGGCAGATATCTTTTCAAATTTATCTTCTCCTGTCTTAATCAACTGCTTTATATAGCTTGACAGATATCATAATTTGTCAAGGTTTTTTGTTTCAGTGGGACAAAACAAGCTGCACATAGGTTGAAAATTATATTTGGTCTGGCAGGCATGAAAGCTGAGCTTCATGGAAATCTTACTCAAACACAACGGATGGATGTGAGTAGCCTTCTGATAGTGATTTTTCTGTTCTATTACTGTATGTTCTTGTTTTTTTTTCTTTTGCGGTACTACTTCTGCCCTTCTATAATCTAGTGAGTTATTGCTGAGTAGATACATGGCTAGTAGATATGGTTATGTTTTCATTTTTTTTTTATTATTTTTTTGCATTATCTAATCCTTGCCATTACATAACATGAAAATGATTATGAAGTATGAAACACCAGCATAATATCATAGTATTTCTATAATCGGAGATATTGAATTATTTTACTTACTAGATATATGATAGTAGATGTAGTTCTTTTTTCATGCACCATAGGCCAAAGTATTATCATTCTATGGCGGTGATTCTGTCTATACTATGAGATTAAATTATATTGTGTTATTCATGATAGGCGAATTCTTCTCCAGTCCCTTGTCAAATAATAGATGCATTGATTGACCGGTTTGTCTTCTCTTATATGTTTTGCCGTCAATTCTTTGCAGGCATTAGAACAATTCAGAAAACAGGAAGTTGATTTTCTAATTGCAACTGATGTTGCTGCTCGTGTAAGTATATTTTTTTTCTTATTTGTTCAAATTTGATTATATGAGTTATAACCATTTGAAAAGTCTTCCTTGCTTATATAATTGGTTTGTTCTCCATTTTTGCGCTGTTTGTCATTTGAAAAGTCTTTCAATATCGTTTGGCTTCTTTACATGACTTTCTGTATTTTTGATCACCACATTCTTTTTCTTCTTTAACAGGGTCTTGATATAGTAGGCGTGCAGACTGTAATTAATTTTGCTTGCCCTTGTGATTACAAAAGGTTTACCACACATTCTTCTTTGCTCTTTTGATTATTATAGGTGCATGTTTACCTATGAGGAAGATGTTTTTTCTTCATATTTTTGTCTCGCACTATCTCTTTCCCTGGCTGTTACATGTCAGAGCTACATGCATTTAGTTTCTGTAAATGGTTTCTTATTTAAACCAGCTTACTTGTTAAGTATATCCCATTGGTAGTGAATCATGTGAAGACCTAGTATCCACCTATTCATCTAAACATGAGGTTTTGATGGCTTCATGAGAATACCTTTTCTTTTTATGCATTGCTTCAGCATTCCACTCCTGGCCACGTGTGCTTTGATATGTTCAATATTCTAAGCCTTGCTGCTTTTGCTGATTTATATATTTTACATAGTAGTGATTGCTCTTTGTTCAAGTATTCTTCTTTTTAACAATATTGTACTCAGTGATATTCACAAATGCTGTCTTTACTTTACTATTACCCAATATCTTATAGATTAAAGTTGCTCACAGCATCCTATCTTGCAACTGAATGATGTTTCTGTTGTCACCTACTCAATGTTGCTATAGCCGTCTAAGGGGGCATTTGGGAATACATTCTCAATGCAATTTACTAGGTTAGGAGGAGGTGCTTGGGAAATAATTTAGTAAAGCTTTGGGCAAAAAAATGGATTTCTGGAAGTCATTTTTAGGTCACTTTCTGTCTTCATTCTAAAATTGCTTTGGGAACACAAAAACATTTTAGCACACTGTAAGTGTTTTAACTAGTAGCTCTAATTCTCACATTTGTTTGAACAGCATCATCTTATCACACCATCTATTACCCTTATCTTTTTATTTTGTTCGTATATGTTATCCTCGTATTTCATCTCTTGATCTCATGTCCGCAAATATTTTTTTATTTCATTATATGGTGATATATTTGCAACTTGCTGGCTCTATTTCAAGTAGCACTATTTGGTACTTTCTTATTACTATTGAGTCTTTTTATTGCCATGCCAGTTCCATTCTGTCACATTCAATCGATTTACTACCTTCTATGTCACTGCTTATCTAGTATGTCACATCTTTTGCCTATCTTTTCATTTCTTATGTTTCATTGTGCAGTTATCTTCACCGAGTTGGTCGTACTGCTCGAGCTGGACGTGAAGGATATGCTGTTACATTTCTCACTGACGAAGATCGCTCTCTCTTAAAGGCTATTGTAAGTCTCTTTTCATAAAAGAAACAATTATGTTTCTAGGATATGGTTTCTATAGCCACATAGAATAAGAGAATTTCATTATTGAAAATGAAACCCACATACTTGATAAAGGTGTAGTTTCCTTCCATGGGTTTAGAGTCTTCTTTACATCCTAATTGTTCTACTGAGGCATCATGAATGTCATTTGTCTTTGGAATATACATATAATTATTTCTCTTTTAGTGCAAACTTTGGCGACGAGCAGTTTGGCACTTGCTACTGGGACTTTGGAGCCAGGTTTGGTTTACGGGATTGAAGTCTTAAGTTGCAAATTGCTATGCCGAAATTTGTCTCTATTTCATCAGTCATGTGCTTAACTTCATGTGTTAGATTTGGGTTTCTTCACTTTGTCATCGTGATTATTTTTGTCTCAGTTGCTTTTGTCGTGCAAGATATGAAATCTCAATAGCCATGTATTGGTCTAGTCAAGCAGCATGCTACACGAGTGCTAAGTTCATGACAGGATTGATATCCTTAGCTTTGAAATTGGTCTCACCCTCTGGTTCATTTCACAATGCTTTTGCTTGTAAAAATAACAAGCAAGTCTGTTTCATAGGTGTATTGCACCCAATCTGGTTTTGTTCAAATAGAAAACAAATGGAGTTGAATTATGACGTCTACTCTGACAGTAGTAGTTTCTGTACTAATACTAATATCAATACTTCGTAGGAACCTCTTCTACACTTAAAATGAATATCAATCACCTGTTTAACTTTGTGCAAGGATAATTGTTTATGTTGATGTTGTAGTTATGCATTGCTCTCATATGGAACTAGTCCTATCCAGGGTTTTAAGTCTCCGTCTGACAGCTTGGTCCGGTGAGCTGTTGAGCTGCTGGACCTGTTTATACTAGCTAGTACTAGTGGCTGTGCCTGATGCCATTTCCACTGTCGAAGCATCCGCCGACTCAAACTGCGGCAGAAGCTTCGTTCGAAGCTTCCTCCGGCTTCCACCATGCCGCCTTATGCTCTGGAGCCCGTCTTTCGCTAGACTGGTACAAACCGGAGGAACCGGACCAGTTCCTTAATCCATGGCCCTAACTCTAAGATATGTGGAATGCTACTTTATCACGTGTAGTGTGCCATCTCAATCCATTATGACTTGTACTAGGAGGGTTAGCATCATTGGAGCCAACATGTGATTCAAGTATGCATAAGCATAAAATCCTTGCTATGCTGCCAGTGATGGCCGTAAGATGCATTATATCGTTATTCCACAGTATTCCAACTTGGTTAGGATCAATAGGAGCTATCATCACTCACTACTTGGGAAGCTTGACCGCACTTCAGTGTAATCATAATGCCCTCTTGGTCAATGTATTATTTATTGATTCTCTTCCTTTGTAGTGCTTAACATTGGTTAACCTGAAATTCTATGCACCACGATGTTGTACTGTGAGTGAATTGAGATGCACATGCGTGTTCCTAAAATACCGGAATATTTTCACTCAGGTAAGTCAGCTATACCATACAGATTTAGTGACATTATTTTCTGAATCATCATCTGTTGGTATTGCTATCAACATTACTAGAACTGCTGATGAACTTAACGAACAACTTTATTATAGTCTAAGGTGGTCTCTATTTCATTTCAAGATTCCTCTTCATTCATAGCATCCAAGAGCTCGTTTGCTCGGGCTTTCCCCTTTCTTATGTATCATGTGAACTTATGTCTTTAAGGTTGGGTTGGTGGTGCGCCAAGGGGTTGGTAGTAGCCTTGGCTGGGAATGAGAGTAAGAACAACTAAAGTGGGCTAACTCCTGTACTTGTATTTATTTCAGAAATTCATAAATAAATTTAAAATATGTTGTGACTCTGACTAATCCGTAATTTGATCATCTTATTCAATTGCATGCCACATTGAATCATCGATTCTTCATCATTCTAGATGAAGGATGAGTGGAATGGGTTAGTATTAAGGATCTTACCTCCTTTTCATCTTCTGCTGTTTATAATTTCAGGAATATGTTATATTAGATATATACCATCTTCTTATGGTGCTGATAAGTCTATTACGAATTTTATTGTGGATTAATGCAAATTTGATCCCTAGACCAGTGGAGAAAATTGTCTTGGGCATATTCCTGTCTATTTTCTAGTTGGTATTATTGTCATTCACAGCTTGCACAATGTGATGTTGGTTCTATCATAATATTAAATTGAGGCGTGTCTACTTGTGAAAGAAAACCTTTAGTTGAAATCAGGGTTTAAAGTTTTGGTCCGGCAACTCGGTTTGATGAGTTGCTGGACCAGATCGAGTTGCCGGACCGGTTTGTACCAGCCGGTGTCGGTGGCTGTACTAAATGCCGCTTCCACCTTCTAAGTTTTTGCTGCCGTCGCACGAAGCTCCCGCTGGCAGCAAAAGACGTCGTTCGAAGCTTACTCCGGCTTCTGCTGTGCTGCCCTGTGCTCCGTTGCCGGACTTTTATCGGACCGGTATAAACCAGAGGAACTAGCCAGCACAGACTGGTTCCTCAATCCATACTTGAAATATGAGGAAGTTAATATTCTCTGTGTTAGCTCATTCCATGTAGGACATCATAGTGAAGATGAATTCTTCCTGATCTGGTAAATTTTAGTTTCACCCCATCATTGAGATAGGCAAGTGAAATTGTGAGTTGGAAGTCTTGAGCTCGGGTTTAGGTCACTGAATGGTGGACACTATATTGTGGTAGGTGTTTTAGCCTCATGGGAAGAAATCTAGTAGAAGTGAAACCAATTGAACTGTATGTACTGGTTGTGTTGTGATGTAAGAGCCATCTTTAGTTTAGAAGCTGATTTCTATATAATAATGGCTTGGCTATAATAATGAGAATTTAAGTTAGAAGACTTGAATCCTTGGACAATATTTTCTTAAAATAAAAAAATTCATTGTTTTCTCTAGTTTACATGTTGTGGCACTGGAACACTTGTTGTAACGTCACAACGAAGTATTGTTTTTGATTGCTGAGTTCTAATGTGATTATTTTATTCTTTATTCATCAAACAGGCAAAGAAAGCTGGATCACAACTCAAGAATAGGATTGTTGCAGAAAGACCTGTAGCTGAGTGGTCAAAGTTAATCGAACAAATGGAGGACCAAGTTTCTGCAGTTCTTCAAGAAGAAAGGTTTTGATTCTTTTTTTAAAGGAATACCCAGTAATAAATTGATTACATTGTATGTATTGGTGCAGGGAAGAGAGGGCATTGAGGAAGGCTGAAATGGAAGCTACAAAGGTTGTATTTTGTTTTAAATATTCATTTATAATGGATAACATGGCCTTACATTGATGCAATATAAATTTTAACTTGTACAAGTTAATTTTCTCTACTTATAGGCGGAAAACATGATCATGCATAGAGATGAAATCTATTCACGTCCCAAAAGAACCTGGTTTGCAACTGAGAAGGAAAAAAAGGCTTTGGCTAAAGCTGCAAAGGTAAAATTTGTTTACCAAAAGAGGTCATTCTGATCAATTCACATGACTGGTCATGCTTTATTGTGTGTATACATTTTAATGAATCTTCATCTGCTTGTCTTTATATTATGTGAATTTGTACTCCTTTATCTTTGATATTGTGTTTATCATGTGATGGATAATTGAAAATGACTAAACTGGACCAGTCTGCTTTCTACTTACTTTTTAAATCTTATATTTATATTAAGTGGAATAAATTTGTTTACCAAAAGAGGTCATTCTGGTTAATTCACATGTCTGGTCATGCTTTATTGTATACCTTTAATGAATATTCATCTGCTTGTCTTTGTTATTGTGTTTATCATGTGATGGAAAATTGAAAATGGCTAAACTGGACCAGTCTCTGCTTCCTACCTATTTTTGAAATCTTTTAGTTATATTTAGTGGATTTCATTTTTATCCCTTCAATTGTCACAGGCATCCTTGGACAAAGATAAAAATGGTCTAGTACTCAGTGCGCAGGAAGCAGAAGAACTGAAATTAAAGGAGAAGCGGAAGAGGGAGCGTGAGGTAAGTTATTCTCTTAAGCTTACGCTCATTCTGGTTCATGCTTTTTAATATATCTAATATTATCTACATATGATATTTGGATTGGCATTTAACAGAAAAATCTGCCACGGAAGAAACGACGCAGATTGGAAGCAGCACGAGAGATGTTAGAGAATGAAGAAGACAATAATGAAGATCAGGTTCAGTTTCTATCTGGATTTGCCTCTCACATCATGATTTACTTCAAAAAGCAACTGTGGTTTTTTATGTTGTTTTTTGCTTTCTGAGATCACTACTGCAGATTCTGTGTAAAATTGATTTTATTACATCCTAATGCCATCATCTTCGGAATTAGATCTTATCTGACATTTTATTATATATCCTGATACCATTAGGGATGTCATGCTGAATGCAAGTTAGTCTTCAACATCTAATTACGGTAACTTTGATTGAACGTAGGAAGTTGAAGGACGAAAGATGAAAAAAACAGGCCAGTCCCTTGTTGATCTAGCCTATAAGCGAGCAAAATCAATCAAAGGAAGAAAATGCATGACAGTGGAAAGAAGTTGAAAAACACTGCCAAGAATCAAAACCCTGTTCGAAAGGATCAGTCGAGGAAAGAAGAGATGCTTGAGCTGTTCCAAAATGATATGAGTCATAGAAAACAAGCACGTATTTCTAAGAAAAGTAACAATGTTTCAGCACGGATCAAATCGAAAAGTTCCTTTAAGAGTAAATCAAGGTATTTTTGACACCAGTAGCATGTGTACATTGTTCTACATGCCTGTTCTTCTGTATATAAATCTGGACACTTGTTTGTGTTCTGTGTCTTGTTTTTATCATCATAATTTGATGCTTGATCTGCAAAATCTTTTGTTATAACTTTTTCTGTTGACAAATTTGTAGACTTTCAGATTCAGCCACTTGTTTAGGCAAATATCTAAAAAAAAATCATATCCTGAATTGTGGTTTCACAAAAATCAATGAACTTTCCTTTTTTTCTTTTGTACTTTGGTGGGAAGTTGTTTGACTGCACTGTAGACAAGTCAATGATAACTTTTCAGGGTATTTATGTGTAATTTAACATAAGTGGACTAACAATAAATTCTCTGTTAAATCTCGTCAGATGTTGATAAAGGCTGAGCAGTGTTTGTGTGGCCATATCATATTTCATGAGACAAAAGGATTTCCCATTCAACATTGTCTATGTAATTTGAGACGTCAGATGAATTTAGTGAAAATATTGGACATTATACTCCCTTGCTTATATCTGTGTTGCTAAGAAAAGCACTGAAGCTAAGATTTCAATTTAAGAATCTCTGTTCATGGATTGCAGAATCAAGTTTGATTAATGTAGAGAAACAAGCACAGTTTTGTATTATTATTGTAATGTTCCTGTTGTCCCCTCTTCCAATTATGTTGCCTCAAATATGATTTATTTGACAAGCGGTTCTTGTGTTTCTTTATAGGTACAAGCGGCGGAAGTAGGAGACATTGGAAAGGACCAAGGTTTGACGATGGATCCTAGCTGGACTAAAATCAAGGTAAGGTTGGTTATATTCATTAACGTCAAAGTTTTTTGCAAAATTCATTTCGAATTAATTCTAAGAATATATATTATCAACAAGCTAGATGCTTCGCCTATGCCACAGCGGAATAAATTGCATCTCAGGCACTATCAACTTGTGTGGTAAACGTTTTGATTTTATTGCATTGAACTGTGAAATTTGCAGTCTGTATTCGCATTATCAGGGTGTCTTATTTCATGTATTCACTGTTCCTTAACCCTTCCATCGTAATTGGTTTCTAGATTGATCTGAATTTATGGTTTCAGCAGTCAGTTTGTTATCAAATTTGTTCAACTCATTGCTGTATTTCCACGCAGGCAAGTTGGACTAGCTGAGCAAATGGCTTCATGACGGAGCAAAGATCCCGAATTTATTTATCCACTGAAGCATTAGTTTAATGTAAATCTTATAGTTGAGCAAAGATGTTTTTAGATGTATTGCCAATATAGCTGGACAGGTTAATCAGCTTATAGTGAACGTATTCCTTCAATTCGAATTAATTGTACATTTAACTCAAATTATGTGCTTGGACTACAAACATTGTTAGCAACTTGAATTTAGGGAACATGTCGATGTAAGAGATTAGATTTAGTAAGCCGTAAACAGAAATGTGTTATTTCAATAGAACTGGTGGTCGAGTTATTAATTTTACATTTCAATTGAACTGTAGGCGTACGAATGTTTTAGCTGCGCACATTCTATCAGCAATTTCCTTGTGCTTGATAATCATTGTACAATTGTACAATTGTACATTTAAGTAGTCCTTTACAAGTTGAACTAACATCTTCGGATACATGGATTACAACACAATTCTCAGACACTATCTCAAATTAAGGATAAATATAAATCACCAGGCACAAAAGAAAACCGTCGAAAGGATACATACGGTAAACATATCAGCAAGTTGATAATATGCAATGATAAAGAGCTGCTGATCATTTTGGACATAACATCGTGGAAAATGAGGATCAATCTCGATATGCTACATGTGGAAAACTAATCTTTCAGAAGGATCTAGGGTCAGATATAGTGTAATCCATAGTTTTACATTCAACTTCAGCATTGGATCAAACCACCACATTTTATTTTATTTTTTTCGAGTTACCAAATTCCTCATAGGTGTAGAACTTTTGTCATCTGAGTTAGTACATAATTTGCATCATTATAAGATTCTCTTCTAAGATATTCATGTATTTGATAGAACAAACGCTTTCCTGATGTTGTTTTTATATAATGAAGAATCCTTGAAAAGCTTTCCAGTGACTTTGTTTTGGATAAACTGATTCACAACTCTACTACATAAGAGATGTTTGCATTTACTAAGATGGCAGTCACTAAAGCCACCGTCATTCCAAAGCTTATTACCTAGAAGGATAGGAGTGTTTGCAGATCTACAAGTAAGAAAAGTTTTTTTTTTCAAGATTCAACGCACAATGTCTTTGGAAGGAAGCAATCTCTCAACTTTACGGGCAATTTCAATTTTAAGAAAATACCTAGGATTTCTAACATCTCCTGTGACAAACTTATTATCCAAGTGATTTTTATGTAGATGATGTTCTCCTCAATGGATAATAAGTTTGTCACAGGAGATGTTAGAAATCCTAGGCTTAGTTCAAGACCGTAAAGATGAGGCAAAGATCTTGTAGAATATTCCAGAGCCACATCATCTCAAATGTGTATGGACCATTGCTATGAAGTCAGCTTTATTGCCACATCATTAGAAGGATCAAGGGCCAAAGAAATACGAAATGAACTCACCAAAGGAGACATCAACGTTGGTAAAGATCACCACTAAGATATCTTTTTTGGGTTCAAAAACACCTAAGGAATACACAATGAATAGCCTCTCGAATTAGATTTGTTTGATCCCAGGCCAAGAACATGAGCATAACAATGTCACACAGAAGACCAGAGTCGTAAGAGGAAAGGGTGACTAGGATGGATAGAGAAGCCAAAAAGGTGATGCACCCTACAACAAGGGGGTAGGAAGATGGTTAGTAAGAAAGGTGGCAGTTAAGATAACATCTCCCCAAAAATAACAATGAGCATTCATATGGAGAAGTAGTATACAAGCAACATTCAATAACTGGTGAATTTTACATTCGGTTATCACATGTAGTTGACAAGTGTAACGGCATATGTTTGATGAATAATTCCTTGAGTAGCGCAAAAGAATAGAAAAGACAGATTGAGTGATAAGGGCATCATTTGTATAAATAATTTTTCATGACACACCAAACTGAGTTTTCACTTCTCAGTAGAACATGAAAAATACATCATATCGATTTTTCAACAAAAAATCCAATACATACAAGTATAATCATTGATAAAGTTGACAAAATAACAATAACCATCTTTTGTAGGTACACGATCCTAAATATTAGAATAAACAAGATTGAAGGGATTTTCACTTTGACCACTATTGCTAGAAGGATATTTATGTTTACCAACTGAGAGGCATCTCAGATGGGAGAAGGGTGACCTAAGCAATAATGCCACTAGCCAAGGATGGATATGTGAAAGCAAAAAACCTTATAAGAGACATGTAGAATCCAACAGCACATGTACACCACTGTCTAAACTAGGGCCGACAAAATATGACACGATTTGCTAACACGACACACGAGAATTCACATGCTTAGGTTAGACTAATTATGTTTCGTGTCGTAAACGTGTCGACCCGTTTATGATCTACCAAATTTCGTGTCGTGTAGTGTCGTGTTGGCGGGTCAACCCATGCAACCCATATAATATGATATATATTGTTGGGGGAAAAATGGTTCAATTTCAATTTCATGAAAAAATATCATGCAACCGTTTTCAAATTCACCTTATGGATATACGGCTTTTATTTAAGTGGGTTATGACTTCCAATGAACGCAAGCATTCATTGTTAATTACCCCTAAGTAGCTTAAGACACCTTTGATTAAGAGACCTAAACATATAAAATCAAATAAAAACAAATATTCGGAAGAACAATATCATTCATTCATAACATCTGCCATAAAAGGCTAACAATTTCAACACAATTTCATTTTCATCGTCTCTTTCACTCTTCATTTTCTCATAAATATTCTTTCAATGAATATTTATCTGGAATCAGCTTCTGATAAATGTTCTTCATATTTCATTCTTCATTTCTTCGATATCTCTTTCAATTTCTTTGGTATCATCTTTCAAAATTCTTTCTTTCATCTTTCATTCTTTCATCTTCCTTCAATTAATAAATATTCTTTCTATGAATATTTATTTCATTTCAAGTGACATAGGCAATATTATAATAATATTGAGGAACTACGCCTGATATATAGTATCGACATATGCACCTCCCAAACAATATTTATGGACAAAATGCAATAACAAAATATTCTTTCTCTTCTTTTTCTTTCTTTCATCAAATCAAAGTTGGGTTGAGTCAAGACAAATGTGTGGTTAAGACAAATTCAAACCCGAGTTAGGTAGTATCATTTATCCTTTCTTTCTTCAATCAAGTTATTTCTTTTTCCACTAAATCATAGCAATATTTTATTTTTATTTTCAAATTGAATTTCTATCGTGCTCATCATGAATCAGATGCATTTCAAATTCGAGCTTAGATCAAAGCCAAATTCACATTTGGGTTAATTTCAAACTGGATTTCAATTTAACTCAAGTTAAACCCATTTTCCTTTTTGATTTATTTTGATTTACATCATTTAATCAAATTTAAATCAGATTAAACTATGCACATATCTGGGCCATTAGATTATTCTTTGACAAAATGAGATCGTTGGATCCAAAAATTCCTTTCATGGCGCCTCTGACACGTGAACAAATTTCTCATTATCTTTTTTCGTCCAAAACAGGGACAAAGACACGTCGCCGGAAAAACTTTCGGTTCCGACGATCCGACCGTCGGATGACCGGATTCTTCTGGTCATAGGTTCGGAGGTTCGTTGAGAGTATGTGGCAAAATTTTTCAGATGGCCGGATGTGGAGTTCGACGAGAAGAACTTCAGAGGTATCTGCAGCGAGCGGGAATAGAAGATCGCCGGAAAATCGTTCGATTCCGGCGATCCAGCCGTCGGATGACCGGATCTTTCTGGTCATAGTTTCGCACTTTCGAGGAGAATCTGTGGCTAAAATCTCAACTTGATCCGATGGCCGGATGTTGAGTTCGACGAGAATGAACGTCGAGTGTTCGTGGCTGAAAAACAGAATAAAGATCGCCGGAATTCCGGCGATCCAGCCGTCAGATGGCCGGATCCTTCTGGCCATATGTTAGCAAACTTGAGGAAATGGTTTCCTCAAAGTTTCAGTTCAATCCGACATGTGGATGTCATGTTCGTCGGAGGAGATGGTGAGCGCGAGAGGCAAGCTTTGACGGATGTAATTTTTTCAACCCGCGACGTCTTCTCGTCGCGACGAGCACGAAAACGAAGGCAAGGAGGAAAGTTTCGTTCCTCCCTGCTCAGAGGCGGATGTGCCTCCTCCCAGCCGGCGACATCTTCTTCATGAACCGGACGCGGCGACGATGGAGAGGTGGATAGTTTCCTTTCTCCCCTGCTCAGAGGCGGATGTGCCTCCTCACAGCCGGCAAAGTTTTCTTCCAAAATTTCATTTCTTTTTTTTTCTTCTAATTTCCTTTCTCACGCTATCAAATTCTACCGAGAATTCATCTCCCTGTTTTTTCTTCTTCTAGTTACCTTTTCATACATCTTCTTCCACTGAGACTCCCCTTTTTTTCTTCAAATTTCCTTCTCACACATCCTCTTTCAATTTTTTCTACTTCATTTTTTTCTCTGAATTCATCCCCTCGCCTGCTTCGTCGCTGAATCACGAGCGAAGAAATTATTCACCGACAATGGCCGTGATAGTTACCCTAGGCAACATAAAAATTAATTTTTTTTTATCGGAGTTGTTTTTTCTGTCAATGATTTTATTTACCAGAGTTGTCTCTCCGTTGAATGATTTTTGTTAACCGAAGTTGTCTCTCCGTCAATAATTTTTATTTACCGGAGTTGTCCTTTTCCGTTGATGATTTTATTTACCGGGGTTATCTCTCCGTCAATAGTTTTGATATCGGAGTTTGCCTTCTTCGTTGATGGTGTTGAGATAAGAGGAAGACCAAGGAGGGAGAAGAGAAACTTACCTTTGTGTGTCGATGTTTCTTCCGTCTCTTAAGTCCTCGCTTCAACTTTGAGTCTTCCCAAAATTAGCAAAAGCCGAGTCATCTCTTTCTACTTTTTCATTTTTTCCTTTTATTATAGCTTCCCATGCTTTCCGTTTTATTATAGCTTCCCATGCTTTCCGTTTTTTGGAACCGTAGTAACTTCCCAAAAACTTCTCTTCAAACCACATACACGATTTTTCTCAATTAAAAATAAATTCTTGCCAATTAATCGCTTCTCAAAACTCATGGTCAAAATTGCCTTCTTTGACCTAACATTCGTAGATCTCAATTATAACAATAAAAATGGATATTAACATCCCATTTCAATTCGGTCAAAATCTCAATTTTGACCCAATGCGATAGAATTTGGAAATAATTCCAACTTATCCATAATTTCAATTTCGACCTTCTATTAAACCAAAATTCTCATCACAATTTTATTTTATTTCCTTCTTTTTCGCATTCCACAAATTGCGATGTCAAAGTTATAATTTTGACTAAAAAATTGGATTGTCAATCCTTTCTCCAAAAATTCAAGAAATTGGGATTAATTTTGTCAAAATTTCATTTTCGACTAAAATTCTCCAGTTAGCTGAGTGATTTATTTCTACTTGGTCAAAAATCCTAATTTGACCCAATAATCATGGCAAGGAGATTTAATTTTGATCAAAATTAATTTTAATAAATTTCATGTCTCACCTCTGCATCGAATCATATCTAGGAATTTTTTCTTCTATTTTTTTCACCTTCAACATATATATATATATATATATATTATATTTCTTATAAATATAAATAGTATATAATATATTATATGATATGCAAATATGTAATATAATGAGTTAAATAGGTTATCCGTGTCGTTTGTGTTAAATCATGTGACTCATGTCATTTAAAATCATGTGGTGTCATGTTATGTTACATGATTTATATTATAGCGTATTGTGTCGTGTGACACGACCTATTTATTAATCGTGTTATCTATATCATGTCATGTCACTTGTGAAATAAGTGGGTCGTGTTTGAGTTTTATATATTGACCCGTATACATAAACGTGTTATGTTTGTGTCAAGCATAATCGTGTCGCATGTCAAATATCACACGACCCGTTATAACATGTGAAACACGAATTGCCGGTCATAGTCTAACCCCTCCCCCCTCCCACCCACCCACACACACTAACCATCACTTTTGTAATGTCACATAACAATGTAAGGCTTTGGTGAGAGCACAAATGATACATAAAGAACATAAGAGAGGACATCTTATTCCTTAAACATGAATAAGAGACTAGTCAACTATAGAAACTAGTGAGTGGTGGGTACCAAATGCTAATGATAAGAATAAGTTATTGTTAGTTGACATGTGAGAAGTAGATCTTGAATCTAAAACCCTCAAGATATTAGAAGGGGCGAATGGGGTTGTACCAAAAATTGAACCAGTGGACACCATGAGGGTTGATGTGGAAGACTACATAAGATAAGGAATAAAAAAGTAACTCATATTCTGCAAAGTAACCGTAGGTGTAGAACAACCAACTATCAACATCAAGGTTCAAGGAACCGGTCCAAACCGACTAGCAGTAGTTCAGACCAGACCAAGCAGTGGTGAGATGAAGTGGAAGAGGAAGAGGATGGAAAAAGAGAAGAAGAAGAAGCAGAAAAAGGAGAAGAGGAGAGGAAGGAGAAGGAGAAAAATAAAGAGAAGAAGAATAGGAAGCTCACAGCTAGTGCGGTAGACACCACTTTTCTTCTCCTTTCTTTTTTTCTTTTCTTCTTTCTCTTCCTCTTCTTCCTCCTCTTCTTTCTCTTCGACAGTAGACCTGACAGTGGACACCGCTTTTCTTTCCCTTCTTCTTTGTCTTTCCGCTCCACTCAATTCCACTAGTACAGACCTGACAGTGGACACCGCTTTTCTTTCCCTTCTTCTTTGTCTTTCCGCTCCACTCAATTCCACTAGTACAGACTGATACATGCCGGTCCGAGTGTGGATCGGCTTCGGACCATTTCTTTGAACCTCGACTATTTCTTTGAACCTTGATCAGCATTGTTAGATGTTGTAGGAAGTTATAGAACATTAAAGATGAGATTATGTCCTAGAGGAATTAATAGTTGTCTTAGCATATGGTGGTTCGTCAAACTTTTGCCGGTAGCAATTAGGTGAGTAGTTTGTTCAACCATATGTGCACACGGAGGAAACCCTTGGGCTTGGCCCCGTCCATGACCTACACATGATTGACTTGCCCAACCCTTTGGCTTTGGTGCTATAAGAGCATTAGAGGACTCTTAGAGATGCAAAGACCATCAACACTCAAGCAATCATGATAATGCATTCTAAAGAGTCATGTAATCTTCCATAAATTGTGCCCATGCAAGAGAGACTCTCATCTAAACCTGATAAAAACTTGGCTACTAATTGAAAAATAACTAACATGCCCATTGAGGGAGAATGATGTTGAGATAATTTGTCCCACTTACCTTTCGATGGGCCAGTGTATTTTAGCAAGGAATGACAAGAATATTTCTTCATACAATTGGTAGATATGACATGTATTCTACTTAGGTGCATAAATGGTGGCTAGAGCATCCCAAACCACCTTATATCCTAGTAGAGGCGATGTTTAGCTCCATTCTATCCAAAAGAGAAGTAAGCAAGCCATATCAAATTGACATCATGTTTCATACGTCAAATTTATAAACATCCATTGAGAAGTGTCCAGATGATGGTTCTTCCCATGAGGTCCCAAAAGGTATCTTGATTAACCCAACAATAGATGCTTGGCACCATTGAACCTGATGGTGGTGTCAAATGTGGTAGTTGGTTTTATCTCAAAAGGAATGATATTGATGTTAGAATCTATGATCGTTTCATGAGGGGCTTGACAATTGTCATGTTTTAGTTAAGCTTAGACCCCAAACTAGTTAAATCATAATACCAAGCTGATTTTTTTTTTCTTTTTTTGTCTCTACAACTTACGTGCAATAGTATGCACCACAACCGGGGACTCGACCGGACTATTATGAGATGCAAGGATGTTAGAGTGAGGGGGGGGGGGATTGAAAGAAGGAAGAGAGATAGGAGGTGATTGGCAATACCAAAGGGGAATGAGGTGAGGTGGGTGGAGGTGAAAGTGGAGGTGGAGGGAAAAAATGGGTTCCATTAACTTTGTCAACTAATTTACTGTAATTTTGGCTGCAATAACTGGTGAAGACTACTGCTTTGCCGCTAAAATGACATATGAACTATTAAGGAGAAATCTTCTCTCTGCAGTTTTTGTTGAGACCGTTTCCACACGGATACTGATTAGCATAACCTTCGCCCTTTCAGCGTTATATGCTATAGTTGTAAGTAAAAACCCTACATCCCTTAGTAATCTATTGATTTCGATTTTGTGCTTCCCTTTGCTTACTTCGTTCGAACTGGTTGATTGAGCTTTTTGGTTAGCACAATTTCTATGGACCCATTAGTGTCTATGAGCAAGGTTTACAAAACCGGTTCGGCAACTTAGTCTGGTGAGTCACTAGACCGGTATGGTACCAGTACCGATACCATGAACCGAGCGGCGGCGGCAGATGCTTCCATGGCAACAGGCATGCGCTACTGCTATTCGCCTGCTGCCTCCCTCCACCATCTGCCTCGAAGTCGTGCTCCGACAGCTATTCCGGGTCGGGTGGCTCACCGGACTAGTACCGTACCATACAAATGGTATGGTTTTGAAAACCTTGTCTATGAGTTTGGTGTAATAGATAGTTCGAAGGAAAAATGTGAACACAAAAGTTTTAAGATGGTTAAGACCAATGAGGTTAATCAATATTAAAACTTTTTGGTTCTAAATTTTCATTGATTTTATATTTGAGAACAATGAAAATTCAGCCTTTAATTTGATATATTCAAAGGGACATATAGCATGTGCCAAACTTTGCTATGTCTAAATTGAGATTTAATAAGATCCAATTAGAGGCAACAAGTTGTCTCGTTGTAGAAGCTGGGTAGTTTACTTGTATAATGTTAGTGGATGGCATGTTCGGGCACAGTCCATTTGGTGGATTATATGAGATAAGAAGACGATTACTATATTAGTATCATATAATAGGTAAATTAATGTTATATTAAGTATTTTAATTTTCACTAAAAAGACTAACAAAAATATTACCTTAGTAGACTCTAGGTTACAAGCAACCACAAAAGTGTTCTAGTTTATACAAAAAAAAAAAACATTAATCTGCTTTTTTTTTAAAAAAAGAAAAGAAAAGAATACTAGTTATAATGAGAATTGAATTTTAGATTTATAGTCTCAAATTCCGGGAAAAAAAATTGATTTGGGTTTGAGAAGTAATAGCATACGGATACGATGCACCCCGGAATAGCCTCGCCGGTCCACCACTGCTGCCTTCCGATATTTCCTCCTCTAAACTAAATCGGTTGAATGCCGCCCTCATCCCTCTCCTCCTCCCAATTCCTCGGCCTCCGTGTTGCGGCACTTCCTCGCTGCGCCGCCGCCTTTTCCCTCTTGCCTCCATCCCCTCCGTCTTCCGCTCCCCGAGTTTGTACATAACCAAGTTTAACGATATATATACAAAGTTCGATGATAATTATTATCGAATTTGCTATATATATCGTCGAACTTTTACCCATTTCGTCAAACTTGACTCAAACTTGACCCAAATCTAGGGATAATGAATAGACATTGACTTGGATACAATAGTACTTAATTTATATATATTTTTTAATCTTTAATTCCCTGTTATAGAATTTTTCTACTATGTTATAATAAATTTCTACCATGTTATAGAAATTTTCTATCATATTACAATAAATTTCTACTATGTTATAGAATTTTTTACTATGTTATAGAAATTTTCTACCATATTATAATAAATTTCTACCATGTTATGTTTGAACCAGTTCGACAATTTTTTTTGGGCTCCGTGAATATTAGACATAACGCTTCCGTTTACTTCCGTTTTCTTTTTTGAGATACGTGCTTTTTAAACTTAATGAACGGTGGATTAGCAGCCACTTAATGAACGGTGGATTAGCAGCCACCGTGGATTAGTAGCCATGCTTAAGAACTAGCCACGGGCTCCGTACCTAAGAATCCATGCCTAGGACATTTTTCCCATAAAGTGTATGCGGGTGAAAGCGATGAGTCGAATATCTGTCTCTGCCCTGCTTTAGTTTCTACTTGTCAATTCAATTCGAGAGAGCGTTGGATTGGTTTGGCGAAAATGGTGGATGCAACGAAGTAGATCCTTGCGAAGCCGATTCAGCTGGCGGACCAACTGATCCAGTGCTCAGCGATCGCGCAGTCAAACATGCATGAGTTCCTCGAGCTGAAGGGCCGCGCCGAGAAGCTAATCGCCGCCCTCCTCCAGGCCGCGTGCATCGACCTCTACGAGTGCCCTGCCCGCCGCATCATGACCGACACCGAGCAGGCCCTCTCCAAAGCTCTTACCCTCGCCGATAAGTGCCGCCATGGTGGCATTGCCAACTGCCTCCTCCGCATCATCCCCAGCGCCACCATCACCAAGACCTGCACGCAAATCGACAACTCCGTTGCTGACGTACACTGGCTCGTTCGCGTCTCCGCCCCCGCCGCCGAGGGAGAAGACGACGGCGACGGGGACGCCCACCTCCACGGCCTCTGCCCCATCGCCCAGAACGAACCCATCCTCACCCTCATCTGGGGCAACATAGCGGCGGTCCACACAGGTCGCCCCGACGCCCGCATTGAGGCCGCCGCCACGCTTGCCTCCCTCGCGCGCGACAACCACCACTATGCGCAGCTCATCATAACGGAGGACGGCATCACGCCCCTCCTTCGCCTGCTGAAAGAGGGCAAGGTGGAAGCGCAGGAGAGCGCCGCGCGCATTCTCGGCTATCTCGGTCGTGACCCCAAGAGTGTTGACCTTCTTGTTGCCGCCGGGGCCAGCGCTGCCTTCGCCAAGGTCCTCAAGGATGGGCCAATGAAGGCCCAAGCTGCCGTCGCATGGGCGGTCTCCAAGCTCACCACTAATGGCCCGAACTGCCAAGACGCCTTCATGCAGAGCAACGTTGTTCGCCTCCTCGTCAGCTACCTCGCCTTCGAGACAATCCAAGAACACAGCAAATATGCCGTTACTCCATCGTACTTGCCAACAACAAGCCAGCCGTCGGGTCCAACGGCCACTCGAAAATCAGCCAATTCCACACCGTCGTGCAATCCACGGTGGTCTCCGCCGGCCACATCAACAGGGGGAGGGAAACAGAGGACACTAGCACGAAGGCTGTCATGAAGGCAATGGCCGCGAAGGCCCTGTGACGGCTCGCTAAGGGCAACGTCGACGTCTGCCGGAGCATCACCGAATCTCGCGCCTTCCTCTGCTTCACAGTGCTCCTCGAGAAGGGCGAGGGAGACGTCCGCTACAATTCCACTATGGCGCTAATGGAGATCTCTCGCGTGGCCGAGCACAACACCGACCTCCGGCGGGTCGCGTTCCGGCCGAATTCACCGTCAGGGAAGGTCATGATCGACCAGTTCGTGCGAGTCTTAAAGGAGAGCGACTACAACGACCTGTTCGTCCCCAGCATCACGGCGCTGGGGTGCCTCGCGAGAACCTTCCGGGCCACGGAGACGCGAGTCGTCTCGCAATTGGTTCGCCTGCTGGACGAGGAGGAGGTGATGGTGGTAGTGAGGGAGGCGTTGGTGGCGTTGACCAAGTTCGCGTGCACGCAGAATTACTTGCACGTCAGCCATTCGCGGGCCATTGTCGACGCCGGCGGGGCGAGGCATCTGATCCAGATGGTGTACTTTGGAGGGCAGGCCCAGATCGAGGCCTTGATATTGCTCTGCTACATCGCGAAGCATGTCCCCGACAGTCATGAGCTCGCGGAGGCGGAGGTGCTTAACACACTGTTACGCCAACCAAATTAATCCACTATTTTTTTTTCTTTAATAGGCCTGAGAACGTCTCCACAGTGGTGGCATCGAGGCTCTAGGTATACAGAAAGAAGAAGAAAACTCTACCCTCACTCTGACCAAATAATATGGCCGGAGGTCACACAATCAAACCAGCCCCGACATATATTTCCCCTTTTTCTTCGTTTGTTTTTTTTTTCTTTTGTTACACCCTCTCACAAATACAACCTTACCTGCTCTTCCCAATTACAAGCAGTAATCTATTTTAATCTATTTGGGGTGTTCTAGCACCCGCGCATTTGCCATGGCTTGATTTTTGTGAGCCTCAGTAATAAATGCCACACTCACAGGCAACAACCACATGTAGAGCGAAATCAATACGAGGTTCCCACACGACACATACACAAAACCGTAGAAGGAGCTCAGCTCCAAACCGAACCAAGTAATACAAAAGTTCTAAGTAGTTATCCACAGCTATTAGCGTTCGAAAAACCCAACAAAACTCGATAAAGCTCCAAGAAGAGATCGACAGTAGCTAATATAGAGAGGTAGGAATTCTTTTATACCTCAGCAGAGAGGATCTGGAGGGCTAATGAGAACCTCCTATAGCCATGGAAAGAGAGTAGTAAACTTCTAATTTTAATGTAGAGGAGGAATTTCCAAGGAGATCTCCGGGACTTCCAAGTGGCTAAACCTCCTCATGCCAAATGTGGGGAAGATTTGACCAAGCTGCTACATGCCTTCAAAGAATCTACCAATAAAGGAGCATCTTTTTGAAGAGAAGGAATGTTGACTCCGAGAATAACTATCAGGGGAACAAATGTGGACCAAAGACCTCCAAATTGCCAGATTAGACATCTACCATTTGAAGAGGAGACGTGGAGCCCGGAAGGATCTAAGGATTGGGAATTCCAGCTGAGGATTTGATGGAGAACCGCGGGAGGTGAGATGGTAAACCAGCGTCACCGCTGGTTGCTCCACCAAGTAGAGCGAGGAGCACCAGTCCAATGGGGGTTTCCCAAAGGGGCAGTTGGAGATGACCACCACAGCTGGAAAGGCCAAGGTGAGCAAACCCTAGGGGATCAAACAAGAACCGTCAAAACAGGTTAAAGCCACCTGCTCCATTCCCCCAATTTTTGTGCGTGAGAGAGAGCAGTGGCTGCTGCCCTTAAGTGTCCTAAGTGTACAGCCATGCCCAACTAGTCCCTTGCACCAGGTCTCCTCCTGTTCACTGCGGGAGGGAAAATGAATTGCCAAGTTAGTCCACTTGGACTAGCTGGCTCCCTTGAGGTGGGCTGCCACCCAACACAAGTCCCTCTCCTCCTGGACCGAACCAGAGAAGGAGCCACAACTCCAACTTGGCTACCCTTAGCGAACCATATCGCCCTAGTCCACACCAGCAAACTACACAAGTAGTTATCTCATGATCAGATAAGTCGACAATATGGTTTGGCTGACCCCAAAGTCATGGTGCGTCCACCATTCAATTGGCCTCAACCTCGCCTGCGTCCGCAGAAGCGAACCCTGGTGTCTCACCTACGAGACGAATACGTATAAAAGAGACACATTTCAGCTTGTTCGACCAATATGTCACACAATACAGTCGTAGCAACGTCGCCTACTCGCTTCCGCACGTCATGTCTAATCTAGCATGTTGGCACACTATCGTGCACCAAGCCATGTTGTCTCAGACCCCCGTTCGTTAGCTCGTGGCATCAAATACTATGACATGTGTGGACCAATATTAAGTCTACTAGGCGTACTAGTGACCAACTCATACGATCAGCTAAGTCTCGCAACTAGGCGACTATCTATGCTGGTTTTTTTTTATCCCATACCATGTATGGGTAATCGACACCAACACCCAACGGGGCGGGGATCCCCTCTGTGATGTAGGATGGAAGCACGTGATGAAATACTGATTTAAAATTTAATTATTTTTTTTGTTTTTTCAGAAAAAAACATCATATTCATGAAAGCATCGAGAAAATAGCTATCAGGATTCCACGGTAACTCTAATCATTTACAAAAAGTAGCTATATGTTGCAGGAAAATCCATAAATAAAAAATTCATGCCGACAAAACCAAGATGTAGTATGAAAATAGTTCTTTTGAGTGATATAAAAATTAGAGCGTTAAGAACTATGAGGCAATTGGAACATCTGCAATAAAATGGTTAATCAGATCAGACAGTAAAGGCGTGCATAGATGTATTATTCTTCAAAAGTTGAGGTGTCTTATAGAATGTTCTTGACACTTCAGTGGAACCAACAGATCTGAGATATAGAATAAACCATGTTCTTCTAAGTCGTGTCAAAGATCTCGGGTTATATCGAAGCCAAGCACGGTAAATTCCTGCAAAAGACTACTAATCGGATTAGTAGATAAAACAATTACAGAAATGTATGAGTCTTCAAAAGTTAACGGGTCTTCTGTGTTGATCCCGTGAGTCTGGAATCAGCGCAACTTGTCCAAATGATAGAACAAGATGTATGCTATGTACGCTTGCCAAAGTTCAAGATTTCTATTGTGCCGGTTGCTTAAGGTACATGCGGAAATAAGCATAATCAGATTAATATGAAAGAGCAAACAAGAAACGAAGGAACAGGGGAAATCTGGAAGATGGGTTTGCGCCGATCAGTGGCGCCAGAACAGGGGTTGATCGGCAGAGGCATTGGGGACGGAAGAAGGACGACGTGGCGTTGATGACATCAGAGCACGGACAGGTGGTGGTGGAGCGAGGTGTGGATGGGCGGAACACTGGCGGAGATAAGGGGCGACTGTTCTGTCGGAACAGGGGAAGTGCGCGAGGGGAGCAGGGTTCGTCACCGGACAGCCGGTAGTGCGCGAACTGGAAATCTGCTACAACTGGAGGCTCGTATGAAGGAGATGAAGACGTGGCTGAAGTTTTGGGTTGAACAGCGGCCTGTCGGAGGAGAACGACATCGAAAGGCGGAACTGGACGGAAGGTTGGGCAGAAACAGGGGAACTGGTCGGCGTTCTCGATCCGACGATCGGAGTGGTGGATGGGCGGATGCCAGCGGCTGGAACTTCAAATTCTGGAGGTTAAGTGATGACTGAATTTTTGTGAGGATCCGACCAGTGGATCGTCGGCGGCGAACTCACGAATCTCGGACAAATCCTGGGTTTGATGAATTTCGAACTGGGTTATCGGGAGGAAGGAGTGGAAGGGATAGAGAAGAGATGAGAGGAAGAGAGGAGGGCTCGGCCCTAGAAGGAAATGAGGGAGAAGAGCATCCGATTGAAGAGGAAGATTACTAGAAAACTACTCATACGATTCAATTTCAAAACTTGCTGTTACAATGATTCATGCGATAGATACATATAGGGTGAAGACGTTGCAGCCGAACGTTGCTCTTTCCTTCATCGGCAGCACATAGACGTTGCAGCTTTCCTTGTGTGTTGAACTTGGGCGACTGGGCTGAGCGAAGGTGGCTGCAAGAGCCGTTGGCGTTTCCTTTCTTGGCTGCAAGGTAGCGTTGCGAGGTTTCGAGCGTTGGTGTTGACTTGGCCTCAATTGGTTGATTTCAAGCTGGTGCACTTTGATATGGCTAGATTGCTTGGTATGCAAACCATAATTTGTAGAATCCATTCTTCAAGGGGTTGAAGTAGTTCTTTTCCATTATTGAGCTAGCTTTAGGATTGAGTACGCTAGCTTATTTGAGGGCTTCCGAGCCTTTGACTAGGGTAGTCATAGGCTCCACTTGTATTTTCGTGGCTTGTGGTCGCTGCCTCCATCACTCTGCAAGCTAATCGAACCCATGCTTGCGTAACGAGTTGGCCACAACTAGACTCGCGGTGTCGAATCACGAGGTAGGCCCCAACCATACACCCATGTTGAGCCGGCCACAACCTAACGCTCAATAAAAATGGACGAATGAACATGTAATGTATATATAAATGAAAGCCCACATGTCATTGCCTCTTCGGAGCATGCCTAAGGGCGAGGACGTGTCTCATAATACAATAATAATACTAATAAAGATGGAGTCAGCCCATTGACTCTGGGGTGCTGTAGAAAACCAACGGGTACTGTACATATAGTGCGTCACACACTGTCCATGGGAAAAAATTTTCCCGGAGGGTACCCCGCTCGAAAATTTCCAGCAAGGTCTCTCATTTTAATATAAATTTTTTTTATATAAAAATAATCAATACATCCTAAGCTATCTAATAGTACCAAATATTGCTATGAACAAGATTACACACAATGAGAAATTAACCTAAATATTTTACATAAAAAACAAAAGTAAATATTTACATTTGTCCCGCTATTATTATACTTAAAACCAAGCGTGTATCCCGCCCCGCTAAACCTACCTCATCGACGGTACTTGTTGCCGCTCTCTTTCCCTTTGTCCCATCGCCTCCAGACCCCAATATTGGGTGGACTGGCAGGATTCTGATTTTCCACCGCTTTCATCGCTACTTTAATATGGATCCCGATTTCTGTTTCGACACAGTGATCTCAGATGAGGAGGCAGAACTCGACGATAGGGCAGTCCAGTTCCCGTGGGAGTTCGCTTCCTACTCGTAGTCCGTGGCTGAGGAGCACGCTAGGCGGAATACCACCTCTTTTGACGCTAAGATCTCCAAGATCCTCCAGGAGTGCACCGTATCTCATCCAGACAATGGAGATGACGAGCAAGACGAGTCAGAGCTCAGTGATGCCCTTTTGTCTAGCGATGAATTAGGCAAAGAAGTGAGTTTATCCATTTTACATTGTTATTCTACCTTCTTGTTTGCCCTTGAGATAACAAATTGTTTACGATAATATCTCATTCCAGAATGATGCGTAAAATTAGAGCATTTGTTCTTCATTCAATTAGACCACTTGTTTGAGACTTCTTTGCTGCCATACTTGGTTCAGTATGTTTCTTTCTTTGGGAGCACTGCATGATTTATTTGCCAAAAATTAAAAATCACTCTTTCTAGCTTCTAAGACTCTGCTCAAATTATATAGATTTGTTGCACCATTCAGTAAAAATGACAAATTCCGATATACTTGTTTCAAAAGGGAGATGTTTGGTCCATGCTCAAACTGTTTACTATTTACTTTTCTTTTTTATGTAAAATATTTAGGTTAATTTCTCATTGTGTGTAATCTTGTTCATAGCAATATTGGTACCATTGGATAGCTTAGGATGTATAGATCATTTCTATAAATTTTTTTTTAAAATTTTTTTATATGAAAATGGGGGACCATGCTAGAAATTTTCCAGTGGGTACCCCTCTGGGAAAATTTTTCCTGGAAAATTTCCAGCAGGGTCCTTCGTTTTAATATAAAAAAATTTCTTTTTAAATTTTTTTTATAGAAATGATCTATACATCCTATGCTATCCAATGGCACCAATATTGCTATGAACAAAATTACACATAATGTGAAATTAACCTAAATATTTTATATAAAAAATAAAAGTAAATATTTACATTTGTCCCGCTATTATTATACTTAAAACCTAGCGTGTATCCCGCCCGCTAAACCTACCTCATCGATGGTACTTGTCGCCGCTCTCTTTCCGTTTGTCCCTCGCCTACAAACCCCAATCTCGGGCGGACTGGCGGGATTCTGATTTTCTGTCGCTTTCATCGTTGCGTTAATATGGATCCCGATTTTTGCTTCGACGCAGCGAGCTCCGACGAGGAGGTGGAACTCGACGATAGGGCAGTCCAGTTCCCGTGGGAGTTCGCTTCCTGATAGGGTTCCCGTAAGCGCATGAGTCTATCAAAGTAGTAACATATCGATCCCACAGGGACTAATGGGCAAGTATTGACTGACCTCGAATTTACTAGCTAGACGAAGTCGAAATTGGTGAAGTTTAGATGCTGAACTTAATTAAATGAACGAGAATGTAAACGAGGAATCGTATGAGAGAAATCTGATGAAAGATGCATTAGGATATGCGATCACCGCTTTGACTCCTTACAGTTGAATAATTAAACTCCAATGCCTTCATCCTATCTAGTTCAAGGGATTTAGCCACCTGACGTGCAAGTTGCTCCCGCCGATAGCCTCATCCATTCTCATGGACAAGGTTACCGGTCCAAGCCATGAGGTTCTGACGTTCAGTTGGACTTGCGGTCTTCCTAACACGTATAAGTCCCTAATACTTTCAAGGCGAGCACAGGTTAACAAAAAGGGTCCCCCCAAGAATTCTTGGTTTATGAACCTCCCCTATAGAGCAATGGCTCAAGCGCACCCTCTCGAGCGGCGCAGGCAAAGGGCACCAAGATAATCCAACGTGTTGGCAACTTGTGGTTTACCAGACGCGTCTAAGATCCAAATACTCACGTCAAGGGAGTACAGTTCGCCAAGGGGGTTTCCCTTAGCCCCTGATTTGCGAACCTTACTCAAGGAAATAAAGGCTCAAACGCTCTCTTTCGGGCAACGTAGGCAAGGTGTACGAACGGATTAGATAAACTCTCAATCGAATGTTTCCAACGCGCGGTTCGATTTTTGATCTCCCCGACACGTCTAGGATCCTAATGATGCCTTGTCGTATGTTGCATTTCCTGATATATTTATTTCATGAATTAAGGCCTATTTTGTTACTTTTATATCTCTTTCAGCACTTATTTCCTTGTTATTTTTGGAATCTACACATTTCTTTGTCTTTCATGTGTTTCAGGTTAAATCACTTATATATGGAGCTTAAAAGTGGAAATAAAGTTATAAAGTGGTTAAGGATGGAAAGACAAAGCTTCCCAGCAATTTTCAGCTCAGACGGACATTGTTACCGAAAATACGGCCTGCCCTTGAAAGTGTTCACGGCCGTATTTCTGAGGACAAATATTTCATATCATTTTCGAGCCGTAATCGAAGACACGACCGTGGAACGCGGGAATGAAATTTTGGAATCATGTTCGCCGAGAAGAAAACATGCTAGCCTGTGAAATAGAATACGCCCATGAAGTCAACTGCAGGCACAACGCAGACTTTGGCCGAGAATTTCACGGGCCAGCCCAAGAAACGCTTCACGCCCGTATTTTTATACGCAGATCACGACTCTTGGCATTTCTCCCTCGTTTCAAGTAAGATTTGGGTGATCTTGGTGTCAAAATGACGGAAATTAGAAGGGCTACACGTCAAAAACAAGAGGAAGTCGATCAGACATATAAAAGGAAACATTTTGGGGGGAAAACGCATCGACTCCGGGAGGACAACGAGGAGAAGGAGAACAAGGAAGAAGACTACGCTTGGAACCGGATCTAGAGGGGAAAGTTAGCATTTTCTCTTCTATTTCATCTTGTATCTTCTCTGCCTTGTGTATTCCTTCATCTGAAAGAGATTTTAACTGAAATTATGCAAGTTGTAGCGTAAACACTCAATCGGATTTTTAGGCGTAGCCCACTTTTCAATCTATGAACTGATTGTGTTGCTTTTATGAGATTTTCTTGACTCTACTCTATCTTCACTGTGTTTATTTCGTAATCTTCGACTTGATCAATCGAATTTTACTCTAGTCGTCATGAGAAGTGCTGAAAGGGAAAATTGTGACGACTGATCTGTTTTGATTGGGCTGGTAGGTTTTGCCACGAAAGTAGGTAAAACGTACCCGCGGAATTTATATTCTCCTGTACTAATTGGATCGACTCGGTTCGTTCTATCACGAAAGTAGGACGGTCGGGTTTGGTACCAAGTTACACCGCCGAAAGGGGGTAACTTGTAAACTCGAGAATTTCAGTGGTTTCAGATTATCTCTAGCAACGCTTTTCATTTAGTTCTTGATTGTTGGTGTGGTGAACCCCTTAAATCTGATTTTTCTCATAACAACTGTCTTTCTTCTATTTTCGCTGTCAATTGGAGTTGTTTTAGTTGTATACTTTATTTTGAACGTTAAACCGATAACACCCTCAGTTACGAAGTCGTTTAGCTATTGAAATTAAGAATTATTGGTACTGACTCAACTGTCCTCGTGGGAACGATACTATATACTACTGCGATAAAGCCGTTACGCTTGCGGCCAGTATCAAGTTTTGGCGCCGTTGCCGAGGACGGCGATAGTCAATATTGATTGTCTTCTTAAGATTGATAGACTAAGTTTTTTTTTTTGTTTTTTTGTTTATTTTCATTACTGATAACAATCTGTTGCTTATGAATTATTGTGGAACATTTGCTGCTTACCTTTCGTTTATGCATCAAGGTCTTAGATCAGGTGGAATTAACGACCTATACGACCAAATCGACGAAATCGAACGGACGCTCCACTGACGAAGGAGGTTAATAGAGCAAAGAAACAAAGAGCAATCCAGTAGGACAGAGGCGATTCCTTTAGATCTTCGAATGGAGCCAGAACCAGAGCAGGTACCCTTGAACTTACGAGCTCCAAATGATAACCGAATCTTAAGGGATTTTGCTTCCCCGAATGTGCAAGGACTGCAATCCGGAATTGTACGACCTCCAGTGGATGCTAACAATTTTGAGATCAAGCCGTCCTTACTAAGCATGATCCAGCAACATCAATTTGGAGGCACACACGTTGAGGATCCTCATCAACATCTGTCTTTATTTCTTGAGTTCTGTGACACATTGAAGATCAACGGAGTTTCCTCAGATGCTATACGATTGAGGCTTTTCCCATTTTCATTGCGCGATAGAGCACGTGGCTGGCTACAGTCTTTGCAGCCAGGATCGATTAACTCATGGGATCAGCTATCCCAGTCCTTTCTGTCTAAATATTTTCCACCGTCTAAAACTGTTCAACTGCAAAACCAGATCACTGGTTTTACCCAAAGAGACGGAGAATCTTTATATGAAGCGTGGGAGAGATCTTCAGCGCCTCTACCCACATCACGGCTTAGAACCATGGGTAATAGTACATACCTTCTACCATGGTCTTAATTATAACACGCGTCTTACTGTAGATGCAGCAGCCGGAGGTGTGATAATGAATAAGCGTGTAGAAGAGGCGATGAACCTTTTAGAGGACATGGCGCTAAACCACAATTAGTGGTCTGCAGGAGAACAAGGTACTACATCTTCTAAGGCCATAGTGCCCGGTAAGTATGCGCTCGACTCAATGAGCTCACTAGAAGCGAAAGTTGATTCTCTAGCACGTAAACTTGATTCTTTTCATGTTCACTCTGTTGATACTAACTCTACTCTTTGTGAAATTTGTGGGGTTGCCAGACATAGTTTTGCTGAATGCCAGTTGGGGATTGCCCAAACTTCTGAACCTAACCGAGAGAATATCAATGCCATAGGGAACCTTAAACCTAATCCTAGACCCTAACTGGACCCATACTCAAGTACCTATAATCCAGGGTGGAGGAACCACCCGAATTTTTCATATAGAAACAATCCAAACTCAGTTCCTCAACAGACGTATAGACAACCCCTCGAATTTCAACCCCAACCTCGACCTTATGCACAACAGCAACCACAATAGCCACAGAAATCTCAACTGGAAGCAATCATGGAGACTTTCATTGCTTCTCATACGAAGACAAATGAAATAGTCAATGATATGATGAGACACGTCACTACAAGACTTGAAGCCATAGAAAGCCATAACAAACAAATAGACACCTAGTTAGCAAACTTAGCCACTTCCATAGCTAGAGCTCCAGGAAAGTTACCCTCCCAACCTGAACCAAACTCGAGGGAGCACATCAATGCTATTACCACTCGAAGTGGTAAACAGCTAGAGGAGCCTAGGGTGCCTAATTCTGAAGTTGAAGATGAGACTCTCTCCCAATCTGAACCAGTCAAAATGGGAGAAGAAAAAGAACCTGAAGTGAAAGAACCAACTTATATTCCTCCCCCTGCCTACAAACCACCTGTCCCATTTCCCCGAAGATTGGTTAAGGCAAAATTAGATAAACAGTTTGGAAAGTTTTTGGATATTTTGAATAAAATGTATATTAATATTCCGTTTACTGAAGCAATTTTGTAGATGCCCACATATGCTAAGTTTCTAAAGGACATCCTTTCGAATAGGCAGAAGCTGGAAGAACCGGGGACTGTTGCACTCACTGAGTTAGTGCAGCGCCATAATCCAGAACAAGCTTCCATAAAAGATGAAAGATCCGGGCAGCTTTTCGATCCCTTGCCAAATAGGGAATATCTCTTTTGATCATGCACTATGCGACTTGGGAGAAAGCGTCAGCCTGATGCCTTCCTCCCTTTTCAATCGATTTGACATTGGCGACGTGAAAGCGACGCCGATTTCCTTGCAGCTAGCTGACCGCTTGGTGCGGAAACCTATGGGAATTCTAGAAGATGTCCCAATCAAAGTCGGTGACTTTTTCATCCCAGTGGACTTCGTTGTTCTTGAAATGGAAGAGGATGTTAAGTTGCCAATAATTCTGGGACGACCGTTCCTTGCAACAGCCGGAGCGGTCATTGATGTGAAAAAGGAAAAACTGGCATTGAATATCGGTAATGACGCTATTGAGTTTGATTTGTCTTCGAGTCTGAAAAAGCCTTTTGTTGCAGGTTCTTGTTGTAGTGTGGATGTTATAGATGATGTGGTAGAAGAAGTTGCGCACATTAGCTCCAGCACTGACCCGCTAGAGGTCACTCTTTTGGAAAGCCCACATACCGAAGATAATGAGGAAGCTATAAGGTATGCACAATTGATGGATACAACTGGTACATTTCATCCAGCCAAGGTGAATTCTGAAGAACTCCATGATAAGATACCAGTTGAGGGTAAGGAAAAGATCATTGAATTGAAATCACTTCCTGAGAATCTTAAATATCAATTTCTTGGTGCAAATTCGACTTTACCTGTTATAGTGAATGCTAACTTGTCTGAAGAGCAGATTGAACTTTTACTTGCTAAACTGAGACTTCATAGGAAAGTCATAGGCTATTCGTTGGATGATATTCAAGGACTGAACCCATCTGTGTGTATGCATAGAATACTTTTGGAAGAAGGGAGTAAGCCCTTAGTGGAGTTTCAGCGAAGGTTGAACCCGAGTATGAAAGAAGTTGTTAAAAAAGAAATTCTCAAGCTTCTGGATGCGGGAGTCATTTACCCCATCTCTGACAGTCAATGGGTTAGTCCCATTCATGTAGTTCCAAAGAAAGGAGGGGTCATTGTAGTTAAGAATGATCAGAATGAGCTCATTCCGGTACGCACCGTAAGTGGATGGAGAATGTGTATAGATTACCGGAAATTGAACAAAGCAACGCGGAAGGGCCATTTCCCTTTGCCATTCATCGATCAAATGCTTGAGCATTTGGCTCATAATTCTTATTTCTGTTTTCTTGACGGTTTTTCTGGTTTTCTGCAGATACCTATTCACCCGGAAGATCAAGAGAAGACCACATTTACCTGTCCATACGACACTTTTGCATACCGACGGATGCCATTCGGATTGTGCAACGCTCTAGCTACATTCCAGCGTTGCATGATGGCAATTTTCTCTGATTATAACGAGGACTTTATGGACATTTTCATGGACGGCTTTTCTGTTTATGGTCATTCTTTTGAAAAATGTTTATCTAACTTGGTGAAAGTTTTACAGCGTTGCGAGGAAGTGAACCTCGTCCTCAACTGGGAAAAGTGCCATTTTATGGCACAAGAGGGCATTGTACTAGGACACCGGATTTCTGAACGCGGGATTGAAGTCGATCAAGCGAAGGTCCAAGTTATTGAGAAGATAAAGCCACCCAACTCAGTAAAAGGAATCCGCAGCTTCCTTGGGCATGCGGGTTTCTACAGAAGATTTATCAAAGACTTCTCGAAAATTGCCCGACCACTCACGAACTTGCTTTCAAAAGATTCTGAATTCTGCTTTGATAATGATTGTTTATTAGCATTTGAAAAACTAAAGTTGGCTCTAATTTCTGCTCCTGTTATGCAACCTCCAGACTGGAATCTTCCTTTCGAATTAATGTGTGATGCAAGCGACTTCGCTGTGGGAGCTATACTGGGACAAAGAAAGGACAACAAGCTCCATGCCATCTACTACGCGAGTCGCACTTTGGACGAGACACAGATTAATTATGCTACTACGGAGAAGGAGCTGCTTGCCATCGTCTTCGCTTTTGATAAGTTTCGGTCTTATCTGATTAATTCTAAAATAATCATTTTTACTGACCATGCAGCGATTAAATATCTGATGAGCAAGAAAGATGCGAAGCCGAGACTTATTCGATGGATCCTTCTCCTACAAGAGTTTGACCTGGAGATTCGGGATAAGAAAGGAGCAGAAAACTCGGTGGCAGGTCACCTATCCCGATTGATTCATGAGAAAGAAGAACACACCGGAGATGATCTTGAGATCAATGATACTTTTCCTGAAGAGCAATTGCTCACAATTATGGCGCAAGCTACACCATGGTACGCGGACTTTGTAATTTTTTTGGCTACTGATATTTTTCCACATGATTTGACATTTCAGATGAAAAAGAAATTCTTATCTGATGTACGACACTACTATTGGGACGATCCATATCTCTACCGATGTTGTGCTGATGGGCTTTTTAGAAGATGTATACCAGACTCGGAAATCTCTGATGTACTTTTACAATGTCATTCTTCACCCTACGGTGGCCATGCTAGCACTGAAAAGACAACATTCAAAGTTCTACAGTCAGGACTATATTGGCCTACCATTTTCAGAGATGCTCGAGATTTTATTCAGAATGTGATAGTTGCCAAAGGAGTGGCAACATTTCTAAACGAGACGAACTCCCCCTCAACTACATTTTGGAAGTTGAAATATTCGATGTCTGGGGGATAGACTTTATGGGGCCATTTCCATCATCGTGCGGCAACAAGTATATTCTAGTAGCTGTGGATTATGTCTCAAAATGGGTTGAAGCTGCTGCTGCTGCAACTTGTGATTCTCAAGTGGTATCAAGGATGCTAAAGAAGACAATATTTCCATGATTTGGAGTCCCTAGGGTATTGATAAGCGATAGGGGATCCCATTTATTGAAAAGAAGTTTGAGGCTCTATTGAGAAAGTATGGGGTGAAGCATAAGGTTGCAACACCTTATCACCCCCAAACTAGCGGACAGGTCGAAGTCTCAAACCGTGAGCTTAAACGTATCCTTGAAAAGATAGTTTCTACATCAAGAAAGGATTGGGCCCTCAAATTGGATGACGCTTTATGGGCCTATCGGACGGTATTTAAGACTCCATTGGGAATGTCACCATTTCAGCTTATCTATGGCAAATCTTGCCATCTGCTAGTGGAAATAGAGCATAGAGCATATTGGACTGTTAAATTGCTGAACTATGATTTGAAATCTGCAGAAGAGAGGAGGAAATTCCAGCTGAATGAGTTAGATGAAGTGAGAATGTTTGCTTATGAGAACTCCAAATTGTACAAGGAAAGAACAAAATTTTGGCATGACCGGCGCATTAGGAAGAAAGAATTTAAAGAAGGAGACCAGGTTCTCCTATTCAATTCACGTCTCAGGCTCTTCCCTGGAAAGCTAAGGACACGTTGGTTAGGACCCTTTGTGATTCAAAAGGTTTATTCTCATGGAGCTATAACGATATGGAGCGAAAATTCTAGGAGTTTCACTGTAAATGGACAAAGGCTGAAGATTTACTATGAATCTGAACCGGTTGAAAAGGGGAGTACTCAAACTCTCCTAGAACCTCCATCCTTTAATTGATAAACTTATTGGTCAAGCTACCGACCTAAAAGTAGCGCTCCTTGGGAGGCAGCCCAAGAATCTGATGCTTTGTGTTTTTAGTTGTTTATAGCTTTTATCTCTTTATGTTAAATTTTGTGATCTAGTTTACTATGCTTGGCAAGCATTTTTGTTCATTTCTTTGCTTAATTCTGATGAACATTGTATGATCGTGAATGTAGGATTGATATACAGGAAGCTGGGAGCTGAAAAACTCTATTTCAGGGATTTTTGGACAAATACGGGCTGGCCGTGTAATGCTACACGGCCGTATTTTAGAATTTCACTATATGGGAGTTTTCTGCCGAGAAAAGCACAGCCGCGCCCGTGACGTGATTTCCGGCCATTCTTTGCAAACTTGATTTTTCCCGAGAAAAATACGGCCTGGGCCGTGCTACACTATACGGGCGTAATTTGAGTGACTATTTTTTGCCGAAGATTACACAACCGCACCTGTACTTCATTTCATGGGCGTATTCTTTCTGAGCCTACTTTTTGCCGAGAACAATACTGCTGATGCCGTATAATGGTATACGCCCGTATCTTCAAAGTCCCGAGGATTTCACAACTGCAGCTGTATTTTCTTTCTTGGGCATTCTTCTTCAACCAAGTTTTCGACGAGAGAAATACGGGCATAAGTGTATTATGATATACGGCTGTAACTTTATCACTATTGCTGGTCAAAGCTGGTCAACACCCTTTCCTTCAAATTCACCGCCTAGGGTTTTCACGACACCCCCCGTGCCCTAGACCACACCAGCGACCGCCGCGGCCCCTCTTCCGATTCTTCTCCGTCGCCGATCGGTGTCTCCAGCCTTCCAGCGAGTTCGCCAGAGTTCCTACTGCAGCCGTTGCCCTTATTGCTTCCGGCGTGTGACCTTGAAGGGATTAGTGTCCTGGCCATCCTCTCCGCTCCGCGACGTTTCTCCCCTCAGGCAACACTCTGATTTCTTCTTTCTTAAAACGTTTTGAAATCGGTTCTCACTTGAGGATTATTGAAAGCATTCTATCTATCGTCCGTTTTCGACCGAGATTTATCTAAAATTCTGCTATCTAGTTTTCTGGAATACCCTGTTTCTGGGCTTCTCTGTTTTTATTCTTCTGCTCTGCGACGCTTCTCCCCTCAGCATTCTTCGTTGATATCCATGGCACCCAGACGGAAAGTTATGGAAAAGAAGCACACCTCCCGTGCTGGCACTTCCGCATCAAAGGGTCCTTCTTCATCTCGTTCAGGCCAACAACGGCAACCCCCTGCCGAAGCTCAACCAGCTGCCGCACCATATGGTTTTCCACTTTGTAATGCTGCCCAAGAGTTTGCTTGCGCTCTTATTCTACAATGTCAAATCATCAACACGCGCTATCTTGATACAGCAGCAATGAATATGCTGGGACTTTAAGAAGATGTTCAGTGGATGTATGAAAATATCGGATGGCAGCAGTTCTTTGGATTACATCATGCCACATATATACCACTAACTTTGGAATTTTTTAGTTCCTTAACTATCAAAGTGAGTACATATGATGATGCGGACGACGGCCGAGTTGCATTCTGGTTACAGGGGAAGGAATTCTCACTAACTCTCAAGCATATCAACCAAATGTTTTGTTTTCCAGAGGACAGCACACGACGTGCACCTCGGGATTATAACAAGAGTGAATTTTGGAAGATCGTTAGTAACGACAACTACTATTCTTCTAAGACAGCTCGTGCCAGTTCAATTAGTAACCCGGTACTCAGATACGTACATAGGGTGTTGGCACACACCATCTTCGGTAGAGGTGAAAGTGATAGCATGGTACGCTCCACTGAGGTTCTCTTTATCTGGGCAATGCTGCATGGATTTAAGTTGAACTCTGCTTACTTTCTGGTCAAGCAACTCTATAAGGTCGCACGAGCCCGGAAAGGAATGGTTGTCATGGGTGGACTCGTTACACACATTGCCTTAGCTTTAGGAGTCGACCCCACTGCTATGCCAAAAGCCAAAGGGCGTAACCGCATTGATTTGGACTCTTGCATTTCTATGAAGCTGATAGTGAAAGAGGGTGATGACTATTGTCTGATTTTCAAGGGCAGCGAAATTACTATGCCACTACCTAATCAAAGGCACACCACTATACGTGATAAACAGAATTGGAACTTAGGGCCTGAGGTAGTTGAGGAGATCCCTACTCCTATTTCTACAGCTGCACCGATACCACCACCAGGCAGATCATTTGGTTTTGGAGCCTCCTCTTCCTCCTTTGCTCCAGAAGCGGAGGCAAGATGGAGTCGTATTGAAGAAAAGTTGGACCACCTGCTCACTATCACCGAGGGTATTGACGACACTTTGGTACATATACGCTCTGATATATCTAGCCTCCATGACGAAAATAGTGGGCTCAGCAATGAACTAAAATGCCAAGGAAAATTTATGAGTTCTTTCTGGGCGTCATTTAGTGATCTCAAGACGAAATTGCAGCCCGGTGATGATGATTCTGATGATATCCGGGGAGACGGCGATGACGATGAGGACAATGTTGACGACGATGGAGACAACAATGATGATGATGATGGCACCTCTTAGTTTTTGTGAGTATCACAACCCATATTTTCTAAATTTTGCGCAATTCTTCTTTATAGCATAGAGGACTATGCTAAATTTCAGTCTGGGAGATATGTAGGGTATTTTGGGTATTTTTGATGTTGTGATGCTTTTGACACAATGTTGTGATGATACTTTAAGATGCTATTTGGTTTCCTCCGATGATGAATCTATGGATGTTGATAGGATGCTGTGATCAAAATTTTTGATTTTGTGATGATGCTGTGATGAAAATTTAGGGCAGATCAATTTTTGTAATTTTTGAAAATTTTCTTGCGATTGCGATTTCACATGATGAATATTCAGGATGCCATGGTATGAATGACATTGTTCTATGTTTAACCTTGTCTTCTTGGATGCCAACTGTGATTAAGATAGATAGGTTCTTGTAATTAGTTTATTCGATGGATGACAATTGATGGGGAACATGTTCAATTTTATTAAGGCTTTCAAAACTTATGTGATGTTTTTGTTCTTCTGGTTAAGTGGATTGCTTTATCTATCTATGCGGTTTAATTGATTGCTTGTTGGTATGGAAACTCAATGCATAACCCTCGCCACTTCACTATACAATTATCATTTGCCCTCCACACTTCAATTTAGGGCCATCATTTTTTTAAAAAAAAAAACAAAAAAAGGGGCAAAATCCTTTATTGGAAAAGATTCTCTAACAACAGTTTAGAGATACACACAAAAAAAAAGAAAACAAAAGGGGTTTCTTTCATCACGTTTTCTATTACATCAAGCTTTCCACGTCAGCATTGAGTTTTTCATCCCAATTCGTGATCTTGGTAAGCTTAAATGGGTGGATACGGTTTATTTATATGATCGGAAGTTCATTGCCTTGCATAAGTTGCGAGTCCTTTTTTGATCTTGGATTGTGGGACCTTATTGATTTGACTTTTGACAATTTGCTAATTATTTTGAATTTTGAATCTTAGCATGGTTACTCTTTCCTTGGAGACAAGTCATAAGCTAAGATCATTTTCTATCATATCTGGTCTTTCTGTTTTCTGATTCTCATTGCTTGAGGGCAAGCAAGGATTTTAGTCTGGGAGAATTTGATGCCTTGTCGAATGTTTCCAACGCGCGGTTCGATTTTTGATCTCCCCGACACGTCTAGGATCCTAATGATGCCTTGTCGTATGTTGCATTTCCTGATATATTTATTTCACGAATTAAGGCCTATTTTGTTACTTTTATATCTCTTGCAGCACTTATTTCCTTGTTATTTTCGGAATCTACACATTTCTTTGTCTTTCATATGTTTCAGGTTAAATCACTTATCTATGGAGCTTAAAACTGGAAATAAAATTATAAAGTGGTTAAGGATGGCAAGACAAAGCTTCCCAGCAATTTTCAGCTCAGACGGACATTGTTACCGAAAATACGTCTTGCCCTTGAAAGTGTTCACGGCCGTATTTCTGAGGACGAATATTTCATATCATTTTCGAGCCGTAATCGAAGACACAACCGTGAAACGCGGGAATGAAATTTTGGAATCATGTTCGCCGAGAAGAATACATGCTAGCCTGTGAAACAAAATACGCCCATGAAGTCAACTGCAGGCACAACGCAGACTTTGGCCGAGAATTTCACGGGCCAGCCCAAGAAACGCTTCACGCCCGTATTTTTATACGCAGATCGCGACTCTTGGCATTTCTCCCTCGTTTCAAGTCAGATTTGGGCGATCTTGGTGTCAAAATGATGGAAATTAGAAGGGCTACACGTCAGAAACAAGAGGAAGTTGATCAGACATATAAAAGGAAACATTTTGGGGGAAAAATGCATCGACTCCGGGAGGACAACGAGGAGAAGGAGAACAAGGAAGAAGACAGCGCTTGGAACCGGATCTAGAGGGGAAAGTTAGCATTTTCTCTTCTATTTCATCTTGTATCTTCTTTGCCTTGTGTATTCCTTCATCTGAAAGAGATTTTAACCGAAATTATGCAAGTTGTAGCGTAAACACTCAATCGGATTTTTGGGCGTAGCCCACTTTTCAATCTATGAACTGATTGTGTTGCTTTTATGAGATTTTCTTGACTCTACTCGATCTTCACTGTGTTTATTCCATAATCTTCGACTTGATCAATCGAATTTTACTCTAGTCGTCACGATAAGTACTGAAAGGGAAAATTGTGACGACTGATCTGTTTTGATTGGGTTGGTAGGTTTTGCCACGAAAGTAGGTAAAACGTACCCGCGGAATTTATATTCTCCTGCACTCATTGGATCGACCCGGTTCATTCTTTCACGAAAGTAGAAGGACGGTCGGGTTTGGTACCAAGTTACACCGCCGAAAGGGGGTAACTTGTAAACTTGAGAATTTCCGTGGTTTCAGATTATCTCTAGCAACGCTTTTCATTTAGTTCTTGATTGTTGGTGTGGTGAACCCCTTAAATCTGATTTTTCTCATAACAACTGTCTTTCTTCTATTTTCGCTGTCAATTGGAGTTGTTTTAGTTGTGTACTTTATTTTGAACGTTAAACCGATAACACCCTCAGTTACGAAGTCGTTTAGCTATTGAATTAAGAATTATTGGTACTTGACTCAACCGTCCTCGTGGGAACGATACTATATACTACCGCGATAAAGCCGTTACGCTTGCGGCCAGTATCACCTATCAATCCCCCTAAGTGAGTACAGTTCGCCAAGGGGTTATCCCCTAGAATTCCTAGTTTACAAATCTCACTCGGGCGATTAAATGCTCAAATATCTCCTTTCGGGTAATGTAGGCAAGGCGCACACATAGGGTTAAGCAAGGATTTAGGGCATAGAGAGTAAGATTATCACAACTAATAAGTCATGAAAGGGTTACCCCCACATCCTGATTTAAGATTTAGCCTACAATGCTCATGATGATAGTGTAAACAATTGTCTTAAACATCACACACAAAATCAGACTTGTTCAGAAATTACAAACAGAAGCTAAGATCATGCGATAGTTTGCATAAATTATACAATAAGCATGGTAAATCGAATGAAGCTTGAAGATCTTCCTTACAAACTTATTCCTGAGACGCTTTGCGCAAGAAAAATCTTCAATGGTCCTTGATGTGCAGCCTCTCTCTCCTGGCGTGGGTTTCTTCTCCAAGTTTCTTCCTTCCTCTCGTATGCGATCCCCCCTTTCAACTTTGAAAACGAAAGGTTTTTATCTCCTTCTCCCCTTGGTTTCTCTTCTCTTCCCTATGCTCTGCCAAAGCTGCTGCAGCCATTGCCATTTTTCTAGCAAGAAAAGTCATTGGTAGCCTCCTCCTATGTCCTGCAAAGCTTTAGCCGCCCTTATCTCCACGTAATCATGATTTCGTGGACAATTTCTCCTTCTAAAAGCTGCTCCATGATCTTTTGTCAACGGGGGGAAAGGTCCTAGTTGCCCCCTTGTGTTACCTTAGGTTAGGTTGAAGAAACCAGGGTTGAAATCGCAGTTTTGAAATAGGCAGGTTTGCGATCCTGGGCGTGAATTTGGTCGTGACCCGGTTGTGATTGATCAGTTGCAGCTTCGAGCACAGAGACGAATCACGGGCATGATTTTGATCGTGAACCGATCGTGATTCTCAACAGAGGCTTCAATAAATCCAAAAATTTCTAGTTAGAATCATCTCGATTAGGAGAAGTCCTTCTGACCCCATAAGTCCCAAAATCCATCATCTTTATGGTGTAGATTCCATAGATGTATCGATATAAAGGCAATTATGGGACTTAAAATCATGAAATGGAGATGATTTTGTTAGTAAAATCATACATAAAATGCTCTATAGATTTGTGTCAACAAAATACCCATGACTTAAATCTTTGCTTGTCCTCAAGCAAAACAAAATGATGTCCTATGAGGGTCCTAGTCATCCGACAAAAGTTATACTCCGTAGTGATCTATAAAGCAAAGTATCTAGGTCCGATCTATGAACAACAGTTGCATGATAAGTTGGATAGCAATAATCCCTCTACCACATGAATCATTAATCCACCTCAGCACCCAAAAATCAAACTCAACAAAGTAGCAGTAAAGTTCATGCTCATAACTTTGGTACCACCAATCTTTCTCCTTTTCTTTTTCTGCAATTCCAAGCCGTAGCTTCGGTACCACTACTTTCTTTTCTTTTCTTTTGATTTGCAGTGCCAAGTCATAATTTCGGTACCACTGCCCTTCTTCTTTCACTTTCTCCTTTTCTTTTTCTTGCAGTGTCAAGCCGTAGCTTCGGTACCACTGTTTTTTTTCTTTTCTGTAGTGCCAAATTGTAACTTCGATACCACTGATTCTTTTTTCTTTCTTTTTCTCTCTATTTCTTACACGGTGCCAAGCTAGAGGAGCTCGAACCAAAACTAATACTGGGAGTTTTCAAGAAGGGCAAGTGTGTCAAGTGGTTTGGTTTATATTCATCCGAACAAATAGTACTCATGTTGGGACATAGATGTTTCCTAGATACAAAGCTTATCAAAGTTCGATTCTTAAATGTTCAGTGTATAAGGAATTAAGTAACTAGATGAGTTGTTTAGCATAAAGGATACTCTCAAAGTAGTGTGGGAGTATAAACAAATTATAGATTAAATGAATCAATCATGAATATAGATCAATCAAGAATGAGATATCTTTAGTCAATAGTTGCAAAAAATGTTTAGGGGTTCGTGCGTTCGAAAAAATTCACAGGCAAAGCATATCATAAAAGTGACTAAGCCTATCAGCAAAGTATGAAGACATAATAGAGGCACATCATGAAAGTTGTCCTTACAAAGTTTGAAACATCATGAAAGTATCACATCATAAAAAAAAGGTCATGAAAGTGCAACATATTCAAAGTGTTCATCATGTTTGGCAAGTAAAGTTTTAGCAGGGTTAATACATAACCACACATCAGCAGCAGCACATCAATGGCAAGATAGTCAATCACAACAGTATATACGACAGCACGTCATAAAAACATAAAAGTGTATCATAATGACCCTATCAAAAGGTGTAAATCTCCCCCCCAAAGCAAAAGGTTGCATCGTCCTCGATGCATATAGCATATATAAGTATCAAAAAGGATGGGGAAGACTTACTAAAGTGCAGCTCTACTTGCTGCACTCCGCCGGGTCATCATCATCATCATCGGTGTCTGAAGAATCTAAAACGTGGATGGTGTCGTCCTTGTCCTCCTCCTCGTCACGTGGTGGTGCCATATTGCAGTGCAGGAAGATCTCGATTGATTTTATCGTTTCAATCAAGGTTGCAAGCTTCTTTCCCTGGTTTATCTTCTCCTAGAGAAGAAGATGGAGCATGTCGTCTGTAGAGGGTCTGGCTGCGATTCAGGGCTGTCCGCCAATGGAGAAGCTTGGGTCGACATCGAGTGGCACGGTGTGATCCTCTAGTGCGGTAGGTTCAGGGTGAAGGCGCCAGTTGGCGCTATCATGAATATCCGTGCGTGCGGAGTTCGGAAGAGCCATGGTAACGGTGGTATCGGTGAAGGTGAGGTGGTAGATGTCGCCGCACTGAATAATCATCTTCAAGGATAGAAGATGCTTGATGTCCAATCGTCGGCTACCCACCGCCTCCAGCTGTCCATATGGGATGTGCCCTAAAGAAAGTGTGATCATGGTGATCATCCCTCCAATACATATGTTTCCCTTCTGTGCATGGGCAACGCGCATGAACTGGCGAGCTAGGTGATAACCGGCGTTGATCTGGCAGTGGTGAAGAAGACCCCATAGACATAGCAATTCCGGCTGTCGGACAATCCCATCTCCATCCCTTGCAAAGATTGAGTGCGCCAGCAAACGATGCGCATATCGGATACAGGGATTGGAGATAGTGGAAGCTCGGGCATTGTGCGGTGAATAGGCCGTCATTGAAGAGATGCATCGCCAGAACATGTCCTCGTTGAAGTTGGGCATCCAAGCCTTGAAGCATACGCCGAAAAACTGAAGATGTCATTCAAGTCGGCGATGGTGAGGCGGTATTCATTGTTTGCGAGCCTGAATGTAATCAGGCCAGGATTAGTCTCAAGCACCAATACTTTGACTTTCATCGAACTGAGAAACTCCAATGTGAATGGGATGTAGGTGGGTTGCGCATATTGTAGGAATCGTCCCCATCTGAACTGCCGGAACATCCAGAGCAAATCATCAAAAATGCCCAATGCAGCTAGTGATGGAGGATCTATGTAGCGGGTATTGATTATGCGTCAGTTAGAGAGAACTTGGTAACGGGCAGCCTAGTGATTATCTTGCATCTGGATTTCTGGTGGGGTAGCTGGTTGCTGCTGATGGTTTGGTCGCAGACTGAAAGTGCCCGCCGGACATTTCCCAGTTGCTTTCTTTCGCGGCGGCATGTTTGCTTGACTCGACGAGGTGAAGGTGCCAAGTACTGCTGTGGAAATACCAAAAGAGGAAAGAGCGGAAAACCAGAGACTCGGCGAAGAGATAGGTGAAAAACCTGTAGGTGAGAGTTCGCTGGAACTGATGGGGCAGACTGTGTGGTCGGCGCAATGTACGGAAATGGGAAACGAGAGGCGGCGACTGGTGGGGCAGACTGTGGGGTCGGCGCAATGTACGGAAATGGGAAAATCGGGAACGCTAGGCGAAAAAATCGGGAGGGCTTAAGTGAGTGGGCTTAACAGGTCGGTTGGCCAGACGGACCCGTTAAGATGTTTAGTTATCGTGCCCGAGATTCTCGTCAAGACCCGGTTAGGAAACTTGTCGCCGAAATGTTTGCTGGGAAAACACGTCGCAATTTTCATCGGTACCCAGTCGTGATCTTCTCATAGACTTTTGATGTTGTCTGTCACGGCCGTGACTTCAATCTCTAGGCAGCCGTGATGCTCTCGTCAATTTCATACACATTCTATCTTTTGGAAATCTAGCTCGTGATTTTCGTCACGACCCGCCTATGATTGCTTCTGTAAGGTTGCGCACAAATTTTACGACCATGACCGCAGTCATGGCTCTACTGTGATATTCTCGGCGAATAAGTCTTTGTTTTGCCTCTTCAAAAAATCTCGGTCACAACTTTCAGCATACCCCGGTCATGATTTCCTTGTGTAATTTCTGTGTTACTAATTATGGCTGTGGCTTCAGTCACCTCCCTGCTATAATTCTCTCGGTGAAATTCTGATGTTGGACTGAGTAATAATCACAGTCGAGATTTTCATCAGGACCCGCTCGTGATTTTCGGAAAGATGACAGAAAACGCCTCCCTGTAAGGAATTAGTTTGTGATATTCCTGTGTCATTTAAAATCAAACAGAAGCATCAATAACCACATCTAGATGGACATGAATATACGAAAACTCATACAACAAACAATACAAGAAATGAGAGGGCACAACAAGGCCCATATATTATTCCCAACTATTAAAAATTGAGTGCCAACGCTGGGGATAAACAAGTAAACAGCAAATGAGCGCGGGTAGCCTCCCAAGGGAATAGATTAAAACTAATCAGTTTGAGTATAGTTTGCATTATTCTCAGTAAACTGTTGCTTGTTAGGGACTCCCACGCCAACCTCAATATCAGTAGTTTGTTCTAGTATTTGGAGTTCGGTGGTCAGCATCAACATAGCATATGCGCGTTATCTGTAAGATTATCACTAATGTTAGTTATCAAAACCATGAAGCAGAGTAAAAAATAGAAACAACCATGAGGAAGAAAACCAAACTTAGAGCAGGGAAAGCTAGGATGTTCTAAAATTGGTTCGATACTTCGTAGTATCATTTTGATATATAACAGAAATACGAGATTACTAAGGTTTTTAGACCAATCATCAAGAAAACTCCTCAAAATATGCAAACTAAACTGAGCTGCACAAACCATGAAAGCAAGAAAGAAAGATGCTGGAAATAAATTTGACTAGAGTAAGATGCTTGGGTTGCCTCCCAAGAAGTGCTAATTTAATGGTCCGTCAGCTTGACCATGGTCGGTGTCATCCTGGTGAGAGAGAATCAACGAGGAGCAATACGGTTTCCTCTAGTATCGGTTCATGCGGGACATAGCGTTTAAGTCATTGTCTGTTAACCTTGAATGTGTTGGTTGAATCACGGAAAATATCCACAGTGCCGTGAGGGTAGACTTTGCGTATTACAAAAGGTCCCGTCCATTTAGTTCGCGGTTTTCCAGGGAAAAGCTTAATCCTAGAATTGAACAAGAGTATCATATCTCCTTCGTGAAATTCCCTTCTCATGATTCTTCAATCGTGCCATCTTTTAGTTTGTTTCTTATAAATCTAGGCGTTCTCATAGGCTTCTTGCCGAAACTCATTGAGTTCATTGAGTTGAAGTTTTTTGATATTGCTAGCTTGATTCCCATCAAAATTCACTTGTCGTATCGCCGAAAAGGCTTTGTGTTCAATCTCTACTGGTAAGTGACATGATTTACCATTTATTAACTGGAATAGGGACATATCTATTGGGGTTTTGAATGCAGTACGGTATGCCCATAGAGTATCATCGAGTTTGAGTGACCAGTCCATGCGAGTACGCAAGACGGTTTTCTCCATAATGTGCTTTATCTCCCGATTCGATATTTCCACTTGGCCGCTAGTCTGAGGGTGGTAAGCGGTGGCTACTTTGTGCGTTACTCCATATCTTTTGAGAGGTGATTCAAATCTTCGCTCGATGAAGTGAGATCCACCATCGCTTATTACCATGCGGGGTGTTCCAAATCACCAGAATATCAACTTCTTGAAAAATCTGATAAATACCTTGGAGTAATTTGTTGGTGCGGTCAAGGCTTTGACCCATTTGGAGACATAATCAACTCCGACCAAAATGAATCTATTATCACATGAAGATGGAAATGGGCCCATAAAGTCGATACCCCAAACGTCAAAAATCTCGATCTCAAGAATGGTATTAAGAGGCATTTGATTTCTTTGCGATATTCCACCTGTCTTTTGGCAGCGATCACAAGATTGAAGTAATTCTTCGCATCTTTAAATAGGGTCGGCCAAAAGAATCCACATTGGAGGACTTTATACGCTGTCTTCATACCAGTGCAGTGCCCTCCATAAGAAGAAGAATGACATTGGAACAGAACATTTGAAATCTCTTCTTCTGGTAAGCATCTTCGAATGATACAGTCTGCGGAACGCTTGAACAAAAGTGGTTCATCCCAATAATAGTATTTTGCATTTGATATAAACCTCTTTCGCTGCTGGTACGTGAGACACGACGGTATAATACCGGCTACCAAAAAATTTACTAAATCGGCATACCATGGTGTCTTTATTGTGGTGACAGCTAGTAGATTTTCATCCAGGAACGCATCATCAATTTCCTCTTCCAGGTTGCTCTTGGAAGTGGATGTTAGGCAGGATAGATGGTTTGCTACTGGATTATCGGCTCCCTTCTTGTCCTTGATCTGAATATCAAATTCTTGCAACAACAATACCCATTTGATTAGTCGAGGCTTCGCGTCCTTCTTTGTCATAAGGTATCGAATCGCCGCATAATCTATATAAATGATAACGCGCGAGTCAATTAGATACGATCGAAACTTGTCAAACGCAAAAACTACAGCTAGCAGTTCTTTTTTCGTTGTGGCATAATTGCTCTACGCTTCATCAAGTGTTCGGCTAGCGTAATAAATGGCGTGTATCCGGTTGTCCTTCCGCTACCCTAAAACGGCTCCTACCATATAGTTGCTGGCATCGCACATAACTTTGAAGGGTAGTGACCAATCCGGAGGTTGCATTATGGGAGCTGAAATCAATGCGCGCTTTAGTTGCTGAAACGCATCCATGCAATTCTGGTCAAAAATAAATGGAACATCCTTAGCAAGTAGAGATGTTAAAGGCCTAGCAATTTCAGAAAAGTTTTCAATGAATCGTCTATAAAAGCCTGCATGTCCTAGGAAACTTCCTATTCCTCTGACAGAGTTTGGAGGCAGTATTCTTTCCATCACATCGATTTTTTGCTTTGTCGACTTCGATACCGTGCTCCGATATCAAATGGCCGAGAACGATCCCTTCTTTAACCATGAAGTGACATTTCTCCCAATTGAGCGCCAGGTTCGTCTCTTCACAACGCTGCAAAACACGGGTCAGGTTAGATAAACAAGAATCAAAACTAGACCCGTATACCGAAAAGCCATCCATAAAGACGTCCATAATGTCTTCAATGAAATATGAGAATATCACCATCATGCACCGCTGGAATGTAGCTGGCGCATTACATAAACCAAATGGCATATGCCGATAAGCAAAGGTGCCGAAAGGGCATGTGAATGTGGTTTTCTCTTGGTCATCGGGATGTATCGATATTTGGAAAAATCCTGAGTAGCCATCCAAGAAACAAAAAATAAGAGTTAGTGGCTAATCTCTCAAGCATTTGATCAATAAAGGGGAGAGGAAAATGGTCCTTGCGGGTGGCTTTATTCAATTTCCGATAGTCAATACACATGCGCCACCCGGTAACGGTTCTTTACGGCATCAACTAGTTATCTTTGTTCTTTACTATCGTTACTCCTCCTTTATTTGGTACCACGTGTACTGGACTTACCCATTGGCTATCTGAAATAGGGTAAATAACTCCTGCATCCAATAGTTTTAGAATTTCCTTCTTTACTACCTCTTTCAGGTTCGGATTTAATCGTCTTTGGTATTCAATATATGGTTTGCTACCATCTTCGAGGTATATCCTATGCATGAAAAAAGAAGGGGTAATACCTTTTATATCTTCCAAGGTGTAGCCAATTACCTTCTTATGTTTCCGAAGCTTGTCGAGGAGAAGGCTTGTTTGTTCTGAATCAAGGTGGGCAGATATAATAATAGGGTAAGTAGAATTCTCATCCAAAAATTCATACCTGAGGTTGCTTGGTAAGGATTTGAGCTCTAAGTCCATTTGTTTACTGACCTTAGATTTTGGCGATGGTAATTCCTTGAGTTTTTCTGTATTTAGCTCAACTTCTGTGCTCGAGTCAAGAATATGGACATAAGCACGAGCCTGCTCTTCCTGCTCCTCGTCATCTACATTTGTCAGGCAAACCTCGAGGGGGTCGATGTCTATCCGAAGAATGTGGGGCGAATCATGCTCGTCGTCAAAGGCTTTGATACTACAGCAGGAATCTACAAAAAGAGGCCTTTTAAGACTTTCAGTTATATCAAATCAATCATTTTCTCACTTATATGCAGTGTCAACTTCCCATTCTTAACATTGATTATGGCACCGACAGTTGCCAAAAATGGTCTACCCATTATTATAGGAAGCTTGGAGTCTTCTTCCCTTTCGAGTACAATGAAATCAGCTGAAATAAAAAATTTACCGACCTTTATTGGCACGTCCTCTAGAATTCCTACTGGATGTCGTAGGGAACGGTCGGCCAATTACAATGAGATGTTTGTCAGCTTTAAGTCTCCAATATCCAGTTTCTTGCAAAGAGAGAGTGGCATCAGACTTACACTGGCACCAAGATTGCATAAAGCTTGGTCGAAGGGGGTGTTCCCAATTAAACATTGAATAGTAAAGCTGTCTGGGTCCTTCAACTTTGGTGGTAACTTATTTTGGATGATTGCGCTACATTCTTCAGTCAACGCCACTGTGCCGTGTTCCTCCATTTTCTTTTATTAGATAAGATTTCCTTTAAAAACTTAGCATAAGATGACATTTGTGATAAAGCATCGGTAAATGGGATGTTAATATACAATTTCTTTAAAACTTTTAAAAATTTACCGAATTTCCGATCAAATTTCGCTTTTGCCAATCTCTGGGGAAATGGAATGGGTGGTTTGTAGGGTGGTGGTGGGACATAGACAGGTTCGCTCTTCTTCACTTGTGGTTCATTTTCAAGAATAGGTTCCTCTGGTCCTAGAGTTTTGGTCTCATCCTTGCAATGGTTATCCTTAGGCATTTCAGGCTCTTCAAGCTGTTTACCACTACGCGTGGTAATGGCTTTGCAATGTTCTCTAGGGTTTGTTTCTGGTTGTCCGGGCAATCTGCCTAGAGGTCTTGTGGATGTACTGGCATGCTGGGCCATTTGGGTTTCTATCATCTTTTAGTGTGTGGTTAAACCTTTAATTGCCTCCAAGATGCTTTCTATTGCCTTGGTTTGCGTTGACACAAAGTTGTCAAAGCGCGACTCTAAGGTTTGCTCTTGCGGTATCATGTTGGTATTCGGTTGGGGTGGCCGGTCGAATTGCTTAGGCTGATATCCGACATTGGGTGGATGAAATCTTGGAGGTTGTCTATAGTTTGATGGTTGGGCTGCGTTGTTGTTTCTATAGGAAAAGTTGGGATGATTCTTCCACCCAAGGTTGTAGGTGTTCGAATAGGGGTTGTTTTGAGCTCTCGGGTTGAAGTTATCTATAGCATTCACTAAAGCAGGTGGGGGGGGGGGGGGGGGTCTTGGGATACCATATTCCCTAATTGACAAGTGTCAGAAAGATGACCTTCCACCCCACAAACTTCACACATAGCTGAGTTAGAAGTAGTAGGACGCATATTCATAGAGTCAAGCTTATGAGATAATGAATCTACTTTTGCAGTGAGAGAACTAAGAGCGTCGAGTTCATACTTACCGGCTTGCTGTGATGAAGTACCTCTCTCGCTCGACCATTGGTAGTGGTTGAGCGCCATTTCCTCGATCAGATTGTAGGCATCATCAACTGCTTTGTTCATCAAGGCTTCTCCGGCAGCTGCATCAATGGTAAGACGAGTGTTATATAGCAAACCATTATAAAAAGTGTGTACAAATACCCATTTCTCGAGGCCGTGGTGAGGGCACATTCATTGCAATTCCTTGAAGCGATCTCACACCTCATATAATGATTCGCCTTTTTTTGAGAAAAATTGGTAATCTGGTTTCTCAATTGCGCTGTTTTGCTCGGAGGAAAATATTTACAAAGAAGGCGTGTGAGAGTGGTTCCCATGTGGTAATGGATCCAGATGGTAAAGAATGTAACCAAGCTCGTGCCCTGTCTCTATGTGAAAATGAAAAAAGTCGAAGTCGCAGAGCGTTAGTGGTCACAACATTCATTTTAAAAGTGTCACAATATTTAAGAAAAACAGATAAATGCATATTTGGATCTTCAGCTGGTGATCCACCGAATTGGTTTTGCTGTAACATTGATAGAAGTGACGGTTTTATCTCAAAATTATTTGCCTCTATCAGTGGACATGCAATGCTGGAATGAAATCCTAGATGTTAGGTGCTGTGAAGTCTCGAAGCGACTTGTTACCGTTCATAATTGATGTATGTGAATCTTTTTCGTGTTTAAGTTTCTGAAGCTTCTTGTGACGCCGAAACGTTCTTTCAATTTCTGAATCAAATGGTATTACAGGTTCCGGGCGTGGAGTTCTATGCATAAACTAAAGTCTAACAAGGAGGATGGCTCGTTAAATCAAGAAAGGTGTAAAATGAAATAAAGAAAAGATAGTCTATTAACATAAAATGGAACTAAAAATGTCTAGTCTAGTAATTCATAATTCTAGCCAATATTGCTGAAATTAGTCCCTAGCAATAGCGCCAAAAACTTGATAGGGTTCCCGCAAGTGCACGAGTTTATCGAAGTAGTAAAATATCGATCCCACAAAGACTAATGGGCAAGTACTGACAGACCTCAAATTTACTAGCTGGACGAAGTCAAAATTGATGAAGTTTAAATGTTAAACTTAATTAAATGAATGAGAATGTAAACGAGGAATCGTATGAGAGAAATCTGATGAAAGATGCATCAGGATATGGGATCACCGCTTTGACTCCTTACAGTTGAATAATCAAATTCCAATGCCTTCATCCTATCTAGTTCAAGGGATTAAGCCACCTGACGTGTAGGTTGCTCCTTCCGATAGCCTCATCCATTCTCATGGATAGGGTTACCGGTCCAAGCCGTGAGGTTCTAACGTTCAGTCGGACTTGCGGTCTTCCTAACACATCTAAGTCCCTAATGCTTTCAAGGCGAGTACAGGCTAACAAAAGGGGTCCCCCCCGCAAGAATTCCTGGTTTATGAACCTCCCCTATGGAGCAATGGCTTAAGCACACCCTCTCGAGTGGCGCACGCAAAGGGCACCGAGATAATCCAACGTGCTGGCAACTTGTGCTTTACCAGAGGCGTCGAAGATCCAAATACTCACGTCAAGGGAGTATAGTTCGCTAAGGGGGTTTCCCCTAGCCCCTGATTTATGAACCTCACTCAAGGAAATAAAGACTCAAATGCTCCCTTTCAGACAACGTAGGCAAGGTGTACGAACGGATTATATAACCTCTCAACCGAATGTTTCCAATGCGCAGTTCAATTTTTGATCTCCTCGACACGTCTAGGATCCTAACAATCCCCCTAAGTTAGTATAGTTCTCCAAGGGGTTATCCCCTATAATTTCTGGTTTACAAACCTCACTCGGGCGATTATAGTCTCAAACATCTCCTTTCGGATAATGTAGGTAAGGCGCACACATAGGGCTAAGCAAGGATTTAGGGCACACAGAGTAAGAATATCGCAACTAATAAGTCATCAAAGGGTTACCCCTACATCCTGATTTAAGGTTTAGCCTACAATGCTCATGATGATAGTGTAAACAATAGTCTTAAACATCACACACAAAATCAAACTTGTGCAGAAATTACAAACAGAAGCTAAGATCATGCGATAGTTTGCATAAATTATACAATAAGCATGGCAAATCGAATGAGGCTTGAAGATCTTCCTTACAAACTTATTCCTGAGATGCTTTGCGTAAGAAAAATCTTCAATGGTCCTTGATGCGCAACCTCTCTCTCTCTTGGCGTGGGTTTCTTCTCGAAGTTTCTTCCTTCCTCTTGTAAGCGATCCCCCCTTTCAACTTTGGAAACGAAAGGTTTTTATCTCCTTCTCCCCTTGGTTTCTCTCCTCTTCCCTATGCTCTGCCAAAGCTACTGCAATCGCTGCCATTTTTCCAGCAAGAAAAATGCGTCGCTAGCCTCCTCCTGTCCTACAAAGCTTCAGCCGCCCTTATCTCCACGAAATCATAATTTCGTGGCCAATTTCTCCTTCTAAAAGCTGCTCCATGATCTTTTGTAAATGGGGGAGAAAGGTCCTAGTTGCCCCCATGCGTCGTTACCTTAGATTAGGTTGAAGAAACCAGGGTCAAAATCATAGTTTTGAAATAGGCGGGTTCACTATCATGGGCGTGAATTTGGTCGTGACTCGGTCGTGATCTTTCAGTTGCAGCTTCAAGCACAAAGACGAATCACGGGCATGATTCTGATCGTGACCCGATCATGATTTTCAACGGAGGCTTCAATAAATACAAAAATTTTTAGTTAGAATCATCTCGATTAGGAGACGTACTTTTGACCCCATAAGTCCCAAAATCCATCCTCTTTGTGGTCGTTTTGATTTGAAGATGTGAAAAATACCAAAAGAGGTGTAGATTTCAAAGATGTATCAAAATAAATGCAATTATGGGACTTAAAATCATGAAATAGAGACGATTCTGTTAGTAAAATCGTACATAAAATGCTATATAGATTTGTGTCAACACTTCCTACTCGGAGTTCATGGCTGAGGAGCACGCTAGGCAGAATACCACCTTTGTTGACGCTAAGATCTCCAAGATCCTCCAGGAGTACGCCGTATCTCATCCAAATAACGGAGATGACAAGCAGGACGAGTCAGACCTCAGCGACGCCCTTTTGTCTGGCGATGAATTAGGCAAAGAAGTGAATTATCCATTTTACATTGCTATTCTACTTTCTTGTTTACCCTTGAGATAACAAATTGTTTACAATAATATCTCATGCCGGAATGATGCGTAAAATTAGAGCATTTGTTCTTCATTCAATTAGACCACTTGTTTGAGACTTCTTCACTGCCATACTTGGTTCAATATGTTTCTTTCTTTTGGAGCACTACAAGATTTATTTGCCAAAAATTGAAAATCACTCTTTTCGGCTTCTAAGAATCTGCTCAAATTATATAGATTTGTTGCACCATTCAGTAAAAATGACAAATTCCGATATAATTGTTTCAAAAGGGAGATGTTAGGTCCATGCTCAAATTGATTACTATTTACTTTTGTTTTTTTATGTAAAATGTTTAGGTTTTATTTCTCATTGTGTGTAATCTAGTTCATAGCAATATTGGTACTATTGAATAGTTTAGGATGTATAGATCATTTCTATAAAAATAAAATTTTTTATATCAAAATGGGGGACCCTACTGGAAATTTTCCAGCGGGGTACCCCTCTAGAAAAATTTACTCATGGGGAAAAATTTTCCCGAAGGGGTACCCCCACTAGAAAATTTCCAGCAGGGTCCCTCGTTTTAATATAATTTTTTTTAAATCTATACATCCTAAGCTATTCAATGGTACCAATATTGCTATGAACAAGATTACACACAATGAGAAATTAACCTAAATATTTTACATAAAAAATAAAACTAAATATTTACATTTGTCCTACTATTATTGTACTTAAAACCTAGCGTGTATCCTGCCCTGCTAAACCTACCTCATCGATGGTACTTGTCGATGCTCTCTTTCCCTTTGTCCCATCGCCTCCAAACCCCAATCTCGGGCAGACTGGTGGGATTCTAATTTTTTGCCACTTTCATCGTTGCCTTAATATGGATCCCGATTCCTGTTTCGACTTAGCGAGCTCCGACGAGGAAGTGGAACTCGACGATAGGGCATTCCAGTCACCGTGGGAGTTCGCTTCCTACTCGGAGTCAGTGGCTGAGGAGCACGCTAGGCAGAATACCACTTCTGTTGATGCTAAGATCTCCAAGATCCTCTAGGAGTGCGCCGTATCTCATCTAGACAATGGAGATGACAAGCAGGACAAGTCAGAGCTCAGCGATGCCCTTTTGTCTGGCGATGAATTAGGCAAAGAAGTAAGTTTATCCATTTTACAATGTTATTCTACCTTCTTGTTTGCCCTTGAGATAACAAATTGTTTACGATAATATCTCATTCCGGAATGATGCGTAAAATTAGAGCATTTGTTCTTCATTCAATTAGACCACTTGTTTGAGACTTCTTCGCTGCCATACTTGGTTCAGTATGTTTCTTTCTTTTGGAGCACTGTAAGATTTATTTGCCAAAAATTGAAAATCACTCTTTTTGGCTTCTAAGAATCTACTCAAATTATATAGATTTGTTGCACCATTCAGTAAAAATGACAAATTCTGATATAATTGTTTCAAAAGGGAGATGTTTGGTCCATGCTCAAATTGTTTTCTATTTACTTTTGTTTTTTATATAAAATGTTTAGGTTAATTTCTCATTGTGTTAATCTTGTTTATAGCAATATTGGTACCATTGGATAGCTTAGGATGTATAAATCATTTCTATAAAAAAATATTTCAAAAAAATTTTTTTATATGAAAATGGGGGATAGCAATATTGGATAGCAATATTGGATAGCAATAGTTTTCCAGCGGGGTACCCCTCCGGATAATTTTTTTCTTGTCATGGGCATCAAAGCTGGCGCACCTAGTGCAAGATGAAGGGGTGGTTGATCTGCTGCCAGAGGCCAAATCTAGCTTGGAGTTGTACCAATCCAGTAAATTGTAGTTCTGATTGATCACACTCTAATTATTTTGAATTGGAAGTGCATTTATGAATCAAATTACTCGAACACATCCTTCGTGTGGCCTAAATAAATTGTACCTTCAAATTTAATGATTTTTAGTCCGATAAAGTATGTAGGCCCAATATGAGCCTAATCATTAATTCATCTGGTTTACGCAATTTCGCCTCGATCCAAACGCAAACACTAGCTACGAGGAAAAATGTCCTAGGCATGGCCCGTGCCTAGGTAGCCTATGCACGGTAAAGTATCCACCGTTCAACGAATCTCAACGCTTATCTGCCATGTTCGCATCCCAAAGCACTCCACTCTCCGTCACAATTGGGAATTATGGCGCCGCCGTTGACTTTCGTTCCGTCCCATATATTTTTCCGCTCCGTCTCACGGTCTGCGTCGTCTCCCTTCTCGCTCCGTCCCGTCCTGCTGCACTCCGTCTCCGTAACCATCCCGTAACCCAACCCAACCACGGTTTATCTCTCCATCTTTTCTTTTCGTCACCTCACTCTCATCCCGCTCTCGTCCGACTCTTTGCAATTTCCTACTCCCGTCCCGCTCTCGCTGAACCGAAGTAGAAACCCTAAACCCACCCGCTCTCATCTCGCTCGCTCCAGTTTCCTGTGTTCTCGTCCAAGATTATCGTGTAGCTTTGTCGCGTAACGTTCTTGTCTAGCGTCTCTACCCTCGTCTCGATCCATTTGTTAACTTCCTTTGAAGGTAAGAACATTTCCTCTGTTTTTACCGTATTAGCTGTTGTGCTATGCGCTCTTGATGTTGTGGACTCAAATGCAATCTCAATGTAACCTCGCAACCTACTATATATGTAGCCAGAGATGTCAATATATAGTTGTATGAAGTTGACCGAAACTACTAATGGAAATAGTGTAGGCTACCCTAGTGCAAATTGTAGTGTTTTTTCATATTCTCTATTATTTCCTTGAATGTTTGCGTATTATGTTATTGTCGAACCCTCTTATATATTGTCGAACTTGACCCAATCATGCATAGAAACCAAATGGAACTAGGGTAGTGCATTTTTCTAATGTATTCTTTCTTATTTTCATGAATGCCTGCACCTTATGTTATTGTCGAACCTCTCTTATATATCGTCGAACTTGACCCAATCATGCATAGAAACCAAATGAAACTAGGGTAGGAGTCCTTGGTGTGAATGTAGTGCATTGTTTCATCAATTTATTCTTTATTATTTCCCTGAATGCCTGCACATTATGTTATTGTCGAACCCCTCTTATATATCATCGAACTTGACCCAATCATGCATAGAAACCAAATGGATCTATGGTAGGAGTCCTTAGTGTGATAGTGCATTTTTATAATTTATTCTTGATTATGTTCATGAATGCCCGCACCTTATGTTATTGTCGAACCTCTCTTATATATCGTCGAACTTGACCCAATCATGTAGAGAAACCAAATGTAACTAGGGTAGGAGTCCTTTGTGTGAATGTAGTGCATTTTTATAATTTATTTTTTTTATTATTTCCATGAATGCCTGCACCTTATGTTATTGTCGAACCCCTCTTATATATCGTCGAACTTGACCCAATCATGCATAGAACCAAATGGAACTAGAGTAGGAGTCCTTGGTGTGAATGTAGTGCATTGTTTCATCAATTTATTCTTTATTATTTCCATGAATGCCTGCATGTTATGTTTTTGTTGAACCCCTCTTATATATCGTCAAACTTGACCCAATCATGCATAGAAACCAAATGGAACTCGGGTAGGAGTCCTTGGTGTGAATGTAGTGCATTTTTACAATTTATTCTCTTCATTGTTACCATGAATTTCTACACATTATGTTCATGTCGAACTTTCCTATATATCATAGAACTTGAACCCAAACTTGCATAGAAACCATTCAAATGGTGCCCCTTGGTATGCAAATACAATTGTAATGATTCATTTTATACAGTTATTGATTGATTTCATTTTAACATGAACTTAAGTGTCACTATAATAGATTTTGTATTAAGGATATGGACAAGGGTATTAACAAGGTGACCTGCACTCATCTGATCGCGTTGACCTCGTCGGATGAAGAAAGTATGCCAATTGAAGTAGAGCCAATCAATGTAAAATTGGTAAGAAACAAATGCTATATATTAGGGATGCCATGATCAACTCTATATACAATAATTGACACCAATGGATTATTCATGGACATGGCAGGAAGTTGAGGATGAAACGAAGGTTACACATGGAATTAGAGATTGAAATAAATGTATTAATTAAGTACGATTGTATTCAAGTCAATGTCCAGTCATTTTCCCTAGGCTTGAGTCATTTGGGTCACATTAGGGCCAGTTTCGGTCAAGTTCGACACAATGAGAAGCAGGTTCGACGATATCATAAATTAACAAAAATAATAAATTAGATATTGAAATAAATGTATTAATTAAGTACTATTGTATCCAAGTCAATGTCCAGTCATTTTCCCTAGGATTGGGTCAAGTTGGGTCACATTACGGCCAGTTTGGGTCAAGTTCAAAAAAATAAGAAGCAGGTTCGACGGTATCATCAATTAACAAAAATAATAAATTAGATATTGAAATAAATATATTAATTAACTACTATTGTATCCGAGTCAATGTCCAGTCATTTTCCCCAGGATTGGGTGAAGTTGGGTCAAATTAGGGCCAAGTTGGGTCAAGTTCGACAAAATAAGAAGTAGGTTCAACAATTCATCTTGTTTATAAATAAGTTCGGCGATCGCCTGTTTGGGTTCGACAATCTGCCTATTATTCAAAATTCAACTTGTTTATAAATAGTTCGATAATAGCCTATTTGGGTTCGACGATCCGGCTAGCTACAAAAATTCTTACATATAAAGAATTGTATTCAGGCAATCCATATTTATATTAATATGTTATACTCCGCAAGTGCACGGATACTCGAAGTAATAATTAAGATATCGAACCACAGAGACCATGTTGTTAAGCACTAACTAATTGAGTTTTCACTAGCTAAGCGAATCAAGAATCGTGAAAATAGCGATCGAACGGTAATTGGAGAAAATCAGAATGAGAGAATCGGGACTAGGGGTTCATCCATCTTAATATTCATAACTAGACATGATTAATGATTCATCAATCTATTTTCGTTATGGTTAAGATATAGTTCACTTAATCAAGAAACTAACTTGCTCTCGCATAGTTAATTTACAAAGAAAGATCCTCACTCTTGTGCAAGATCAATTCAATGTTAATTATAAGCGAACTTTGGTCAAGGAGATTATGATTCACTCTCATGCATTCCCTCTCAATACCAAGATCTCAAGCAAAACTAAGTACTCTCGCACCTTAGTTTCACAAGTTTTACTTAAGGCTTTCTAACAATCTAATATCTATCTCTAGCATGTTTTCATGTCTGAATCAATAACAATTTCTAGGTCATAACATTAACAAGAATTAAACTTCTAAAACCTAAAAATAAGAACGCAACCAATCTCTTGCGATGGGTTCCTATTATAAATTCTAGGGTTCCAAGTTCTATGATATCATCTTCTCAGTCAATAGCATAAAACTCTAAAACATGTTAATGTGTGATACTAAAAACGATTAAAGACATAAATCACTTAAGTAAAATAACCATAGCAAAAATATATTGATGTATGAAAAGTTATCTAGTCATTGAAATATCAAGAGAATTACACCCCCCATGTCCCAAGAGAAATTTAAGCTAGCATGATGGAAGATTCACAACAAAACATAGTTTTTGGATGATTGGAAACAATAAAAAAGGAGTAGGATTTACAAAACAGGGCTGCAATAGAATTACAGCCCTTAATTGCCTTTGCAATCACGATGAACAGTGTCGCAATTGCGTTCTTGATGATTTCTCCTTCGATTGGTCTCCTTTCACTCTGGAACTTCTGTGGCGTGTTCTTCTTCCTCAGGCGAAGCTTCCTTTCAAAAATCATGGCCGGAGATGGTCTGTGCAGCGAATAGCGATGAACCCTAGCGCGGCGGCGATATCTTCAAATTCTCTCTCAGTCCTGAATGAAAATTGTTCCTCTTGCTTCGCAAATCTCCCCCTGCTTATCCTCAGTCTTCCCCTTTTTTCGGATCTTCAATTGGTGCCCTAAGTCTCGAAAAATTGTGTTTTTAAGTCGGAGGCGAAAAATTCAGAAATCTGGGTGAAATTCTACGGTACCGTAACATAATTACGGTAGTGCCGTAATTTCTTCTGCGAATTTTGAGCAAATATTACGGTACCGTAAAAATCCTTACGGCAGTACCGTATTGTTGCCCGAGTCTTCTGGTTGAGATTGTCCAAAATTACGGTACCGTGGACTTTTTATGGCAGTGCCGTATTTTGGCTGAAACTTCTGGTTGAGCTTGGTGAAATTACGGTACCGTAAAAATTGGACTCCAAATTACGGTTGTGCCGTATTTTTGCTAGAAGGCTTGTTTTGACTTGAAATTTGATGTGTAGACTCCTCATGATGTTACGAACATTCCCATGCATTGGATTTGCTTGAAAACTCGTAGAAAAGATGCCTTTTTGCCTGAAATTAATCAAAAACAAAGAATGGTGTAGATTCCGAAGTATTTGGCAAATAAGGTGTAAAAATAAAGCAAAGGAATAAGATTATGACTCAAAAGACTAGTAAATAAGTGTGAAAAATACTATGAAATTTGGACTCATCAAACACATAAGGCTCAAACCTTGCTTGTCCTCAAGCAAATAAAGAAATCAATAAAAAATATTGAAAAATAAATTTTCACATGATGAATAAATTTCTAAAATATAATCATCCATAGAAAATTTCATTAATCTCACACAAAGTTTCCAAGTAAATACATCATCTTTTGAAATTAATCTTTAAGACTCAAAAACTCAATCAAATAAAACTTCGCAATATGCATAGTAATAGAATTTCAATCTCTCGAATTAATCTTGTTTTCAAGATTCTTATCTAATATGTTTTTGTTTACAGGAATAGGATCTCCAAATCTTTTTCCACCCAAATTTTTTTTTCTCTTTTTTTTTGTCCTTGACGTTCTCTAAATCGATTGCCACCCTTTTTCTGGTGACGAATTTAGAGTATGTTGGTCACATAACTACACATAATAGAACTCATGTCTCATAAGTAGAAAGAATTTTCTTGAGACAGAGGAGTCAATGTCAAAGGAACTCTCTCTTGTCATGCATCCACATAGATACACACTTTTTCATTGAAACTTCAACTTTTGTCTTAGGTACCATTGTAAACACAATGCCAAGAAGAGGAGTTATTCTTTTTGTGGACTTCAACCCTTGTCTTTAGGTTTCACTGTCAATTTTGCACAGTGCCAAGGGGAGTCATTCTTTTTCATGGATTTGGATTTCTTTTTCCCAACAAATAACATAGAAGATTAAAAAGATCAATTAGATTAACCAATCGATATCAACTCAATAACATGTGCAAATATGCTCATTTTATTCAAAAGAATTATTTCACTTCAAGATCGCATTCATTAAACAATGCGTTTACCTAGAATTTCATGCATCAATTAATGAAAAATTTTCAACAAATAAATTATATCAGAGAAATAAATTCAACATATTAAATCTATTTCCAATTTTCAAAAATTGGTATGCATGAAAATTCATAAAAATTTTGGCATGGTATCTGCCGTATTTCTCAAAAAATATCCCTACTACACATCATTGCAAAATTCATCACTATCATACAAAAATATCTTCATTCAAACCAAGAAGCATCATATCACTTACTTCATGCAAACAAGTCATAAAATCTCACAATATTAGTATCACATCATCAAATACAACCATATCGAACTAAAATCACCAAAATGTTAAGTTCAACCATATCGAAACATCCAAACATCAGTTCACCATCCAAAATCATCTAAATCTAGCATCAAAATTTTAATACAACCACATCGAAATATCAAATATCTAGTAAATCGGAAAACGAGGATGCGTAGCGGACACAAGAAGTTTTACATAGTCATCCTTCCCTACAATAGAATAAATCCATCAAATAAATCAAATAAAGCTCAAGTAAAGAAAGATAGGGTAGGAGATACTCACATAGTTTTCTATGAATCAGATTGCGTCTCCTCATCATCTCTCTCGGCTTGAGTGGCATCCATGGGATCGTGAGAAACTCCCTCACCTGCATAACCGTAGATACCACCCCTCCTGGAGTCTTCGAAGCCGAAACAATCATAGAGAAAATTCCCCATGTCTTCCATGTAGTTCCCCAATGCTTCGATATCCAGGTGGATGTGACTCTCCTGATCGGACATCCTCCCCATGACACCCATCATCCTCTCCATGCGCTGCTGCTGGCGGTACATTTGCGTAGAGAGAGCCTGAAACCCTGGGTCTGGGTAATTCTACCAATTACTTTGATCTGGAGCTGTGTGATGTGGAGATGATCCGGTGGCTTCATGTGGTGGTGGATCGGTAGCTCTAGGTGGCGACGAGTCGACGCCCATACCAAATGGATCATCACCCCAAGCAGGATGTGGTGGTGGCACTGATGTCTCTGGTGCAGGTGTGGCATAAGATACACAGCTTGGCGACAACTTCTAATTTTCAAGGTTTTGCACTGAGGTTCTTCCAAGGTTAGGTAAGGGCAATGTCAGAAATCCTAGCTGTAAGATCAAACAATACGCGTCTCCATCTCGTACAATCATCTTCATGGCAACGCAGGATTCGATGTCTATCCTTGCGTTGCCCCTAGCAACCTCGATCCCATAGGGGTCAACTCCCAAGAATAGTGCTATAGGAGTAAGAAACCCTCCTATCACTATCGATCCTCTCTTAGCTCTAGCCACTTTATCAAGATGTTTCATGAAGAAGAAAGCCACGTCTATCGTATGACCATGAAGCGTACCCCAAATGAAAAATAACTCATCACGACGAACCATACCATCGCTATCTCCTCGCCCGAATATGGTGTGTGTAAGGACTCGGTGGGCATATCTGATGCATGGGTTCGAAATGCTTGAAGCTCTTGCTGTTGATGGTGAAAATCGAGTTTCTGATGTGATTTGACTCCAAAAAATATTCTCAATAAATCCAATTGGCAGCTCGATACTCCCGTTCTGTGGAAGATTGAATATGCGTCGAATTTTTCTGAATGAGAGTCTCCTATCTTCATTTGCCATTCTGAAATTAATCTCTCCTTCAACTGTATTATCCATATACTCATCCCAACTTACCACTAAGCTACTAAGAAACTCCAAAACGATGGGCAGGTAAGTTTGGGGTGTCATGTCAAAAAATTGCTTCAAAGCTACCTTGTCAAACATCCATAGCATGCCATCCTTTAGTCCCAAGAGCTCCAAAGCTCTTGTGTCAGTGTATTTTGTTTTTACAACACGTCGGGTAAGTAGCAGGTTGTATCGCTGTTCTTGAACCTCATCTTTGAAAACAATCCCGAAAGGCTTTGGTGGAGGCATTGGAGGTTCAGCAGGTGCCTTCCCCTTCTTTTTCGATACCATTCTCTTGACCGGTGACATTCTAATGTGCAGGAGAAGCAAGAAATCTACTGAAGAAAACTGGAATAGGAATTGTTACCAAAAGGGGTGCGCAGGCTGAAAATGGGGCTGGATTCAAGCTTCAGATCTGGATTTCTGGGTCTGGATCGAGCTTGAAATCGGCTTGGGGAACGATCCTCTAACTCCCTTGAAGCTTTCTGAAGTTGGAAGCAGCTTGATCGGCACTCGGATGAGAGAAAACGAAAGGGACAAAAATCGCGGCAAACAACGGTGAATAAGCTCAATCGAGCTCGAAATCGTTCAAATCTTTGCTAGAAATCAGATTGAAATCGCAAGGAAAGGTCACAAGAGGGTTAGGGAAGCAAGATCTCGAAGAAATTCGAGAGGTTGGCATGAAATCGTGCGAAAGAAACCTAAGAACAGTGCGCCAAACCCTAAATACGGCACGTAAAATTGTGGGGTTGGAGACATTACGGTACCGTAAAGCCTTTATGGTAGTGCTGTAAAATGGCTTGAAAACCTCAAAACTTTATGTAAGAAAATGGTTATTTTTACGGCACCGTGAAATTTCTACGGTAGTGCCGTAAAAACGCTCAAAACCCAAAAACCTTCTGTTTAAAAACGGACAAAATTACGGTACCATAAAATATTTGCGCAACATTACGGTAGTACCGTAAAAGACTCAAAACTTTCGGGATGAAATCAGACCAAATTACGGTACCATAAAAATTTTACGGTAGTGCCGTATTTTGTAAAAATTTTACGGTAGTGCCGTATTTTGGAAAAATTTCACTAAAAACGTATCAAAAAAATGAGAAAAAGAAAAATTAACCCTAAACAAAATAAATTAAGATAAAAATATAACCAAAAACAAGGAAAGAAATGCGTAAGAGCTTAGGTTGCCTCCCAAGAAGCGCTAATTTAATGGTAATGCTTGACTTTTCCACACTCGGATTTGCTTGTGGTTCATCAAGTAGAAAGTTCTCTCCATCTTTAATTCTTTCTTCATGGTAATAATGTTTCAATCTCTGTCCATTAACCTTGAATACCCCTTTCTCTTCACTCCATATGTCGATGGCTCCGTATGGATAAGTCTTTTTAACCTGAAAAGCTCCAGACCATCGAGACTTAAGTTTACCAGGAAAAAGCCTTAATCTAGAATTAAACAAAAGAACGAAGTCACCTGGTTGAAATTCTTTTCTAAGTATGTGTCGATCATGCCATCTCTTGGTTCTCTCCTTGTAGATCTTTGCATTTTCATAAGCAGAGAGCCTAATCTCATCAAGCTCACTTAGTTGCAATTTCCTCTTTTCACTTGCGCTCTTCAAGTCAAAGTTCAATGCTCTAATTGCCCAGAATGCTTTATGCTCGAGCTCTACAGGAAGGTGACATGATTTACCATAAATCAATTGAAATGGTGACATACCTATTGGTGTTTTGAAAGCAATCCGGTATGCCCAAAGTGCATCATCAAGCTTGAAAGCCCAGTCCTTCCTTGTTCTTGACATTGTCTTTTCCAATATCCCTTTAATTTTTCTGTTAGATATCTCCACTTGTCCACTTGTTTGGGGATGGTAAGGTGTTGCAACTCTGTGATTTACCCCATATTTTCTTAGTAAAGCTGAAAATTTGTGTTCAATAAAGTGGGATCTTCCATCACTAATTACAACTCGTGGTACTCCAAAACGTGGAAAGATGATTCTTTTGAACAATTTTACCACTACCCTAGAATCATTAGTAGGAGAAGCAATGACTTCTACCCACTTGGAAACATAATCTACCGCCACAAGTATATATTTATTTCCTCCAAATGATGAAAATGGTCCCATGAAATCGATACCCCAAACATCAAAAATTTCAACTTCAAGTATGGTGGACAATGGCATTTCATTCCTCCTATTGATGTTCCCCATCCTTTGACAATTATCACAAGACATTATAAAATTCCTTGCATCCTTAAATAAGGTGGGCCAATAGAATCTAAATTGTAATACCTTAAAAACTGTCTTCTCGGTACTAGCATGCCCCCCATATGATGATCCATGGCACTGTAATAATATGTCTTTGATCTCTTCTTCGGGGATATACCTCCTAAATATGCTATCTGCACATCTCCTAAACACATAAGGCTCATCCCAAAAATAGTGTTTAATATCTGCTAAAAATCTTTTCTTGCCTTGGTAGTTCAAATCAATAGGAAAGATATTAGCAACAAGGTAATTAACAATATCTGCATACCAAGGAGCCTTAATTTGTTCAACCCTCATCAGCTGTTCTTCAGGAAAGGAATCATTGATATCACCTTTTTCATCTTCTACAATCATCCTTGAAAGGTGATCTGCAACTAAATTCTCAGTTCCCTTCTTGTCTTTGATTTCCAGGTCAAATTCTTGCAGAAGCAAAATCCATCTCAAGTCCAACAATTCTTTTTCAGTGGTAGTGTAGTTCCTTTGTGTCTCATCCAAGGCTTTGCTAGCATAGTAGATCACATAAGGCTTCTTCTCCTTTCTTTGCCCTAGAACTGCTCCTACAGCAAAGTCACTAGCATCGCACATGAGCTCAAAAGGTAACTCCCAGTCAGATGGTTGCATGATAGGTGTTGATATCAAGGCTTTCTTCAATTCCTGAAAAGCAAATAGACATTTCTCATCAAAGCAAAATTTGGCATCTTTACAAAGTAAATTAGTAAGGGGTTTAGCAAGTTTAGAGAAGTCCCTGATAAACCGCCTATAAAACCCTGCATGTCCCAAAAAACTCCTGATCTCCTTAACAGTTGTGGGTGGCGCTAGCTTCTCAATTACTTCAATCTTGGCTTTGTCCTCTTCAATCCCTCTTTCTGAAATAAGGCGACCCAAAACTATTCTCTGTCTAACCATAAAGTGACACTTTTCCCAATTCAGGACAAGGTTAGTTTCTTCACACCTCTGTAAAACTCGAGATAGATTAGCCAAACAGTCATCACAAGAGAAACCATAAATAGAAAAATCATCCATAAAAACATTCATGAAGTCTTCAATAAATTCAGAAAATATCGTCATCATACACCTCTGAAAGGTAGCAGGTGCATTACACAAACCAAAGGGCATTCTTCTATAAGCAAAAGTACCATATGGACATGTAAAGGTGGTCTTATCCCGGTCATCTGGATGAATGGGAATTTGAAAAAATCCAGAATATTCATCAAGAAAACAAAAATATGAATGTTTAGCAAGTCTCTCAACCATCTGATCGATAAAAGGCAAGAAAAAATGATCTTTCCTAGTGGTAGTATTTAATTTTCTGTAATCAATACACATACGCAAACTAGTCACTGTTCTGATAGGTATCAACTCATTATCTTTATTTTTCATAACTGTGACACCTCCCTTTTAAGGAACACAATGTACATGACTTACCCACTCACTATTAGAGATAGGGTAGATAATACCTGCATGTAGTAGTTTCAGTACTTCCTTCTTCACCACTTCCTTCATAGATGGGTTGAGTCTTCTCTGAAAATCTACATGTGGCTTGTGCTCATCCTCCATGTGAATCCTATGCATACAAAAAGAAGAATTAATTCCTTTCAAGTCATCAATGGTATATCCTATTACCTTTCGATGAATTCTCAATTCCTTCAAGAGTAGATCAGTTTCTCTGGCATTTAATTGAGCATCAACAATCACAGGGTAAGTAGAGTTAGGACCAAGAAATTCATATCTAAGGTTATCAGGTAAAGCTTTCAACTCGACTTTAGGAATCTTTTCTTTTTCATCATCAAATGTAGCACAATCTAAAATATCATGAGTTTCATCATCAAAATCAGAATTAAAATCAGATTTATCAATTTTTTCACAAGAATTTTCTAAAGAGTCAGAACAAGGATCAGAAATAGAAATATCAACAGAAGAATCATCAAATAAACAACTAAGATCATAAACCGTATCATCAATAGCATGAATGGTACAACAGGAACTAGCATATGCAGGTTTTTTCAATGAACTATTTAAATCAAACTCAATCTCATCATTGCCAATCCTCAAAGTAAGTTTACCATTCCTTACATCGATAAGAGCTCCAGCAGTGGCTAGGAATGGTCTACCCAGAATAATAGGAATTTTGGCATCCTCTTCCATTTCAAGGACCATAAAATCAGCAGGTATAAAATACTTACCAACAGGAACATCCTCTAGAATACCTACTAGATATTTCACTGATCGATCGGCGAGCTGCAAAAATATTGAAGTGGGTTTAGGAGCTCTCATATCCAGTTTCCTACATACAGATAAAGACATTAGACTCACACTAGCTCCTAGATCACATAAGGGTCGATCGAAAGCAACATTCCCAATTGAATAGGGGATAGAGAAACTACTTGGATTCTTTAATTTCGGTGGCAACTTGTTTTGAATAAGAGCACTGCATTCTTCAGTTAGTGCCACAGTACCATAGTCCTCTATTTTTCTTTTATTGGATAAAATCTCTTTTAGGAATTTTGCATATGTAGGCATTTGAGATAGTGCATCAGTAAATGGAATATTAATGTATAACTTTTTTAACACTTCCAAAAACTTCCCAAACTGCCTATCTAACTTGGCTTGCACAATCCTCTGGGGAAAAGGGATAGGTGTCCTATATGGTGGTGGTAAACTAGGTCTAGGTACCTCAACTTCACAAGGTGAGTCACCATTATGTGAATGCTCATCCTCTTTGGAAGGAGAAGAGTTGGGATGGGACTGCACTTGTGTGGGTTGTGGTTCCACAACTGGTTCATCACTAGGTAAAATACTAGGCTCTTCCTCATCATTGTCTAATGGTCCCCTTGGATCCTCTAACTGTTTTCCACTCCTAGTTGTGATGGCATTACAATGTTCCCTAGGATTAGGTTCAGGTTTAGCAGGTAATTTCCCTGGGGGTCTATAAGGTACACTAGCATGTTGTGCTATCTGAGTTTCTAACATCTTATTATGAGCAACAACATCATCCAACCTGGAATTGATTTGCTTAAGGGATTCTAAAATCTCATCATTTTTGCTCATCTGAGTACCCATGAACTTCTCAAACATCTCCTCTAAACTAGATTTTTGGGGTTGACTTTGGTTTGATTGTCTCTGATTAAACCCCCTATTCTCATTCGGTGCCCCTTGGTGGTTATTACTCCTCCAAGACAAGTTTGGATTGTTCCTCCAACCAGGGTTGTAGGTGTTAGAGTAAGGGTCATTATTTCTGGCTTGATTGTAACCCCCTACTGCATTGACTTGTTCATTCTCCTGATCCACTATAACCTTGCACTCCTCAATATAATGCCTATGGTTTCCACAAACATCACAAATGACAGATGAAACAGGAGCAGTTTGCATTTGAAAAGAATCAAAACGGTTGCATAATGAATCTACCTTTTCTGCGAGAGAACGCCAACCATCACCATCAGTCTTACCGTGAGAAGGACGATAAAGCACTCCTCTCTCAGTAGTCCACTGGTTGTGATTCAGCGCCATCTCTTCAATCAAAGTGTAGGCCGCATCAACAGTTTTGTTCATCAGTGCACCCCCTGCAGCAGCATCAATAGTTAAGCGTGTGTTGTAAAGCAAACCATTAAAAAAAGTTTGAATTAACACCCAATCTTCCAATCCATGATGAGGGCACTTCCGTTGTAACTCATTGAAGCGCTCCCACGCTTCACTAAATGATTCACCATCTCTCTGAGCAAAGCCTGAGATTTGGTTCCTCAACTGAATCATCTTACTGGGAGGAAAATACTTCTGCAAGAAGGCATTTGATAGCCGCTCCCAAGTAGTAAACGTCCCAGTTGGATGTGAATGAAGCCAAGCTTTTGCTCTGTCCCTGAGAGAAAAAGGAAACAGTCTTAGTCTAAGAGCATCGTCAGATATACCATTAATTTTCATGGTGTCACAAATTCAAAGAAAAGAGATAAGTGTTGGTTTGGATCTTCCAAAGGAGATCCTCCATATTGGTTCTGTTGGATCATTGACAAGAACGCTAGTTTAATCTCAAAGTTGTTCGCGTCAATTGCAGGACTAGTAATGCTAGAACGAATTCCCTGTGTATTCGGGGCTGCATAGCCTCTGAGTGTCCTTCTTTCAGCCATGATGGATTCTTCTTCTCTCCCATTTGCAAACCTCAACTTCCTGCTCAATCTAAGAGTTCTATTAATTTCAGGATCAAAAGGAACTAATGGTCCTGACCTAAGATTTTTGCGTATAAACAAGTAGAAAGTCAGAAAAATTCAGAAATTGTAGAACTTAAAAGAAAATTAGAATCTATCACAGAAAATAGTAAAAACAAAAACAAACAAAAACTTAGTCTAGCGATACTAACAATTATACCAATATTAACAAAACCAAAGTCCCCGGCAACGGCGCCAAAAAACTTGTTATACTCCGCAAGTGCACGGATACTCGAAGTAATAATTAAGATATCGAACCACAGAGACCATGTTGTTAAGTACTAACTAATTGAGTTTTCACTAGCTAAGTGAATCGAGAATCGTGAAAATAGCGATCGAACGGTAATTGGAGAAAATCAGAATGAGAGAATCGAGACTAGGAGTTCATCCATCTTAATATTCATAACTAGACATGATTAATGATTCATCAATCTATTTTCGTTATGGTTAAGATATAGTTCACTTAATCAAGAAACTAACTTGCTCTCGCACAGTTAATTTACAAAGAAAGATCTTCACTCTTGTGCAAGATCAATTCAATGTTAATTATAAGCGAACTTTGGTCAAGGAGATTAAGAATCACTCTCGTGCATTCCCTCTCAATACCAAGATCTCAAGCAAAACTAAGTACTCTCGCACCTTAGTTTCACAAGTTTTACTTAAGGCTTTCTAACAATCTAACATCTATCTCTAGCATATTTTCATGTCTGAATCAATAATAATTTCTAGGTCATAACATCAACAAGAATTAAACTTCTAAAACCTAAAAATAAGAACACAATCAATCTCTTGCGATGGGTTCCTATTATAAATTCTAGGGTTCCAAGTTCTATGATATCATCTTCTCAGTCTATATCATAAAACTCTAAAACATGTTAATGTATGATACTAAAAATTATTAACGGCATAAATCACTTAAGTAAAATAACCATAGCAAAAATATATTGATGTATGAAAAGTTATCTAGTCATTGAAATATCAAGAGAATTACACCCCCATGTCCCAAGAAAAATTTAAGCTAGCATGATGGAAGATTCACAGCAAAACATAGTTTTTGGATGATTGGAAACAATAAGAAAGGAGTAAGATTTACAAAACAGGGCTGCAATAGAATTACAGCCCGTAATTGCCTTTGCAATCGCGATAAATAGTGTCACGATTGCGTTCTTGATGATTTCTCCTTCGATTGGTCTCCTTTTACTCTGGAACTTCTGTGGCGTGTTCTTCTTCCTTAGGCGAAGCATCCTTTCAAAAATCGTGGCCGGAGATGGTCTATGCAGCGAACAGCGACGAACCCTAGTGCGGTGGCGATATCTTCAAATTCTCTCTCAGTCCTGAATGAAAATTGTTCCTCTTGCTTCGCAAATCTCCCCCTGCTCATCCTCAGTCTTTCCCTTTTTTCGGATCTTCAATTGGTGCCCTAAGTCTCAAAAAATCGTGTTTTTAAGTCGGCGGCTGAAAATTCAAAAATCTGGGTGAAATTTTACGGTACCGTAACATAATTATGGCAGTGCCGTAATTTCTTCTGTGGATTCTGAGCAAATATTATGGTACCGTGGAAATCCTTATGACAATACCATATTGTTGCCTGAGTCTTCTGGTTGAGATTGTCCAAAATTACGATACCGTGGACTTTTTACGGCAGTGCCGTATTTTGGCTGAAACATCTAGTTAAGCTTGCTGAAATTACGGTACCGTAAAAATTAGACTCCAAATTACGGTAGTGCCATATTTTTACTAGAAGGTTTGTTTTGACTTGAAATTTGATGTGTAGACTCCTCATGATGTTACTAACATGCCCATGCATTGGATTTGCTTGAAAACCCGTAGAAAAGATGCCTTTTTTTTGCCTAAAATTAATCAAAAATAAAGAATGGTGTAGATTCCGAAGTATTTGGAAAATAAGGTGTAAAAATAAAGCAAAAGAGCAAGATTATGACTCAAAAGACTAGTAAATAAGTGTGAAAAATACTATGAAATTTAGACTCATAATAATATCAATGTGTATCAACAAGAACATTCTTACATATAAAGTCCTGAGTGAATTAATAGTAGCCCTTGAATAAATGAAGTACATTTTTACTTGTATTCAGTAAACAATATAACAATAATTAAACAACCCATTCACTCCTTAATTGACCCCTGAACAATTCTAAACTAATTTGAACACAAAGTTTATGCATGTCATCTTGGGAAAAATCAAATGCCTTATTTGATGTAGTACAGTCCATAAATTTCATCACATACACTACACAATCAATTGAATCATCCGGTTGTTTTGGGCAATCTGTTGGCCATTTAAGAGCTTTAATTGCTTTATCTGTCAAAGTATATGTGGAATTCGCTTTAAAATGATGCTGCAGCAGAGTCATCTACAAATTACATTGAAAACATTCAGTGCTCACAATGAATTGAATTAATTAACAAGATGGAAATGTATGGTAAGGATTTGTCATACCAGCCATTGGACCTTTGTTCTATCCGTAGCCTTTGGCGACAAAGAATTGTATATAATAATTTCCTTCTTCTTCAATTTGATTGAGGCCAGGAACCAATGCTTCTCATTAAAAATTAGGCACAATAAGACCTATGTTCCTTTAATAATCTCAGGAGTGAAGTGTTCAAGAAGCCGACCAGCTTCTCCAAAATGATGGGCCACATAAGAAGTTAAATATCTACCAAAGATATAAGTGAATTGCCTATATTGATCTAGTTTTCTCCTTGCTCTGTCCTGAAGTAGAGCAGCATATGCATCAATAACCTACATTAAGGTTTGGGTCAATATTTTGATCATAGCAACAAAGAAGTTTGGGTTGACTATACTTACCCAATCATCAAGTAGTGCTCCAAATAGTACTTCACATATTTCTTCTTTAGTTAACTCCCACTTTTCCTCTTCATTAGTTCTTCCCAACTCTAGATCAACAAATAAATCCACCAGCTACTTTATTCCTTCTTCAAGTGTATCGTGACAACAGTAATCTCTCCTCTTCCGGTACTGAAACACCATCAATCACGTCAATATTGTAGCAGACAAGTATGGAAAAAAGTTGAATTGTGAAAAGTTATTACCTTATCCTCTGCCGGAACCTCTGGTTTTGACGGTAATTCGTCCACATCAATATCCACTCTTCTCTTCTTTCTCACCATTCCTTGTTGGGTATGGGACTAGTTAGTGACGATGAAGGCCGCTTACTCCTTTTCCCTTTCCCTTCCTCCTCATCAGCCTCATCCTCCTTTTCCAGCCTTAATATTTGTTCTTTCGGTCCCTTAATTTCTTCTTCCAACTTAAGTATTTTATCCACGTTATGAGCACAATAGTCACTATCATCCTCCCAACCCTGAGTGATGAGGGCCTCATTTTCTTCTTTCAACGTTTTGTTTTGTTCTATAAGGCTATCAGTCTTTGCACGTAGCTTCTTATTTTCTTCTTGAAACTGCTCAACCAGCTCCTTATTTTCTTCTTGAAGCTGTTCAATATCTGCTAACAGCTTCTTATTTCCTTCTTGCACCTGCTCAACTAGCTCCTTATTTTCTTCTTGAAGTTGCTCAATATCTGCTAGCAGCTTCTTATTTCCTCCTTGCAGCTGCTCAGCCAGCTATTTATTTCCTTCTTTTTCCTTATTCTTTGCCTCAATTTCTACTTGTAGCTTGGTATTTTCTTGGATTTTATTCACAACCAGTTGCTCAACTTCTTTTTCAAGCTGTTGGATCTGCAGCTTACTTTCTTCTTTCAATGCTACAAGGTCAAGTTGCAGTCTTATTCTCTTCTCCTCAAGCTTTAATTTTTCATCAGAAGTTCTTCTAAGTTGATCGAATCCGCAGTTCTGGAACACTCTCCTATCCCAATACCCCTATCAATGTTAGGGGTACAGACTTCATCATGTAACTGCAAAGTATATGTAGAAGCATTAACATATACCCTAACGTAGCTTCAATAAAAGATGCAAGTGTGGACTCACAGTGCCGCATGTATCAAATGGCACAATTGCCATTGGTCCTTCCATCTGGGGAGGATCATCCTCCCTATGTACAACATCCCTCTCCCTCTCTTCTTCCTCAAGTTCATAAATTATCTGTAACCAGGTGAATAGGCCAACAAATTCAGTAAACAATAAAAAAGTTCATTCATACCGTTTGGGCACAGATGATTTTTACATATTTAAAATATGCATTTCTCCTTAAGGCCTTTACTTTAGCCCAACGAAATATACGAGGGTACATATGTGTTGGTGTATATGCCCTAGGACCTAGTTTTGGTCCACTTATGTACTACTTGACTTTGATATTTATATATATCATTCTGGCATTGTCATTATCAATGTTTGTTTACATCTGCGCACATGTACTAACATGATAATGTCCCAGGAGACAGATTGGATCTGTGCTCAAACTATTGTCCCCAGTCGATGTACCTTAGTGGATATGGGACAGCTATGGTACTTGTGAGACTGGTATGTGAGCTGGTTAGGTACGTGGTGCTAACGCAGACACATGGGTATATCATTGGAGGATATACTGGAAAGACCCGCTGTGAGGCTATGACTTGGTGTCATAAGTTATCCTCACAAGTGACAGGAGATGCATTGATCCCTTGACTTGAGGTCATTGATCATTCTATATGGTTAGCGATTTGCTTTGATACAACCTAACACCTCGCCGTAGTTGGGAGGTCATAACGGTTGTCATTGAGCATATCACGACCCATATGAGAAGGTCAATGGACAGACATAGGATTTGCCCCTTCCTTAGGGAAGTATGATATCCATGGAGCTCCTCTATGGTTCTATGACTGAGAGTGTATGGCCATACCCAGGTAAGAACCTGTTTTAGTCATAGCCATGTGATTGGGTGAAAACAAGTGGTGACACACTTGTCCAATCGGATATCAGTCCGGCAAAGAGACTGTAATGCATCTGTACCTAGTTGCGATGATGGGGATGTCGATGTCGATATCCATTCTAATGACCTGGGTAGCAGCGATGCACTGCTAGGTGCCACTCACTGCTTGTGGTGACCTTTGGTCAGCACTGCCAGCGTTAGAAGAACCTACAGGGTCGCACACCTTGATACTTGAGTTCTCGTATTGATCGAGAAGCCTTATGATCAAGTTATTAGATAACTCGGATCTAATTGGGAGATTTCATTAGCGCCAATGGTCCTGATGAGATGGAAGAATGTTATTGGAGCCAAACTTTATTTATGGCAGGTTGACCCGTATTTGACCATGGTTGGTCATACTTGGATTAGGGTTGCATTGGATTGGATCCAAATGCTTAATCAACCCATAGGATGAAGTTTGGGCTAGCTCATTATCCAATGAAGCCCAATAACAAGTTCTCATGAAGAGAAGAGAGGCTAAAAGGGTATAATGGGGAGAAACCCAACCCCATTGGCGCCTAAGGGGCATAATGGGGTTAGGGTGGCAAGATTGCTTCATTAAGGAAGCAATTTGCGCCTAGCCCTTCTCCCTTGATGGTATGAATGCCTTTAAGGCATGTCTTGGGCTGATATGGTACTTGGGCAATTATGGAAAGGTTGAATGAAGTTTATGGTAAAGTCTTGGAGACTTTCCTTACATCAAACCTCCTCATCCTAGCCCTACACTTGTCATGATCCTAGCCCTTGCCCTAATCGCCTCTTGCCCTATATATATGTGAGCGTAGCCGCCCTCTCTTATTATGATTCATCCTTGGAGGCGTGAACATAAGAAGGGGGCGAGAGCAAGAAGCAAGGGCGCAATCTCTTCCTCTTCCATCAAGTGGCCGCAAGCTTCTCCTTCCTTACCACTTGGCGCATCTTTCTCTCTTGGTGGCGCAAGGTGGTTGGAGCATCTCCCTAAGGCTTGGATCTTCTTCCCGAGGCTAGCACCGGGCGTGGAAGAAGAGGACTCGAGGCATCCGTGTGTGTGAGACTGCAGAGGGCGCACGCTTGGGCGCCTATCACGACATCGACCTCATCTTGCTCTGAGGTATTTTCTAACTCATCGTGTCGACCCCCTTGCATGTGATCTTCACTGGTTTTTGGGACCGGCCTGTTTCGGGGACATTCTTTCGCTGTGCAATGTATGTATGTGTCTCTGAAAAATTGTAAAATGTCCCCGGGGTTTCCCAACAGTGGTATCAGAGCGACTTGCAAGACTCGAACGATGTTTTATGCTTTTCTTTCATGCTCACATGCCATATCTCTATTTTCGAAAATAGCATAATGCATGGCAAACGATTTTTCTAAGTAGGAAAAATTAGGGTTTCTTGTTTCTATCATCCTCTCAATCTCTTTTGGATTTTTGGACTATTTTTCTTGTCTGATTTAAAGATCAAAGGCGCACGTAGTTTTGTCAAGTAGGACGGGCATTGTGTCTTCGGACTGGCCAAGTCTCTTGATCTGACAAAATTGCCAGCCGAAAGGATCTCTGAAATCATCTTGAAAAATAAATCGCAATTAACCAAAAGATTTGTGAGAAGAAGATGAGAAAAAGAGACTGGTTTTAATGAAAAAGTAAAATTTCAGATTTTATGTTTTTCATGAGCATGTAGAATTGCATGAGTAAATACCTTGATTGTGCATAATGTTGTGATCATTAGTCAAGCCCCCCTTTGCATGCCTGTGATGTTTCCTCGTGAGGCCTGCGTGCCGCTTTTCTTTTTGCTTTTAAGAAGACTAGGGTAGCGCATGTACTTGGAGCTTGGCGCATGCATGAAGTTGGCGCACCTTGGATGGTGGCGCAACAAGCATCAAGGAAAAGGCGCAACCTTGCTTGATGGCACAAGTTAGGCATGGCCGAACCCTTGGGTTTGAGAGCTAGCTAACTTGGCATCTTTCATTGTGGCGCATTCTCCTTGGAGGAAGACCATGGCATTGGCCGAACCTTTGAGGTCTACCCTTAAGGTTTGAGAGCTAAGCCATGAAGAAAGGACCTTGGAGCCCACCTTGAAGACCAAGAAAGAGGGCGACTAGGATAGGTCTATCTTAGGGGCTTGAGTCCTATGTCAAGAGTTGAACCTCCTTTTGGCATGGTTTGGTTCAATGTCTTGAAAGGGCTTTGATCACATCATCTTTTACTGCTTTCCTTATCTGATAAAAGCATGCCTGTGATGTTTTATCATTATGTTATCACTATAGGATTGCATGCCTGTATTGTTAGACATAAGATAAAACTGATGAGACCTTAAAAACCCTCATAAAATATCAAGTCTAGAAGCCTTCTAACGCGTAGCCCTCACTAAGCTATCGATCAGTGGAGTTGTGAACTGGTTCCCACCCTCGTGGGACACACCCACTTATCTTTAGAAAGTGTGTGGTGACAATGGTTTCCCCAGTCCAGTTTTAACCTGGGCGTGCCTTCGCAAGGAAACTCATTGGCCCTGGGCATAAACAGTTAGGAATGGACTTGACTAGAAATTCACATGTACTGGGCACATGATGAAAGTCTAGAGGCATCGTTGAGAGGTTAGGGTTTCATGATTCAGCCCTCGCTGGACATGAAATGCCCAAGACTGTCTCAACAAGGGGAGTTGCTTGGAGCAACCGGCCGGCGCGCCCACCTTAGGAAACATGAGTTACTTTGTGCATCTCATCCCACCCTCGTGGGACGCAAAGCCGCATGTGAAATAAGGATCCCATCTCACTAGGAAGTCTTAAACTTCCCGATTGACTTTGTGGGTTGTCAATTCGAATTTAAAATAGTGGGAGCAGTAATCATTTAAAACAAGTCCAGTTTAAATGATTCGAAGTAGTACTAATCTGTTTTTCTTGGGTGTTGTAGAACAATGGCTACGAACACTGGCGGATTATCACTGCGATCACTCCTTGATAAGGATAAGTTAGTTGGAACTAACTTTATGGACTGGCATCGGAACTTGAGGATAGTCCTCAAGCTCGAGAAGAAGCTGTATGTCCTTGAATAGCCTCTTCCTGCGGCTCCTGCGCCTAATGCCCGAACGGCAGATAGAGATGCTTATAGAAAGCATCAGGATGACTCTTTGGAGGTTGCATGTCTTATGCTAGCCAGCATGGCACCTGAACTACAGGTGCAATATGAGGAGCAGAACGCTTTTCAGATGATCACTCATCTGAAACAGATGTTCGAGGCTCAAGCTAGAACTGAAAGATTTGACACCGCCAAAGCAGTCTTTCGGTGTAAGTTGTCTGAGGGTGCACTAGTGAGACCCCATGTTCTCAAGCTCATTGGGAATGTGGATCATCTCAGGAGACTGGGTCATGCCATAGACAACGAGCTGGTTGTGGATCTTATTCTGCATTCCCTGCCCCCTAGCTTCAGTCCATTTATTATTAACTTCAACATGAACCGGATTGAGTGCACACGGGAGGAATTGATGAATATGCTCCAAACAGCCGAGCGTGAAATGGGTAAGACCAAACCAAATTCTGTTCTTTTGGTCCCTGCGACCAAGAAGATAAAGAAGAAGGGTAAGGCACGTGCTAAGGGCAGTGCCAAAGGTCCTACCAAGGCACTGAAGAAAAAGGCAAAGAAGTCAAAGGACCAGAGGTGTTTTCACTGTGGCGAGCAGGGTCACTGGAGAAGGGACTGCAAGCAGCTTCAGAATGAGGAGAAGAAGGGCTTGGCCTTAACTTCTAGCTCAGGTATTTATGTTACAGAAGTCAATCTTTCTACTTCTATGTCATGGGTATTGGATACCGCATGTGGAGCTCATATTTGTACAAATATGCAGGGGCTCAAGAAAAGTAGATCGGTGCGACCTGGAGAGATTGACCTACGCGTTGGAAATGGGGCACAGGTTGCTGCTGTTGCTGTAGGCGTCTTGACTCTCTCCTTGCCTTCCGGACTTCTATTAGAACTAGATAATTTCTTTTGTGTACCTTCACTTACTAAGAACATTGTTTCCATTCCTTGCTTAGCAAAGAAGGGATTTAAGTTTGAATAAATAAGAACTCCTGTTCTTTTTCATTTGCAAATATGTTCTATGGGAAGGGTACTTTGTGCAATGGTCTATATATCTTGGATATGGAAAGTTCTATCTGTAACATAAGTAATAAAAGGACCAAACTGAGTGGTTCAGTTGGTGCTTTCCTATGGCACTGTCGATTAGCCCATATAAACAAAAATCGCATCCAACAACTCCATGCAAATGGATTGTTAGATTCAAGTTCCTTGGAGGAATTTGATACCTGTGAACCTTGTTTATTAGGGAAAATGACAAAGGCACCCTTCACAAAGATTGGTGAGAGGGCAGGAGGTTTATTGGATCTCATACATACTGATGTGTGTGGGCCTTTCAATAAACAAGCCAGAGGAGGATACAACTACTTCATTACCTTCACTGATGACTTCAGTAGGTATGGATATGTCTACTTAATGAGACATAAATCTGAGTCCTTTGAGAAATTCAAGGAGTTCAAGAATGAAGTAGAGAACCAGCTTGGAAGATCCATTAAAGCTCTTCGATCAGATCGAGGTGGAGAATACCTGAGTGGAGAGTTCTTTGACTATCTGAGAGAGTCTGGGATCATATCCCAACTCACTCCTCCTGGAACACCTCAATGGAATGGTGTGTCTGAAAGGAGAAATTGAACTTTATTGGATATGGTTTGATCTATGATGAGTCATGCAACTCTACCTCCCTCATTCTGGGGGCATGCACTAGAGACAGCTTCTCTGATACTGAATAATGTTCCATCTAAGAGTGTCTCCAAAATACCATACGAAGTATGGAGTGGGAGACGCCCTAATCTCACGTTTATCAGGATCTGGGGATGTGAGGCTTATGTCAAACATCAGGATTCTAGCAAGCTAGAACCTAGATCTGATAAGTGTGTATTTGTGGGGTATCCTAAGGAAACTAAAGGATACTACTTCTATGTCCCAACCGAGAACAAAGTTTTTGTTGCTCGGGGTGCTGTCTTTCTAGAGAAAGAATTTCTTATGAAAGAAGTAAGTGGGAGGGAGTTTGACTTGGATGAGGTCCAAGTGCAACCACAAGACAAAGAGATGGAATCTGAGCCATCTGCACCGGTTGTTATACAACCTGAGGCTCAGACACAGGTCCCACGTAGGTCTGGGAGGATTCGTCGTGCACTTGAGAGGTACGGGTCGCTGCCGACCCAACACGATGGAATTTTCATCATTGAGGATGAACCCAGAACCTATGATGAGGCGGTCAGTGGACCGGACTCCGAGAGATGGCTTGACGCCATGCGATCCGAGATGGATTCCATGTTGGCTAACCAAGTCTGGGATTTGGTTGAGCTGCCTGATGGGGTAAAACCCATAGGGTGTAAATGGGTCTTCAAGAAGAAGACAGACATGGATGGCAATATAGTTACCTATAAGGGTAGACTAGTGGCTAAAGGATTTAAACAAGTCCACGGGGTGGATTATGATGAAACCTTCTCGCCAGTTGCCATGATCAAGTCCATTCGGATTCTGCTTGCTATAGCTGCATATCATGACTATGAGATATGGCAGATGGATGTGAAGACAGCGTTCCTTAACGGGAAGCTGAATGAGGATGTGTACATGACACAACCTGATGGCTTCATCCATCCTGCAGAGACTAGTAAGGTCTGCAGGCTAAAGAGATCCATTTATGAATTAAAGCAAGCATCTCGAAGTTGGAATCTTCGATTTGAAGAAGCTGTGAGAGATTATGGCTTTATTAAAAGCGAAGATGACGCCTGTGTATATAGAAAATTCAGTGGGAGCTTGGTGATTTTTCTGGTCTTGTATGTCAATGACATACTGCTCATCGGAAACGACATCCCTAGTCTTCAAGCTGTGAAGACATGGTTGGGGAAGTGTTTTGAGATGAAAGACTTAGGGGAGGCCGCCTATATTCTAGGCGTGAGGATCTACCGAGATAGATCCAAGAGGCTCCTGGCCCTTAGTCAGAGTACCTACATTGATAAGGTCCTGGAGAGGTTTAACTTGGAGCAATCCAAGAAAGGTTACCTTCTAGTAAGACATGGCCTTACTCTCTCAAAGAGCCAGTGTCCTACAACACAGGCTGAGAGGGATGACATGAGTCGAATTCCTTATGCTAGTGCAGTAGGATCGATCATGTATGCAATGTTGTGTACTAGACCAGACGTGGCATATGCTGTAAGCATAACCAGCCGATACCAATCCAATCCAGGTCTGCAGCACTGGGTGGCTGTAAAGAACATCCTAAAGTATCTGAGGAGAACTAAGGATTTGTTCTTGGTCTATGGGGGACAGGAAGAGCTCAGTATGCAGGGCTATACTGATGCATCATTCCAGTCTGACCCTGACGACTTTAGATCGCAGGCCGGCTATGTGTTCAAGATAAATGGAGGCGTTGTATGCTGGAAGAGCTTCAAGCAATCCACCATAGCAGATTCTACAACTGAAGCAGAGTATGTGGCCGCTTCTGAGGCAGCCAAGGAAGCCGTTTGGATAAAGAAGTTCATATCTGATCTTCAGGTGGTTCCTAGTGCAGTGGATCCCATTGAACTCTATTGTGACAACAATGGAGCAATTGCACAAGCCAAGGAACCACGGTCTCATCAAAGATCCAAACACATACTCAGAAGATTTCACTTGATCAGAGAGATCATTGAAAGAGGTGATGTCAAGATTAGCAGAGTTGACACAGAAAACAATCTGGCAGACCCATTAACCAAGGCTTTGGCGCAGCAGAAGCATGATGGTCACGCTAGAGATATGGGGTTAAGATTTCTCAACCTCTAGGTCTTAGTGCAAGTGGGAGATTGTTGGTGTATATGCCCTAGGACCTAGTTTTGGTCCACTTATGTACTACTTGACTTTGATATTTATATATATCATTCTGGCATTGTCATTATCAATGTTTGTTTACATCTGCGCACATGTACTAACATGATAATGTCCCAGGAGACAGATTGGATCTGTGCTCAAACTATTGTCCCCAGTCGATGTACCTTAGTGGATATGGGACAGCTATGGTACTTGTGAGACTGGTATGTGAGCTGGTTAGGTACGTGGTGCTAACGCAGACACATGGGTATATCATTGGAGGATATACTGGAAAGACCCGCTGTGAGGCTATGACTTGGTGTCATAAGTTATCCTCACAAGTGACAGGAGATGCATTGATCCCTTGACTTGAGGTCATTGATCATTCTATATGGTTAGCGATTTGCTTTGATACAACCTAACACCTCGCCGTAGTTGGGAGGTCATAACGGTTGTCATTGAGCATATCACGACCCATATGAGAAGGTCAATGGACAGACATAGGATTTGCCCCTTCCTTAGGGAAGTATGATATCCATGGAGCTCCTCTATGGTTCTATGACTGAGAGTGTATGGCCATACCCAAGTAAGAACCTGTTTTAGTCATAGCCATGTGATTGGGTGAAAACAAGTGGTGACACACTTGTCCAATCGGATATCAGTCCGGCAAAGAGACTGTAATGCATCTGTACCTAGTTGCGATGATGGGGATGTCGATGTCGATATCCATTCCAATGACCTGGGTAGCAGCGATGCACTGCTAGGTGCCACTCACTGCTTGTGGTGACCTTTGGTCAGCACTGCCAGCGTCAGAAGAACCTACAGGGTCGCACACCTTGATACCTGAGTTCTCGTATTGATCGAGAAGCCTTATGATCAAGTTATTGGATAACTCGGATCTAATTGGGAGATTTCATCAGCGCCAATGGTCCTGATGAGATGGAAGAATGTTATTGGAGCCAAACTTTATTTATGGCAGGTTGACCCGTATTTGACCATGGTTGGTCATACTTGGATTAGGGTTGCATTGGATTGGATCCAAATGCTTAATCAACCCATAGGATGAAGTTTGGGCTAGCTCATTATCCAATGAAGCCCAATAACAAGTTCTCATGAAGAGAAGAGAGGCTAAAAGGGTATAATGGGGAGAAACCCAACCCCATTGGCGCCTAAGGGGCATAATGGGGTTAGGGTGGCAAAATTGCTTCATTAAGGAAGCAATTTGCGCCTAGCCCTTCTCCCTTGATGGTATGAATGCCTTTAAGGCATGTCTTGGGCTGATATGGTACTTGGGCAATTATGGAAAGGTTGAATGAAGTTTATGGTAAAGTCTTGGAGACTTTCCTTACATCAAACCTCCTCATCCTAGCCCTACACTTGTCATGATCCTAGCCCTTGCCCTAATCGCCTCTTGCCCTATATATATGTGAGCCTAGCCGCCCTCTCTTATTATGATTCATCCTTGGAGGCGTGAACATAAGAAGGGGGCGAGAGCAAGAAGCAAGGGCGCAATCTCTTCCTCTTCCATCAAGTGGCCGCAAGCTTCTCCTTCCTTACCACTTGGCGCATCTTTCTCTCTTGGTGGCGCAAGGTGGTTGGAGCATCTCCCTAAGGCTTGGATCTTCTTCCCGAGGCTAGCACCGGGCGTGGAAGAAGAGGACTCGAGGCATCCGTGTGTGTGAGACTGCAGAGGGCGCACGCTTGGGCGCCTATCACGACATCGACCTCATCTTGCTCTGAGGTATTTTCTAACTCATCGTGTCGACCCCCTTGCATGCGATCTTCACTGGTTTTTGGGACCGGCCTGTTTCGAGGACATTCTTCCGCTGTGCAATGTATGTATGTGTCTCTGAAAAATTGTAAAATGTCCCCGGGGTTTCCCAACAATATGCCCCATCATATCCTTTCTCCATAAGTAGCAGTGTTCATATAACCATACCTGCAAACAAAGAAAAAAATATTACAATGACAAGCATAAACAATATAATACAACAACTATGTTAAGGGTAAACATACATTTAGAAGGATGCCACACTTAGCGATACTCTTCACACCTTGCAATACTCGCAACTTACTCTTATCCAATTCTTCTACTAAATAACAGTAGACTGCCTCACCCCAATTAAACTTACTTAACAAACTGAAATCCTCCACATAAGTTGCTAGATATGCCGGAAGACTGTAATTTATTCATATAAATAAAAATATATAGAATATATATAAAATACTAAGCCTTAAAGGTCTATTTTATTAGAGAGAATCTATAGGGGTGAGAAGAGAAAATGCAATGAATCTGGATGCAAAAGCTACCATATTCATTGCATTTTCTCTTCTCTCCCCTGTAGATTCTCTCCAATAAAATAGACCTTTAAGAGTCTTGCTCTATCCTGAATTTCAGACCCCATCTTGATCATCTTTTTCTCTAATAGACTTCTGTTGATTATTGCGCCACCAAATTCTAACATGTAGAATGGTGTAGATGGCTGGTCACCATCAAAAACCACCAACTCTCCTTTTGATTTCAAACCAAGAATTAAAGCTACGTCTCTAATAGTAAATCCAACAAAAGTCCCATTAAGATTGAATCCTCTTTTTGCAGAATTCCAACAAGGTATCACGTACTCTAGTCTCATCATTTTCAGCCTTACATATGGGCCCTCAAATAGTCTTCCAAATGGAGTCACTGACAATTGCTGCTTCAAATCACATCCACTTGACACCTTACCAATGAATGAGTGTAATCTGCTTATTGAACATCTGCTATAAGAAATATGCTTTTCTTCCCAGTGGAAGTTTCATCTTTCACGTCCATATCAGGCTGATAGTTGCTCTCAGTTGAACTAGACTTCTTCATTGTTGTAACACACTACTTTATCCATAGGTTACGGTGAGGTTTAAGCCAAGTTCAACGATATGAGAATAAGTTCAACTATATGCTCAATATGCAAAAGACACAGAATAAGAGATTGCAAAAATTGTCTAAATTAAGTACTATTGTATACAAGTCACATGACAACATGTCCATTTATTTACCCCAGGTTTGGGTCAAGTTTGGTTAAAGTTCGACGAAATGAGAAAGAGGTTCGACAATATCATTAATTAACAATGATAGAGAATTAGAGATTGAAAAAAATGTATAAATTAAGTACTATTGTATCCAAGTTAATGTCCATTCATTATCCCCGGTTTGGGTCAAGTTTGGACCAAGTTCGACAAAATAAATAGGAGTTCGACGATATCATCAATTAACAATAACAGGGAATTAGAGATTAAAAAAATGTATAAATTAAGTACTATTTCCAAGTCAATGTCCATTCATTATCCCCAGTTTGGGTCAAGTTTGGGCCAAGTTTGGGCCAAGTTCGACAAAATAAACAAGAGTTCGACAATATCATCATTTAACAATAACAGGGAATTGGAGATTGAAAAAAAAATATAAATTAAGTACTATTGTATCAAAGTCACACTAAGTTATAACACTATTTTAACTAGCTACATGCAAATTTGGGTTATGAAAATTCTGATCAAAATTCATGTGCAAATATTTATGCAGTTTGGCAATAAAATCAAGTGCAAATATTTATGTGGTACGACAATAAAATCATAAGAAGTTCGACCATGAACTGAAAATTCTACGTGACATAACATCACTAATTTCAGACAAATTTTCATACAAATAGTACTTAATTCGAAGATAATAATAATATAGTGTTAGTAGGAAGATAATAATGCTATAAAAATAAATCAAATGTCCTTACCAAGGCACAAACGGAGAAGGGGGCGAAAATGCTGGCTGGGAAGGAGCGATGGCCCTCAGCTCGACGAAGAATGAAGTCGGTAGAAAGAAGATAATAATGCTATAGTGTTAGAAAGAAGAAGGAAGATAATATTGCTATAGAAATAAATCAAATATTCTTACCACGGCACTGTCGGAGAAGGGGGTGAAAATGCTGGCCGGGAAGCAGCGATGGCTATCGGCTCGACGGAGAACGAAGTCAGATCGGGTTACGGTGGTGGAGCGACGACCCTCGACACGACAGAAGAGGAAGCTGGAGCAAGAAGGATGAGAGCGGGCAGGTTTAGGTTTCCTACTTCGGTTTGGCGAGAGCGGGATGGGAGCAGGAATTTGGAGAGACCTAGAGAGAGCGAGATGCAAGTGAAATGATTAAAGGAAAAGAGGAGAGAGAGATAAACTATGGTTGGGTTGGCCGGTTGGGTTACGGGATGGTTACAGAGACGGAGCGCAACGAGACGGGACGGAGCGGGATGGGAGATGGCGCGGACTATGAGATGGAGCAAGCAGGATGAGAGCGGGCGGGTTTAGGGTTTCTACTTCGGTTTGGCGAGAGCGGGATGGGAGCAGGAATTTGGAGAGACCTAGAGAGAGCGAGATGCAAGTGAAATGATTAAAGGAAAAGAGGAGAGAGAGATAAACTATGGTTGGGTTGGCCGGTTAGGTTACGGGATGGTTACAGAGACGGAGCGCAACGAGACGGGACGGAGCGGGATGGGAGATGGCGCGGACTATGAGATGGAGCAGAAAGTAGACTGGACGGAACGGAAGTCGACGGCGGCGCCATAATTCCCAATTGTGACGGAGAGTGGAGTGCTTTGGGATATGAACGTGGCAGATGAGCTTTAAGATTCATTGAACGATGGATACTTTGCCGTGCATAAGCTACCTAGGACATTTTTCCGGCCCATGCAGCGGGAAAAAAAAATCTGGCTTTGGGTGCACGTTAGCATATTACTATCTTGCGCCCCCGATGGCGTGGGTCGTAGAGCGCGGGCGCGAATTTCCTTCCTCGTCTCCGGCCCGAACGGCGGAACCACAAATTTCTCTTTTCTCCTCCTCCTCCCGCGCCCTCAGGCCATCAGCTGCGCCAGGTGGCCGAGCGATACGACCATAGCGAATTAGACGCACCGGCCGGTAAGCGGAGCTAGAATGTGCTGGAGTAGGAGGTCCATCGCGCCATTCGCTGGGGAATGGAGGTTGCCAAAATCACTTCCCCTCAGATCAAACAGTGTACTCAGGTTCTCGCACCTCACCGCATCCCTGTTACTGTGGCTCGGCGTATTTGCGTCCTATGCTAGTATTATGTTTGCAGAATTACTTCGCTTGAGGATTAGGTCTTCGATGCCCTAATGCTAGTGAAGGTGTATTTCTGTTCTTTTGATCTTCCTCATTGTTTCTCATGAAAGGTGGTTCTTTTTTCTTGCACTATCATTCTGGGACTTGATATTGGGCATGTTAAAATGTAATGCTATGTTTTAAGTTAATGTTGAGTGGGCCATCCCAAAGTGGGGCCCACGTTAGATTAGGGTCTTGTAATGTATTGGAATCGGTTGTAATGTGAATTGGTGGCTGGAATCAAAAATCCTGCGAGAGCTCTCGGCGGAATAGAGCAGCCGCCCAGCTCTTTGTTTTTTCTTCCTTCCCATACTCTTTCACCTTCCACTATGAATGATTGATAGAAGTTTGTTCTAGCCAACAAATGGTATCAGAGGTAGTTTGGTGAGATTTCAAGACGGATACTTCAAGAGAGATTTCAAAAAAAGAAGAAGAGGAGAGCACCATGGCTATCCAAGGAGGAGCATGGATGCCCCAAAGTTCTCATCCCATCTTTGAAGGTGAGAACTATGATTATTGGAGTATCAAAATGAAGACTCTCTTGATCTCACAAGATCTTTGGGAGATAGTGGAAGAAGGGTTTGAAGAAAAAGAGGGAAAAGACAAAGACAAAGAAAATATGGAGGCTTCATCTCAACAAGAAGAGAAAGAGAATAGGAAGAAGAATGCAAAGGCTCTTTTCTTCATCCAACAAAGCATCTCCGACAAATTATTTCCAAGAATCATTGGAGCTAGAAGTGCTAAAGAAGCTTGGGAGATTTTGCAAAAGGGTTTTCAAGGCACCGAAAAGGCTAGAACGGTAAAGCTCTTGACTCTCAAAAGAGATTTTCAAAATTTGCAAATGAAAGAAAATGAGTTTTTGAAGGATTATTTTCCTAAAGTTATTGAAGTGGTGAATCACATGAGAAGTTTAGGTGACAATGTAAATGACAAAGTTGTTATAACCTTAATTTTATAAATTTAATTTTGAAAATTTAGAAATTTTATTTTGGATTTTTATGATTTTTCTAGAAATTTTTGGAATTTTAAAAAGGGTTTAGAATTTGATTTTTATAAAAAAACCTAATTTTGCGCTCGCGGGGGATCGAACCCGCGTCGCGCGTAAAGCAATTACGCCGCCTAACCATCGGGGTAATTCGCGTTTTAATATTAAAACGCTGCGGATTTTATTTATTCAATGTTTGACTTAAATTAGGGCGACGAGCGAACCCGTCGTCTTCCCGCGGATCTCGGCGATTTACTCGCCGCCGCGTTCTCGCCGTATGGAACGCGTTTTGCCTATATATAATGGGGCTTCTGCTCTCGTGGATTCGATTCGAACCCTGGAACATCTTCACCCCTCGAAGCGCCGCCAGGAAGGAGAAATAGCACTCGAACCACTCGCCGGAGTTCTAGCGGAGCCGCCTCGTGTTCCAGCCATCCAGCGCCTTCGTCGACGGCGATCTCTGTGTTCTGAGCTTCGATACATCATCGCAGTGAGGTATTCCTTCTTTCCTGCTGCTTTGGTGAAGTTCTGTTAGGCTTTGGTTGAGTTTTGAGTATCGACGGTGGCGGCGCCACCGTCGATACTTTCGTCTTCGAGAGCTTCGACCGGGCGTCGAAATCTCTCCGAAGTTCGTCGAGGAGCTTCGTTTCGTTGTTATAAATCTTCTGGAGAAATTTGGAGTCGATCCGATGTTCGACGCGTTCTCGCGAGCTCGCCAGCGCAAGCAGCGGACGCGAGTCCGGCAGCCTTGCGCGGCGGCGGTCGGGCGGCGCGGTTCGAATGGCTGGACCAGGTTCGATTTTAGGGTTTGGCGGTTTATTTAGAAATAAACCGTTGGCTATGTTGAAATTGATTTGAACCGGACCGAGTGGTTCAATTCCAGTTTGGGTTAGTAATTGAATTTAGACTGGTTCGACCCCGATTCGGTCGAATCCTGGCCGGTTCAGGTAGTCGTTGGAAAGGTAATTAAATTTCCTATGTAATGGTAGTCTGTATAGCTTTAGATGAGGTTTATTTTTTGTGTAATTGAAGTTAGAAGTCTCGGTTTAACTTGGTTCAAGGTGAATTTGATCGGTTCAGTGCAATTCTGTCCGGTTCAGTGGGTTTTAGGTTCGGTTCATATGATCTGAGACTGGTTCTCTAGGTTTAGGGTTATGTTCTACATGTTAGTGGTTTTGGTTTTCAAATTAGAATGTTTAATGATAGAGTTCATGTACAAATTCATGTTTCAGAGTGGTTGATCCATTAATCGCCTTGCATCGTTTGATAAACAATTATTGACTTTTCAAAAGGATTCAAAATAACAGCACTTGAGGTAGGAATCTTACCCTACTCCTTTCTTACAGTGTCAATAATAGGATTTGCTACTTAATCCTTTTGTTTGATATATGATGCATATGATAGAATTGATTGACACTGATATCTGATTGCTTCATCTGCTTGATTTGTTTCTGTAATTCAGTTGACCTCATTTATCTTGTTCATTGGTCATATTCTATTTCTGTGTGCACGATAAAAGAAACTATGTTGAGATATCTGATTTATTGGCTTATGAACCTGGTTGAACAATTGTGTATCTGAGATATTGACGTATAAGTATGTGGAACCGCTGTAAATCTGAGATGATAAAGTCGTGATATATTTTGACCGCTGACCTGGATGATCTATTCTCCAGTGGCCTGTTTATCTGAGTTATAGTTCCGACGCGCATCGGACTATCTGAGATGCCGGTACGGCACCGTCAGTTGTCTTAAGGACAATACTACGGATGTCAGTGTTGGACGCAACACTCCGGGCTGTTTAGGACAGTCGTTCCATTGCGTGAGCAACAGTGGAAACACTCTGAAAATGAGTGCGGCTCTTAAGTGAGATCTGTTGGCCAGCTTGATGATTTGCACGACATTCTTATATTAATTGTATATCGTTGTTTCAGATATTGTATTATCCTGTTATTTGATTCCCTCAGCATGTTTGTTGATTCCTACTTAGCATTTCTGCTAACTCCCTTTGTTTCTCTTCCAGGTACAGAGTTAGTTTCCGGGAGGGATAGAGTAGATAGCAGATACCAGCCCGAGTTGAGATAGTTGCCTTTTGTATTTTATTCAGTTGATAATTTGTATAGTTGTATTCAGATATTGTGTTATAAAACTGTAGATGTTAAGATTGGATTGTTTATTAAATAAATGATATTGGATTATTGTAGTTCTCTGGTTCCTATCAATATTGTTACTTCCTGGGGAAGCCTGAGCTAGAAATAGCCGGCTTCCGCCGGGGCGTGACAATTTAAATGGTATCAGAGCTATAGGTTTAGAGGTATAAGTTTCTGTGGGCCCATAACCCACAGGTCAGAGCTATAGGTTCAGTAAGAAAACCTAAGGATATAGGAACCTCAGGACTGGGTCTGGGTTAAGGTTAAAATAAATGAATAGGTAAACAATTATTATATAACATGATTATTTTGTTGGCAGTATGGCACCAAGAAATAGAGGCAGAGCAATTCCAAGTCAAGGAAGTAGAGGACGTGGAGGTGGAAGTCAGAGGGTGAGTGCTCACAGCATTAGAGAAGCTAGAAATCCTCCTGAAGCTGAGGTACAGTTACCTCAAAACTTACCTAGGGCCCCTACGAGAAGAAGAAGTGGGTATGAAGCCTCAGTACCCTTAGAAGCAGCACCACATGCTTCTCTTGTAGTACAAGCAGCAGTAAGGGATGAGGGTGAATCTTCTTCTCCATCGTTAGTACCACAACCAGTAGTAAACCAACCAGTTGGGTCAACTAATATGCTGATGCAGTTCTCACAGTTAGGAAAAGATCGATTTCGTGATTTTGGAGGAACTACTGACCCTTGGGCTACTAGAGATTGGTTACTAAAAGTAGAGCAAACCTTTAGAGCATTAGGATGTCCAGATGAGCAGAAGGTAGAATTGGCCACATATTTCTTATCTGATAGAGCTGGGACATGGTGGTCTGGTATGAGAGTTACTTTTGGAAATGACCCTATCTCTTGGACCAATTTTAGAGAAGCATTCTTTAAGAAATACTTTCCAGAATCTTTTCAGGATAGCTAGATGCAAGAATTTCTAAATCTGAAATAAGGAAAAAGGTCAGTGAATATCTATGTAACTGACTTTGAGAGATTATCAGATTTATTTCCAGAGTTGGTAACCACTGAAAGGAGAAAGTGTCAACTTTTTATTAAGGGATTACACCATACAATAAAGGAACAAATGAATACTATCCCCTTAGATAGTTTTCAGGCAGTGGTAAATACAGCATTCAGGATAGAGGCTTCTTTAATTGATGTGGCTAAAGAAAAACAAATTGAAGAGGTACAAGAATTAGCAGAAAAGAGAAAAGCCAGACAACTAAATCAGTAGAGACAGAAACCTATGATAATAAAGGGAAAAGATCAAGAGCAATATTTAATAGCCATCAGAGACCTGTACATTCTTCATATGCACCAAGCTTTAATTCAGCAGGGTCTGTGAGAAAATGCTTTAAGTGTAATCAAGAAGGACATTTGGCTAATGTATGCCCTTCCAATGAAATTCAGTGCAACTATTGCAAAGGTTGGGGTCATTATAAGGTAGATTGCCCACGAAGAGGATTTCAACCCCCACAACAAAGTTATCAGCAGAGCCATCAACAAAGTTACCAACAGAGCTCTAGACCTAGGACTTATCAGGAGAGAACTGGTCAAATTAATCAGATGCCACAGAGAGGATTTTAGCAGCAATCTACAGCTCCAGCAAGAGTTTATGCAGTGACTCAACAGACTCAATAGGAAACTCAAGAGGAAACTCCAGACTTAGTGTAATTCTTAGTTTTCATAGTTATGCTATTATTTTTGTGTACTCTGAATTCGGAGGACCAAATTCTTTTTAAGGGGTGGATAATGTTATAACCTTAATTTTATAAATTTAATTTTGAAAATTCAGAAATTTTATTTTGGATTTTTATGATTTTTCTAGAAATTTTTGGAATTTTAAAAAGGGTTTAGAATTTGATTTTTATAAAAAAAACCTGATTTTGCGCTCGCGGTGGATCGAACCCGCGTCGCGCGTAAAGCAATTACGCCGCCTAACCATCGGGGTAATTCACGTTCTAATATTAAAACGCTGCGGATTTTATTTATTCAATGTTTGACTTAAATTAGGGCGACGAGCGAACCCGTCGTCTTCCCCGCGGATCTCGGCGATTTACTCGCCGCCGCGTTCTCGCCGTATGGAACGCGTTTTGCCTATATATAATGGGGCTTCTGCTCTCGTGGATTCGATTCGAACCCTGGAACATCTTCACCCCTCGAAGCGCCGCCAGGAAGGAGAAATAGCACTCGAACCACTCGCCGGAGTTCTAGCGGCGCCGCCTCGTGTTCCAGCCATCCAGCGCCTTCGTCGACGGCGATCTCTGTGTTCTGAGCTTCGATACATCATCGCAGTGAGGTATTCCTTCTTTCCTGCTGCTTTGGTGAAGTTCTGTTGGGCTTTGGTTGAGTTTTGAGTATCGACGGCGGCGGCGCCACCGTTGATACTTTCGTCTATTTCGAGAGCTTCGACCGGGCGTCGAAATCTCTCTGAAGTTCGTCGAGGATCTTCGTTTCGTTGTTATAAATCTTCTGGAGAAATTTGGAGTCGATCCGATGTTGGACGCGTTCTCGCGAGCTCGCCGGCGCAAGCAGCGGACGCGAGTCCGGCAGCCTTGCGCGGCGGCGGTCGGGCGGCGCGGTTCGAATGGCTGGACCAGGTTCGATTTTAGGGTTTGGCGGTTTATTTAGAAATAAACCGTCGGCTATGTTGAAATTGAGTTGAACCGGACCGAGCGGTTCAATTCCAGTTTGGGTCAGTAATTGAATTTAGACCGGTTCGACCCCGATTCGGTCGAATCCTGGCCAGTTCAGGTAGTCGTTGGAAAGGTAATTAAATTTCCTATGTAATGGTAGTCTGTATAGCTTTAGATGAGGTTTATATTTTGTGTAATTGAAGTTAGAAGTCTCGGTTTAACTTGGTTCAGGGTGAATTTGATCGGTTCAGTGCAATTCTGTCCGGTTCAGTGGGTTTTAGGTTCGGTTCATATGATCTGAGACTGGTTCTCTAGGTTTAGGGTTATGTTCTACATGTTAGTAGTTTTGGTTTTCAAATTAGAATGTTTAATGATAGAGTTCATGTACAAATTCATGTTTCAGAGTGGTTGATCCATTAATCGGCTTGCATCGTTTGATAAACAATTATTGACTTTTCAAAAGGATTCAGAATAACAGCACTTGAGGTAGGAATCTTACCCTACTCCTTTCTTACAGTGTCAATAATAGGATTTGCTACTTAATCCTTTTGTTTGATATATGATGCATATGATAGAATTGATTGACACTGATATCTGATTGCTTCATCTGCTTGATTTGTTTCTGTAATTCAGTTGACCTCATTTATCTTGTTCATTGGTCATATTCTATTTCTGTGTGCACGATAAAAGAAACTATGTTGAGATATCTGATTTATTGGCTTATGAACCTGGTTGAACAATTGTGTATCTGAGATATTGACGTATAAGTATGTGGAACCGCTGTAAATCTGAGATGATAAAGTCGTGATATATTTTGACCGCTGACCTGGATGATCTATTCTCCAGTGGCCTGTTTATCTGAGTTATAGTTCCGACGCGCATCGGACTATCTGAGATGCCGGTACGGCACCGTCAGTTGTCTTAAGGACAATACTACGGATGTCAGTGTTGGACGCAACACTCTGGGCTGTTTAGGACAGTCGTTCCATTGCGTGAGCAACAGTGGAAACACTCTGAAAATGAGTGCGGCTCTTAAGTGAGATCTGTTGGCCAGCTTGATGATTTGCACGACATTCTTATATTAATTGTATATCGTTGTTTCAGATATTGTATTATCCTGTTATTTGATTCCCTCAGCATGTTTGTTGATTCCTACTTAGCATTTCTGCTAACTCCCTTTGTTTCTCTTCCAGGTACAGAGTTAGTTTCCGGGAGGGATAGAGTAGATAGCAGATACCAGCCCGAGTTGAGATAGTTGCCTTTTGTATTTTATTCAGTTGATAATTTGGATAGTTGTATTCAGATATTGTGTTATAAAACTGTAGATGTTAAGATTGGATTGTTTATTAAATAAATGATATTGGATTATTGTAGTTCTCTGGTTCCTATCAATATTGTTACTTCCTGGGGAACCCTGAGCTAGAAATAGCCGGCTTCCGCCGGGGCGTGACAAAAAGTAGTATGTGAGAAGATGCTCATTAGTCTTTCTTTTAAGTACAACAACATAGTTGCTATCATTGAAGAAACTATAGATCTCTCTAGTTTAAGTGTTCATGATTTGATGGGTTCTCTTGAAATGCATGAGCAAAGAATGTGTAGGCATGTTGAGCAATCACTTGAAAGTGCCTTTCAATCTAAGGCTAATATCAAAGAGTCATTCAACCAATATAGAGTAAAAAGAGAAGCAATACGTGGTGGTAGACATGGTAGAGGTAGAGGAAGACACGGAAGAGGTGGTGGTAGAAACAACTTTCAAGATGAGAAAATAAAAACATGCAACTATTGTAAGATGCCCGGCCATATTGAAAGGTTTTGTAGAAACAAAAGAAAGCCACAATGTCATCATTGTAAGAAGTATGGACACCTAGAGAAGTATTGTAGATTCAAGAATAATGAACAAGCCAGCTATACCGAAGAGAAGTGTGGAGAAGGAAGTACCTTTTATGCATGTCAAACGGCGGTTGAACAAAAGGAAGGTGTATGGTACATTGATAGTGGTTATAGCAACCACATGACCGGAGATGAATCTATCTTTTGCAAGCTTGACACGGCGATTACAACTCAAATCACAATGGGAAATGGTGCCATAGTCAAATCCAAGGGAAGAGGTACAATTGCCGTTGCTTCAAAGAAATGAAGGATGTTGATACATGATGTGTTACTAGTTCCGGAATTGGCTCAAAACTTGCTAAGTGTTGGTCAACTAGTTGAGCATGGACATACGGTTCACTTTGAAGGTTCACTATGCAAAATATATGACAAGGTTGAGAATAAGAGAGACTTGATGGCGGTTGTAAAAATGGAAAAGAATAGAAATTTCCCTCTCATCCTCAAACCGGCAAGAAATATTGCTTTGAAGGCTAGTGCACAAGACCTATCATGGTTATGGCACAAAAGAGTTGGACATGTGAACTTTGAAAGCTTGAAGATGTTGAGCAAGAAGAATATGGTATATGACTTACCAACCATTGAAGGCAATGATGATATATGTGAAGCATGTGCACTTGGCAAAATGCATAGAGAGTCATTTCCCATGTTGAATGCATGGAGAGCAAAGACACCATTGGAGCTAGTCCACACCGACATATGTGGTCCAATGAAGGCAACCTCTCATGGTGGAAATAGGTACTTTATTACCTTTATTGATGATTATTCAAGAATGTGTTGGGTTTATTTCTTGAGACAAAAATCGAATGCTTTTACCATTTTCAAAAAACTTCAAAGTATGGTTGAAAGACAATGTGGCAAGTTGATTAAAAAGTTGAGATATGATAGAGGTGGTGAATACAACTCTAAGGAGTTTGGCAAGTTTTGTAAAGATATTGGTATTGAAAGACAATTGACGGTTGGGTACACACCAGAACAAAATGGTGTAGCCAAAAGAAAGAATAGGACAATTGTAGAGATGGCAAGAACAATGATGAATGATAAAGGCTTACCATTCACTTTTTAGGTTGAGGCAACCTACACGGCGGTTTATTTGCTAAATAGATGTCCAACCAAGGCGGTTGAGAATAAGACACCATTTGAAGCATGATTCGGAGGAAGAAAGCCATCGGTGAATCACTTGCGCATATTTGGGTCTATTTGCTATGCTCATGTTCCAAAAGAAATGAGACACAAGCTTGAAGAGAAAGGTGAGAAATGTATCTTTGTAGGCTATAGCACCGAATCAAAAGGCTATAGACTATTTAACTTGAAGAGAAATAAAGTGATTGAAAGCCGGGATGTGATCTTCAATGAAAAAGACAAGCTTGATTGGAAGGGAAAAAGTGTAGAAAATGCTTTCTTACCAACTCAAGAGGAGGCTCAAGATACACCATTGAATGAAGATACAAATGAGCATGAAGAAGAAGAATACCATGAACAATCTCCCTCAACACATGCCGGATCTTCCTCATCCTCTCCAAGTTCTTCAACACCGGTAAGAATGAGACGGTTAAGTGATATTTATACTACTTGTAACTTTTGTGTTTGTAGAACCGGAAAGCTTTGAACAAGCGGTTAAGGAAGAAGTTTGGAGAAATGCAATAGAGGAGGAGATAAAGATGATTGAGAAAAATGAAACTTGGGAATTGGTTGATAAACCAAAAGGAAAAGATACAATTGGGCTCAAGTGGATTTATAAGACAAAGACAAATCCGGATGGCTCCATACAAAAATTCAAGGCAAGATTAGTGGCAAAAGGATATTCACAAAACCGGGAGTTGACTACCAAGAGACATTTGCACCGGTAGCAAGACATGAGACAATTAGATTGTTAATTGCATTAGCCACACACAAAGGTTGGAAATTGCATCAACTTGATGTAAAATTGGCTTTCTTGAAAGGAGTGTTGGAAGAAGAAGTATATGTTGAACAACCAAGAGGCTTTGAAGTTGAAGGCAAAGAAGAAAGAGTGTACAAGTTAAAGAAAGCATTGTATGGGTTGAAACAAGTACCAAGAGCATGGTATGGGCAAATTGATGCTTATTTCACCAACAAAAAATTCAAAAGAAACCCAAGTGAGCCAACACTCTACATTAAGCATGGTAAGCATGGTATGTTTATAGTTTCTCTTTATGTTGATGATTTAGTCTTTACCGGTGATGATGAAAAATTGATGCATGAGTTCAAAAATGAGATGATGAGTAAATATGAGATGAATGATTTGGGTTTACTTCACTATTTTTTGGGTATTGAAATTGATCAAAAAGAAAATGGTGTATTTATCTCTCAAAAGAAGTATGCTCAAACTATTCTCTCCAAGTTCAATATGGAGAATTGCAATCCGGTATCAACTCCTTTGTTAGTCAATGAGAAATTAGTAAAAGATAATGGTAGTGGAAAAGTGGATGAAGCACACTATAGAAGCTTGGTAGGAAGTTTATTGTATCTCACTACTACAAGACCCGATATCATGTATGCTTCCGGTTTATTGTCAAGGTTTATGCATCAACCAAGCAAAATGCATTTTGGAGTTGCAAAGAGAGTGTTGCGATACATCCAAGGTACTAAAGATTTTGGGCTCTTATATGAGAGGAATGAGAAAGAAAAGGTTGAGTTATATGGTTTTTGTGATAGTGATTGAGCCGGTAGTATAGATGATTTGAAGAGTACTTCCGGGTATGAATTTGCAATTGGTTCAAGTGTATTTTCTTGGGCATCAAAGAAGCAAGATAGAGTGTCATATTCCTCCGCCGAAGCCGAATATGTAGACGCAAGTGAAGCCACAAAGCAAGTTGTGTGGTTAAGAAGAATCTTGGAAGACATGGGTGAAAACAAGAGAAAGCCACAACTCTTTTATGTGACAACAAATCCGCCATTGCTATAGCAAAGAATTCGGTTTTCCATAGCCGAACAAAGCATATCAACCTCAAGCATCATTACATTAGAGAAGCGGTTGAAGATGGAGAAATTCTTGTAAAGCACATTAACACCAATGATCAAGTTGCGGATATTTTTACTAAAGCACTTTCTTGTATGAAGTTTAATTATCTTAAAGATTTATTAGGAATGAAAAACATTAGCATTATGGAGGAGTGTTAAAATGTAATGCTATGTTTTAAGTTAATGTTGAATGGGCCACCCCAAAGTGGGGCCCACGTTAGATTAGGGTCTTGTAATGTATTGGAATCGGCTGTAATGTGAATTGGTGGCTGGAATCAAAAATCCTGCGAGAGCTCTCGGCGGAATAGAGCAGCCGCCCAACTCTTTATTTTTTCTTCCTTCCCATACTCTTTCACCTTCCACTATGAATGATTGATAGAAGTTTGTTCTAGCCAACAGGGCGCCTGCTGACGATAAGGATGGAATAGGCAAATTATTGAATTAACTACATTGATCTGATTGTCTATAGTTAGAAATTCGTGCCAATAAATTATAGTAAATGCCAAAAAATTATAGAGTAGAAATTGAAAATTGCAGCACACCAATGGGATTAATGCCTCATAAGAGCTCTTCCTTTGTACTTTCTTATATCACTTAGTATCAATCCCTCTTTGTTTGTCCAGTTCTTCCCCTTTTGGAGAGTTTTCTGATGCAAATGTAATAACATGAGGAGAATATACTCAGTTGAAGGAGATAGAAATAAAGAGAAAGTAAGAATGATTTTAATGATTTTGAAGTTAAACAATTTAGATCTAAAGTCAACAGCCTTCTCCTCTACACATAATTACATGTCTTATTGAGCGAACCTTATTCAACATATTGTTAATGGTGGCATGATACGCGTGCATGTTAGGCAATTGCATCTTTCTTTTGTTTTATCCTTTATAATATCATTTTATCATCTACACGACTTCATCTTTCAGTAACTGAGTTTAATTGTTTGTATATGCATGCTTGCATCTACCGTTTGAGATGTTATTTTGGTGACTAATTTATTGATACATAGATTTCTAAGCAACAATTTAATCATGGAGACGGAGACATTATATACCATGTACATCACTTAAACTAAATAATTGCCAAGTTAACATTTAGGGTATATTTTATTGAATGAATTCCATGGTAGAATAGATGGAAAATATAATGAATCTAAATGGAAGTTCATCCATTTCACCATGGATTCCATTCAACAAAACGTACCAATAGTATGCAACTTGTATGGTGCATATTCCGATAAGATAGTTTGCTATAAGAATTAGTAGAAGCCACGTTCTTTAAGAAATTGAGATTGGCTCCAAGAAACCATATAGTCCTTCAACCTCACTCAGAATTGGGGAGAGGAGTTTTGCGAGACCCGTCCTTTTCTGCTTCCATTCTATAATATTTTTCTGGTAAATCAGTAAGACGTCATTAGAAATTTACAACTATAAACATCAATTGAAAATACCATGTACCCTTGTGTTCTTTGGTTGCTTGACATCCCTTTTTCTGTCACATGTAAGAAATGTCTCGAAGAGGCATATCCCTTAGGGTATGTTCTTTCCACGGTAAATTTCGTTCTACAGAATAGACCCTTAACGGCCTGTTTCAGAGGAGGGAAACAAAGAGGGAAAGGAAAGAAATAGAATTCTTTCCTTCCATTTCCCTAGTTTCAGAAGAGAGAAATAAAGGAAAGAAGGGAAACATTTCCTTTCTTTTCCCTTCAAAACCATTCCCTCCAAAAGAGAGGGAAATCAATTCCGTTCCCTCGCCCTCCCCTCTCGCCAACCCGACGCAGCCGCCCTCTCCGCCAAAAATGTGCCTGCGCCCCTCTCCCGATCTCCCGACCTCATCGCCCCTGCGTCCTCTCGCCCAAGTTCGCCGCCCCCTCTCCTGAGCTCGCCGGCCCTCTCCTTCTCTCCGGACTTCACCATCTCGCCGCCCTTTGCCCTCTTGTTTGAGGTCGCCGCCCCCGCGTCTTCTTCGGCAGCATCGTCAGCGCAGCTCGGGCAAGGGGAAGGGGAAACTACCCTTCACTACCCTTTCGCCGCTCGAGTTCGCCACACACACGAGCACGACGATGGAGATGAGGAGGAGGAAGACGCCGACGATCTGCGGGATGGAGGAGGAAGCGCCCCTTCTATCGCCGCTCGAGCTCACCCGCTCGAGCTCGCCACACACACGAGCACGGTGTTGGGGAAGACGCCGTCTCTATCTTTCCCCGACCTCTGACGATCATTCCTCCCTCCTCCGTGATGAACCCATCTCCATCTGCTCCTCCCCTCTCGCCCAACTTCACCGCCCCTCTCCGTCCATCGGAGCGACCTATCTGAGATCGACGCCGAAAGAAGCGACGAAAATCGTGGGATCCAAGCTCAAGAAACTCGTCGTCCGCCGGCCACGACGAGAGGAAACAGATTCAGAAGAATGGAGCTAGGCATTTGCTCCTCTTCCCGAGCGCGAATCTGGCGCAAGACGGAGCTATGGAAGCAGAAGAGGAAGCGATGGTGGCGGCGTCGGAGAGGAAGCAATCGATGACGGGATTTGAGTGAATTTTTTAATGATTTGGGAGAGATTATATTAATTTTGACTCAGTCAACACAGTCAAAGTATTTCTTTCCTTCGACTGAAACAAGAGGCTTAAAAGGGAAAGCAATGATTTCTTTTCCTCCTTATTTCTTTTCTCTCCTTATTTCCTTTCTGTGCTGATTTCTTTCCTTCCACCGAAACAGGCCGTAAATTGGAGGGGAGAGACCTTTTCAACTACAGACATTGTAAATTGAAGATTGTTTATTCATTGTGGACAAAGGTAGGTAATTTCACTTCTACTTACTAATAAGAGTCACAAATTCCAAATTTCTTATTTATGTATTTTATTTTGGAATTCCAAGCATGAATTTCGTTAGGCATAAATAGAAAAAATTATAACATACGGTGTCAAAGCCAAGTTTAGGAATATGATGTTCTTCATTGATGATAGTTACTTTGATCCACGAATATTATTTGTTAAATTGTTCTTGAGTGCTTTTTTTATTATTATTCATGGATCAAAGAAATATTCATCAACGAAGAACAACAAATTTCTAAACCTAGCTCAGTAACTTTATCTATTTGTACCAAATGAAATTCATGCTTGGAATTCTGAAGTAAATTGCATAAATAAGAATTTTGAAATAGGTGGGTGGCTCTTACTAACTATTAGAAGTGAAATTCATTACATTTATTCATGATTAGCAATCAATCTTCAATTTGCAATATTTGTAGTTGAAAATATCTTCTCTCCTCTTGCCTTTTTGTTCCTTGTGTTCTCATGATGGGAATTTTAAACACTAATTCTTCGGGGAGAGAAAGAGAGAGTGTTGGTTTTCCTTTTTTTCCTTGGTTTTTTTTTGTTGCTTCATGTAACTGCTCCCATAAGCAGCAGTTAGGGAAAGATCCAACTCAAAGGACATGTCTCTTCACACTTGAGACATTTAGAACATTTCATTTAGTTATTGTGTCTTTCTTTGGCTTTCTTGTATAGTAGATGTGTGTGGCGATGTCTAGTCTACAACTAATAATGCTATTAGGAGCTGTGAGAGTTCATGAAGCCTCACGTTCATTCCTTATGTTCTCTGGCAAAAAAAAACAATATCTGAACAAACGATTTTCCTTCTTTGTATTGGCTGAAAGCCTAAAACGAGGATTGAGATTAATTGTATTTATCACCGTCTGCATCATTTGCTCTCTAAAATCTATCATTGAAAAGTCAGACGAATTAAAGAATAATTATACCATCTGCTTTACTCAGGGTATGACTAAAAGCAAAACATCAGGCCGACTTTTTTTATCTCCCTCTGCATCACAATCTATACTCAAAAAGTCAGACAAATTAAAGAGTACTCGTACCATCTGCCTTATCCAGTGTTAAGAATAGAGAAAATAAAGAGGTAGATTGAGAAGAAAAGAGAAAAGATAAAAAACCCTGAAGGTTACATTATATTAATTAACTTGTTTCATTCCATAATAGATATAATCTCTATATATAGAGGTATTGAGTATATAAAATAATAATATTTTTTATTATTACTTACTATATATAAAATACTATTTTTAATATTACTAATTCTAATTATTACCAATTATAACTTTAACTATTACCAATTCTAACACTCCCCCTCAAGTTAAAACATATATGACAATTATACTCTAGCTTGCATATAATAAAAAAGAAAACAACATAATTTAAAAGAGAAGTAGAAGACGGCGTCAAGCGTCGCAAGCAAAAGTAGAAGGTAGTGTCAGGCGTCGCAAGCAAAAGTAGTAAGCGGCATGAGGCATCGCTAGCAAAAGTAGTAAATAGCGTAAGGCGTCGCTAGTTGTAGAGGGTGGCAGCATAAGGTGTCGCCAGCAGTAGAGGGCAGCGGCATAAAGTGTCACCAGTAATAGAGGGCAGCAACATAAGACATTGCCAGTAGTAGAGGGTAGTGGCAACAAAGAAGCCCTAGGCGTAATGAGCCTATTAGGGTTTTCCTGCCTCTGATACTATGTTAAGAATAGAGAAAATAAAGAGGTAGATTGTGAAGAGAAGAGAAAAGATAGAAAACCCTAACGCTGCGTTTCGAAGGAGGAAAAGAAATCAGGAAAGAAAAGAAATAAGGAGAGAAAGGAAATAAGGAGGGAAAGAAATAAATGCTTTCCCTTATAGGCCCCGTGTTTCAGTGGGAGGAACGGAAAGAAGGAAAGATTAAAATTTTTAAACTAATTATATTATACATAATACATAAATAATTAGTAATATTATAAATAATATAGTTTATTAATTAAAAAATACTATAAATAATATGGTAACTCCAGTGACAGTCATTGCATTGCCAACCATCATTCTAGCAACGGGAATGATGTAGCGAGGAGTGAAGGGGAAAACATTCAGCACAACAAGCAGGAACATTGTCACTGCTGTACCGGCAAAAATGGAGATTCCAGCTATATAAGATAGCATCATGTTCTTACTCTTGACACAAATGCTTCAAAGCTATTAATATGCACAGCAATATAAGATAGCAAATATAACAATGCAATATTGTGGCTGCAAGCAATAGAAGATAGCATTATGTTCGTCCATGAATCAGGTAAAAACAAGCCCTAAGAAGATAAACACAAGCCCTAAGAACAACTGAATGGCCACACTATCAACAAAAACTACATCATGCAATAACTAATAGGCAGCAATCGTGAGGGCGGCGAGGAAGAGAATACTTGCGAGCGGATGGAATATGATGAAGCAGTGGCTTCAGGCGTGCAATGATCGAGAGGGCGGCGAAATCGACAGCTTTAGCACCGGCGAGGGAGGACGCAGCGGCGGCTTTAGGCTTCCGTTAGGCGAGAGGGCAACGAAATCGAAGACGCAGCAAGAGGGCGAAATCAACAGCTTTAGCAGCAAGAGGGTCGAAGACGTGGCAGGGCGGGCGAGACACGAGCAGCAGACGGAAATCGATTTCCGTCTCTTTTTGAAAGAATGGTTTTGGAGAGAAAGGAAAGGAATTTTTTCCTTTCCTTTGTTTATTTCCTTCCTTTGAAACCAAGGAAATGGAAGGAAAGAATTATGTTTCTTTCCTTTCCCTCCTTGTTTTTCTTCTTTGAAACAGGCCGTAAAGGTTACATTATATTAATCAACTTGTTCGATTCCAGAATAGATACAACCTCTATATACAGAGGTATTAAGTACATAAGATAATAATATTTTAATTATTACTTACTATATATAAAATATTATTTCTAATATTATTAATTTTTATTATTATCAATTATAATTTTAACTATTATCAATTCTAACATCCAGGATATGAAAGATGGCTGACAATCCTGCTAATGTACTAATAGTTGCATATTGCTATTGCCATATGTTTGTGTTGGGCATAGACCTGGCAAAAACTGACTCGACCCGCCGACCCGACCCGACTCGACACGAAGTTAGGCGGGTTTGGGTTGGGTCTAATCGTGTTTGACCCGAAATTAAACAGGTCGTGTCGGGTTATAATCGGGTTGACCCACTTAACCCGATTATATTATATAATTATATATTATATATATAATGTATATATAAATATATATATATACATATATTTATATATCATTTCGGGTTGAGTCATGTCGTGTCGAGTTAATCGGGTTAATATTTTTATATTTATATAATTATATATATATTTTATAAATATTTATTTAAATTATTTAATATTAAACGGGTTAATCGGGTCATGTCGGGTTGACCCGAATATATATAGGTCGTGTTTGGGTTAGATCACCTGACCCAATTAATTAAACGGGTCGTGTTCGGGTTAAGCTAATCGGGTCATGAGTCATAAACGGGTCAACCTGAACACAACTCGTTTACCTGTTTTGCCGGGTCTAGTTGAGCAAGTGGATCATTGCTTATGTTTGTGTTAGGCAAGTGGATCATTGCTTGGCCGTGTTCCTTGTTATGCCTTTATATGATATGACCAGACTATTATTTCAAGATAGTTAATTTGTTTTCAGCGTGTAGTTATGTTCATTGAGTATTCTCCTATCAGAGCAGTACTATAATAAGTGGCTGTAAAAGAAGTATATTAGTGAGCTGCATGCTACAGAATTTTAATTACAGATTCTGTAAATATTGATCACCACATGCATGCTAATTTATCGATAAATTCATTCTCCTTTTCTAACGCACAACTTCATGACAATCCCCAATAGAAAAAGAAAAAGAGTTTGAGATATATTAAATACTACTAGATTCAATGTATTTTTTATTTTTTTTTTTAATTTTTGATCCAAGAAAACACAACATAAGAATGAGGATAGAAAGAAAGCACAGAACGTCGCAAGCCACGAGTCACTAATGCCTTGTCATCCTCCACCTGTCTCTATCTCCAACTCTCATAAACAACCAACAGTAATGTACAAAAGTTATGATTTTGAAATTTTATTTTTAGATGATTACGGATTCATCTTTAATTTATTCAGATTTATAAATTGACTCCTCAAATTGTATAATTAGAATTTAACCTTTTTTTAATTAGAATTTAACCTATGCTGAAGAAAATCATATGGAAAAAATGTAGGAATTAAGGTTATATTTGTAACTTTATGTTACGGACCAGTATTAGTAATGGATATGTAATAAAGCGAATCCGGGTTAGTATGTTATACCCGGCCCGCTAAGTAGGATAGTATTATAAATAAGGGTCCTGGGTTTAGGGTTAGGGCATCGAGTGTTTAGTTATCTCTCTTGTTAGGGCGTGCTTGCACGATATCTCGCCGGTGACGGCTTGAGGGAGGATTCATCCTTGAATCCTATCAGTGGTCTGACCTGTCGGATTCCACTGGGGCGACGACAGGAGTCTACTTCGCGTGGTGCTGTCGTCGGGGCAAGTTTGCTGCTGGATCGATCGCCGGGGAATCGGTGGTCCGACGAAGGATAAAGGTGGAAGAAATTCCGTTGTCAGTAGTAGATCTGAACGGCGGGTCTATTATCGTTGATCAAGCCGTTGAAGGAAACCTAGGGCAAAAGAAGTTCAGCACGCAGCAAAGTTCTCATCCCGGAAAGATTCCAGTGCGCACGGCAAGTACTATAGCGTGCTAGGGTTTGGGCGAAAATACTGTAGCGCGAGTACTGTAGCAATGGTACTGTAGCGTGAGTACTGTAGCACGGATACCACTAGGGCATCAATGAGAGGCGACTTCACGTTGGCTGTCGTCGAGCGCAAGTGCGAGTTCACTACTGGATAGGAAGGCGAACAGTGTACCATGGCGACAACACGATCGAATGCACGTTTTGATTCGATTGAGAAGACTTTGCAAGATTTGTTGATGGGTGAGGAGCGCCGACGCAAGGCAGAGGCGGCCGACGAGGAGTGTCGCCGCCTGGCAGACGCCGCCAATGACGAGTTTCGGCGGACAGTCGAAGACGAGAGGAGGTCGATGAAGGAGGACATGCTGGAACTGAAATACCTGATGACCGAAGTTCTGAAGGGAAAGAGGAGCGGTGGTGTTACTGAAGCATCACCTAATCTCCATCGTCAGGAAAGAGGCGTGAGACAGACAAAAGTGGTGGAGGAAGTGGCCGATTGGCGCGATGAAGAGGCTCAGCCACTAGGTGATGACGCTTGGTCCCAGGTGACGGCTGGCTTTCGACGAGCGGCGAGTCATACTGAGTATCCAATGGCGGGGGTGGGTCATCAGGGCAGGCGTGAATTTTTCCCTACAGAAGGGCGACAGGGAACTGTAGGGGATTTGGAGCCACAAGGGGAGTGGGGGAACAATGGTATGGGAGGACAGCACGCGTGGTGCCAGCACGTGGAGCTGCCTATTTTTGATGGATCTGATCCGTTGGGATGGATAACACATGCGGAACAATACTTTCATATCTAGGGCACGCCCAACGATCATCGGGTACCCTTGGCTTTCGTCAGTATGGAGGGCGTAGCGGTTCACTGGTTCAGTTGGCTGAAGAGACTTGAAGCTGAAATTTCATGGGAAATGTTGAAAGAAGAGATGGTGGCGCGGTTCAATGAATGCGATGCAGCAAATCCTTTCGAGTTGTTGTCCTGCTTGGCGCAGGATAGCAAGACGGTGGGTGAGTACATTGAGACCTTCGAAGGATTGGTGGCGCGGTTGCCAAGACTTCCTGCTCAGCAATACTTGGGGTACTTCCTTAGTGGCTTGCGCGAGGACATACGGCGCTGGATACGAACTTTCGCTCCTACCACAGTTCGGAGAGCTATTTTTTTAGCCCGCAATTTTGAAGAGGTTTTGGGTGGTAGAAGCCTTTCGTCTCAACCAAACAGGAGTTATGTGGGGGGACGCGCAGGATTCTCCTTTGTGTCAAACACCGCACCTTCTCAAAATCCATCTGGAGGGGGAAGTCGGCCTGCATCCTTTCGGTCCGAAAGTGTATCAAACATGGAGAATGGTGGTGGGGCTTCTGGGACAGCTACGAGTGCTGCCGGTTCTAGCCGAGTACAGCCCAGGGTAGACGGACGGACGGTAATAGATGGGGCTAGTCTTGATCGCAGACCTTTGGGTAGCCGCTCTCTATCTTACTAGGATTTCAAGGATAAACGGGAAAAGGGTTATGTTTTAGTTGTGATCAGCCGTATCACCCCATGCACCGATGTGCAAACAAAAACCTGCGGCTTATGATCCTAGCAGAAGATGAGGAGGGGGACCTTGCTGATGAGGAACTAGAAGGAGAAGCTCGAGCAACTTGGGAACCTGGAGGAGGCACAAGCTGAAGTTTTCTTAAATAAAGCAGCCTTGAGGACAAGGCTTCTTTAGGGAGGGGGCAATTGTTAAGCGGATCCGGGTTAGTATGTTATACCCGGCCCGCTAAGTAGGATAATATTATAAATAAGGGTCCTGGGTTTAGGGTTAGGGCATCGAGTGTTTAGTTATCTCTCTTGTTAGGGCGTGCTTGCACGATATCTCGCCGGTGACGGCTTGAGGGAGGATTCATCCTTGAATCCTATCACTTTCATTCCGTAGGGCCAGTTTATAATATTAATCAAATACATAATATTGTTTTGCAAGTGTGGTTTTTCGTTGTTGCATGCCCATTTCTGAAAACATTTTTGCAGTTGGGTGCAGTTGGGTACCCAGCTATGTGTGGATTTCAAGAACTTTATGACGTAGAATATTATGAAATCTTCCGCTTTTGAAGATTTCACGATTTCACGATAATGATTTCACGATCATCGTGAAATCTGTGTCACATACTACAGGTCAGTGTAGTTGGGTACCCAATGTACCCAACTGCAAAAATGTTTTCCCCATTTCTGCTTGCTGCTCAATCCCGCATCCGCCTCCTAGCCCTGTCGTCCGATGGACAGCCGAGACGAATCCGCAGTGTCCATCGGCAAAGAACCGCTCGCCGCCACCACTCAGCCCCTCCTCCTAAACCCCCCCACCCTGTGACACCTGGATCTGAGGAGGCCAGGCTAGATGAAGCAGGCCTGAGCCACGGCCCAAACCCACGGTGGAGAAGCCCAAATTCCGGTCAATATTTGAGTCAATGCCCACATCGGAAGTGAGCGGCGTGCTTTCTGGACGGGAACATCAACATCGACGGTTGGCGAGCTTCAAACGCAGAAGCGGGCAGTTGCCTCAACGTGGGTTGGTGGCAGTTCCTTGGTGGTTCCTTGGCGGTTTCTTAGCGGTTCGGGTGGTTGCAGCAACATCATCCAGGTTGGATCACGAGCGGTATTCTCCCCATCCCTTTATAATCACCAGGCAGGTGATTGTTGCAGGTGTGCGTAGAGGTGCGTCACCAGAGGCGGTGCGGCGTGCGCGGAGGCACCTCCCCACCGGGGCTGTTGGAGCCCCTCTTCAGTGAGTGCGGTGCGCGGCATCTAAGTTAGTTAGAGATGCTCCCCACCGGGGCTGAGGAGCTTCGTTCTAGTGTACGTTGAGGGATGACACTATGTATGCCGATGGAGAGTTGGACGCCATCGAAGAGTTCTGTGAGGACTTTGTAATCTGGCAGTAGAGGTTGCTGTCAGGTGAATGTTTGTAACCGGCAGCGTGTGTTTGCTGACCGGCGAGGGAGGGACAGGGACATTGACGACGGAGGTCGTTGGCGTAGAGAAGGGGTTTGTAATTCTTTGTGTAGTAAAGAAGCAGATTTCCCTTAACTATTCCTTGTTTCTAGCAATATTCTTGTATCATTCTGATGGGCTGACAGACGATGGTGACGAGGCTGAGGGCGAGGCGCGATGCCCTTTTCCCTACCAGCACATCCAGGTTCTTTGGCGGAGTTACGTGTGTACGCATGAAGATGATGACGCGGTTGAAGGTGACTCAGCCGAGCTTGAGAGGAGCACGAGGCGAGAGAGCACCGGGTCCAAATTCAACATGGGGTCAAAATTGAGGGAGCAAATTTTGACTACGGCACACAAACTCAAGTTCGCCGGAGTACCGCTTCGTGGGGTGTGACAGTTTGGTATCAGAGCTGTGGTTCATTCAGCCAGATTGGTGATGCAAGAAGGAAGGTTGCTGATGAGATTTGAGCACTGGAGGGCAGTGTTCGATCTTCAGAACATCGAGGGCGATGTTCAACTCAGGTGAGGGAGAATGTGACACCTAGATCTGAGGAGGCCGGGCTAGATGAAGCAGGCCTGGGCCACAGCCCAAACCCACGGTGGAGAAGCCCAAATTCCGGTCAATATTTGAGTCAATGCCCACATTGGAAGTGAGCAGCGTGCTTTCTGGATGCGGACAGCAACGTCGACGGTTGGCGAGCTTCAAACGCAGAGGCGGGCGGTTGCCTCAACGTGGGTTGGTGGCAGTTCCTTGGTGGTTCCTTGGCGGTTTCTTAGCGGTTCGGGTGGTTGCAGCAACGTGGTCTAGGTGGGATCACGAGCGGTATTCTCCCCATCCCTTTATAATCACCAGGCGGGTGATTTGTTGCAGGTGTGCGCAGAGGTGCGTCACCAGAGGCGGTGCGGCGTGCGCGGAGGCACCTCCCCACCGGGGCTGTTGGAGCCCCTCTTCAGTGAGTGCGGTGCGCGGCATCTAAGTTAGTTAGAGATGCTCCCCACCGGGGCTGAGGAGCTTCGTTCTAGTGTACGTTGAGGGACGACACTATGTATGACGATGGAGAGTTGGACGCCATCGAAGAGTTCTGTGAGGACTTTGTAATCTGGCAGTAGAGGTTGCTGTCAGGTGAGTGTTTGTAACCGGCAGCGTGTGTTTGCTGACCGGCGAGGGAGGGACAGGGGCACCGACGATAGGGGTCGTTGGCGTAGAGAAGGGGTTTGTAATTCTTTGTGTAGTAAAGAAGCAGATTTCCCTTAACTGTTCCTTGTTTCCAGCAATATTCTTGTATCATTTTGATGGGCTGACGGTGACGAGGCTGAGGGCGAGGCGCGATGCCCTTTTCCCTGCCGGCACATCCAGGTTCTTTGGCGGAGTTACGTGTGTACGCATGAAGATGATGGTGCGGTTGAAGGTGACTCAGCCGAGCTTAAGAGGAGCACGAGGCGAGAGAGCACCGGGTCCAAATTCAACATGGGTCAAAATTGAGAGAGCAAATTTTGACTAGGGCACAGAGTTCGCCGGAGTACCGCTTCGTGAGGTGTCACACCCCCTGGGGCGTTTCTGAAGGCGACTCCTCCGCCCTCTTCGTCCGCCAGCGGACGAAGAATCCTGCTCTCCCATCTCCTACCACCTTGGACGCCGCCCGACTCGGCATCACCGCCGTGGCCCGCCGCCACCCGAGTCTCCGATTTCGTGTTTGACCGCGCCTCATCCTCCTGCGTCATTTCATTCTCCAATTCCTTCTCTTTTTCTTCTTCCCCTTTCTTGAAGGATCTCATCTGGACCCTCGTCGTTACGCTTCTCCTAGCGGGGCCGATGGTCCTCGCCGTCCTCTGGCTTTTGCGTCACTACGCCAAGGAGGTGGTCTATGTCTCCATCCCGTTCTTCATCCTCATCCCATCATTCCTCAACATCTTCTGGTTCGTTGCCTGCACTGTTGACAGCGACAGCCGGCACGCGTTCCCGCTCGCCTACCGCATCGTTGTTCTCATCTTTGTCTTCCTCCTCATCGGCGTCTTTATCTGGACCATCATCGCCAACTGGCACCGTATCGAGCTCACTGTTAAAATCATTAAAGTTGCTGCGACGGCACTCGCGAACAACATCGGGCTGCTTGCCGTCCTTCCGGCACTAGGGATCGGTCTGCTCATCTACTTCACGCCGATAATTGTGATCCTAGTATTCTCGACCTGGAATGGGAGGATCGTTCCGAGAGAGGCCGAGGGAACGGGAGGGGAATACTATAAATGTGTTTGGAAGCAGGTTCCTGCCCTGAAAAGAATTGTGTAGCGTGTTATATCTTGAAAACAATGTGTAGAGTGTTATATCTTGGATCAATTCATAAATATTTGACTTGTAGAAGGATACTGAATATTTATCTAGTTTGAAATTTAATATATATCCATATATCAATTGATAAATATTCAGCATATAGAAGGATACGTGAATATTATCTATTTTATATTTGATATATTTTTATGATATGCAAATATCTATGTATCATTTGATAACCATTCGATTTATCAAAGGAAATGTTAATATCTATGTCTCATTTGATAAAAAAAAAATTCAATCTATAAAATGACATGTGAATATTTCTCTATTTGATATGACATTCGATAGATTTGGTATCGACTATGGAGAAAAAAATCTGAGTGGTGTTGTTCAAATATTTAATATCCACAGAGACAACAATAGCAATTCTAAGAAGATCTTGTATAATTGATTTAGCCTTTTCTAGAGAATGTCTTGAATTAGCCTTTAGAGGGATGATATGTTTGATTTAGTCGTTGGAAAGTTGATGTGTTTGAGTGAGCTTTTGAAGAGCTAATGTATTTGAGTTAGCTTTTAGAGAGTTGATGTGTTTGAATTAGTCTGGGCTGATGAAGTTGAATTAGCCTTTAAAGAGCTAAAATAATTGAATTAGTTTTTATAGTACTAACATAGTTAAATAATACTTTAAAGGGTTAATGAAGTTGAATTGGCCTTTAGAGGGCTAGAATGATTAAATTAAACTTTAGAGAGCTAAAATGGTTGAATTAGCTATTAGAGGGCAAATATAGTTGACTTAGTCTTTAAAGGGCTAAGATTGACTTAGTTTTTAAAAGGCTAAATTGATTAAATTAGCCGGGCTAAAATAGTTAAATTAGTCTTTAGAGGGCTAATGAAGCTGAATTAGCTTTTAAAGGGCTATAATGATTGAATCAGTCTTAAAAGAGATAAAATTTTAGAGGGCTAATGAAGTTGAATTAGCTCTTAAAGGGCTAAAATGATTGAATCAATACAAAGAGGGATAAAATGACTGGATTAGCATTTAGAGAGCTAAAAATGTTGGATTAGCTTTTAGAGGGCTAGAAAATATTATTGGCTCAAATTGAGTGGATTAGGAAAAATAATTAACTTGGTTTGGCTGCTAGGTAAGGTAGGTTGAATAAAGTGAGCTATTGGGTTAGGCCCGTAGCTACACTAGAATGTTGAATTGGGTTTTGATGCATTTGGATTGTGCAAAAGCATGCGGGATCAAGCATCGTACTAACGGAGTGGTTGAATTATTTTGTTTGGTTCCACTCAAATTAAATACGATGGTCAATTTTTTTGATAACATTTTTTGGTTTTTATTGAAGGCAAATTAAATTGTTAGCAAATTGATTGAATCCGAACTTAATTAAGACATTATTGTAGTAGAACAAGTTAGGTTAGAGGTTATATCGAGCTTAGTTTGGATCAATGTTTGCTTCTAATTCAGAGTAATACTTCAATAACTCAGCACAAGAGTCCGATTTGGGTTTAGGTTTGATATTAGATTGAGTCTAGACTTTGATCAAGATTATATTTAAGTTGAATTCGCTGGGTTTACTGTTGAGGCAAGCTGAAACATGTTTGAGCCAAACTAGACAATTGATTGAGCCAACAAATAAGGTCCATAAAAATTATAATAAATAGTAATATTACTTGTTTCACTTGCGTAACTTAATTTGTGGAGTAACACTTGTTAATGATAAAAATTATAATAATAATTCTATGATATTAATAATATTTATATAAGATGAGTGAAAAATAAAAATTAAGATGTATATATTAATCATTCAAATTTATTTTTTTTTGAAAATAAATAAAAAATAAAACATATAACACATTCTATTTATTTATTTATTTTCTTTCCTTTGCACTTTTTATCTGTCCAAGTAAACAAAGTGTTAGATAAATCTTTGTCTAGAAATTTTCTTTTGCTAAAAGATTATAGGACCACATCATTGGATGTATATACCATTCCACTGATGTTTGTAATGGCATGCCTAAAAGATCCTAGGCATCTTAGGCAGGGTCATGCTAAGATTGTCCGATCTAATAAAAATACAAAATTTAAAATATGAATCCTATTAATCTTGCTTTAAGATTCATATTTTTAACGAGTTCGATGGTTGTGACCCCCACCTACTGCCTAGGGTTTTTCTTTCATATGAGCAACATGGTCCTGCCATTCATTAATGAATCATGGGGAATGCTTATCTCCCTCCTGCTTATATTTACGCTTTTAACTGTGTCATGCATGGACCATTACTCCATCTCCAACATCATCATGTTTGCTCCGGCTGCATTCACATTCAACACAACACTAAATCAACAAATAGCTCAATCATTGTCTTTTTGAAATTATGGAGCACTGTAATTCATTAACAGGAGCCAAGCACATAGAGCGCATAGTTATACAAGGTGTTTCTCTACAGTAAGTACCACTGTCGAACAAAGGCCCAGTTTCAGAGTGCAGAGCAAACCGTGAGATGGTAAAGGAGGATGCAAAGCAATATTTTTATATCTAGGACCCGTGTCAATGCTCGCGGACTTAGCGGTAGGGCTCCCCCCCCTCTCATTGCAAGCTCAAGGGGCCATGAATGAGAGGCAGAAACATGCAGGGGTCCTTTCTTGTTTACATGAACCTTCCTTCCTTGTCAGCGTAGAACACAAAAATGTTGTCTTGTGAGGGAGGGTCACATGATCATCAGGTTGCTGCAAAAGTTGATGGGCCCATTTCATTCCCCACTCAGATTTTGCTGTCTCACTGATAGCTCTCTCTTGATGTCAAAGTTTAATTGCCTTTATTTTTTTTTCATGTATCTTCTTTTAGAGATGAATTAATTATGACATTAATACTTTAAATGAATAGATATTTTTCTGAATTATCCAAAGAGTGCAATTAACCCACAAAACATATGTTTGTGTTTTGAGATACTAATGTTCAAGTATATGATGATAGATATCCAATGAAAATATATATCACATGCACATCGAATCTCATTGATTATGATTTTATCGTATAGTTTCTTTTTTTTTTTTTTTGACATAGGTAAATAATCGATGAAGATGAGTCTTGATCCTTTATTAGCTTCTATATTCACTGTTTGAATATTATGTCATATATGTTTATATCATATTTAACCGTAACTAGGCATTGATATAAAAGATAAGTTGGCATAATCACCTTAATTTCTTCTATTTTATTTTAGAGGAATTCCAAAGAATTCCCCTTTAGGCCATTGCTATCTTACTTTATTGACAGTGAAAACCAACAAAATCTCAATCTCTCTTTTTCTCTCTCGCACACGCACACTCATTATCATCAGCCACAACCTTGTTTGCTTTGCATAGGACTCTCATAATTTCTCTTTATTTATTTGTATTATCCTTGATGTCTACCGCCACTCCTGGAACTCAAGTAGCATGGTTCTCACCTTCTATGCAACCTTTAAATTTGTCATGCTCTCTTGTCATTTTCTTTCACCTTTCATCGTTCTTTTATGTTATGCCTCTTCGTGTTGCATCTAACTCATTGTTTTCTTCATGTGTACAATGCTTTATGTTCTATAGACCCTAACCAAACCATAAGGATCCTTTGGAACTAAATATGAGTTTAGCTTGAGCAAAAGTTTATCTCCTATGACATGAGGTCATTCTCATTCTCAAATAGTAGGATAGAGGGTTAAAACAATAGCTAGCGGGTCATGCGCATCCCTTCAATTCCTTGCTCCATTTGGTTGGCCACCATCCACTCGTACGTCTTGGACTCTACTCACACCTTTTTTTTTTCTTCACGCCGGACCACCGCCTCCTATGATTAATTGCACGGCCATCTCGCTCTACTACTGTGCCAAGAAAAAGTTGAATGCCCCATCCATGCAACACATTAGGATTTAGGAGTTTTTTAAGATAAAATTCACAATGAAAAAAAAAACACAATGAATCTAATAACAAATGTGACTAGATTCATTGTGTTTTCTCTTTTTTTCACTGTGAATTCATCAAAAAAAACATAAGGCTGCATTTGACTATGTTGTACCATTACAGCTATGACATGTTTTCATTATAGCACTTGCCGAAGCTCGTGTAGATACTGACTGCGAAAGCTCTTTAAGATGTCGACTATGAAAGCTCACTAAGATGTCAATCGCAAAAACTCACTAAAACATCGACTACAGAAGCTCACTGAGTCGCCAACCGCGGAAGCTCACTGAGACACCAACTATAGGAGGTTGCCGAGTTGCCATCGTGAAAGCTAACCGAGATAGGAAGAGAAAATGGGCAACTCTCGAGAACAAGAAGAGGGGAATGGAGTAAGAGCGTTGTGAATTTTAACTATATTGTTCTACAGTAAATACGTAAAACAAACGATAGAATAGTGCCTACTTTTGCGATTTTTTTGCGCAACGTAGAAAGCAACGCAGAACTAAACGCGATTTAAGTAGTGATTATTTTTAAATATTTTAGACAGAGTTATACTTGGTCGTCCATAGTCCGCAGTCGCTTCTTATGTCCTCAGCTTCAATCGCTTCTTAAGTCGTTGTTCTTAACACCACACGTGCAGCAGCAATTACGTACAAGCATGACCCGCACACGCACTGTGATGACGTACTGCTTCCATCCATCTACAATTAATTTCTATTTATATATTTTTAAATTGCAAAATAATATAATTTATAAGATTAGAAATTTAATTACAGATTAATTAATTTAATTTTTTTTATAAAAAAAATTAAGACTATAATTATGTTGGGTCATGAACATAGTATATAATATCTGTCCAACCTGCCTTTCACGATTTCACTCAAAATCCTTGGGCCATGGACACACACCGCCTCCAAGCAGAAATAATTGAAGATAAGGCCATCTCGCCACCGCCGCCACCACCTTCCTCCTCCGTCACTTCCCCCTCCCACGAATTCTCCTTCACCATCTCTTTCCAACCTCCCCTGACCGTAACCTCCGCCGCGGCCTCTCTCAAGAGCGGTAACAACAAGTGCTGCTCCGCCCCCGCCGTTGACTTGGCTCCCGCCGACGACATCTTCCTCCACGGTCACCTCCTCCCGCTTCACCTGCTCTCCCACCCTGCCAGCCCTCCCCGCCCCTCCGACATCACCCTCGAGAACCTCGCCCTCCCGGTCGGCCACGTGGACAGCGAGCGCCACTTCAACTACGACCCCGACGCCGCCGCCAAATACGAGCTCAATGATCGGCCGGCCAACACCAAGGCCGGCAAGACCTTCGCCTCCTTCTTCGGCCTCGCGCGGCCGCGGAAGAGGGGCGACGGCGCTGGGGAGAAGCAGGAGGAGGAGGGGAAGCGGAAGCGGAGGGGTTTCGACGTCGCGCGGCTGCTGAAGAAGTACGCGAGCCTGATGGAGGCGCCGCTGCTCTTCTTCCGCGGGGATCGGGAGAAGCGCGGCGGCGGCGATATCCGCCGGCGGCCGTACTCCTTCAACGGCCACTCCAACCGGAGTGAGCAGGCCGAGGGTTTGCGTCGGCGGAAGGGGCAGTTCTCGGCGCCGGCGTCCACGCGAACGTCCCCCACCAACAGCGGCCTGCTGTCTCCTTCGGCCGTAACCTTCAACTCCTCCGACAACAGCACCATGGAGGAGCTGCAGAGCGCGATCCAAGCCGCCATCGCTCACTGCAAGAACTCCATCGCCGCCAAGCAGAGAGGCGAAACGTAATTAACGTAATTGTTGTAAAGAAAAGGGAAAAGAGATACAAGCAGAACAAGTGGAAACAGAGGTGTGTATGAGTTTGACTCTGTCAATGCCTTGTGTCAACAGGCAGTTCAATCTGAATTGTACTTAAAATTTCAATTTTATCTTTCCTTTAAATAATTTAATTTCAATTTCATATTGTTCCTTGGATTGATTGATTGTTGGCACATAATCATTTTGCTTTGAGATCCTAAATTTCTTGTTCAGAAATTGAATTCCAAGTTCAGCTGTAAAAGAAGATTCAAAGTCTTTGGTAGTTATGATGGTAGAAAATTCATACACAGACCAAACTTTTGAAGGAGAAGCAAGTCAGCTGCTTGTTCTTCAATTGCCTGCGGAATGCGTATCCAGCCGGGCATTTAACAATTGCTTTGACTCGAGCATTAAATTGTCAAAGATTTTGCCTATGGATAGTCGAGGAAGGCTCATCTGGAAACAATGCGCAATTACCAGGTTTGCATGGAGTTGAGGATCGCCACGTTGACACCGGCTGTTCCTTGATTGGTGTGGCTCCGCTGTTCCTGCAAAAGTCCAAAAACATGAAAAAAATTTTGCGGCAGGACCCCTGCTACAATTTTGCAGTGAAATAGATCGTATTTATATGAAAATTTCGTATAAATTTTATACAATATTATCGTGTAAAGCCTTTACATAAACGTATTTTGTATATGAAATATTTTGTATAAAGCTTTATATAAAATGTTATACACTGTTTTATACGAAAATTTTCGTATAAACCTTCTCACAACGTTGCGTTTTTTGGCGTAGGGGTTCTTCCGTAAAAAATTTTTCAAAAAAAACATTGAGTGTGTTTGACTTTAAAATATTTGAAGTTTAGTTAACATTAAATGTTGTTTACTCTTAAGAGTAAATTAAATAAGTGATAGCTAAATTTTAGATTTTATCTCAATTTAGTTTTTGTTTATATTAATTTAGTATTTCAAGTTCTATCACTATACAACACACGTTAGCTTTTGGATTAAAGCTGGCATTGCAGTGTATTGTGTCGAAAACTACAAATCAAATTTTTCTTCTTCTAATCACGGCGGGTTTCCTGGAAGGAAAAGTGGATGGATAGAAAAGAAGGTAATTTTTTTCCAGTTTTCTTTGATGGATGGAAAGGTAAGCAAGGAAAAACACACATGTTTTTTCTTATTTTGTTTTTTGTTTGAATCAGACGAAAAATTTAATGGAACGAGCATGTTGCTCTCTCGTTCGAGCCACCTTCCTGCAGCCCCCTCCAACCCATGTCGTCACCTCCTCTAACCCTTGCCACCAATTCCGCTGCCACTTCCGCTTCCTCCTCTAGCCCCCGCCACAACTTTCACTTCCTCTTCTAGCCCCGTCGCCGCCTCCTCCAACCGTTGCCGCAGATTCTGTTGCCTCCTCCAGCCCCCATTGCACCTCCTCTAGCCCTCGCCACTACTTCCGCTTCCTCCTCCAGTGTCCACCACTCCCTCCTCCTTTAGTCCAACCCTCGTTGTCGCTTCTACTTCCTCCTCTAGCCCCCATTGCAGCCTCCTCCAGCCCTTGCCACTACTTCTGCTTCCTCCTCCAAGGCCCACCGCTCCCTCCTCCTCTAGCCCCTTCCTCTAGTCCATGCTGCTACCTCCTATAGCCTCCATCGCTGCCTCCTCTAGGCCCCACCACTGCTTCCGCTACCTCCTCCAGTCAAACCCGGCAGCTACCTATCACTTATACTACCTCCCCCTCAAGCCTCTTGTCGCAATGAGCTAGCCCCTGCAATGCCAGTGACGAGCTCGCTCTCCCTCTCTCATTCAACTCACGTGACTTTCATGTGAATAAATTTTTTTTCTTTTATAATTTTCTTTTCTTATATTATTCTTTGTGTTTTCCTTCCTTCCAAGGAAACGGAGCAAGATTCTTTTGAAAAGAGAAATGGGTTTTGTTTGACAAGACAGACGAACACCCTCTAGACATGATAAAACGTTCGTACATTATGTGACTTCAACTCGCCAAAAGCTATGATCGCAGCTTTCAGTCGCATGCTCGTCAGAGGGCGCTGCTAACAGGGACGGTCAACGAGAGAATGAGCTATGACTGATGAATTCCTCATTCAATTAACATCAGATGAGCTGTGCTCGAGAGAATCCACACATTCCATCAAGTGTAGGTAGAAATTTCCCTTTCCTATCCAATTCTGATCCATGTTGCTAGCTGCATTAATCAATCGATCACAGCATCATTGATGCCATGAACTTTTCTTTTTCTGTTCATGAACAATCCATGTTACTCCAAGAGGTGCCTGAGATCTCTCCTGAGTTCATCGACAGTAGGAACAGCCGATGATGATAGTGCTCTGATCGCACAAGACAAACAATTTAATTGAGCTGTACAACAAACTGATTGCAGCCATTCATCAGCCTCAATCATGCAGCTGTCATGTGCTGCTGCTGTTCATTCTGATCCATGAATGAAAGCGACAACGATTTGCTGGTACACATGATGAATGCACCAGTTGCTGTCACTGCCATCGAATCACTGCCTTCTGGCTGGTCAGGAATGTGGAAGCTTACAAATTTGTTCATTAATGGCGACAAGCACCTGAAGCCATTCCAGATGATGATAGAGCTAAGGATATAAACGATTTTTTTTTTCTTTAATTTCTAGGAAAACCACACATATATATCGAACAATGCAGAATTAATTCGCTGAAACACAAAAGGAGAAAGCATACATTACACGCATAATTAAGGAAATCGATTACTGGAACACCCGACACACTTGATCAAGAGCTTAATTATTCTTTTCTTCGCTCCTGAAAGAGACATGCATGAAGCATCAATTAATTCAGTAGGCGACGATCTTGAACCCCAAGGTGGTCTGGGCAAAGTCCACCAGGTAGTCGATCTCGCTGTCGTCGATGAAGCCGTCGCCGTCGGCGTCGGCGTAGCGAATCCCGCGAGCGCTCTTCCAGCCGCTGAACCGGCCCTTGATGCTGCGGATGGCCTGCTGGAGCTCGTCCCTGCTGATGCGGCCGTCCTTGTCGGTGTCGAACCTCCTCAGCCACTCCTTGAACTCCTCCACCGTCATCGCTCCGTCCACGGAGCGCTTGGCGGTGGTGGCGGCGTGCTTGATGGCCATCGCTACCTGGCTTCTTCTCGATCTCCTACTGACCTGGCATTAAACTACCCTGCGCGATCTTCATTTTATAAGCAACAGGAAGCGGAAAAAGAAAGCAATTCACAACGTCATACATAATTCGGCTCACTTTATTCCGAGTTGATATGAAGAAAAAGAGAGATCTTTCTCATAGCCGATAGAATCTTTAGACAAATTTTGCGATAAGAGATTGGTGATGTGAAGGAGAAGAGAATCAGAAAAAGTTGGATGAAAGATGAAGATTGCCACCAAAAGTGGGATGCATACTCAGAAGAATAACATGGATGGCGCGATTAAAATGAACGTGGAAAGTTGGATTTATTAAAAGTGCAAGAACATGATGCTCTTCTAAATAAAATATCTATTTTTTTTATTTGTTCTTCAACATTATGAACTAGCTAATGTGGAATATATCCCCACCATTTCTCACATGTTAATGGTGTACCCAATAGGGTATCAATTAGTTCAACTAGTAAAAATTTATCGATAATAAGATCTTAGAATCAAGTCGTACCTTTATTACTTACTTTCTTGTGTTAAAAAGAAAGTATTAAATAAAGACTCGGTGATCATAATGATGTATATTTGTAATCATCTTAAACAAAGACACGTATCTAACGTAAATGAGTTGGTTGATGGTGAGTTATTTGAACCTATCTTACTTCGAGTCATTATCAATCAATGAATCTTATCTAATAGAAAGCAAAGTTATCATTCATGGAATAGTGGACTAGCCAGAGTCTTCACTAGTGTATGAGCATGTATGTATTATAGCCATAAGAAGAGTTTCTTTCTTTCTTTCCTCAAATGATATAACGTGTCAAGACTAAGTGGAGAAGCCAATTGGGAAGTCCCTCTCAATGGTTTAAAGATTTTGCTCAATCGAATGAGGTGGATACTTAGAGAGTCCCTCTCAATGAACTCCATTGAATAGACCATTGGTTAGTGATGTATCTAAGATAAATAGACCATTGGTTAGTGATGTATCTAAGATAAGTGACCATGGCATGGTTCACTCCATGTGATGATTCTTACTAATCTTTTACCCTTTTTTTTTTTCAGAGATTAGCATCTCACTAAAGTAGAGTTCTTTAGTAGCTATACTTTCTACTTTCTACTTTCTATTATTGGGGAATGAGATAAATGCAATAGGGCAATAAAATTTCATTCCTTACTAAAGATCCATGCAAGTGGAGAAGCCGATTGATAGTTTAAAAATATATGTTTTAGAGTGTGTCAATTGGTTTTTGGGATGGTGACGCTTCTATGATTGAACTAATAAGATTCACATTTCCACGTAGTCATGTGACTTATTCCATATATTTGTCTCCACATGTGATGTGATGTGATGCATAAATTAGATAAAAAATTAAATTAAACACTTTAGTTTAACTAAGCAAAAGGGAAAATATCATGTCTATGATTCAAAACATACTTATTATCAGTTGTTGAGCTTTATCACCGTCATATCGCTTAATAACTTTCTTAATTGATACTCCGATATGATCTTAGTATTCGATAATTTTTTATAATAATATTCCAATCATCCCTTTATCCTTTGGAATGGACACAAGTCATAGAATAGGACAATCATTATATATATTATCAAGTAGACTAAGGTAATAAAAGCAATTGATATCACAAATTGGTTTATTTGGACTATATATTTTAGTCTCATTTGATTAAATGACCTAAGATACTAACACTCTTATATAGGTTAGACAAATTATATCTTGATTATTTTTGTTCCTCTTTATGATTTGTAGTGTACCTAACTACAACTTGTATGGTCAACAATTAGGTGCATTAATATGCAACTAGGAATCAATGATGATCTCAAATACAAAGATCACATATGTCATTAATTTAATGAGAATACTTATAATAGATATATAACAATCTATATATAGTTAATATGAATCTTGTAGTGATTAGTACAAATTGTGAGTGGTCTTATAACAATACCATTTATGACTTAGTTACAGCACTTAAAAAATACAGGGGAACGCCCACAAAAGAAATTCAAATTGATTTAAATTAAACATGAGTATATCAAAGCTGAACCGAAGTTTTTGAAGGTAGAACGAATCTTTAAAATTGGACTAGGTTCACTTGAACCGAGCCGAATTATCTCTCAGGCGACTTTTAATTAATGTATGTAACCGTTGACCTAATTTTAATCGTTTAAGTTGACCTAAACACCATATAAGATTTATGACCCTCGTTAATGGTCATACTAATATCATATTTATGACCTTAATAATGGCTATATATCTTTAACGTTAAGATTTATGGCCCTCATTAATGGTTATACTAATGTCATATTTATGATCTTAATAATGACTATATATCTTTAATGTTAAAATTAATTACCTGCATTTATGGTTCGTTTTAAATTCTAACATTAATAATGAAATTAATACCATCAATATCATTTATGTAACGTGATAGACGTTACGTTTTAAAAGTAACAGATATATTAATTGGTCCTCTCTCTATCTCTATAAATATGCAAGAAAGTTAAGTCTTTTCTATTGAGACTTGTATTGGAAGAGAGATCAAGCGAGAGAAACAGATTATTGGAGATTGTTAGAACGAAGGTAGATTAAACTATTTCTAATTAATCAACGAAATAACAAAGTAAAAACAAGAACGAAAGAACCTGGAGACGCGGAGAAACCTGCTGTCCTTAGGTGAATTTCTGGGCCCTCGTGTGAGCAAAATCCAGAGAGATCACCCAAGATACAACCAAGATTCTTCTCCTGCGGATCACGACCGTGGAGAAGTTGATCGACCACCTTTGATCTTTGAGCAGCAAAAGAAGAAACAGAGCTGGGGGAATTTTGCAAATGCTATTAGCTGTGCAGATTCTATTGTGTCTATACTCAAGGTCAGAAGCCAATTTATAGGCTAAACCCCCACTATTAGAACCGTTGGATTAGATCCAACAGCTACTACAAATGTGCCACTAATAGCCTTGCCAAAATTAAAATAGCAAATGAATTAAATAAAATATAAAATAATTAAATATAGAAAAATAAAAAAAGTAAAGTTTTAATTTTAAATTCCAACAATTCGGCAATAATTCTTCAAATTTCTTCGATCATGACATCTTCCGCATCAAGTACATGTTTATGTTATTGTTTATTGTGAAGATTATTTATTCGAAGATCCGAAAATTATGGATGTCGATATCATGATAGTTATTCTTATGTTTTTCGTGATGTTGATTTTACGAACTTATATTGATCTTAAGAACTTACATGTGATATTAGAGCATCGTTATAGAATAAATAATCAATCCATATAATTGTTTTTTATGAATTTTGCGTATACGTTTTTTACAACATGATTCACGCAAATCAAAGTTATGTTTCACAAATGTGTTTTGATTTATCGTTTACGTAAGACTCATAGCAAATCAAGATTTACTGTTTTATGTTTCTCGGAAGCATGAAGAAATAAGGAATTTTTATTGATTTGATGTTTGTGACAATTAAGTAAATAAAGAAAAGAAATTTTTGATATCGCCTCAGTAATGAATTAATGTTTTATTGTTTCGATCGCGATTTCAGTAATTTGCTTAATTGATTAATTGCTGAGTCAACTTTCCTTTATGTTCGTTTGGAAAGTTAATTACTGTTCCTTTTACAATTTCAGTATGTACGACTTTACTTACTCATGGCTAATTGTGTATTAGATATAAAGAAGTTTTCTATTACACATGAGGTTAATATCTTGTGAATAATTAAATTCACAAAGATATATATATAGATCTATATTATGTAAAACTTTAGATCTGTATATTTTCCTTCACATGTAGTGAATGGATATGAAGGTTAATAGTTTGTTTGTCACCAAAGTGATCAAACTAATTAAGTGATTTATTTTAATAATAAGTGTTAATCACCAAAGTGGTCATTTATTATTAAAATATAATGTTAACATCTTGTAATAATAAATATTAGTCACCAAAGTGACCATTTATTCTTAAAGACAATGTTTTGGTTTATTTATATAAACCATTTTTGCATATATATTTATTAGTGTGAATTTTGATTTTACCCAAAGGTAAATCAATCTTATGTAGCTAATAAATATAATTAAAGGGAATTAATGGTTAATTGTTAAATATAATTACATATCCAAAGATGCTAATTATATTTGACAATGTTTATATGAAAGTTGTTAGGGAATACCGGGTGTAATTTAAAATTTTGCAGTCCTAGGACGCAGCGGAAGAGTCATTACACCCGAAACATATTCCTTTCCCAAGGATCCATGCGAGAGAGAAGACACAAGGATGTGTTAGAGATATACCTCTTTTGCTTGCTTAGTCGTTGAAGTCATGTTGAAGGCAACCAAGTGTTCGCCCTCTACAAGTATCCACGCGTCGACTATCTCAACGTTGCTCCCTTCCACGCTTGGTGCTAGCCTCGGGAAGAGAATCTAGCCTTTGTCACTCTCTTCAAATCTTGTGCCACCTCCAAGGTATAGGCGACAGGAAGAGATGAGGAGGAAGAAGATGCGCCAAGCACTTCCTTCTTCTTCTATGCTTGCGCCACCTTCAAACAAGGTGCACCTATGGCGAGTGGAGGGAGAAGGCTTGCGGTAATAGAAGAGAATGCCACCAAGCACAAGCACCCTTTGCGCCAAGAAGAAAGAGAGAGGAAGAGGAACTTGCTTGCGCCTATGATGGAAGAAAGAGAGCTCCAAGCTCTCAAGTTGTCGCCCCTCTATGCCTTCACACCTCCAAGAGATAAGTCTATCAAAGAGGAAGCGACAAGGGCATATTTTATAGAGATCAAGGGCGGTTAGGGTTAATTAGAAGGTCAATGCGATTTGGGCATAAATCAAGGAACTTGAATAATTAATTATCTTGATTGAATTCTCAATCATAATCAATAAATCCTTGATTACATATGTGCCAAACAATGCCAGGCAAATGATCGCCATATGCGCCTAAACATAGGGTTCTAATAATTTTAAGTGATTAAATTCAAATCCAATTTGAATCAATCACTTAGGAGATACTAAATATGGCATTAGCACAAATCCTAGTCCAACTAGGAATCTATAAGCGCCTATCCCATTATTTTATCCCCATTATACATTTTTAGCCTCTTGGCTTAACATTACAACTTATTAGCAAGCCCCATTAAGCAATGGGCTTGGTCTAAGGTCCATTATGCATGCTAACCATGTAATTGGATCCAATCCAATTTAACCCTAGGTCAAATGAGGCTAACCATGGTTAATTTGGTCCATATGCCAAAAATGGAAGTTGACTCTAATAAGTTTCTTCCATCTCATCAGGCCCATTGGCGCTGATGAAATCTTCCAAACTGATCTAAGTTATCCAATAACTTGATCCTAAGGCTTCAGATTAAAGCAATGTCAAGAGTCTATTGCATGTGACCCAGTAGGATCCATATGACGATGGCAATGATGTAAACATCATAAGTAGCGAGGGGTATCTAGCAACACATCACTACTACCCATGTCATAGGACTTAAGTCATATGGCAACAACTCCTAAACAAGCAACGAGGATTCCCATGCATTATATATATATCCCTTTGCCTGAACTGATATCCTACCATTGGATTAGTCTCATATTTATCAATCTAATCTATTGGTCATGACTCAATCAGTGTCGCCACACATTCCTGTCATGCACCAATGAGGTGGGGCGCTCCGAGTGGATATCATACTTCCTCTGAAGGAAGGGGCAAATCCTACTATTGGTCATCCATGTCTTTACATGACTTATGACATGCCCAATGATAGTCGTTTTAGTCCCCCAATTACGGAGAGACGTAAGACTGCATCAAAGCATATCTATCATCAAATCTAGACATGAATACCTCAAGTCTAAGGATCAATGCAAACCTCTTGTATGTGAGATTGACTTGTTGACTAGACAAGTCAATCCTCACGGTAGGTCACTCCAGTGCATCCAATGCACCTGTATGTCTGCGTTACTGTGCCTCATACCTAAGCAGCCCATACACCAGTCTCACATGTATCAAAGCTGTCCCATATCTACTAAGGTACCTTGACTGGGGATAGCTTATGAGAATGGATCCAACCAAACTCCTGGGACATTATTTATGCAATTCTATTCATCAACGCAGATAGAAAAGTCTGCATAATAACGACCATGCCTTTATAAAGAATAATAGTTTTATCAAAGTACATTCAAACAATATCTGACCATGTCCATACATTGGTCTGCAGGGCATATACACCAACAATCTCCCACTTGCACTAAGACCAAGGGCAACTGATGTTTAATCAGTTCCTATGTCTCTAGTATGACTTATTTAGCTTCCACTGCGCTAGAGGCTATGTCAGTGTGTTTTTCCAGATTACTATATGTGTTTATTTTCACAAATTTGAATCATCATCTTTATCCATGATATCTAAGATCAGACGATATTGCTGCAGTACATACTTGAGTGCTAAGTTCCATGCTATGGCCCCAATAAGAATTATATTGGACCATCGAGCACTAGGAACTAAATCAAGTTCAAGTAAATGAAGCTGCTTCCTTGGCTGCCACAAGAAGCTGCAATGTACTCAGCCTTAATTGTAGAATTTGCCACTATGGTTTATCTAATGCTCTTCTAGCACACAACACCACAACAAGGCAAAATGCAAATCCTGGCTATGATCAATAGTCATTGGACTGGAACGAAGTGTTAGTGTACCCCTGTACACAAAATTCTTCCTATCTATCACAGACGACAGCTCAATCCTTTTTACTTCCCAAGTATATATAAGGATTGCTTTCACAGCTATCCAGTGTCAAACACTGGGATCTGATTGAAAACTTACCGGCTATGCTCCAAGCATCTGCCACAAATGGTCTTGTGTATATTACACAAAACATGATCTATCTTATATCCAATGTATCAGGATTTTAGACCCATATTACCACTCTCCAGCTGTGTCATAGGACATAGCATTTTTGTGAGAGTCAGACCATATCTTCCTGGAAGACATTATTATTTGGTTTCACTCAATATGAACCTCTCCAGAAACTCCTGGACGAACATAGATTGACCAAAGAGCAATGACTTTCTTGGATCTCTATCTATACATCCTCATGCCTAGGATGTAGGCATCATTCCCTAGATCATTCTTCTCGAAATACTTCCCAAGCCTTGTCTTCACCATGTGAAGAGCTGGGATGTCATTTCATATGAGGAGAATATTGCCAATTATGTAGAACAAGAAATATTATGATGCTCCCACTGATCTTCTTGTAAACACAGGCTCTTTCAACATGCTTGCACAAGACCATGCATATCTTTATGGCCTTGATATGAAAACTTTTCGGCTATTTCCTTGTAGACATCCTATTACAGACATCCATTTAAGAAAAGCAGTTTTCATAACAACACACCATAACTGATCATGCAATTATAACAAGCAGATTCCTAATGGACTTAAAACACAGCTATTGGTGAAAATTTTCATCATTATCCACCCAGTGGATTTGCTTGAAATTTCTATTCACAAGCTTGCCTTTCAAGGTAACAATGTTACCTTCCATGTCTATCTTCCTTGAAGATCCTTTTACAGGGTGTTACCCTTTTGGTGGCTCATCCAAGTCCCAGACTTGATTAGCAGACATGAAGTCCATTATGGTTCTCATGGCGCTTAGCCATTTCTTAGAATCTGGTCCATTGACCGCTTTCATTTCCTCATAAGTCTCAGGTTCATCCTAGATGAAAAATTCATCATGCCCAGCATTTTGAATCCATCCAGACTTATGTGGTTCCTGTGTTACTTGAACTACAAGTTACTTTGAACCTGTATGTGATATTCTACTCTCCATTTGCGTCTAATTGTATTGTGGTTAATTCTGGACCTTGTCTCAATCAATTCTACTCCCACTAGCTTCTCTCAAAAGAAATATCTTCTCAAGAGAGACAGCAGTTTGAGCAACAAATAGTTTGTTCTCTTCGGGATAGAATAAGCACTCTACAGTGCTCCACAAACACATACTTTTGAATCACTGTATATTATATTCCTAAATCCTTTGAAGAAATGAGATATTTGCAGTTTCCAACTCAAAAGCTATCTTAGACACACTTTTCAATGGAGTGACAGTACATCTAATTGCATGACGTCAAAAGTAGTAAATTTGCATGACTATTCAAAGATAGAACCACATCCAATGTGTTCCTCTTTCTTTCTTTGAAATTCATTATACAGTTGTGGTGTTCCAAGTAAGCTGTGAGATAACCCCACATTCCTTAGGATAGTCATCAAATTTTTCACTAATCACCTTGATCCAATCAAGGTGCTTTAATAGATCCTCCAATTTGATTCTGTACTTCATTTTGAACTTCTTGGATTTCTCTAAAGTTCTTAGGTTGGATAAGACATACCCACACCTAATGAAGTATATAACACCTCTTCATGCTTGTTTACATGGGTCCACACACATTGCTGTGTAATAGATCCAACAAGCCACTAACCCTTCCACCCTTTATGGTGAAGGCAACATCTGTCACTTTGTTCCTTTGAACAAGGCTCACATGTATCATAATCCCGAAAGGATAATGATCCCAACAATCCATGGACCTTTGGATGTGACCATTGTTCTATGGCTCAAGAGACAATGCTATAAGAGGGTGTTGATTGAATCATTGGATCTGTTCTCATGTTACATATAGAACTAAAAACTATTATCATCTGTATCACTTTAATAGAACATCTCAGATTTAAAGAAAAATATCATTTATTATTTCAAACTGAAGTCCTTTCCAAAAGGAATGATGTTCTAATACATAAGCTGATACATAATAGCAAAGTTCTAGATAAAGTCTTCAAGGTAGTGAGATGATATCAGCAGCATCCAATGCTCCGTCCTTGACCCGAGAGTCGATCCCACCAAGCCTCATCGTCCTACTTCTTTTGAGCTCCTGCATACGTAAAATATATGTGAGCCTCACATGCGGTACCCAGTACCCATGAGTAAGAAGTAGACATAAAGACCTTGGTAACACAATACCTAAAGCGGATCGATTACATCACTTCTTCTTTGTCATGCTCTTCTTGGGCCTCAATCCTCTTTGAAATACCCATGCATTCCCAGTCTTCCGAAGTATTAGCTTCGAAGATACAGAACGATGGTCATTCTCAGATTCAGGCCTATATTCTGAAGATCCAACCGAACTCTCCTGATCTTTGTCTATAGAGCATGGTGTGAAGAGACCTTTGAGATGTATGATAAGATCATAAATCCCCATCTCATCACACTCAACCTTGACCTCTAGGGTCATGCACTCTAAGACAAGAGCAGTGTACTGTTTGTAATCTTCACAATGTTCAAGATAGACATTCCACTCCCACTCAGTAGTGAAATACATACTGGGCTGGGATGAAGGTCTTTCAAGAAGATGCACCTTATTTTCTTGTTCAAGTATCTTGGACAAAATCTTGAACCAATTTGTCCAATTTGTCCCATCCAATTTGGTCTTATAGAGTTTCAATCTTAGATTAGGAGATGCCATCATCTACAATAAGCAAATAAGTAAGATAAGTACACTGATAAAGCATTTAACCAGGACTTTAATTAAATGCTATGCTCCCACTATTTCCAAAACAAGTTGAGAACTCTCAAACTCAACATGGAAAGAAGTGAGTAGGATCCTAATTTCACATGAGGTCTTTGCGACTCACGAGGGTGAGTTGGGATGCACAGAGTGATCTCATGCTTCTTTAGGTAGGCATGCTAGCCAATTGTGTCATGCACAACTCCTCTTAGTTAAGATAGACTAGGCGCCCTGTGTCCAGCGAGGGCTGGATACAACACAGAACCCTATCCTCTCAACAGCTGCCTCTAGTGATATAAACAGTCAAGTTTGATCCTAACCGTTATGCCCAGGGTCAGTGAGTTTCCTTGCGAAGGCGCGCCCGGTTAAAAAGGACTAGGGAAACCATTGCCACCACACACCTCCTAAAGATAAGTGGGTGTATCCTACGAGGGTGGGAAATAGTTCACAACACCACTGATCGATAGTTTGATGAGAGCTACGCGTTAGAAGGCTACCGACTTGATATTTCAATGAGAGTTTTGCATGTTTATTTTATTCTTTTCTAGCATGCAATTTTCCTATGGTTATGGCAGTAAAGGAAAAACATCACAGGCATGCTATAGACAGAAATAATAAACCATCACAGGCATGCTAATATGGTCAATATGGTCATAGCCCTTTTCATACACATAATTTGTCACGAGCCATGTGACATGTTATGGTGCATCCAAGGGTTGCGAGTCCCTTTAGCAGATCAGCCCATGCCAGAAGCCGAAAGCATGTGTCCTTCCTTCGGCCGCAAGTCCATCACCACGCTTCCAAAGCTGGCGCCACTACTGACTTCAGTTGAAGAAGACTCCTTGTTGTCAAGATGAAGCCTTAACCTATCTTCTAATCCATTCTCAAACAAGATAAAAAAACTTTACATCAAGATAGGGATATAACCACACGCAGGTGGAAGGAAATTTTACAAGCATTCATCACAAGTGGAAACATGCTTCCACATCACAACACAGGAGGGCACTCACTATGACCATATCAACCCAATCAAGTGGCGCATGTAAAATTTGAAAAGCCGGGAAAAATTAAATTTTAGCCCCTTATGCGCCATCATCATCCAAAGCACTCTCTTAACCAAATTTATGCTAAAATTTAGACCAAGTTCCATGATGATTTCATAGACCCTATCAGTTGGCGGTTATTGTCAGATCAAGAGACCCGGCCAATCCGAAGACACAATGTCCGTCCTACTTGACAAAACCACGTGCGCCTTTGGCCTTAAATCAATCATAAAACACAATCAAATTTTGGCCATAAAATTGAAAAGAGAAAATTGGATGAAAAACGCTTTCTACGTGAAACACGCATGGATGAAAGAAAAATTTTCTAAAAATTTTTCACACAAGCAATAGTACACCTTGTGTATCTCGCAAGTACCTCTGATACCACTGTTAGGGAATACCGGGTGTAATTTAAAATTTTGCAGTCCCAGGACGCAGCGGAAGAGTCATTACACCCAAAACATATTCCTTTCCCAAGGATCCATGCGAGAGAGAAGACACAAGGATGTGTTAGAGATATACCTCTTTTGCATACTTAGTCATTGAAGCCATGTTGAAGGTGCCCAAGTGTTCGCCCTCTACAAGTATCCACGCGTTGACTGTCTCAACGTTGCTCCCTTCCACGCTTGGTGCTAGCCTCGGGAAGAGAATCTAGCCTTTGTCACTCTCTTCAAATCTTGTGCCACCTCCAAGGTATAGGCGCCAGGAAGAGATGAGGAGGAAGAAGATGCGCCAAGCACTTCCTTCTTCTTCTATGCTTGCGCCACCTTCAAACAAGGTGCACCTATGGCGAGTGGAGGGAGAAGGCTTGCGGCAATAGAAGAGAATGCCACCAAGCACAAGCACCCTTTGCGCCAAGAAGAAAGAGAGAGGAAGAGGAACTTGCTTGCGCCTATGATGGAAGAAAGAGAGCTCCAAGCTCTCAAGTTGTCGCCCCTCTATGCCTTCACACCTCCAAGAGATAAGTCTATCAAAGAGGAAGCGACAAGGGCATATTTTATAGAGATCAAGGGCGGTTTGGGTTAATTAGAAGGTCAATGCGATTTGGGCATAAATCAAGGAACTTGAATAATTAATTATCTTGATTGAATTCTCAATCATAATCAATAAATCCTTGATTACATATGTGCCAAGCAATGCCAGGCAAATGATCGCCATATGCACCCAAAACATAGGGTTCTAATTATTTTAAGTGATTAAATTTAAATCCAATTTGAATCAATCACTTAGGAGATACTAAATATGGCATTAGCGCAAATCCTATTCCAACTAGGAATCTATAAGCGCCTATCCCATTATTTCATCTCCAGTATACCCTTTTAGCCTCTTGGCTTCACATTACAACTTATTAGCAAGCCCCATTAAGCAATGGGCTTGGTCTAAGGTCCATTATGCATGCTAACCATGTAACTGGATCCAATCCAATTTAACCCTGAGTCAAATGAGGCTAACCATGGTTAATTTGGTCCATATGCCAAAAATGAAAGTTGACCCTAATAAGTTTCTTCCATCTCATCAGGCCCATTGGCGCTGATGAAATCTTTCAAACTGATCCAAGTTACCCAATAACTTGATCCTAAGGCTTCTGATTAAAGCAATGTCAAGAGTCTATTGCATGTGACCCCGTAGGATCCATATGACGATAGCAATGATGTAAACATCATAAGTAGTGAGGGGTATCTAGCAACACATCACTACTACCCATGTCATAGGACTTAAGTCATATGGCAACAACTCCTAAACAAGCAACGAGGATTCCCATGCATTATATATATATATATATATATATATATATATATATATATATATATATATATATATATATATATATATATATCCCTTTGCCTGAACTGATATCCTGCCATTGGATTAGTCTCATGTTTATCAATCCATTCTATTGGTCATGATTCAATCAGTGTGGCCACACATTCCTGTCATGCACCAATGAGGTGGGGCGCCCCGAGTGGATATCATACTTCCTCTGAAGGAAGGGGCAAATCCTACTGTTGGTCATCTATGTCTTTACATGACTTATGACATGCCCAATGATAGTCGTTTTAGTCTCCCAATTACGGAGAGACGTAAGACTGCATCAAAGCATATCCATCATCAAATCTAGACATGAAAACCTCAAGTCTAAGGATCAATGCAAACCTCTTGCATGTGAGATTGACTTGTTGACTAGACAAGTCAATCCTCACGGTGGGTCACTCCAGTGCATCCAATGCACCTGTATGTCTGCGTTACTGTGCCCCGCACCTAACCAGCCCATACACCAGTCTCACATGTACCAAAGCTATCCCATATCTGCTAAGGTACCTTGACTAGGGATAGCTTATGAGAATGGATCCAACCAAACTCCTGGGACATTATTTATGCAACTCTATACATCAACGCAGGTATAAAAGTCTGCATAATAACGACCATGCCTTTATAAAGAATAATAGTTCTATCAAAGTACATTCAAACAATGTCTGACCATGTCCATACATTGGTCTGCAGGGCATATACACCAACAAAAGTTTCAAAACATTTAATGATGATAAATATATTGTTAGGTTTAACCAAAGGAAACCTATAATATATTTTGATGTTATAAATATCTGAATCCATAATTGATTGAGCATTTTATGTTTGTGCAGCTATTTCTCTTCATTCGCATGCTTCTTCTCTTACTATGTTCAATGGTTTGAACTTTTCTGAATGGTGCGAACAAGTCAATTTTCACTTAGGTGTTTTGGATCTTGACTTAGCACTATTAGAAGAAAAACCTACTGCCATTACTGATAGGAGTAGTGAGGAAGAAAAGTCAAACTATAAAACATGAGAAAGATCTAACAGATTATGTCTTAGCTTTATGCGAACGACGACTGCCAACAACATTAAGACTACTATTCCACAAATTGAGACTGCTAAAGAGTATCTTAAGCTTGTGGAAGAATGTTTCCGTTCTGCGGATAAATCTCTTGCTGATACATTAATGGCTGAACTCACGACCATGAAGTATGATGGGTCACGTAGTATGCAACAACATGTCCTAGAGATGACTAATATTGCAGCAAAATTAAGGACCTTTGGAATGACAGTTGATGACTCTTTCTTAGTGCAATTCATAATGAACTCGTTGCCTTCTGAGTATGGGCCTTTTCAAATTAACTATAACACTATAAAGGACAAGTGGAATGTTAATGAATTGGCCATTATGCTTACTCAAGAAGAAACAAGACTTAAGAAGCAAGGAGTTCATTCAATTAATCTTATGGGTCAAGGAGCAAGTAAGCCAAGGGCCAAGAAATTTAAGAAGAAAGAACCTGTTAAAGTATCACAGGTTGTGAATGCAAATAAGAAGGAACAAAAGACAAATAAATATCACTTATGTAAAAGGGAGGGACATTATTAGAAAGATTATCTGAAACGAAAAGCTTGGTTCGAAAAGAAAGGTACTTCTGACCTTTTTGTATGTTCTGAACTAAACTTAACTGAAGTTCCTTTTAATTCTTGGTGGCTTGATTCTGGTGCTACAACTCATGTTTCCAATATGATGCAGGGATTCCTTTCAATCCAAACCATAAACCCAACTGAGAACTTCTTATTTATGGGAAATCGAAAGAAGGTCTCAATTGAAGGCATGGGGACTTATGGATTAGTGTTAGATTCTGGCTATCAGTTGGATCTAATGCAAACTCTCTATGTACTTTCAATTTCTAAAAACTTAATTTCAGTTTCAAAACTTGATAAATGTGGGTTTGATTTTGAGTTTGGACATAGATGTTTCAGTTTATTTAAACATAATTCCTGTATTGACTCTGGAATTCTTATTGATGGTTTATATAAATTGAAACTGGATGTCAATTTTTCTGAATCCCTATTTTGTGTTAATCATGCTATCGGATGTAAGCATAGCATAATAAAAGAAAGTTCTACTTTCTTATGGCATAAGCATTTGGTTCATGTATCCAAAGAAAGATTAGAAAGATTAGTAAAAGATGAAAATTCTTCCGGATTTAGATTTTACTGATCTTCATATATGTGTGGATTGCATTAAGAGAAAGCAAACCAAACATAACAAGACAAAAAAGCCACAAGAAGCACTCAGCTCCTTGAAATTATACACACTGATATATGTGGACCTTTTGATACTCCATCTTTTAGTGGAGAGAAATACTTTATCACCTTTATAGATGATTTTTCACGGTATGGATATGTCTATTTGCTTAAAGAAAAATCTCAAGCTGTAAATGCTCTTGAAGTATTTATTAACGAGGTTGAAAGGCAATTAGATATGAAAGTGAAAATCATTAGGTATGATAGAGGTGGTGAGTATTATGGTAAATATGATGAGTTAGGACAATGTCCCGATCCATTTGCTAAACTTCTTGAAAAGCATGGCATATGTGCTCAATACACTATGCTAGGAACACCTCAACAAAATGGTGTTGCTGAAAGGCGTAATAGAACATTAATGGACATGGTTAGGAGTATGATGAATAATTCCTCATTACCCAAAAGCTTGTGGATGTATGCACTTAAAATTACTGTGTATTTGCTGAATAGGATTCCTAGCAAGGCGGTTCCCAAAATACTTTTTGAGTTGTGGACTAGTAGGAAACCTAGTATGAGGCACCTTCATGTTTGGGGATGCCCTGTAGAAGCACGGGTTTATAATCCACATGAAAGAAAATTAGATTCTCGAATTGTTAGTGGTTACTTTATTGGTTATCCAGAGAAATCTAAAGGGTATAGATTTTATTGTCCAAACCATAGTCTAAGAATTGTTGAAACAACTAATGCCAAATTTATTGAAAATGGAGAAGTTAGTGGGAGTGCTGAAAGAAAAATTATGGATATTAATGAAATTAAGATTGATGTTCCATCACCCATAAATGTTCCAATATCCATATCCACATCAAATGTTGCCCCAACATTGGAGGAACAAAATGATGTTGAGCAATATTTGAATGAAGCAGCACCTCATGAAGTAACTAACTTACATCCAACTAAGATAAATGAACCACATGGGATAGCCTTAATTAAACCTGTAAGAATAAGAAGGTCAGCCATTCCTGATGACTATGTGGTTTATTTGCAGGAGTTAGAATTTGATTGTGGCATTAATAAAGATCTTGTTTCTTTTCACAAGCTATAGAAAGTAAAGAGTTTGATAAATGGATTAATGCTATGAAAGATGAGTTAAATTCAATGGCACAAAATAATGTCTGGGATCTCGTTGATTTGCCAGAAGGTTGTAAACGAGTTGGATATAAATGGGTCTTTAAGACCAAACATGACTCGAATGGCAATATAGAACGATATAAAGCCAGACTTGTTACCAAAGGTTATACTCAAAAGAATGACATAGATTATATAGAGACATTTTCTCCCGTCTCGAAGAAAGACTCATTAAGAATAATTATGGCACTTGTGGCTCAGTTTGATTTAGAGTTACATCAAATGGATGTGAAAACAACCTTTCTAAATGGGGATCTTGAAGAAGAAGTTTATATGGATCAACCTGAAGGTTTTACCATTGAAGGAAAAGATCACATGGTATGTAAACTTAAGAAATCAATATATGGACTAAAACAAGCTTCCCGCTAATGGTATATTAAGTTTAATGATACCATAATATCTTTCGGTTTTCAAGAAAACACTATTGATCGGTGTATATATCGAAAGATTAGTGGGAGTAAGTTTATATTTTTAGTTCTATATGTTGACGATATTTTGCTTGCTGCTAATGATTTGGGATTATTGTATGAGACTAAAGATTTTCTCTCTAAGAATTTGGAAATGAAAGATATGGGTGAGGCATCCTATGTGATTGGAATTTCAATATTCCGGAATAGATCACAATGATTGGTAGGATTGTCTTAGAAAGACTATATTAAGAAAATTATTGAGAGATTTCATATGGATAAATGTTCTCCAGGTATTGTTCCAATCTAAAAGGGAGATAAATTTATTCTTATGCAACGTCCAAATAATGATGTAGAACGAAACAAAATGGAATCTATTCCATATTCTTCAGTAGTTGGCAGTTTAATGTATTTACAAACATGTACAAGACCCGATATTAGCTTTGCAGTTGGAATGCTTGGAAGATATCAAAGTAATCCTGGTTTTGACCATTGGAAAGCTGCAAAGAAAGTGATGAGGTATCTTCAAGGAAAGAAAGACTATATGCTCATTTATAGAAGATCTAATCCATTAGAAGTGATTCGGTATTCGGATTCAGATTTTGCTGGATGCATTGACAGTAGAAAGTTAACGTTTGGCTATTTGTTCCTACTAGTAAAAGGAGCAATTTAATGAAAAAGTGCCAAACAATCTATTATTGCTTCATCTACTATGAAGGCAGAGTTTGTAGCTTGCTTTGAGGCTACAATTCATGCATTATGGCTGCGAAACTTTATTTAAGGGCTAGAGGTTGTTGATACTATTTCTAAGCCGATGAAAATTTATTGTGATAATTCTGCAGCAGTTTTCTTCTCCAAGAATGATAAATACTCTAGAGGTGCAAAACATATGGAGTTAAAATATTTTGCTGTGAAAGAAGAAGTTTAGAAACAAAGAGTGTGTATTGAACACATTAAGACAGAACTCATGATTGCCGATCCTTTAACTAAAAAATTAAAACCAAAGACATTTAGATAACATGTTCAAAGAATGGGTCTTGGTTGTATTGATGATTGATAATGATGATGTTTTGACACTCTTGAGCTCAATAAAATGTTTCTAACTTTATTGTTAATTTTTCTTGTTCATTATGTTTGTGTACACCTAATGACATCGAACAAGAAACATGAAATGTCTATGAGACACTAATGTGGACCATTATGTTTTTATATCTCTTATGATGCCTAACTTATTAAATTACAAATGTTGTGGTATATGGAAAGAAGTATATGATACTAAAGTGTACAACAGCCATAACTCGCATTATGTGAATTTATTAAGTTGAGGTATATTATGTTAAGGATATTGATTGGATGTATGCGCGCTTAATGTTTTCACTATTAAATTATGTGTTGGAATATCGGGCCAAGTGGGAGAATGTAAGATTTATGGCCCTCATTAATGGTCATACTAATGTCGTATTTATGACCTTAATAATAGCTATATATCTTTAACGTTAAGATTTATGGCCCTCATTAATGGTCATACTAATGTCATATTTATGACCTTAATAATGGCTATATATCTTTAACGTTAAAATTAATTATCTGTATTTATGGTTCATTTTAAATTCTAACATTAATAGTGAAATTAATGCCATCAATATCATTTATGTAACGTGATAGACGTTACGTTTTAAAAGTAACGGATGTATTAATTGGTCCTCTCTCTATCTCTATAAATATGCAAGAAAGTTAAGACTTTTCCATCGAGACTTGTATTGGAAGAGAGATCAAGCGAGAGAAACCGATTATTGGAGATTCAGCAATTCTTTGACTTTCTTCAATCATGACGTCTTCCGCATTAGGTACATGTTTATATTATTGTTTATTGTGAAGATTATTTATTCGAAGATCCGAAAATTATGAATGTCGATATCATGATAGTTATTCGTATGTTTTTCGTGATGTTGATTTTACGAACTTATGTTGATCTTAAGAACTTACACAACATTGCTGTTCACTTTGTTTGATTGCAAGGCAAGCGAAGGAGGGCTTCTCACTTTGAGGAGAGTGGAGATGAAGGCTGCATTTGGCACGCAACTTTCTCGTCCATTTTTACTGTGCAGCACTTTTCACCATACTACAGTAAAAGCTATAGTACTACTACAGTACCCAAATTCGGTTGCCGATCACAGCGTGAGAATTTCAGATTTTCTGTTACTGTAGTAGTTTTCCGCTAAAATTTGCTATAGTAAAAGCGGGGAAAGCTCTGCCAAACGCAGCCAAAAGAAGTCGCCACCTCTGGTTCTGGCGATTGATGCCACAATTCTAGATAATTCAAAGGATGCATAATGATTCGGGTCGTTTGGCAAAGCTTTTTGGCAGAGCTTTTCCCTTTGCTTTTCAGGTTGATCACTTTTTAACCGTGATTCATTTTCAGCATTTTGGCTACTCTTTTAAGATAAAAGAACTCATGTTCGAAGGGCTCAAACCTCCACACTCTTTAGCATGAGATTTTGAGTCTACGATAGATTCCTTTTTGGCTCTCTCTTCAGGCCTATGTGTTATCCCTAAGAGGCAGAAAAAACTTTTAAACGAAGCACCCAGTTAAAAATGTTAAGCGGTGTCTCAGAATAAAATATAACCCTTTAAATTTAAGGTATAACTTTTTTTTACTCTGTAGCAGTTACAAGTTCTACCTTATTGTTAGGCCTCCGGGCCATAAATTGGGCGTAGCCCAATTCCAGCCCAACTAATGCCTTAGCCCAATAAAACCCAATTGGGTAACGGGTGAAATTCGGGCAGGACCCGATTGGCATTCGAACGTTTGTCGTTCAATTCAACACAGAGGCATGGGCTGATGTGACAATGCGACCTCGGTCCGCGTGCATGGCGTGGGCGGCTGCGCATAGGAAAAAGAAAAAGATGACGCGACATTGTCTTCCTTCACGCGCAGAAAAACACCAAACCGCTCTCCCTCTCTCTGATCTCCGATCATCGTCTTCGTCGGACGTTCGTCGGCGGGATCTTCTAGCCATTCTGGTGGTGTAGGCGGGTGGTGGAACGCCTAGCAGAACCCTCCGTCTCTCCTTTCCTCTATAGATGAGCTCTTCCATCTCCGACGCCGGCGACACTATCAAAGCGCCTCAGAAGGCGGCGACACATCAGCTTCACCGACTCGACGGAGCCGACGGCCAGTGTGATCGCCGAGGTACACCCTTACTGCCTCGTGTTTCTAGCGTTCTTCCCCGGTCGAGCTCACAGCTCCCGGGCGGCTTCCTTCTACGTTTTCGACGGTGATTCATGTGGTGGCCGTGCCTTCTTTCTCTACTCTGCGTGCGAGCCTCCTTCTCTCGGATCGACTGAGCTCCGGCCGCCTGCGCGCGTGAAGTACCGGGCTCGGCGTTCGCCTGCGTGTGGATGAGATCCTTCTGGGTTTCTCGCCTGCGAGCGAGGGGTTCCGCCGGTCGCCTATGGGCGACGTCTGCCGCCCTTCCTCTCCTCCGCCTGCGTGTGGACTCTCTCCCCGGTGGACCCTCGGCCGTCGTCTGCTCTGTCCCCATCGCCTCCATGCAACCTCCAGCTGCTGCTGCCCCTGTGTTCAAGCGGTCAAACATTCCGCGTATATCCCTCCAGCTGCGTTTCGTTCAGCCGTCGCGTCGAGGTGCGGCTAGGCTTCCTTCCTGTCGGACGCAGGCGGCGTCCTCTCTATGGCGGAGTTGTATCGGGGTGGCATGTGCCACCATCTTCCCTTGCACACTATCCAGACGAACTCGCCTCCGTGCGAGTGTGTTCCTTTCCAGCAACGGGCGTCGCCTACGCGCAACCACCACCGGCTGCCGTGGTTGGTTGCCTTCGGGCAAACCTTGCTTTCCCGATCGTTCTCACCTACGTACGAGAGGGACGAGGCCGAAAGCATTTCGTCACCTACGAGTGACGTTGCTTATGGAGCGTCGTCCGGCCTCTTCACCGGTGTGCGAGTGAGGAGCCGGCCGAGTTCTCTCCATCACCAGCGTGTGACGCCGTACAGAAGTCTGTTCGTGATCGCCGAGTGCCGGTTAGATATGTGGACGTGTGGGTGAGTTGGTTACTCCCCTCAGTTCTCTCTCTCTGACACGTGTACATGTCTGGATTATGTGGCGGACCTCGTCCGACGCAGTCGGTTACGGGTGTGTCCCTATTGGGTTCGGGTGAACCCGGTTTGACTCTGCGACACTGGTCTCCAGTGAATCACGAGCGTTGATCCATGTCGTGTTGGAACGGCAGCGATCCTTATCGAGTCCATAGTCGGGCTGGGAGGCGGTCCGAGGGATCAACTCTGCTAGTCACACCCAATCCAGCGGTTTCGACCGTTGGGATACCTGTGTTGACGTATTTGTACTCGAGTCAAGCATTGACTCACGTGGAAATCCAAAGAAAAATATTATCGTAATTCAGGGCGTGACAGCTTAGTATCAGAGCCAGGTTGCTGCGCGTTCGAACTCATACGAGAGTCGTACTTGTGTTTTGTCACAATTTTACTGATGGTACGTAGATGGGATCTACGATGAACTCCAGACTAACGTCCCTCGGGGACATGGCTAGAGATGGGGTTTTGGATCCTTACATCTCAGTGGAGATCATCTCCACGCGGCTCATCTCGGGCGAGCGTCTCGTAGCTTAGGTGACTCGACGCACCGGGGAGCTAGAGGCTTCTCAGGCAGAGGTTGCGATTCTAAAGCGCGGTACGGCGACTTCGATAGCACAGATTTCGGCCAATCCCGGCCAGGGGACCGTCGTGTGATGACTTGTCCTGGAGCTTACCCTTTCGGAGGGGTGCGTTGCTCCATGATATTTGAGGAAAGGTTGGCAGACCTTAAAATTGCTACCCAGGGAGACACAAAATGAGGACGAGTTAGCAGACTCTAAAACTGCTATTTGGGCACAAGAAGAGTGGATGGTCCAACTAAAACAAAAGAGATCCCTCTTCTTGGTCCGACTGCACCAACTTCGCATATAGGGACGCCTTATGTGAGGGAAGCTTGGGAGGACAGCAAGGAAAAATCCTTGAAACCTATCTGGGGTTTCTCGGCATATGGGGACGCCTATATGAGTGGAGGAGGCCCAGGGACAAAAAAAGGTAATTGGGGCGAGCTGAGTAGTCTTCAACGGAGGTGGTATGGGGAGCCTTCGAAGGGGATGAGACTTGGGTGCACCAAGTTACCGTTGGACGAGTCTCCCGGGAACATAGGCAATCCGATTTGATCGGGGTGTTGTAGGACCCCCCCCCCCCCCCCCCCAACTATAATTCCATAGTTAGGTCACACAAAGTGGTTCATCGAGAGCAGCTAAAAGTGTTGGACTTAAAACATCCTCAGCATAGGACCGAGTGAGGTCGGTCGGTGCAATGGACCCCGAGACCTTCGGGGTATCATATGATATGGATATCGTAATCGGCAGTTGGCAGGGCCGCTGCCATGCGAAGATTCTGAATCTTCCAGACTACGAAGCAATCTTTGGCCTCGAACTTTTGGTCAAGGCAGAGATAACTATGAGGTCTTATCTGTGTGAGATACATATATACGATGAGGATTGCCCTTGCCACGAGCCGTGCATTGAGAGCAAGGAGTCAAGGAATGGAAGGAAGAGGGACTCCTAGGGAGTGCACTTGTTGGCGAACGCCTTAGCTGCGGGGTTGCGCCAATGAGATCCGACAGTTCGAATCAAACGATAGGTGATGTGTTGATACAGGATGGGTATCCTATAGCTTTCGATAGTCGAAAGTTAAGTGGGATGGAGCAGAGATACTCTGCGCATGGAGAAAGAGATTGTTGCAGTGTTGCACTGCCTCCGGGTATGGAGAGTACTTCTCCTGGGTATCGCCTTCATGGCTAAAACTGATAAGGTAGTGAATACATATCTCACCACTCGGAAGAGATTGTCGGCCAAACTAGCCCGATGGTAGGAATTCCTAGCAGAATTCTAGTTCCGGTGGGAGCACAAGCCTGGAAAGGCTAAGGTAGTGCCTGATGCACTGAGTAGGCTAAATGCCTTAGTTCGCTTTGCGATCTCCGGAGTGGAAGGAGATCTCCTTACGAGGATAAAAGCAGCAGTTGTGATCGATAAGGAATATCGAAAGTCTATTAAGCAGACCAAGTCGGGTACAACCCGATGATAGTATTTGGGCAAACAGAGTGGGTTAATGTCCTCACGGAGGACTGCATTTGTCATTTTTGTTGACTGCGAGTCAAAGGACTGGGTGAAGTGGATTGATTTGGCTTAATTTGCCTATAATCTCCACAGATCGTCGTCCATGGGGCACGGCCCTTTTTAGCTTGTGTTAGGGAGACAATCCCTAACTTCGGTTGATATTATGACAAGGACCTCCGAAGGGGGGGATGTCCTGCTATTCTACGGGTAGTTAATGAGCGAGTGGAGTCGCTCTAGGAGGCTAGAGACAGCATCGAGGTAGCCGTGAGACGAATGCAACCATATGCATATCGTCGACATCAGGATGAAACGACATCCGACGTTCCATGTGAGCTTCCTAAAGAGGTTTTATAAGGATCCGAGGGATCCAGCTCGATCACAATCGCTTCATGTGCCTCCGACGGTTCGAACGGAGTTCGACCAGAGGACCGAAAGGATCCTAGATCATCGAGTTTTGGGACATAGCAGGATGAACCGACGAATAGATTTCCTTGTTCGATGGGAAGGTTCTCCAATGGAAGAAGTTACATGGTATAAGGCGTCTGAACTGTGGTAGTTCGAGGACTAGATCCGACGTTACTTTGAGCTGTCGAGGGCGACGACTCGCTCCAGAGGGGGAAAATGTTAGGCCTCCGGGCCGTAAATTGGGCGTGGCCCAATTCCAGCCCAACTAATGCCTTAGCCCAATAAAACCCAATCGGGTAACGGGCGAAATTCGGGCGAGACCCGATTGGCATTCGAACATTTGTCGTTCGTTTCAACACAGAGGCGTGGGTTGTTGTGACAATGCGCCTCAGTCCACGTGCATGGCGTGGGCGACTGCGCGTAGGAAAAAGAAAAACACGACCTCGGCGTCGTCTTCCTTTATGCGCGGAAAAACACCTTACCGCTCTCCCTCTCTCCGATCTCTGATCGTCGTCTTCGTCGGACGTTCATCGGCGGGATCTTCTAGCCGTTCCGGTGGTGTGGGCGGGTGGCGGAATGCCTAGTAGAACTCTGCATCTCTCCTTTCCTCTGTCGACGAGCTCTTCCATCTCCGACGCCGGTGACACTGTCAGAGCACCTCGGAAGCTGGCCACACATTAGCTTCACCGACTCGACGGAGCCGGCGGCCAGTGTGATCGCCGAGGTACACCCTTACTGCCTCGTGTTTCCGGCGTTCTTCCCCGGTCGAGCTCACGGCTCCCGAGCGGCTTCCTTCTATGTTTCCGACTGTGATTCGTGGGGTGGCCATTGCATTCTTTCTCTGCTCTGTGTGCGAGCCTCCTTCTCTCGGATCGACCGAGCTCCGGCCGCCTGCGCGCGTGAAGTACCGGGCTCGGTGTTCGCCTGCGTGCGTACGAGATCCTTCTGGGATTCTCACCTGCAAGAGAGGGGTTCCTCCGGTTGCCTGTGGGCGACGTCTGCCGCCCTTCCTCTCCTCCACCTGCGTGCGGACTCTCTCCCCGGTGGACCCTTGGTCGTCGTCTGCTCCGCCCCTGTCGCCTCTGTACGACCTCCAGCTGCTACTGCCCCTATGTTCAAGCGGTCGAACGTTCCGCGTATATCCCTCCAGCTGCGTTTCGTTCAGGCAATGCGTGGAGGTGCTGCTAGGCTTCCTTCCCGTCGGATGTAGGCGGCGTCCTCTCTACGGCGGAGTTGGGTGGCATGCGCCACCTTCTTCCCCTGCACGCTATCTGTGCAAGTGCGTTCCTTTCCAGCAACGGGCGTCGCCTACACACAACCGCCACCGGCTGCCATGGTTGGTTGCCTTCGGGCGAACCTGTTGGGAATCCCCGGGCTATAAGAAAACGAAAACAGCGGAAGCGAGCCCAAAACGAGATTCCTAATTCAACAAGGACCGTCTTACGAAGAATACAAGGGATGTGATAAGGGCAGTACCTTATCAAGCAACTTTTAGAAGCGGCCGATGATGAAGACGCGCAAGGGCCCGTCCTCTGCAATCGCGTACACACGGACTCCTCGAATCCTCTCCAATCTCCACGCTGGGTGCTAGCCCCGGAAGATGAGATCCACACCTCTAGCCTTCTCAACTTGCGCCACTACCAAGGAGAAGAAGGGATGTTGGCGACAAGGAGTGGGCAGCTTATAAGTGATTTTTACACCATGTTTTTGCCTATATTTTATGCTATATTTTGGGTTTATTTGCATGATTTTGTGCTATTTTTGGTGTTTTTACTTTACTTTGCACAGAATCTTCACTTTTCTTGGTTTTATTGAAAATGTAGGTAAAAAGGAACAAAATGATAGATTTTGCGAGTTTTGAAGCCAAAGCCTGATTCCCGTGGAGATCACGAGTCTAGATATCAAATTTGGGGCAAAAACGGTGAAAGACGAAATAATTACGGCTTTGGCCGTAATTAAGGAAGCAGCCGTAAAAGCGACGACGAGCGGAGGAGAAAATTGGCTAAGTGTCGGAGTGACCAGAGACTTTCACGGGTGAAGCCGTAATTCCATCACAGACCGTGAAACTCTCTGTGACCAAAGGCATTGTACACAGAGACATTTACGGCTTCAGCCGTAATTTCATCACCGACCGTAAAAATTTTCGCCCGACGTGTTTCTCACCCGATTTGACTCCAAACCGAACCAGAATTGAACCAAACTCTCCAAAAACCTTCCTAGACCAGTTCTATACTGATTAGACTATAAAAGGAAAGGTTTTGGAATGGTTTAGAGGGCTTATAGGCATGAAAATGAACGGCTATAGCGGCGGCGGCGGAAATCAGTTTTAGGGCAAAATGACGGCGAGAGATCACGCAAAAGAAGAGATTTGACGCTTCATTTTCATCACCAGATCAAGGGGAAGAGTTCTAATTTTTATCCTAGTGTCTTTTTACATCACTTTTGAGAGATTACATGTTGAATTCATCAATGAACATGCTGTTTGCTTTGAACATGAACGTGTAAACTATTCTTTGGGATTTGGGGAATAGCCCGTTGACGATTTATGGATTGAATATATTGTTTTAGATCTTTTATATGAATTTTATAGATTTGATTTGATTGGAATTATGTTATTCCGTAATTTACCCTGATCAAGTAACTTTACGTCTTAGACGTTGAGAGAAGGACCGGGAGGTGAATCGCAATGTCGGATCTATTCTAGTCAAACCTACGAATCCGATCACAGGAGTAGTTCGGATTCGTTTGAAGGATTTACATGGTTTTTCATAGAACTTAAAGGGTCTAACTATGTTAACTGTCATGAGAGTAGGGAGTTAGCATAGTTAGATACCGGATTACGCTTCGGGAGAAGGTAATCTATACCTTAGGAAAAATCCCTTTCAAAACTATATTTTTCTATTCAAGGATCTATTTTCATTAAATTCATATTTGTCAACGTTATGAAACCCTGAATCTTGAATTTATCCAAATTGATTTTTGCCAAAACACTATATCTGTTTCTTTTTATCGTACTTAGAAGTTCTCAAAAATAAAAATCACTATTTGATTCGTCTAGATATAGATCGACCGTGTACTCGGTACTTGACCGCTTGATCCTCGTGAGATCAATAATCTTTTATTACTTTGATAAAAATCCATGCACTTGCGGATCGCTATCAAGTTTTTGGCGCCGTTGCCGGGGATCAGGCTAGTCAATATTGATTTAATCGTGAGATTTATAGACTAGGCATTTTGTTTTTATTATTTATTTATTTTTATTTTTGTTTTTATTTTTGTTTTTATTTTATTTGTTTTATTTGTTTTTGTTTTCATTTTTTTATTTTTATTTATTTTTCACATTTGTTTTTATATAGGTAGTTTTTTTTTTCTCTTTTTGGATTAACACGTTGTGTGTGTAGGAGAACTGAAAAATCACTTGTCTACATATTTTGCATTTCCTATTCTACATTATATATTTTTGAATTTATTGCATAAATTGAAAAGAATAATGTTTAACCAATGTCAATGGACAAATCAGGGATATGTGCCACCTGTAAAGACTAGAGAATATGTGCCGCTAGTTGCATTTCAATCACGTGCAGCAAGGGTAAATTATTTTTCCCAACACACTGAATATTTAAGAATGAAATCTTATGTTACTTGTGATATTTGTGAAAGTTATTATCATTATCCTTCTGAGTGCCAATTTGGAAATCCTACTAGTTCTAATTTATCATGGTACCAAGATGATCAGTATAATTCTAGATGGAAAAATCACCAAACTTCTTTTTATGAGGATTTCTCGAATAATATTTCAGAACCACACTTTGAGGAATCTGAAGAATCTATGCTAGAATCCATGCTTGAAAGAATTATGACAAATCAAAGTAAAAAACTTGATGATCTTAGTGGGATGATTGTTCAGCTTACTTCTCAAGTAGAATCTATATGTGCTAATACTAAAATGTTAGAAACCCAGATAGCACAGTAAACTTATATACTTGAGTTTGATTTGGAAATTGAAGATATTCATAGTATGATTGATGGCACTGATAAAAATGACATAAAGGAATAAATCCATGATGAATCTAAGAATTTTGTAGAGTTAGATCAATCATTAGTCATGACTCCTGATTGTAATTTACCTTATGCAAATTTTATGGATTCTGCAAATTTTGATGATTGTGATTTACCTTCTTCGAATTTTGATGATTGTGATTTACCTTCCTCAAATTTTGATGATTTGGATGATTATGATTTACCCTCCTCTGCAATTCACCAACCATCTAGTCCCCTCTCACATAATGAAGTGTCTTGCAACACAAATACTTGGGACATGTTTGAAGAGATATATTAATTTTTTGAGTCTTGTGAGAAGAAGGATGATGAATTTAAAGATCCTCAATAAAGAACTAATGATATAGATGGGGATGAAATTGACAGTGTTAAGATGAATTGCCCCATTGAAGAGAAAGAAATTGAGGAAAATTATGAGGAAGAGGATCTTATGCATATTGTACCATCAATTCTTATTCTCCAAGAAAATCCATTAGAAATTTGCATGATTAATGATGAAGGAGATAATTTTAAGGATAATGATGATGAAGTGATTGAAATATTTTTTGAATCAAATTCAAGCACAGGTGGTACTGAAGAAATGATAGCACAAGAGATTCTTGATTTCATTAGCATTGAGGTAACTGAAAAACCAAAAATAAAATTTGAAAACTTCTTGATAAATCCAAGGTATGAGATTTTTGATTTTAATTCCAGTCTTCTTCCAATTGCTGATATAAATCTAAAGGAAGAATGCATGATTTTACTCTTGGATAAATATAGAAAAATTATTGATTATTCTTTGCATGATTTTAACTTTTATTTTTGTATGCATGTACTGGATACTGCAACATGGATCCACCTACTTAACTGGATATATTTGGTGGACACACTCTTGAGACAGAGGAAAAGGAAAAGACTACATGCTCTCTACTATGGCACAGATTCACCAACTCCACCACGACATGAAGCCATGGTCAAGCTAATGACCTTAAACAAGCGTTTCCTGGGTGGCAACCCAGAGACTTTGAACTTTATTCATTCCAGCAGTTTTAGTTTCAAGTTTTCTTTATAAAATTTATTTTCTTTTAATTTTTAGGAATTTTTGCAGCATGTATTGATGAATTTTTATTGATGAAAATCTTTTAATAGGTTGTTTTGATTGCAGGAATTTTTTTTTTGAGAATTTTTATTTGAAAGAAAGGTGATCAACAAGATGTTCACGGGTGCAGCCGTGAATCATGTACCAACCGTGATGACGACATTTTCTTTGTGAGTGTGGTAGATATGATTTTGATAGTGAAACATGATGATATTTAATGTTTGAAACTTGTTTACATTGTAAAATATGATTATCTTTGATGTGACATAGTTTCTAGATTTTTCTAGGTCATGTTTTCATTTTTATTGATATGATTATATAGGTTTTTGCCAACATTTTTAAAGGGGATTTTTGCAATATTTTTTCTGAAATCTATCATTCATTGATTTTAATGTTCATGTATATGCAACAATTTAAGTCTAGGGTGTCCTTCATGATATGCTTATTCTTCAGAGCTTTATAAATATGTATTTTGAATGTTTATGATTGTTAAGGATGATCAAATTTGTTTTACCCTTGATTTTGGACTTAGGAAACATTTTGAGTGATTGATTTGATAACTTAGGGAATTTTTACAATTTCATGTAGACTTAAATTATTGAGTAAATTCAATAATGGTATTGATAAAATACATATGTGAATTGTTATATGTTTAAACAACACGTGCATAGTATCTTTATACTTGAAGTTTAATTTATCTATTTTATGTTTGATGGAAATTTTTATGAATAGAAATTTGGTGATTCACCTTTTTAAATTGAGATTTGCTCCAACTCCTTTAGTTGAGAAATCTAAAGTCATGAGTTATATTATACCACGAGTTGGTATACTTTAAATCTGTTGCGATCAAGTATCAACAACGATTTAAGTACCATGCCACTGACCGGCTTTCTCCAGAAAAAGAAAAAGAAAAAAAAAAAGGAAAAGACTCCTCTACTTGGCACTGTTAAATTTGACAGTGGTACCTAAGACATGAGTTGAAGTCTAATAAAAAAAAAAAGAGGATGAAAATGGAGAAAAAGAGAAAGCTGTAGGCCAAGTGGACAACTCCGCTGACTTTCATGATTGAGACTATGAGTTATGTTATACTACTTTGTAGTATACTTTAACTTGTTATGATGCTGACAGTAAACCGCATATAACAGTTTAAAGACCAAATTGCTTTAAAAGTCTCTTATCTTTAACATCACTGAAATTCTTGAAGTATAAATTTTATCTGTTAAGTGAAATGGATTTATTAAAATGAGAGTATTTGATATTTAGTGTGTGAAGAATGAATATTATGACATGAATTGTGAATTTTATCTTTCTTGGATTGTAACCTCTTGGAATTTATCTCTATTATGATTTTTCTTGAATTACTTGAGTTTGAAAGATTGATTACCTAATTTGTGGACTGAGGATATTATTAGGGGCAAAAACAATTGAAAAATCCTTATCTTTACATTCTTTATACATATCAGAGTATTGCTTGAGGACAAGCAAAATTCTAAGTCTAGGGTTATTTGATAAGTGATTTTTACACCATGTTTTTGCCTATATTTTATGCTATATTTTGGGCTTATTTGCATGATTTTGTGCTATTTTTGGTGTTTTTACTTTACTTTGCACAGAATCCTCACTTTTCTTGGTTTTATTGAAAATGTACGTAAAAAGGCACAAAAATGGTAGATTTTGCGAGTTTTGAAGCCAAAGCATGATTTCCAAGGAGATCACGGGTCTAGATATCAAATTTGGGACGAAAACAGTGAAAGACGAAATAATTACGGCCTTGGCCGTAATTATGGAAGCAGCCGTAAAAGCGACGACGAGCGGAGGAGAAAATCGTCTAAGTGTCGGAGTGAGTAGAGACTTTTACGGGTGAAGCCATAATTCCATCACGGACCGTGAAACTCTCTGTGACCGAAGGCATTGTACACAGAGACATTTATGGCTTCAGCCATAATTTCATCACCGACCGTTAAAGTTTTTGCCCGACGTGTTTCGCACCCGATTCGACTCCAAACCGAACCAGAATTGAACCAAACTCTCCAGAAACCTTCCTAGACCAGTTCTATACTGATTAGACTATAAAAGGAAAGGTTTTGGAAGGGTTTCGAGGGCTTCTAGGCACGAAAACGAACGGCTGTAGTGGCGGCGGCGGAAATCGGTTTTAGGGCAAAACGACGGCGAGAGATCACGCAAAGGAAGAGATTTGACGCTTCATCTTCATCACCGGATCAAGGGGAAGAGTTCTAATTTCTATCCTAGTGTCTTTTTGCATCACTTTTGAGAGATTACATGTTGAATTCATCGATGAACATGCTGTTTGCTTTGAACATGAACGTGTAAACTATTCTTTGGGATTTGGGGAATAGCCCGTTGACGATTTATGGATTGAATATATTGTTTTAGATCTTTTACATGAATTTTATAGATTTGATTTGAATAGAATTGTGTTATTCCGTAATTTACCCTGATCAAGTAACTTTACGTGTTAGACGTTGCGAGAAGGACCGGGAGGTGAATCGCAATGTCGGATCTATTCTAGTCAAACCTATGAATCCGATGACGGGAGTAGTTCGGATTCGTTTGAAGGATTTACATGTTTTTTCATAGAACTTAAAGGGTCTAACTATGTTAACTATCACGAGAGTAGGGAGTTAGCATAGTTAGATACCGGATTACCCTTCGGGAGAAGGTAATCTGTACCTTAGGAAAAATCCCTTTCAAAACTATATTTTTCTATTCAAGGATCTATTTTCATTAAATTCATATTTGTCAACGTGATGAAACCCTGAATCTTGAATTTATCCAAATTGATTTTTGCCAAAACATTATATCTGTTTCTTTTTATCGTACTTAGAAGTTCTCAAAAACAAAAATCACGATTTAATTCGTCTAGATATAGATCGACCGTGTAATCGGTACTTGACCGTCTGATCATCGTGGGATCGATAATCTTTTATTACTTCGATAAAAATCCATGCACTTACAGATCGCTATCAGTAGCACTACCACTTGTCCCAACCTTTGATACCGACAAACTTTTACTGTCGTCACCTCCTAGACCCTCACGCCAAGGAGCAGAGGGGAGGCGACAACTAGAGACAAGAGAAGAGTCTGGTACAAAAGAATCTCCCAGGTGGGCCTCTCTATTTATAATAGCAGTGCCAGACGCACACTAGAGATACTTCCCATGTGGGATAATGAGCATAGGCGCCTATTCACAATTACGCGTCATGGGTTCGAATCCCCGTATACGCAATTAATTGTAAATGTGCCCAAGCATAGGCGCCTACTCACAATTAAGCATCATAGGATCGAATCCCCGCAGACGCAATTAATTATAATTTGTGCCCAGGCTTATTAATTAGCCAAGAGAAAAATTCTCTTGCCAATTAATAAATTTATTTTATTCATGTGACTAAAGTGTCAAGCCCAAACTTGCACCCAGACCCTTGTTTGACTCATTTTGATAACATAGGTCAACAGAGGTCAAACGTGGTCCACTAGAGTCAACCAGTGGTCAGACATGAACTAAAATAAAATATCATCTCTCTATAAAAGTCTCAATGCATCAGTTCCCCAAAAGATCTGAATCACACAATGATTCGATCAGAGGCTAAACGATCAGTATGAGAACTCGAGTGTCTAGGTGTGCGACCCTGTAGGTTCTTCAGACATTGGCAGTGATGACTAAATCATCACAAGCAATGAGTGGCACCTAGCAGTACATCATTGCTACCCAAGTCATCAGAATGGTGTCATCATCGACATCCCCTAAAACTGCGACAAAGTACAAGTGCAGCCTTGTCCTTTTGCCAACTGATGTCCAGATTGGGCAAGTGTGTCACACTTGTTAATCCCAATAATATGGCATGACTAAATCAGGTTCTCACCTGGGTATGGCTATACACTTTTAGTCATCCATATAGGGCGCCATGGACAATCAAGCTTCCCCGTAAGGAAGGGGCAAATCCTCTATTGGCACATTGAATCCCTCATGTAGGTTATGACATACCCAATGACAACCGTTATGACTTCCCTTTTACAGCGAAGTGTTAGGTTGCATCAAAGTACATCAATCACTATATAGAGATACCAATGCCCTCAAGTCTAGGACAAGCACAACTCTGTCATTGTGACATTCATCTCGTGACACTGAGATGAATCCTCACGGCGGGTCGATCCAGTATATCTCCCTTGATATACCCATATGCCTGCGTTAGCAACCCGTGCTCAACCAACGCATATACTAGTCTCAAGCGAATCATAGCTGTCCCATATCCACCATGATTCTCGACCAGGGATAAACACAGAGACTAGATAAAATCTATCTCTTAGGGACATTGTATATGCAAATGTACATATGCGCAGATATACAAACTTGCATGACAACGACAATGCCAGGATAACTCATCTATCAACTAGATGTGATACACATATCCCAATGGACCATCCTGAGGTCCTAGGGCATAAACACTAACAATCTTCCACTTGCACTAGGACCTTGCATTGAGCAACCTCAACACCGTGTCCTAAGCACGACTTGCCACGCTCCTGCTGCGCCAGAGCATCGATCTATGGGCCTATCACGATTGTATCAGTGTTCATATCTGCTATATATCAAGTATCTCTGTCCCCAAGATAAGATATAAGCATCTGAGTATGCCTGCGAGGTTCAACAAAGAACTCCCACTACTTCCCAAAAGTACTTGCATACTCTGCTTTCAAGTAGCCTGATCTGAAGCTCCCAAAGCTTTTAGCACCACTACAGGAACAACTAGACTGTCATTGGTCTGACTGGAACAAGATGCCAAGTGAATCCACTAAGCTTTTCCTGTCATTACTGACCAAGAACCCCCTTTTAGTTCTACATAGAACCAAAGTGTGTTCTTCATTCCTTATCTAGTGCCATGCACCTGGATTGAACCTAGTATCGATTGGTTATGCTCTAGGTACAAACCACATCTGGTCTATAACATACCATCATCGATGTATGTTATCTGACTTAGCATTTAGAGTTTCTTTGACTTATCCAAAAAAACTCTCACACCTACCCCATAGGTGATGTTCACTAAGTCATTCATCACAAGACATTTCTCAATCATCTATTCACCAAGTGAAGGATCAGGATATCGTCTTTGATGATCTATATGTCCCCAACATACAAGACCAGAGATGTCATCAAGCTCCCACTGAACTCAGGTACTATAAGGTGAAGATTCTTTGTCCAAGTTAGGAGTTACCCATAACACTGGCACACATGAATTGATTCAGCCTTTTTCCCATACTTTCTGAACCTAGGTTGCCCCACAACCTATATACGAGGCTCAGATTCCATCTCATCTTTGACCATCTGTGCTAGTTGGCTGACCTTGGACTGAATCCAAGTCATAATTTCCTCCCACTTGCCATTTTCAAGGAAATACATTTCCAAGAAAGCTAGCATCAAGAGCAACAATCGCTTGTTCTCCTGTGGGTCTATAGAAATTAGTATCCCTAAGTCATCTTAGGATACTCTACCTACACTTATCAAATCTTGAATCTATGTCACTAGATTCAGATGTTTGACCCCCAAAGTCTCACATCTATAGATCCTGAAAATTAGTCATGTCATCTCCTTTCCTAGAGATACATTTAAGATGAAATAGTTCAGTGTCGAAGAAACTATCAGCATAACCTCAGCAGAGATATGGTTGACTTTCAATTCCTCCCACTAAAACCACCTTCCAAGGTGTTCTTCAGGAGTTATGAGCTATGAGCAGACCTCATACTCAATATGATAGTCACTTGTGGCTCAAGTACTCTTCATCCAACCTGGACTAAAGATCATTTATGAATTTTGATAAGCTGGTTCCATAAATATTTTGGTAATTTCACGAATTCCTATCTTTTGACCTTTCCACTTCACCTCACTTGGTGAAAAACATTTATCATCAAACAAGTCTTTGCCCATCTATCACATCTCGAAAGAGGTTAAGATAGTCAATCTCCTAGAAGGAGTTCGAATCCAAGAATTCATGTGCATGAAGTCAGTGGATGCATCACTTGTTTATGATAAAATGTTTGGGTCAGAAGATTGGCATTCAATTTGAACCACTTATTTAATTCAAGTTATTTTATTACCTCATTATTTTTGCACATTGTAATGACAAAAGATTTGCAAATGAAAAGAATAATAAATTCCTTTATTCCAAATATCTCTATTCCCAAGGAATAGATACAATGTCAATTACATGTTTGCAAAAATAAAACAATCCTATCAACGACAAAAGAAAAAAAATAGCTCGGCAGCATCAATGCTCCAGCAGGATCTTCTTACTGTCATCAATGTCCTATTTCTCTGGAGCTCCTGCATATTTTTGCAAATATCAGTCTCACCATGCGGTATAGAATACCCATGTACGGAAATAGACAATATAGGATTTGGTAATAAAATTACCTGAGCCTGAAGACGAAGGGTTACTTCTCTTCATCTCTTTCTAAGGATGTTTGCAGTCTTTGCGCCAATGGCCCTCCTGGCCACAATTGAAGCACTTGTTCTCCCTCACCCTGCCTTTCTTCACTGCCTTGGCCTTGGACTTGCCCTTACCCCTTTTCCGCTTCTTACTGTCCTTGGAGACTATAAGAACGGACTTGGGTTTGGACCTAACCATTTCCTTCTCGATCGCTTCCAGCAGTTTTAGCAGCTCCTCGTGAGTATAAGCTGTTTTGTTCATATTGAAGTTAATGATAAAAGAGCTATAACTCAGAGGCAGCGACTGCAGGATAAGGTCCGTAGCCACATCCTGATCCATCGGGTGTCCTAGTCTAGTGAGATGCGATAAGTACTGATAGCAATAGCAAGCGCACGGTTTTTATCGTGTAGTAAAAATATCGTTCCCACGAGGACTAGTGTCAAGTACCAACTAATTGTACAATCAATAGCTAAATGATTGAAGGTCTCAGATGGTGTCGCAATTCAAAGTAAAAACGTAATGAAACGAAACTCGTAACGATGAGAGAGAAATCGGGATATCGGGTTTCACCACGTCTTTGAACTTATAAGCGTAATGAAAAGTACTACTTTCATAATCTTTAGAAAACCAAGGATGTGTCCTCTTGAGCCGTGCCCCTCTCGGATGCGCAACTCAACAACTGAGTTAGTCTCCTACTCTTGTAGTGGACAACTCCACAATCTTCTTAGTTAGTCTCCTACTCTCGCGGTGGTCTAAGCAGAGGTAGATCGTGTGAAACAGGATACCAAGATTCCCCAAGTGGACTCTACGACTCTCGTAATAGAGGACACAAGATTGATCAAGGAGAATGTGTTGATTGTGATTCACCTCTCAGTTGTTACCACAATCAACTAACGCGCGAAAACCGATCCGGCCGAAAATCGATAAACACGAATGAATATACCAAGATCAAATGGATTCGAAAGATACAACCAAAAGCAGTTCTTAACATTAAGACTTATAAATTAAAAAGTCGGGCTATGCCCAAATCCCGATCGAGGTTTTTACACTAATACATACATGGTTAATAATAACAACAAGCCTTCTAATTAAAAGTAAGGAAACAGAACAAGGTAAAGATGGGAAAAGAATCTAGACAAACTCCTTTCTCTCCTCCTCAAAGAATCCTTCTTCTCCTTGGAATTACTTGCGTTCTTGCGACCAAGCCTTGGTTCTCGAGCGTAATCCTCCTCTCTTCCCTTGCAGCCCCGGCTGGGTGCTCCGCCCCGGGCCTCTTGGTGCCTCTGGACCCCCCTGGATTCGGTAATCTTGAGTCCTTTATATAGAAAACCTGGTGCCTCTTCGTATTCCGCATTAAATTCAGAATAAATTCTGAATTAAACTCTAGATTAAATCCCCATTATGGCGTGTCTCTTCACATTCTGCATTAAATCTCATCCATTAATTGCATGACTCTTCAAATTCTCAACTTAATTCTCATCCATTATGAGTCTTGATGGTTAATAAATAAACTCCGCATTTATGACTTGTAACGAAAATTCATTAATTGCAGCCTCATTAAATCTCGTAACCTTCAGACGATTAATGCTCATTTAATCCACGACGGCCGGTAATAAATTCTGGCGGCTACAGATAAACTCTTGCGCCGGATGCGAGATTTCCGTCGAGAGGCAAACCACGGCCATGCCCGTAATTTTCTTATCGAGGGCGTCTTTATCCAAAAAGTATCGTCGAAGAATTTATGATCGCGTCTGCCTATGCTCGTATAGAAATAGGTCCTTCGTATAGCCTGTCAGAGAATTACGGTCGTGATGTAGATTATGGCCTCAGCCGTAATTTTTGAAGTTACTCCCGTTCGCAACCAAACTTCTTGTCGAGATTCCTAATTCACTTAGATATGTAAATGTACATCCATGTAGCTCCAAAAGTGAGTGAATTGACCTGTATTTAAGCAAACACGACAAGTAGTGAAGCTTCTGAAGAAAGTTAATGAAATAAGCTGGAAAGAGATGTAAAAGCATGAAAATAGGTCTCGTTTTACAGGTAAATATAGGTCATAAAGACTATATAAATACGAGACATCAAAATCTTCCAGACTTAAATCATTGCTTGTCCTCAAGCATAGAAAGATAAAAGTGGTAGTCAGAAAAGGTGAAATCAAGTCAAGCTTGTAAAATGAAATCATCTGTGCGGAGTTAGGGGATTCAATGAAATCATTATGAACAAACCTGCGAAATCAAGTCAAGCTTGTCCAAGGGAGATATCATTATGAACAAACCTCAGCAAGTTAGGGGATTCAATGAAATCATCTATCTTCAAGAATAAAGGTGTGAAGATCCAAAAACCGAAGTTAGATAAGGCTTACTTCCATGAGTTGCAATAATCTTCTGTGCGGAGTATGCACTCTGTTCAAACCTGATTCAACCAAAGATACAAGTTGGAAAAAAAAACCAAGGCACTCTTTATTTTTGTGTTACATTCATCCTCTCTTTTTTTTCTCTTTTGTTATTTGACTTCAACTCATGTCTTCGGTACCACTGCCAATTTTTCGCAGTGCCAAGTAGAGAAGTCTTATTATTTTTTTCGTAGACTTCAACTCATATCTTCGGTACCACTACCAATTTTTCGCAATGCCAAGTAGAGGAGCCTTTTTTTTGTCAGAGGAGATAACAACCATCAGATAAGTGCTTTGATCAGAACCAACAAGTAATAAAGTGAATCAAATAGATAGAGGTACATACTTCCACAGAGAGATCAAAGCATTACTTTGAAAGTAAGAACCTTAATAAAAAATCAGATATATTACTCCACAGTTTTTTCCATCAAATAGGAATCAAATGAATTACCTAACTTTGAACTAAGATTTAGAGCATAATAATAATATCCCATGGATTCAATATGAAATAAGAAGCTATCATAATTTCCAAAAATCAGAAATAATATCATCAAAAATAACATCACCACTTGTCTTCATCACACATATGAAATGTATCATCAAAGCACAAAGCATAAGTATTGTGGTACTACATATCATGTTTCGAAAATGAACCCAACCCACAATCTCCCAGACTTAAATTATGCATAGTCCCTATGCATAGCATGTAAAGAACAGAAAATTTGGAGAAATGGGATGCAATACTCACAAGATTAGTCAGAGTCATTTGGAGAAGCAAGTCGGCGGAAAGGAGCAGTAGGTATGTGCATGTAGATTGTCGGGCTCCGATCTTTCGTCTAGGGGCCATGGCAGCAGCAGCAGTTGAAAGTTGATATGAAGGGAAAGTAGTAGCAGGAATCATACCAAAATTTGTCGTAAGTAGATGACGAGCAGACCAGATTCAAGTCTCGGAATAATTGATGAAGCACGTTGATAGCAGTAATGGCGTAGATCAACAATAGGAGTCTCGTCAGATGATTTCAGTAGGAGATCAGAAAGTCTTGGAATCCATGAAGAGAAGACAATGCCTCTTCCTGAGTCACAGGTGGTCGTGATGATATCAGCGGCAGGCACTAGGTGGTCGGCGCTCGTGAAGATAGCAATAATTGTCAGAAAAAGTAGTCCCCGTGGTTGAGCAAGCAGAGTTCTAGTCGTTTCCTGCCATCATCAGCGGCAAAGAAATTGTAGAAGAGCTTAGCAGCAGAGGCTGTGATGGAAGGAGCGATAACTTCAAGAAGAAAAATCAATAGCCAACACCCGCAAGTGATACAAGAAGCGCCGAACTGCTGGAGGTGGAGAAGAAGAATAATTCTCGATAGATGAAATCAAAGAGATTCTATGGCAGAATCAACTAAGGGTGTCTCGGCAGAATTAGCGAAGGGTGTCTGCACGTGGTCATCGATAGTCGCCAAGAACAGAGAAGATCTTGTGAACAAGCGGAAGAAAGAGGTAGAGAAGAAATCGCCCTTTAATAGAATAGCGAACCCGGGAATTGGAAGCAGCAGAGGCTTGATTGGCGAATGAAAGAGGTGGTGCTGAGCTGCTGGATGAATTAATCCTTTGTTGTGGCCGAGTTATGTCGCCAAAAGAAGTCATTTACAGAAGGGAAATTGACGCTGCATTAATCACTTGACGCGTGAAGATTGGAAGAGGCAGCGCTACTTTGGTGAAGATTGTTAATCACTTGACGCGGCTGATTAGTGACACTTGAAGGAGCAGGTGTGGAGAGGAGTCGTCGCCTCCATTAATCCAAGGAAACCGGCGAACAGGGAATGGTTGAAGATATAGGAGGGCGGCGGTGTTTCGGTTGAATCTGGAGAGGTCGGCGATGATTTCCGTGGTGGCTAGAGGAGTAATGGATTGAAGATACAGGAGGGCGGTGGTGTTTCAGTTTGGAGTGAGCGACTGCGTCCCGTAATAAATCCTGGAGATCTGGCGAACCGAAGAGGTGCGTCTTCTTCCGTTGAGGATTGTTGAAGGTCGGCGGCAAGTTAAAATCAGATTGATGATGGGTGGCGTTGACGGATAACTTCTCCAGTAGATCACTCAGCGAAGCTTGGTGAAAACTATCGCCGATTTCCGTTGAAGCTTGAGACAGGGGCGGCGACAATTTGAAGTCAAATTAATAGAGGCAAATGCTGGATTCCGTTGTGGATTAAGGAACAGGGCGGTGCTCGACGTCGATAGCAGGTGTCTGTCAGCGGATAGTGGCAGCAGTGGGCTATCATGGAAGTCAGCGCAGGTTTTGATTAGGTCAGCGTGAATGAGAATGATGCCGAGACTTCAATCTGCCTTAAATCCCAAACCAAAGTCAACATGTGAGGTCAACCCCAAATCGAACGCCAGCCACCATAAGTGTCCAATACTACAAGATTGCCACCAACAAATTAATCCATGCTTTACAATCCGTGCACATGCATAATAAAGCCCTTGGCTCCCCTATTTTCTTTAGTTAGTTATGGCTGTAATGGATATTAAGGCCGTAGCTGTAAACTGAAATTTTTTTTTTGTTTTGTTTTTTTTTCTGCAAAGTAAATAACACACATTAGAAAAAAAAATAAAATAACATAAAGATAAAGATAAAATGAAGCACTTGGGTTGCCTCCCAAGAAGCGCTAATTTAAGGTCATCAGCTTGACCAATGCCAAAGTGTTATGGCATTGCTGGAGGATCAGTGGCGTAATAGATGGCATGTAGACGCCTGCCATTTCTCCATTGTGTAAGTGTGCCCACCAAAGTATGTATCCAGTGTTGCAGGTGGGTCACTATCTGAATAAAAATCATATGCATATTAAAGAAAAAATTAGTGCCCTTAATGTCATCAATGATATATCCGATAATTTTTCTAACATTAAAATATGCATCAATAATTATATAGATAGTAGAATCAGGGCATAGCAGGTCATACCTTGTATTGTTTTGAAGAGATTTAAATTCAAAAGTCAGATTTGCACTCATCTCAGGGTCTATGTCATCAAGTTTTGCAGGATTCACCTTATGTATGTCAATCATCATATTAGAGTCTTGTAGTTGGGAGAATGAGTTAGTATCAATTTCGGTCACCTCATCATCATCATCAATTATATAGATGTCTAATGGATCTTTATCAGTTTGAGTGGTGCCAACTTCCTCAACTACTTTGTCCAAGATCTCCATGTTGTAACACAATGTAAATTGCATGTCATGATTTTCATTTATCAACCTTTGGGGAAAATAAATCGGTGGTTTATATGGTGGCGGTGGGATGTACATTGCTTCCTCTTCCTCAATTTCATCCTCACTTAGTTTTTCTTCAATAGGATTCTCAATTCTATAACTTTTTGATTCATCCTCATCTAACTCGCTATCCCTTACTTGTGGTTCCTCAAATTCGCCCATAGGTTCAGTTGAAGCAAAGTTATGTTGGGCTTCAGGGAGTAACTGGGTTCCTAACATCACAGTATGAGTTGCTAAAGTGTCCAACCTTGAGGTATAGGCCTACATCTCTTCATTATGTTTGCTCAGAGGGACCAAAAAGTTTTCAAATATGGTTTCAAGTTTTGGGTGGCTCTCATAGAAGAAGGTTGGAGGGTTCTCCTAGTCTGGCTCATAAGTACAATGATACTGGTCATAGGTAAAAGAGTATTGGTCATCCTCAGGCCATGGGTTAAAGTTACTACTTGAGTGCATATTCTCAAAGTATGACTTTAAGCATGGAGGAAGTTCTACTTGGCATTCAAGAAAAGAATGTCCTGCACATCCACAAATCTCACAGAAGATATAATTAAACATTGCAGGATGTGTATTTGATGAATCAAGCATTATGTGCATTAACCAAGTGAACTATAATAGAAAGATTCAAATCAATTTCAAGGAATTTCATATGATAATAACAAAATTTAATAAAATAAAAAAATTACTCAAAACTAAAACTACAAAGAAAAAGGAAATTTTTTGTGCGCACGATTTTTTTGTATTTTTAGTTTTTCTAGTCTACCGATCTTCCGATCATGTCGATATTGATTAACTAATCCCCGGCAACAGCGTCAAAAACTTGATAGCAACCGCAAGCGCACGGTTTTTATCGTGTAGTAAAAATATCGTTCCCACGAGGACAAGTGTCAAGTACCAACTAATCGTACAATCAATAGCTAAATGATTGAAGGTCTCAGATGGTGTCGCAATTCAAAGTAAAAACGTAATGAAACGAAAGTCGTAACGATGAGAGAGAAATCGGGATATCGGGTTTCACCACATCTTTGAACTTATAAGCGTAATGAAAAGTACTGCTTTCATAATCTTTAGAAAACCAAGGATGTGTCCTCTTGAGCCGTGCCCCTCTCGGGTGCGCAACTCAACAACTGAGTTAGTCTCCTACTCTCGCAGTGGACAACTCCACAATCTTCCTAGTTACTCTCCTACTCTCGCGGTGGACTAAGCAGAGGTAGATCGTGTGAAACAGGACACCAAGATTCCCTAAGTGGACTCTACGACTCTCGTAATAGAGCACACAAGATTGATCAAGGAGAATGTGTTGATTGTGATTCACCTCTCAGTTGTTACCACAATCAACTAATGCGCGAAAACCGATCCGGCCAAAAATCGATAAACACAAATGAATATACCAAGATCAAATGGATTCGAAAGATACAACCAAAAGCAGTTCTTAACATTAAGACTTATAAATTAAAAAGTCGGGCTACGCCCAAATCCCGATCGAGGTTTTTACGCTAATACATACATGGCTAACAATAACAACAAGCCTTCTAATTAAAAGTAAGGAAATAGAACAAGGTAAAGATGGGAAAAGAATCTAGACAAACTCCTTTCTCTCCTCCTCAAAGAATCCTTCTTCTCCTTGGAATTACTTGCGTTCTTGCGACCAAGCCTTGGTTCTCAAGTGTAATCCTCCTCTCTTCCCTTGGAGCCCCGGCTGGGTGCTCCGCCCCGGGCCTCTTGGTGCCTCTGGACCCCCCTGGATTCGGTAATCTTGAGTCCTTTATATAGAAAACCTGGTGTCTCTTCGTATTCCACATTAAATTCAGAATTAAATTCTGAATTAAACTCTAGATTAAATCCCCATTATGGCGTGTCTCTTCATATTCTGCATTAAATCTCATCCATTAATTGTATGACTTTTCAAATTCTCAACTTAATTCTCATTCATTATGAGTCTTGATGGTTAATAAATAAACTTCGCATTTATGACTTGTAACGGAAATGCATTAATTGCAGCCTCATTAAATCTCGTAACCTTCAGACGATTAATGCTCATTTAATCCACGACGGCCGGTAATAAATTCTAGCGGCTACAGATAAACTCTTGCGCCGGATGCGAGATTTCCGTCGAGAGGCAAACCACGGCCATGCCCGTAATTTTCTTGTCGAGGGCATCTTTATCCAAAAAGTTATCGTCGAAGAATTTATGATCGCGTCTGCCTATACTCGTATAGAAACGGGTCCTTCGTATAGCCTGTTAGAGAATTACGGTCGTGATGTAGATTATGGCCTCAGCCGTAATTTTTGAAGTTACTCCCGTTTGCAACCAAACTTCTTGTCGAGATTCCTAATTCACTTAGATATGTAAATGTACGTCCATGTAGCTCCAAAATTGAGTGAATTGACCTGTATTTAAGCAAACATGAAAAATAGTGAAGCTTCTGAAGAAAGTTAATGAAATAAGCTGGAAAGAGATGTAAAAGCATGAAAATAGGTCTTGTTTTACAGGTAAATATATGTCATAAAGACTATATAAATACGAGACATCAAGTACCCAAGCAACTTGAGTACATGTGGTCCCACTGGAGCACCTTCAGGCATCTTGCACTAAAAAGCAGCCTTGGATGTCTCAAACCTTTCTGTTCTAGCCTGCGACTCGAACAGTTGCTTTAGATGCGAGATGATCTGAAATGCATTCTGATCCTCATACTGCATTTGCAACTCGGACGACATCGTGGCTAACATAAGGCAGCCAATATCCAGGACATCATCCTAATGCTTGCGAAAAGCATCTCGTTCAGCCGTGCGGGCTGTGGATGACGGTTGAGGAGGAAGCGTTTGCTCTAGGACATATAGCTTCTTCTCCTGCTTGAGAATTATCCTCAAGTGCCGGTACCAGTCCATGAAGTTAACTCCAGTCAACTTCTCCCTCTCAAGGAAGGAACGGAATGACAGTCCGCTATTGTTATTGCTTGTAGAAGTCATCTACAATACAAACAAGAGCAGATCAGTATCACATTTCAATCATTTATTCTGGCCTTTTACAAATGATTGTTCTCACTATTTTATTCGAATCAATAATCCTAAAAAATCGATCGAGAAGTCGCCCGACTTCCTTAGTGAGATGGGATCCTCATTTCGTACATAGCCTTGCGTCGCACGGAGATGGGATGTACTGCACAAGGTGACGCATGCTTCCTGAGGTAGGCCCCTGGCCAATTGCAACTCGGCAATTCCCCTTCTTAAGACAGTTCAAGCACTTTGTGTCCAACGGAGGCGGGATACAGCACAAAGCCTTAACTTCTTAAGGGTGCCTCTAGAAATTTCATCATGTGAACCACCACATATGAAAAGTCTAGTCAAGTCCGACCTGACCATTATACCCAGGGCCAACGATTATCTTGCGGAAGGCGCATCTAGAGTTTTAACCAGACTGGGAAAATCATTGTCACCACACATCTCCTGAAGATAAATGGGTGTGTCCCATGGAGGTGGGAAACAGTGCACAACAGCATTGATCGACAGTTTGACGAGGGTTATGCGTCAGAAGACAAAACGAGACTTGAAATAATTTTGTGAGGATTTTTGTGGTCTCGGCACCACGAATTTTTATCTTATTCTACCAATACAGGCATGTAATCCTATGGTGGAATAAAACAAAGCAGTAAAGGCATGCTGAAGCAGAAAACAGTAAATATGATGTGATCAAAGCCCAAAGCATGGGTAACAAGCCCCTAAACCTAGTCCTAGCCACCTAGCACTACCAAAGGCAATGAGCCATGGGCCCATGCCAACAAGTCCTTAGCTCATCCCTGAGTGCCCTAAGGGCTCTACTCCAAGGCCCCAAGGTGTGCCACCTAGGTCTTCAGCTCCATGGGTCAGCTCGCGAACCCCAAAGGCACCATCCAGGAAAACCCTAGACCCCCTTTAGGTTCGGCCAGCCTGAGTCTTCTCCGTGAGCTAGCTCGCAAATCCTATGCTCCTCCTAGGATTCGGCCAACTCATATCTCTTCCTGGAGGATAGCTCGCAAGCCCTAGGCTCCTCCTAGGGTTCGGCCAAACATCCATGTGCCATCTCTATGCCAGGTATCTCACCTCAATGCTTGATACGAATCATCCTTTGCAAGGTGCGCCACCTAGAGGTGCGCCCCCTTTGCTTGGATGTGCCATCAAGCATCATTGGCGCTCGACCTTCCTCCATCAGCCCATGAACTTAAGAAGCGTCCAATGGACCTTCAAGCTCTTGGCTAATGATAGAAGACCAGCACTTTGCAAGCTTGGAGCGCCAATCCTCTTCCTTAACCCTTGAACTTCAATATGCGCCACTAGGAGACCTAGAAGGCATCAAGGTTTGGTCAAAGAGTTAGATCAGCCCCCTTAGGTTGCTTTTCCTTTATCATCAGCCCTTGAACCCATGCATGCGCCACTAGGAAGCCTAGAAGCCATGTGGATTCGGTTGAGGATGAAGGTCAGCCCCCTTTGCTTGCTTGACTAGGTTGCACCACCTCCTTATCCAACCATCATCCCTTAAGTGAACCAACTAGGTAACCCTAGAAGTTACTTCGAGGTTAGGTCAAACAAGGGGATGCGCCACCTTGGGAGGTGAGGTGTGCCAACCCTAACCCTAGCCGCCACCCCCTTAGATGTGCCCCTAGGTTTAACCATAGAAGCCACCCTAGGGTTCGGCTAGGTGAGAGTTACGCCACCTTGAGAGATGTGCAAGGGAGAGAGAGAGGAAAACGCCATAGAATGTCATCAAAGCTTTCTATTTGATTTACAATGTAAAATTGAAAACACACGATTGAAAGTCGACACGCAGGCCTCATATTGATACATCACAGGCATGGCAATAGGGCTTGTCTTTGATCATATCAAATGCATAAGGAAAAACACTTAAGACATGCTCTTCTATATGCAATGAAAAACTATTGAACCAGATTTTAGTTTTTCATTAGAAAACATGTTCGTTAAATCTCCGCGATCTTATCAAAAATTCAGATCTTTCGTTTTCTCTCAGGAGTCTACAAGTGGCCATATATACCCCGATTATCGATGCCACTTGCAATCACTAACTTGTACAGATTAGGGCAATCACCCAGTCCATGCCCCGAAATCTAGATACAAGCCTCACATTGTGGGTCTATCCCATGAATATGAGGAGAAATAAATTCTCACACATAGGGTCTATCCCCATATGTAGAAACCGAAAATCATGAATTTCATAAGAGCGAGAAATAACAAACCTACTATTTTTCTACACATAAAACATGGCATAAAGATTTTAAAAAAATTTCTATGGCATGCGCATGCTAGAAAAAACCCATACACCTATGTATCTCGTAAGTTGCCTCTGATACCACTGTTGGGAATCCCCAGGCTATAAGAAAACGAAAACAGCAGAAGCGAGCCCGAAACGAGATTCCTAATTCAACAAGGACCGACTTACGAAGAATACAAGGGATGTGATAGGGGCAGTACCTTATCAAGCAACTTTTAGAAGCGGCCGATGATGAAGACATGCAAGGGCCCGTCCTCTGCAATCGCGCACACACGGAAACCTCGAATCCTCTCCAATCTCCGCTCTGGGTGCTAGCCCTAGAAGATGAGATCCACGCCTCTAGCTTTCTCAACTTGCGCCACTGCCAAGGAGAAGAAGGGATGTTGGCGACAAGGAGTGGGTAGCACTACCACTTGTCCCAACCTTTGATGCCGAAAAACTTTTACTGTCGTCACCTCCTAGACCCTCATGCCAAGGAGCAGAGGGGAGGCGACAACTAGAGACAAGAGAAAAGTCTGGTACAAAAGAATCTCCCAGGTGGGCCTCTCTATTTATAATAGTAGTGTCAGATGCACACTGGAGATACTTCCCATGTGGGATAATGAGCATAGGCGCCTACCCACAATTACGCGTCATGGGTTCGAATCCCCGCATACGCAATTAATTATAAATGCGCCCAAGCATAGGCGCATACTCACAATTAAGCATCATAGGATCGAATCCCCGCAGACGCAATTAATTATAAATTGCGCCCAGGCTTATTAATTAGCCAAGAGAAAAATTCTCTTGCCAATTAATAAATTTATTTTATTCATGTGACTAAAGTGCCAAGCCCAAACTTGCACCCAGTGTTGGTGTATATGCCCTAGGACCTAGTTTTGGTCCATCTTTGTACTACTTGACTCTGATATTCATATATCTTTCTAGCATTGTCGTTATCATTGTTTGTCTACACTTGCGATTGTGTACTTACATGATAATGTCCCTGGAGACAGATTGGATCTGTGCTCAAATGATTGTCCCCAGTCGATGTACCTGAGTGGATATGGGACAGCTCTGGTACTTGTGAGACTGGTATGTGGGCTGGTTAGGCACGTGGTGCTAACGCAGACACATGGGTATATCATTGGAGGATATACTGGACCGACCCGTTGTGAGGCTATGACTTGGTGTCATGAGTTATCCTCACAAGTGACAGGAGATGCATTGATCCCTTGACTTGAGGTCATTGACCATTCTATATGGTTAGGGACTTGCTTTGATACAACTTAACACCTCGCCGTAGTTGGGAGGTAATAACGGTTGTCATTGAGCATGTCACGACCCATATGAGAAGGTCAATGGACAGACACAGGATTTGCCCCTTCCTAGGGGAAGTATGATATCCATGGAGCTCCTCTATGGTTCTATGACTGAAAGTGTATGGCCATACCCAGGTGAGAACCTGATTTAGTCATAACCATGTGATTGGGTGAAAACAAGTGGTGACACACTTGTCCAATCGGATATCAGTTCGGCAAAGAGACTGTAATGCATCTGTACCTTGTTGCAATGATGGGGATGTCGATGTCGATATCTATTCCGATGACTTGGGTAACAGTGATGCACTGCTAGGTGCCACTCACTGCTTGTGGTGACATTTGGTCAGCACTGCCAACGTCAGAGGGACCTACAGGGTCGCACACCTTGATACTCGAGTTATCGTATTGATCGGGAAGCCTTATGATCGAGTTATTGGATAACTCGGATCTAATTAGGAGATTTCATCAGCGCCAATGGGCCTGATGAGATGGAAGAATGTTATTGGAGCCAAACTTCATTTTTGGCAGGTTGACCCGTATTTGACCATGGTTGGTCATATTTGGATTAGGGTTGCATTGGATTGGATCCAAATGCTTAATCAACCCATGTGATGAAGTTTGGGGTAGCTCATTATCCAATGAGACCCAATAACAAGTTCTCATGAAGAGATGAGAGGCTAAAAGGGTATAATGGGGAGAAACATGAACCATTAAGCGCCTAGGGGCATAATGGGGTCATGTTGGCGCCTTTGCTTCATTATGGAAGTAAAGGGCGCCTCCCCTCTCTTCCTTGGATGGAATGCATGCCTCTATGGCATGTCTTGGGCTGATATGGTACTTGGGCAATTATGGATAGGTTGAATGGAGTTTATGGTAAAGTCTTGGAGACTTTCCTTGTCTCAAACCTCCTCATCCTAGCCCTACACTTGTCATGATCCTAGCCCTTACCCTAACCGCCTCTTGCCCTATATATGTGACCCTAGCCGCCCCCTCTTAGAAGAGTTCTTCCTTGGAGGCGTGAACACATCAAGAGGGCGAGAGTAAGGGGCATTGGCGCAACCATCTTCTTCCATCAAACCCTAGCCACAAGCGTCTTCCTTTCTTCTTCCTTTGGCGCAAGAGAAGTAAAGGCTTGGCGGCATTCTCCCTTCTCCTCTCTTCTTCGTCAATTGGCGCTTCTACCTTGGAGGTGGCGCAAGCATTCAAGAAGAGAACTAAGGCTTGGATCTTCTTCCCGAGGCTAGCACCGGGCGTGGAAGAAGAGGACTCGAGGCATCCGTGTGTGTGAAACTGCAGAGGGCGCACGCTTGGGCGCCTATCACGACATCGACCTCATCTTGCTCTAAGGTATTTCCTAACTCATCATGTCGACTCTCTTGCTTGCGATCTTCACTGGGTTTTTGGGACCGGCCTGTTTCGGGGACATTCTTCCGCTGTGCAATGTATGTCTGTATGAATCTCTATCTCTGAAAATTGTAAAATGTCCCCGGGGTTTCCCAACAGTGGTATTAGAGGAACTTGCAAGACTCGAACGATGTTTTATGCTTTTCTTTCATGCTCACATGCCATATCTCTATTTTCGTAAATAGCATGATGCATGGCAAACGATTTTTCTAAGTAGCAAAAAAATTAGGGTTTCTTGTTTCTATCATCCTCTCAATCTCTTTTGGATTTTTGGACTATTTTTCTTGTCTGATTTAAAGATCAAAGGCGCACGTAATTTTGTCAAGTAGGACGGGCATTGTGTCTTCGGACTAGCCAAGTCTCTTGATCTGACAAAATTGCCAGCCGAAAGGATCTCTGAAATCATCATGAAAAATAAATCGCAATTAACCAAAAGATTTGTGAGAAGAAGATGAGAAAAAGAGACTAGTTTTATGAAAAAGTAAAATTTCAGATTTTATGTTTTTCATGAGCATGTAGAATTGCATGAGTAAATACCTTGATTTTGCATAATGTTGTGATCATGAGTCAAGCCCCTTTTGCATGCCTGTGATGTATCCTTGTGCGGCCTGTGTACCATCTTTTTCATTATTTTTGTAAAAAATTAACATGAAGATTAAGGGCTAGGCGCATCCTTCTTGGACCTTGATGCTCGCATGGCGCAAGCATGCAAGGTGGCGCATGCAAGTTGGTGCTTGGTTGCTTGGTGGCGCAAGAAAGCTTGGCCAAACCTCTTTTGGTTTAAGAGCTAGCCATCTTGGCCCTTTGCATAGTGGCGCACCTTCCTTGGAGGAAGACCATAGCATTGGCCGAACCTATGGGGAACTTTTAATGTGTACCTCTAGGGTTTGAGAGCTAAACCATGAGAGAAGGACCTTGGAGTCAACCTTGAAGTTCAAGCTAGAGGTCGGCTAGGCTAGGTCTAGTTTTTGGGGCTTGAGTTCTAGGACAGGAGTTGAACCTCTTTCATGGCATGGATTGGTTCAATGTCTTGAATAGGATATGATCACATCATTCTTTACTGCTTTTATTATTATCTGCAGAAGCATGCCTGTAATGTTTTATCGTTATGTTATCACCATAGGATTGCATGCCTGTAATGATAGACATAAGATAAAACTGAGATGATAAGACCTTAAACAAAAACCCTCAATTAAAATATCAAGTCTGGTAGCCTTCTAATGCGTAGCCCTCACTAAGCTATCGATCAGTGGAGTTATGAATTGTTTCCCACCCTCGTGGGACACACCCACTTATCTTTAGAAAGTGCGTGGTGACAATGGTTTCCCCAGTCCAGTTTTAACCTGGGCGTGCCTTCGCAAGGAAACTCGTTGGCCCTGGGCATAACGGTTAGGAATGGACTTGACTAGATTTTCATGTGTGCTAAGCACATGGTGAAACTCAAGAGGCATCATTGAGAGGTTAGGGTTTCATGCTGTATCCAGCCCTCGCTGGACATGAAATGCCTGGACTGTCTCAATAAGGGGAATTGCTTGGAGCAATCGGCCGGCGCGCCCACCTTAGGAAACATGGGTCACTTTGTGCATCTCATCCCACCCTCGTGGGACACGAAGCCCTGTGTGGAATAAGGATCTCATCTCACTAGGAAATCTTGTATTTCTCGATTGACTTTGTGGGTTGTCAATTCGATTAAAAATAGTGGGAGCCATGGTCATTTAAAACAAGTCCAGTTTAAATGACTCGAAGTAGTACTAATCTGCTGTTTCTTGGTTATTGTAGAATAATGGCTATGAACAATGGCATTTGGTCACTGCGATCTACCCTGGAAAGGGATAAGTTGGTTGGATCCAACTTAAAGGATTGGTATATGAACTTGAGAATTGTGCTCAAGCTCGAAAGGAAGCTTTATGTCCTTGAGCATCCTTTTCCTGAGCCACTTCCATGCTCGGCCTCAGCGGCTGAGAGGGATGCTTATGATAAGCATCAGGTTGATACTTTGGAGGTTGCTAACCAACATGTCACCTGAATTTAGAGGGTGATATGAATCGAAGAGTGCCTCTGAGATTATTTTAATCTAAGGCAGCTCTTGGATGAATTGATTGAGCTCAATCCTCCTACAGTTGATATTCAGTGTGTTGAGCCGAAAGGCTTGACCAAGGAACTGAAATTAAAGATGGATATGATCAGGAATAATAGGTGCTATTCATGTGGAGGGCCACCTCACATGATGAAGGACATGTTGCAACTTCAGAATGAGGAGAAGAAAGGCAAGGCCTTGTCTTCATGCTCAGGTATTTATGTTACCGAAGTCAACCTTTCTACTCCTATGACATGGGTATTGGATACCGCATGTGGAGCTCATATTTGTACAAATATGCGAAGGCTCTGAAAGGGTAGATCGGTAAGGCCTAGAGAGATTGACCTACGGATAGGTAACAGGGCACAAGTTGCAGCTGTTGCTGTAGGAGTTTCTCTCCCTGCCTTCTGGACTTCAGTTAAAGCTAGAAAATTGCTATTATGTACCTTCCCTTACCAAAACATTGTATCCACTCCTTGCTTAGCAAAGAAAGGATTTAAGTTTGAAATAAAAGAGAACTTATGTTCTTTTTCTTTTGCAAACATGTTTTATGGGAAGGGTACTTTGTGCAATGGTCTGCATGTCTTGGACATGGATAGCTCTATTTGTAACATAAATAATAAAAGGACCAAACTGAGTGGTTCAGTTGGTGCTTTCCTACGGCATTGTCGATTAGCCCATATAAACAAGAATCGCATTCGACAACTCCATGGGTTGTTAGATTCGAGTTCCTTGGAGGAACTTGATACATGTGAGACTTGTTTATTAGGGAAAATGACAAAGACAACCTTCACCAAGACTGGTGAGAGGGCAGGAGGTTTATTAGATTTCATACATACTGATGTGTGTGGGCCTTTCAATAAACAAGCCAGAGGAGGGTACAACTACTTCATCGCATTTACTGATGACTTCAGTAGATATGGTTATGTCTATCTGATGAGACATAAGTCTAAATCCTTTGAGAAATTTAAGGAGTTTAGACATGAAGTAGAGAACCAGCTTAGTAGATCCATTAAGGCTCTTCGATCAGATCGTGGTGGAGAGTACCTGAGCGGTGAGTTCTTTGACTATCTGAGAGAGTGTGGGATCATATCCCAACTCGCTCTTCCTGAAACACCTCAATGGAATGGTGCGTCTGAAAGGAGAAATCGAACCTTGTTGGACATAATTCGATCTATGATGAGTCATGCAAACTCTACCTCCCTCATTCTAGGGACATGCACTTAAGACAGCTTCTCTAATACTGAATAATGTTCCATCTAAGAGTGTCTCAAAGATTCCATACGAGGTATGGAGTGGGAGACGCCCTAATCTCACTTTTATCAGGATCTGGGGATGTAAGGCTTATGTCAAACGTCAGGATTCTAGCAAGCTAGAACCTAGATCTGATAAGTATATATTTGTGGGGTACCCTAAGGAGACTAAGGGTTACTACTTCTATGTTCCCACCGAGAACAAAGTTTTTGTTGCTCGGGGTGCTGTCTTTCTAGAGAAAGAATTTCTCATGAAAGAAGTTAGTGGGAGGAAGTTTGACTTGGATGAGGACCAAGTGCAACCACAAGACAAAGAGATGGAATCTGAGCCACCTGCACCGGTTGCTGTACAACCTGAGGCTCAGACATAGGTCTCACGTAGGTTTGGGAGGATTCGTCATGCACCTGAGAGGTATGGGTCGCTGCCGACCCAACACGACGAGATCTTCATCATTAAGAATGAACCCAGAACCTATGATGAGGCGGTCAGTAGACCGGACTCCGAGAGATGGCTTGACGCCATGCGATCCGAGATGGATTCCATGTCGGCTAACCAAATCTGGGATTTGGTTGAGCTGCCTGATGGGGTAAAACCCATAGGGTGTAGATGGGTCTTCAAGAGGAAGACAGACATGGATGGCAATATAGTTACTTATAAGGGTAGACTAGTGGCTAAAGGATTTAAACAAGTCCACGGGGTGGACTATGATGAAACCTTCTCGCCAGTTGCCATGATCAAATCCATTCGGATTCTGCTTGCTATAGCTGCATATCATGACTATGAGATATGGCAGATGGACATGAAAACAGCGTTCCTTAATGGGAAGCTGACTAAGGATGTGTATATGACACAACCTGATGGCTTCATCCATCCTGCAGATGCTAGTAAGGTCAGCAGGCTAAAGAAATCCATTTATGGATTAAAACAAGCATCTCGAAGTTGGAATCTTCGGTTTGATGAAGCTGTTAGAGATTATGGCTTTATCAAAAGTGAAGATGACGCCTGTGTATGTAGAAAATTTAGTGGGAGCTTGGTGATTTTTCTGGTCATGTATGTCGATGACATACTGCTCATCGCAAACGACATCCCTAGTCTTCAAGCTATGAAGACATGGTTAGGGAAGTGTTTCAAGATGAAGGACTTAGGGGAGGCCGCCTACATTCTAGGCATGAGGATCTACCGGGATAGATCCAAGAGGCTCTTGGCCCTTAGTCAGAGTACCCACATTGATAAGGTCCTAGAGAGGTTCAACTTGGAGCAATCCAAGAAAGGATACCTTCCAGTGAGAGATGGCCTTACTCTCTCAAAAAGCCAGTGTCCTACAACACAGGCTGAGAGGGATAACATGAGTCGAATTCCCTATGCTTCGGCAGTGGGATCAATCATGTATGCAATGTTGTGTACTAGACCAGATGTGGCTTATGCTGTAAGCATAACCAACCGATACCAATCCAATCCAGGTCTGCAGCACTGGGTGGCTGTAAAGAATATCCTTGAGTATCCTGAAAAGGACTAAGGATTTATTCTATATGGTCTAAGGGGACTGGAAGAGCTCAGTGTGCAGGGCTTCACTGATGAGTCATTCCAGTCTGATCCTGACGACTTCAGATCGCAGACCAGCTATTTGTTTAAGATGGTTGGAGGTGCTGTATGCTGGAAGAGCTTCAAGCAATCCACCATAGCCAATTCTACAACCGAAGCTGAGTATGTGGTTGCTTCTGAGGCAGCCAATGAAGCCGTTTGGATCAGGAAGTTCTTTTCTGAACTTCAGGTGGTTCCAAGTGCAATGGATCCCATTGAGCTCTACTATGACAACAATGGGAACTGCACATACTAAGGAACCACGGTCTCATCAAAGGTCCAAACACATGCTCAGAAGATTTCACCTGATCAGAGAGATCATTGATAGAGGTGATGTCAAGATTAGCAGAATTGACACAGAGAGCAATCTAGCAGACCCACTGACCAAGGCTTTGGCGCAGCAGAAGCATGATGGTCGTACTAGAGATATGGGGTTGATGTTGCTCAACCTCTAGGTCTTAGTGCAAGTGGGAGATTGTTGGTGTATATGCCCTAGGACCTAGTTTTGGTCCATCTTTGTACTACTTGACTCTGATATTCATATATCTTTCTGGCATTATCGTTATCATTGTTTGTCTACACCTGCGATTGTGTACTTACATGATAATGTCCCTGGAGACAGATTGGATTTGTGCTCAAATGATTGTCCCCAGTCGATGTACCTGAGTGGATATGGGACAGCTCTGGTACTTGTGAGACTGGTATGTGGGCTGGTTAGGCACGTGGTGCTAACGCAGACACAGGGGTATATCATTGGAGGATACACTGGACCGACCCGCTGTGAGGCTATGACTTGGTGTCATGAGTTATCCTCACAAGTGACAGGAGATGCATTGATCCCTTGACTTGAGGTCATTGACCATTCTATATGGTTAGGGACTTGCTTTGATACAACCTAACACCTCGCCGTAGTTGGGAGGTAATAACGGTTGTCATTGAGCATGTCACGACCCATATGAGAAGGTCAATGGACAGACACAGGATTTGCCCCTTCCTAGGGGAAGTATGATATCCATGGAGCTCCTCTATGGTTCTATGACTGAAAGTGTATGGCCATACCCAGGTGAGAACCTGATTTAGTCATAACCATGTGATTGAGTGAAAACAAGTGGTGACACACTTGTCCAATCGGATATCAGTTCGTCAAAGAGACTGTAATGCATCTGTACCTTGTTGCAATGATGGGGATGTCGATGTCGATATCTATTCCGATGACTTGGGTAACAGCGATGCACTGCTAGGTGCCACTCACTGCTTGTGGTGACATTTGGTCAGCACTGCTAACGTCAGAGGGACCTACAGGGTCGCACACCTTGATACTCGAGTTCTCGTATTAATCGGGAAGCCTTATGATCGAGTTATTGGATAACTCGGATCTAATTAGGAGATTTCATCAACGCCAATGGGCCTGATGAGATGGAAGAATGTTATTGGAGCCAAACTTCATTTTTGGCAGGTTGACCCGTATTTGACCATGGTTGGTCACATTTGGATTAGGGTTGCATTGGATTGGATCCAAATGCTTAATCAACCCATGTGATGAAGTTTGGGCTAGCTCATTATCCAATGAGACCCAATAACAAGTTCTCATGAAGAGATGAGAGGCTAAAAGGGTATAATGGGGAGAAACATGAACCATTAAGCGCCTAGGGGCATAATGGGGTCATGTTGGCGCCTTTGCTTCATTATGGAAGTAAAGGGCGCCTCCCCTCTCTTCCTTGGATGGAATGCATGCCTCTATGGCATGTCTTGGGCTGATATGGTACTTGGGCAATTATGGATAGGTTGAATGGAGTTTATGGTAAAGTCTTGGAGACTTTCCTTGTCTCAAACCTCCTCATCCTAGCCCTACATTTGTCATGATCCTAGCCCTTACCCTAACCGTCTCTTGCCCTATATATGTGACCCTAGCCGCCCCCTCTTAGAAGAGTTCTTCCTTGGAGGCGTGAACACATCAAGAGGGCGAGAGTAAGGGGCATTGGCGCAACCATCTTCTTCCATCAAACCCTAGCCGCAAGCGTCTTCCTTTCTTCTTCCTTTGGCGCAAGAGAAGTAAAGGCTTGGCGGCATTCTCCCTTCTCCTCTCTTCTTCATCAATTGGCGCTTATACCTTGGAGGTGGCGCAAGCATTCAAGAAGAGAACTAAGGCTTGGATCTTCTTCCCGAGGCTAGCACCAGGCGTGGAAGAAGAGGACTCGAGGCATCCGTGTGTGTGAAACTGCAGAGGGCATACGCTTGGGCGCCTATCACGACATCGACCTCATCTTGCTCTAAGGTATTTCCTAACTCATCGTGTCGACTCTCTTGCTGGCGATCTTCACTGGGTTTTTGGGACCGGCCTGTTTCGGGGACATTCTTCCGCTGTGCAATGTATGTCTGTATGAATCTCTATCTCTGAAAATTGTAAAATGTCCCCGGGGTTTCCCAACACCCAGACCCTTGTTTGACTCATTTTGATAACATAGGTCAACAGAGGTCAAACGTGGTCCACTAGAGTCAACCAGTGGTCAGACACGACTAAAATAAAATATCATCTCTCTATAAAAGTCTCAATGCATCAGTTCCCCAAAAGATTCGAATCACACAATGATTCGATCAGAGGCTAAACGATCAGTATGAGAACTCGAGTGTCTAGGTGTGCGACCCTATAGGTTCTTCAGATGTTGGCAGTGATGACTAAATCATCACAAGCAATGAGTGGCACCTAGCAGTACATCATTGCTACCCCAAGTCATCAAAATGGTGTCATCATCGACATCCCCTAAAACTGCGACAAAGTATAAGTGCAGCCTTGTCCTTTTGTCAACTGATGTCCAGATTGGGTAAGTGTGTCACACTTGTTAATCCCAATAATATGGCATGACTAAATCAGGTTCTCACCTGGGTATGGTCATACACTTTCAATCATCCATATAGGGCGCCATGGACAATCAAGCTTCCCCATAAGGAAGGGGCAAATCCTCTATTGGCACGTTGAATCCCTCATGTAGGTTATGACATACCCAATGACAACCGTTATGACTTTCCTTTTACAGCGAAGCGTTAAGTTGCATCAAAGTACATCAATCACTATATAGAGATATCAATGCCCTCAAGTCTAGGACAAGCGCAACTCTGTCACTGTGATATTCATCTCGTGACACTGAGATGAATCCTCACGGCGGGTCGATCCAGTATATCTCCCTTGATATACCCATATGCCTGTGTTAGCAACCAGCGCTCAACCAGCGCATATACTAGTCTCAAGCGAATCATAGCTGTCCCATATCCACCATGATTCTCGACCAGGGATAAACACAGAGACTAGATAAATCTATCTCTTAGGGACATTGTATATGCGAATGTACATATGCACAGATGTACAAACTTGCATGACAACGACAATGCTAGGATAACTCATCTATCAACTAGATGTGATACACATATCCCAATGGACTATCCTGAGGTCCTAGGGCATAAACACTAACAGAACCTTCCTTTCCCGGTCGTTCTTGCCTATGTGCGAGAGGGACGAGGCCATAAGCGTTTCGTCACCTATTAGTGACGTTGCTTATAGAGCATCGTCCGGCCTCTTCGCCGGTGTGCGAGTGAGGAGCCGGCCGAGTTCTCTCCATCACCGGTGTGTGACGCCGTACAGAAGTCTGCCCGTGATCGCCGGGTGCCGGCTAGATCTGTGGACGTGTGGGTGAGTTGGTTACTCCCCTCGGTTCTCTCTCTCTGACACGTGTATGTGTCCAGATTATGTGGCGGACCTCGTCCGACGCGGTCGGTTACGGCTGTGTCCCTATTGGGTTCGGGTGAACCCGATTTGACTCTGCGACACCGGTCTCCGGTGAATCGCGAGCGTTGATCCAAATCGTGTTGGAACGGCAGCGATCCTTATTGAGTCCATAGTCGGGCTGGGAGTCGGTCCGAGGGTTCGATTCCACCAGTCACGCCCAATCCAGTGGTTTCGATCGTTGGGATACCTGTGTTGACGTATTTGGACTCAAGTCAAGCGTTGATTCACGTGGAAATCCATAGAAAAATAGTACTGTAATTCAGGGCGTCACACTTTTCAATTAGACATTACATCTTATTGAGAGAGAGTTAAGCGGGGCCACCTAAAAATTTTAGGTCTGATAGGCTTCCTCTGCACCACTAGCAGGTACGTGTGCGTCTTAATAATTTTGTCTCAACCAATTGAGACACTAGATTCTATTATAATACTCTTATAATATGGTTTTAGTACTTTCAAACCAACTAAAAATATATATATACTTCTGTTGTTATCGGCAATAGTTGCGGTAAGAATTTGTCATATAATAAAATACTTAAAATATAATTGTATATATTAAATTATTTAATAAACATATTTTATATATTGATTAATTATTTTTATTTTCGATAAGAATTGCATGTATAAACTTTTTATTTACAATTATTATATGAATGTAAAACATTTCAAGCATAATATACAATTTAATTATTTTAACAATATCTAAAATATGGATATGTTCATACTTTAAATGCTATAATAAATATGATATTCATAATCAAACTAATGTTCATAATGTACATAACAGATTTATTAGACATCATACTTTGAAATACATAGAGTGCATAATTTTCATGAAAATGCACTCAATCTACATAAAAAAAAATGTACATATTTAATAAAGAATATAATACACTTAATAAACTTAATGTGCATAAAGTATATAACATATTTGATGTGCATAATATGTAATTTATTTATCTATATAATATTTAAAGGATATCACGCACATTAAACACAGAGTTCATAATAAAAATATTATACATAATAATCATAATGTATATAATTGTCAAAATCAAAATCATAATAATGTACATAATGCACATTATGAAAATAGTTCAATATGATAATAATAAGCTAATTGATTGGTCAATAAATACTTTAAAAATAAAATTATAAAACACTATAATGTATAAAATATAATGTGATAGAGTTAATATTCTACACTCCTATTTATAAGGATATATTTGGATCATAATGAAGTAGTTAAAGACTAATTTATTATCTTTACTTTAAATGAAAATATTTTTAAAATAAGGGTATGTCTTTAAATGCACTTTACTAATCACATGATATAAGCAATAAATAGTAATTTAATTTTATTTAATTATTTTTGTTGAGTTTAATTATATTAAGATTTTATTTAATTTTATGGGGGATTATGAGAAAAAATTAAAAACAAATATAATGTAACATTCATGTGGCAATTAAATCAAGATAACTAGATATAATTAGCTATTCGATGAAGCCTATTAAAAGGAAAAAATTCCCATGCATGTCAGCATGTGTGTGATTTGCCCTCTACCCCTGTTCGATTTTTGATTTTTGATGCTTGTTGCTTGAAAAAGCATCTAGTGAACTTCTTTATGATCGTGCTCGCATGAGTGGAGTATCTAAGTAGTATTATTGGGTGTTCAATTTGAATTAAATTTTTACAAGAACCTAGATATTTATCTAAATAAGCGATAATGAACCTTCGGATTTTATTTCTCTAATTTTTTTATTTATATTTTAAAATAATAATCTTGCAAGATATTTATTTTTAGTTTAAATAAATGTCTAAATAAATTTTAGACTATATCCAAACAATCTTGTAAGAATAATTAATTTACAAATTCCGTGCTCTAACGTTGCTTACAACTTGATACAGAAGTGATCATTAATACAAAGTTAGCCCTCAAATGCCTTGTGAACATTTATTTGGCTTGATAAATATTCTAGATAATTTTTTGGTATTCAAGCAAATATCTCTAAATTTATGAGTTTAAGTATCTAAGTCATACTAATCAAATTTGACATAAGGGAGTAAGGGCATATTTGGCCCCGCTATTAATTGTTTTACAATTGTGCTAAATTGTGTTGTATTATATTGCATTATGCTGTCAAAATTTATAAAATATTTTGTATATAATTTTTTAACTGCTGCCTTATATTAGTTTAAATTACTTAAAATAATATATATATATATATATATATATATATGTATATATATATATATTATTTAAAATAATAATCTTAAAATTTTAACCAAAATTATGCAAATTACTTTTTTGGAGAAGTAGAAGCAACAAAAGCATTAAATTATAGCGTTTCTAACTTTTACTTTTTTATTTTTTTTTTGTTTTTGTTTTTTATTATCAAATATTTTTTTAACTTTTTTTTTTACTTAAAAGCGAGGCCAAATAGACCTTAAATATCTAGGCATATTTTGAATGTTGAGGAGAATAAGTATTCTACTTAATATGGAGAATGAATATTTAAGTGAATATGAAATGAAAATGTTTGAGCAAATATTTGGTATAAATATTTGAGAGAATATTTAACAATGGAGGTGAACATCAAAACAAATATTTACTAATTTGATATGAAAGCGAATATTTGTAAATGTGTGGAGATGAATATTCGAGCTGATATTGATATATAGGTGGAAATACATATTCAAGAGAACATTCATCTATTTGATATCCAAGTTAATATCTATCAACTTGAGGGGACAAATAAATATGTGGAGATAAATGTCCAAGAAAACATTTATAAATTTGATATCCAAGCGTATGTGTAAATTTTTGGAGATAAATATCAAATGAATATTTTGTCTATTTCGGAAGATGAATATCACAATGAATATTCTATTTAGCAAGGTGAATATCCAAACTAACATTCTATTTGACAAGGTGATATCTAAACAGATATCTTGTCTATGTGAAAAGATGAATATCCAAGCAAATATTTTATCTATTTAACAAGGTAAATATTTAAGCAAATATTTTAAAGGAAAAATATTCAAGAAAATATTTTATTTATATGGGAGGATGAAGATCCAAGCAAATATTCTATTTAGCAATATGAATATCAAAACGAATATTTTAGATGGATATTCAAGCCCTCCATAATAAGATGAATATTCAAGCAAATATTCTATGGTGAATATTTTGTTTATATGGCAAGATAAATATTCAAGCGAATATTCATGTGGTGAGATGAATATCCAAGCAAATATTCTAGAGGGTAAATATTCAAACAAATATTTTAGATAGATATCCAAGCATATATTTTGTTTATAGGATAGAATGAGCATCCAAGCTAATATTCTTATTTAGCAAGATGAATGTCCAAGTGAATATTCTAGAGGATAATGATTCAAACAAATATTTTAGACAATATTCAAGTGAATATAGAGGGCTGACCAAGTGGTCATGGGTGCATGAATATTTAAGCAAATATTCGATATGCATATTCAACAAATTATTTCATTGTAGAAATAATTATTCAAGTGAATATTTATCAATTTGATATTCAAGATAATATCTATAAAATTATGGAGAAAAATATCTAAGTGAATATTTACCTATTCGATATAAATGAATATTCAAGAAAATGTTTTGTCTATTTATCAAAGTGAATATCCAAAAGAATATTTTAATGACTCGATAAGAGATCTCGCATTGTTGAAGAAAAGGTGTGGGTCATAAAGAGAAATCTGAGTGATGCTACAACAATATTGGAGTTTTGTCCCGATACTTATATAATCAACTTTAGTTATTGAGCATCCACAATAACAAGAAAAAATATTCAATAGACATCCAACTAGATATCTATAAATTTTGGGTATGATTTGACATAAACATTTGGAAGTAATTATTTACTCTATTTTCTTAGACGATAAATTGAGGAGATTATTAATACAATTAATGTGGGTAATACATGTATTACATTTAATTATATATTGCTATCAATTAAGAAATTAATTATTATGATTAAACATATTTCAATTGTATGAAACATTATTTTGTATAGATACTTAGAAATTATTTCTATTTTTATGATGGGTTAAAAATAGAAATAATAATTAGTTATGTTGTGGTATGTATGTTTCACTTTTAATTAATTAACGATGAGTTTTTTCACATAAAACTCCTTCATATATATATATATGAATTTTTTTGTTTTGAGTGTGGAAATCACAAAGTCTATTTTTCAGGAAACACCTTCAAACGCGAGAACTTATAAATTTTTCCTTACTAACTTTAGTACAATTTCTCAATATTTTAACATAGAATTTTCTGTTGTGTTATCATAATATTCGATTTAAATTCCAATGATATTAGAGTGGGCAATTAGAATTTTTATCTTAATTATAATATTTTACTCTTATCATTTTGAACGCACGCTATCATTTTGCCCCAATTTTAGTGTAACATCGGCGTCGGCGTTTATCGTTGGCGTTGGTGCCGATCACTGTCAATAGGCTTATGGCTTATGCCCAATTTTCTTGTCGATGCACGCTGCTGCCTGCTGGGGTTTTTGCCCTGTTATCTTGTAGTTGCTCGCCGTCAAAGATTTTACCCAGCCCTAGCCTCGTCGGCGCTCGTCGTTGACAGGGTGAAGCGGCACCATCATTGTCGGCAAATTAGGGCTTCACCTGAATCATCGATCGCCGTTTCCATGAGGGCTTCTGCCCCAATCGGATCCCAACGACGGATCAAGGACGCAAGCGAATTGGCGACATGTTGTGAGGGCTTGTGTGCTAATTCCGTCCGACGGTCATCGCTCGCAGGAGTGATGTTCGTCGAGGTGTAGGGCTTGATCCCTAATCGCCGCTGACGAACTGAGACTCTAGGCGGCGGCTGCAACTGAACGAATTAGGGCTTCCGCCGTAATCCTGCATCCAGGTGACGTGGGTCGCGTTCCACTGCAGGCGAGCATGGCAGCGTGCGAGCAACTCGCGTGCAAACAGCTACGATCCTCGCGAACGTGGGTGAAGGCGACGAGGATCCGGGCTGGCGGGCGTGTCTTGCTCGTGAGCGGATGCGGGCTCACGGGCCCGTGCGTGGGCTGAATCCTGGCCGGATCCGAATTTAGATCTGATCTTCACAAATTTGGGTCGGGCGGCCGCGCATACGGATCCGACTTGGGATTGGCGTCCGGCTTATGGGCCTGGCCGGGGAGGCGGGGATACGCCTCCTGCTGTTGTTGTGCTGTGCTGCGTCTGTCGTTTGTGCCTTGCCCTAGCCGCTTTGCTTTTTTTTTTGTCCTAGCCGCTTTGCATTGGGATTTCTATTGTGAGTAGAAGCAGCATAGTATTGTTTGCCCTTGTGCTATATTGTGTAGCTACGGCTGCTACTAATTTTTATAAAATTTAAAAAAATATATTTTTTTTTTAATAAATTCAAATAATAATATAATTTATATTTATTATTATCTTAATAATATAAAGTCTGCCATTGTAAAATAGACTAATTGAATTAATATCACTACCAAACTAGTATATTGTGTAGGTTAACTTTTTTATATTATTAGGATGGTGTGAATATAATTTATGTGGGTATTAATCAACCTAAAAGAAAGTTAATTATTGGTCGAATTATATGCACATATGTGATAATAATATGTAATGATTATTTTGTCATGCCCCAACAAGCACCAATCTAACCAAAGCTAGTAAATTACTCGTGAAGCATGACAAATAAAACCCACAGGACAGCATCATCTCTGTAAACTGATCAAAATGTACAAAATACAATATCTTAACCAGTATAACGACAATAATTGGTATAAAACAAAACCAACTTATCAGGATATGAAATGTACATCACTGGTAACTATATAGAAAACCAAAAATCAAACGATCAGAAACTAAATCAAAATGAATTTGATCGATCAAAATACCAACACAAAGATCAAGATAATTCGATCAACCAAAATACCAACATATTGTATCAACCATCTATATTAAAACAACATATCAACACTAACATCTCTAACAATCTATCCGGTGCTGATATAAACTCCAGGTCCTGGTAGTCTCTATATCTTGCTATCAGCATCAGGAGCAAGTTCTGAGTTAGCCCAAACGGTAAGTAGGAATCAACAGATATGATACTACATCAAATAACTGATAAACCAAACTACCAAACATACAAGGTAAATCAACGTGATATGAAGCAACATCAACCAAAATATGAAAACCATACACGCGTCATGCAATCAAGAACAATGACCATATAATGCTCCATTACGACCCTGCACTCTAAGAAGAGTGTTGCCACTATTGCTCATACGATGGAACAACTGTCTCAACTGACAACTCGGAGGTGTTGTGTCCAACACCTAGGTAACCCTGGAAAATCCCGAAAGACTCCATCTAGGAAACCTACCAGCCGAGCCCATAGCTGTGATACGACATCTGGTATACTTCCTGGTCCGCTGGCCTAGAAGGCATAGCCCTGGCTAACATCAGCCAGAATAAGATCAAAATGCGGCATGACAAACTATGCAATTACTTGATAAGCCTCATGATCATGAAGCGTGTTATATTAGAAGCATTCAGGGACACTATGGCAGATGGGGTGACTATAGCCAAAGGTTAACTTCAGAAGAGATTTGGTAAGAAGAAAAAAGCTGAAACTAGTACATTATTGAGAGATCACATCTCCTTAAAACTATAAAGGCAAAGGAATATCAAGTAGTACATCATGGAAATGTCTCACATTGCTTTGAAATTGAAGGCACTAAAGTTAGAGTTGTCAAAAAAATTTTCTCGTGCATTTAGTTTTGATTTCTCTTCCTCCACAGTTTAACCAGTTTAAGATTAGCTATAATTGCCAGATAAAGAAATGGACTCTTAACGAGTTAATTTCCCACTGTGTAAGAGAGAGAGATTGAAGCATGATAAGCTAGAGAGTGCTCATTTGACCACTGCTTCAAAGCATAGCAAAAGAATAAAAAGATAAAGAAGCTATAGTAAGTATACTACAAAACAAATAAGTAAAAGAAGGAAGAGACTTAGGTATTCACCTATTTCTTATGCAAATGTGGTAGACATACTAAAAAGGACTACATCAAGTATCATGCTTGGTGTGTAAAGAAAGGTATGCTTCTTGCTTTGGTTTGTTCTAAGGTTAATTTGACCAATGTGCCAAGGGATACTTGGTAGATAGATTTAGTTGCTACTACTCACATAAGTGTATCTATGTAAGGTTACATGAATTAGCGAAAGCCAAATGATGCTAAAAAACTCATCTATATAGGCAATGGCAAGACTGTTGGGAAACCCCGGGGACATTTTACATTTTTTAGAGCCATAGACATACATATTACGCAGCGGAAGAATGTCCCCGAAACAGGCTAGTCCCAAAAACCCAGTGAAGATCTCTTGCGAGGGGGTCGACACGATGTGATAGTAAGTACCTTTAAGCAATTAGAAGCCGATGTCGATGAAGGCGCCCAAGTGTTCGCCCTCTGCAGTCTCGCACACACGGATCTCTTGAGTTCTCTTCTTCCACGCCCGGTGCTAGCCTCGGGAAGAAGATCCAAGCCTTGTGCTCCTTCTTCAAAGTATGCGCCACCTCCAAGGTAGATGCGCCAAAGATGAAGAAGGATGAGGGAGAGGGAAACCGCCAAGCATCAAGTTCCTTGCATCAAGAGAGAAGGAAGAAGCTTGCGGCTAGGGTTTGGAAGGAAGAAGCAGATGCGCCACTTCTTGGTGTTGTCGCCCTTCAAGCCCTTGCTTTTGCCCCTCCTCTTGTTGTCACGCTTCTAAGGATTGTAACCTCTCAAGAGGGGGCGGCTAGGGTCACTTATAAAGAGCTAGAGGCGGTTAGGGCAAGGGTTGAGATCATGACAAGTGTATGGCTTGGATGAGAAGGTTTGAGGTAAGGAAAGTCTCCAAGACTTTGTTATAAACCTCATTCAACCTTTCCATAAACTACCAAGCCTTGCCTTGTGCGCCAAGGCCTAGCCTTGCGCCCCAAGCAATGCTTTAATGCAATCACACTATCAATGGGAGAGGGCTAGGCGCATAAAGCTTCCTTAATGAAGCAAATTTGCCATCCAACCCCCATTATGCCCCTTAGGCGCCAATGAGCATGGCTTCCTCCCCATTATACCCTTTTAGCCTATTCCCTCTTCATGACAACTTATCATTGGGCCTCATTGGATAATGAGCTAGCCCAAACTCCATTACATGGGTTGATTAAGCACTTGGATACAATCCAATGCAACCCTAATCCAAATGTGACCAACCATGGTCAAATACGGGTCAACCTGCCAAAAATGAAGTTTGGCTCCAATAATATTCTTCCATCTCATCAGGCCCATTGGCGCTGATGAAATCTCCCAGTTAGATCTGAGTTATCCAATAACTCGATCATATGGCTTCCCGATCAATACGAGAACTCAAGTATCAAGGTGTGCGACCCTGTAGGTTCCTCTGACGCTGGCAGTGCTGACCAGAGGTCATCACAAGCAGTGAGTGGCACCTAGCAGTACATCGCTGCTACCCAGGTCATTGGAATGGATATCGACATCGACATCCCCATCATCGCAACTAGGTACAGATGCATTACAGTCTCTTTGCCGAACTGATATCCGATTGGACAAGTGTGTCACCACTTGTTTTCATCCAATCACATGGCTATGACTAAAACAGGTTCTCACCTGGGTATGGCCATACACTCTCAGTCATAGAACCATAAAGGAGCTCCATGGATATCATACTTCCCTAGGGAAGGGGCAAATCCTATGTCTGTCCATTGATCTTCTCATATGGGTCGCGACATGCTCAATAACAACCGTTATGACCTCCCAGCTACGGCAAGGTGTTAGGTTGTATCAAAGCAAATCCCTAACCATATAGAATGATCAATGACCTCAAGTCAAGGGATCAATGCATCTCCTGTCACTTATGAGGATAACTCATGACACCAAGTCATAGCCTCATAGCGGGTCTATCCAATATATCCCCAATGATATACCCATGTGTCTGCGTTAGCACCACGTGCCTAACCAGCCCACATACCAGTCTCACAAGTACCAGAGCTGTCCCATATCCACTCAGGTACATCGACTGGGGACAATTATTCGAGCACAGATCCAATCTGTCTCCAGGGACATTATCATGTAAGTACACAATCGCAGGTGTAGACAAACAATGATAACGACAATGCCAGAAAGATATATGAACATCAGAGTCAAGTAGTACAAAGATGGACCAAAACTAGGTCCTAGGGCATATACACCAACAATCTCCCACTTGCACTAAGACCTAGAGGTTGAGCAACCTCAACCCCATATCTCTAGTACGACCATCATGCTTTTGCTGCGCCAAAGCCTTGGTCAGTGGGTCTGCTAGATTGCTCTCTGTGTCAATTCTGCTAATCTTGACATCACCTCGATCAATGATCTCTCTGATCAGGTGAAATCTCCTGAGCATGTGTTTGGACCTTTGATGAGACCGTGGTTCCTTAGTATGTGCAGCTCCCATTGTTGTCATAGTAGAGCTCAATGGGATCCATTGCACTTGGAACCACCTGAAGTTCAGAAAAGAACTTCCTGATCCAAACGGCTTCATTGGCTGCCTCAGAAGCAACCACATACTCAGCTTTGGTTGTAGAATTAGCTATGGTGGATTGCTTGAAGCTCTTCCAGCATACAGCACCTCCAACCATCTTAAACAAATAGCTGGTTTGCGATCTGAAGTCGTCAGGATCAGACTGGAACGACTCATCAGTGAAGCCCTGCACACTGAGCTCTTCCAGTACCCGTAGACTTTACAGAATAAATCCTTAGTCCTTTTCAGGATACTTAAGGATATTCTTTATAGCCACCCAGTGCTGCAGACCTGGATTGGATTGGTATCGGCTGGTTATGCTCACAGCATATGCCACATCTGGTCTAGTACACAACATTGCATACATGATCGATCCTACTGCCGAAGCATAAGGAATTCGACGCATGTTATCTCTCTCAGCCTGTGTTGTAGGACACTAGCTCTTTGAGAGAGTAAGGCCATCTCTCACTGGAAGGTATCCTTTCTTGGATTGCTCCAAGTTGAACCTCTCCAGGACCTTATCAATGTGGGTACTATGACTAAGGGCCAAGAGCCTCTTGGATCTATCCCAGTAGATCCTCATGCCTAGAATGTAGGCGGCCTCCCCTAAGTTCTCCATCTCGAAACACTTCCCCAACCATGTCTTCACAGCTTGAAGACTAGGGATGTCGTTTCCGATGAGCAGTATGTTATCAACATACAAGACCAGAAAAATCACCAAGATCCCACTGAATTTTCTGTATACACAGGCGTCATCTTCACTTTTTGATGAAGCCATAATTTCTCACAGCTTCATCAAATTGAAGATTCCAACTTCGAGATGCTTGCTTTAATCCATAAATGGATTTCTTTAGCCTGCAGACCTTATTAGCCTCTGCAGGATGGATGAAGCAATCAGGTTGTGACATATACACATCCTCAGTCAGCTTCCTGTTAAGGAACGCTGTCTTCACATCCATCTACCATATCTCATGGTCATGATATGCAGTTATAGCAAGCAGAATCCGAATGGATTTAATCATGGCAACTGGTGAGAAGGTTTCATGATAGTCCACCCCGTGGACTTGTTTAAATCCTTTAGCCACTAGTCTACCCTTATAGGTAACTATTTTGCCATCCATGTTTGTCTTCCTTTTGAAGATCCATTTACACCCTATGGGTTTTACCCCATCAGGCAGCTCAACCAAATCCCAGACTTGGTTAGCCAACATGGAATCCATCTCGGATCGCATGGCGTCAAGCCATCTCTCGGAGTCCGGTCCACTGACCGCCTCATCATAGGTTCTAGGTTCATCCATAATGATGAAGATCCCATCGTGTTGGGTCGGCAGCGACCCATACCTCTCAGGTGCACGACGAATCCTCCCAGACCTACATAGGGCCTGTGTCTGAGCCTCAGGTTGCCTAGCAACCGGTGCAGGTGGCTCAGGTTCCATCTGTGTGTCTTGTGGTTGCACTTGGACCTCATCCAAGTCAAACTTCCTCCCACTAACTTCTTTCATGAGAAATTCTTTCTCTAGAAAGACAGCACCCTGAGCAACAAAAACTTTGTTCTCGGTGGGATCATAGAAGTAGTAATCCCTTAGTCTCCTTAGGGTACCCCACAAACATACACTTATCAGATCTAGGTTCTAGCTTTCTAGAATCTTGACGTTTGACATAAGCCTCATATCCCCAGAACCTGATAAAAGTGAGATTAGGGCGTCTCCCACTCCATACCTCGTATGGAATCTTCGAGACACTCTTAGATGGAACATTATTCAGTATTAGAGAAGCTGTCTCATGTGCATGTCCCCAGAATGAGGGAGGTAGAGTTGCATGACTCATCATAGATCGAACCATGTCCAACAAAGTTCGATTTCTCCTTTCAGACACACCATTCCATTGAGGTGTTCCAGGAGGAGTGAGTTGGGATATGATCCCACACTCTCTCAGATAGTCAAAGAACTCACCACTCAGGTATTCTCCTCCTCGATCTGATCGAAGAGCTTTAATGGATCTTCCAAGCTAGTTCTCTACTTCATTCTTGAACTCTTTGAATTTCTCAAAGGATTCAGATTTATGTCTCATTAAGTAGACATAACCATACCTACTGAAGTCATCAGTGAAGGTAATGAAGTAGTTGTACCCTCCTCTGGCTTGTTTATTGAAGGGTCCACACACATCAGTATATATGAGATCCAATAAACCTTCTGCCCTCTCACCAATCTTGGTGAAGGGCGCCTTTGTCATTTTTCCTAATAAACAGGGTTCACAAATATCAAATTCCTCCAAGGAACTTGAATCTAACAATCCATTTGCATGGAGTTGTTGGATGCGATTCTTGTTTATATGGGCTAATCGACAGTGCCATAGGAAAGCACCAACTGAACCACTCAGTTTGGTCCTCTTATTGCTTATGTTACAATCAAATTTAAATCCTTTCCTTGCCAAGCAAGGAATGGATACAATGTTCTTTGTTAGCGAAGGTACACAAAAGCAATTGTCTAGTTCTAATTGAAGTCCAGAAGGCAAGGAGAGAGTCAAAACGCCTACAGCAACAGCAGCAACCTGTGCCCCATTTCCAACGCGTAGGTCAATCTCTCCAAGCCGCACCGATCTACTTTTCTTGAGCCCCTGCATATTTGTACAAATATGAGCTCCACATGCGGTATCCAATACCCATGACATAGAAGTAGAAAGGTTGACTTCGGTAACATAAATACCTGAGCATGAAGACAAGGCCTTGCCTTTCTTCTCCTCATTCTAAAGTTGCAACATGTCCTTTCAACATGTGAGGTGGCCCTCCACATGAATAGCACCTATTATTCCTGATCATATTCATCTTTAATTCCAGATCCTTGGTCAAGCCTTTCGGTTCAACACACTGAATATCAACTTTAGGAGGGTTGAGCTCAACTAATTCATCAAAGAGCTGCCTTAGATAATCTCAGAGGCACTCTTCGATTCATATCACCCTCTTAATTCAGGTGACATGTTGGTTAGCAACAATTGTGCAACCTCCAAAGTATCAGCTTGATGCTTATCATAAGCATCCTTCTCAGCCGCTGAGGCCAAGCATGGAAGTGGCTCAGGAATTGGCTTCTTAAGGACATATAGCTTCCTCTCGAGCTTGAGCACAATTTTCAAGTTCATATACCAATCCTTTAAGTTGGATCCAACCAACTTATCCCTTTCCAGGGGAGATCGTAGTGACCAACTACTATTGTTCACAGCCATTGTTCTACAACAACCAAGAAACAGCAGATTTGTACTATTTCGAGTCATTTAAACTGGACTTGTTTTAAATGACCATGCTCCTACTATTTTTAATCGAATTGACAACCCACAAAGTCAATCGAGAAATCCAAGATTTCCTAGTGAGATGAGATCCTCATTCCACATAGGGCTTCGCGTCCCACGAGGGTGGGATGAGATGCACAAAGTGACCCATGTTTCCTAAGGTGGGCGCGCTGGCCGATTGCTCCAAGCAATTCCCCTTATTGAGACAGTCCTGGCATTTCATGTCTAGCGAGGGCTGGATACAACATGAAACCCTTACCTCTCAACGATGCCTCTAGACTTTCACCATGTGCCCAGCACATGTGAACTTCTAGTCAAGTCCATCCCTAACCGTTATGCCCAGGGCCAACGAGTTTCCTTGCGAAGGCACGCCCAGGTTAAAACTGGACTGGGGAAACCATTGCCACCACGCACTTTCTAAAGATAAGTGGGTGTGTCCCACGAGGGTGAGAAACAATTCACAACTCCACTGATCGATAGCTTAGTGAGGGCTACGCGTTAGAAGGCTACTAGACTTGATATTTTAATTGAGGGTTTTTGTTTAAGGTCTCATCATCTCAGTTTTATCTTATGTCTATCATTACAGGCATGCAATCCTATGGTGATAACATAACAATAAAACATCACAGGCATGCTTTAGCTTTTGTAAAGAAAGCAATAAAAGGATGATGTGATCATAGCCCATTCAATACATTGAACCAATCCATGCCAAAAGGGGGGTCCAACTCTTGACCTAGAACTCAAGCCCCAAAAACTAGACCTGGCCTAGCCGACCTCTAGCTTGAACTTCAAGGTTGGCTCCAAGGTCCTTCTCTCATGGTTTAGCTCTCAAACCCTAGAGGTACACTTTAAAAGTTCCCCATAGGTTCGGCCAATGCCATGGTCTTCCTCCAAGGAAGGTGCGCCACCATGCAAGGGGCCAAGATTTCTTGCGCCACCAAGCAACCAAGCACCAGCTTGCATGCGCCACCTTGCATGCTTGCGCCATCAAGCAAGATGCGAGCATCAAGGTCCAAGAAGGATGCGCCTAGCCCTTAATCTTCCTCTTAATTTTTACAAAAATAATGAAAAAGATGGCGCGCAGGCCGCATAAGGATACATCACAGGCATGCAAGAGGGGCTTGACTCATGATCACAACATTATGCACAATCAAGGTATTTACTCATGCAATTCTACATGCTCATGAAAAACATAAAATCTGAAATTTTACTTTTTCACAAAACTAGTTTCTTTTTCTTATCTTCTTCTCACAAGTCTTTTGGTTTATTGCGATTTATTTTTCAAGATGATTTCAGAGATCCTTTCGGCTGACAATTTTATCAGATCAAGAGACTTGGCCAGTCCGAAGAAACAATGCCCGTCCTACTTGACAAAATTACGTGCGACTTTGATCTTTAAACCAAACAAGAAAAATAGTCCAAAAATTCCAAAAGAGATTGAGAGGATGATAGAAACAAGAAACCCTAATTTTTCTACTTTTAGAAAAATCGATTGCCATGCATCATGCTATTTACGAAAATAGAGATATGGCATGTGAGCATGGAAGAAAAGCATAAAACATCGTTCGAGTCTTGCAAGTCCCTTTGATACCACTGTTGGGAAACCCCAGGGACATTTTACATTTTTCAGAGCCATAGACATACATATTACGCAGCGGAAGAATGTCCCCAAAACAGGCTAGTCCCAAAAACCCAGTGAAGATCTCTTGCGAGGGGGTCGACACGATGTGATAGTAAGTACCTTTAAGCAATTAGAAGCCGATGTCGATGAAGGCGCCCAAGTGTTCGCCCTCTGCAGTCTCGCACACACGGATCTCTTGAGTTCTCTTCTTCCACGCCCGGTGCTAGCCTCGGGAAGAAGATCCAAGCCTTGTGCTCCTTCTTCAAAGTATGCGCCACCTCCAAGGTAGATGCGCCAAAGATGAAGAAGGATGAGGGAGAGGGAAACCGCCAAGCATCAAGTTCCTTGCATCAAGAGAGAAGGAAGAAGCTTGCGGCTAGGGTTTGGAAGGAAGAAGCAGATGCGCCACTTCTTGGTGTTGTCGCCCTTCAAGCCCTTGCTTTCGCCCCTCCTCTTGTTGTCACGCCTCTAAGGATTGTAACCTCTCAAGAGGGGGCGGCTAGGGTCACTTATAAAGAGCTAGAGGCGGTTAGGGCAAGGGTTGAGATCATGACAAGTGTATGGCTTGGATGAGAAGGTTTGAGGTAAGGAAAGTCTCCAAGACTTTACCATAAACCTCATTCAACCTTTCCATAAACTACCAAGCCTTGCCTTGTGCGCCAAGGCCTAGCCTTGCGCCCCAAGCAATGCTTTAATGCAATCACACTATCAATGGGAGAGGGCTAGGCGCATAAAGCTTCCTTAATGAAGAAAATTTGCCATCCAAACCCCATTATGCCCCTTAGGCGCCAATGGGCTTGGCTTCCTCCCCATTATACCCTTTTAGCCTATTCCCTCTTCATGACAACTTATCATTGGGCCTCATTGGATAATGAGCTAGCCCAAACTCCATTACATGGGTTGATTAAGCACTTGGATCCAATCCAATGCAACCCTAATCCAAATGTGACCAACCATGGTCAAATACGGGTCAACCTGCCAAAAATGAAGTTTGGCTCCAATAATATTCTTCCATCTCATCAGGCCCATTGGCGCTGATGAAATCTCCCAGTTAGATCCGAGTTATCCAATAACTCGATCATATGGCTTCCCGATCAATACGAGAACTCAAGTATCAAGGTGTGCGACCCTGTAGGTTCCTCTGACGCTGGCAGTGCTGACCAGAGGTCATCACAAGCAGTGAGTGGCACCTAGCAGTACATCGCTGCTACCCAGGTCATTGGAATGGATATCGACATCGACATCCCCATCATCGCAACTAGGTACAGATGCATTACAGTCTCTTTGCCGAACTGATATCCGATTGGACAAGTGTGTCACCACTTGTTTTCATCCAATCACATGGCTATGACTAAAATAGGTTCTCACCTGGGTATGGCCATACACTCTCAGTCATAGAACCATAAAGGAGCTCTATGGATATCATACTTCCCTAGGGAAGGGGCAAATCCTATGTCTGTCCATTGATCTTCTCATATGGGTCGCGACATGCTCAATAACAACCGTTATGACCTCCCAGCTACGGCAAGGTGTTAGGTTGTATCAAAGCAAATCCCTAACCATATAGAATGATCAATGACCTCAAGTCAAGGGATCAATGCATCTCTTGTCACTTATGAGGATAACTCATGACACCAAGTCATAGCCTCATAGCGGGTCTATCCAGTATATCCCCAATGATATACCCATGTGTCTGCGTTAGCACCACGTGCCTAACCAGCCCACATACCAGTCTCACAAGTACCAGAGCTGTCCCATATCCACTCAGGTACATCGACTGGGGATAATTATTCGAGCACAGATCCAATCTGTCTCCAGGGACATTATCATGTAAGTACACAATCGCGGGTGTAGACAAACAATGATAATGACAATGCCAGAAAGATATATGAACATCAGAGTCAAGTAGTACAAAGATGGACCAAAACTAGGTCCTAGGGCATATACACTAACAAAGACTATTGAAGTTGAAACAATAGATGATTTTAGATTATCATTAAAGACGGGTTGTTATTTAGACTTGAATAAGGCTTTTAGAATTTCATCTTTTAGAAGGAATTTAATATATATTCCTGTCTTAGACAAATTATGTTATTGTTGTTCATTTGATGATAGTAAATTCTCTTTATATAAAGATTCAAATCTCATTGCAACTAGTTTTTTAAGTTCTCTTGATAATCTATATATGCTTTACTAGTACATCATTCAATGAAACCTTGCATATTCATGGTATAAAGTGAAAATTAACAAATGAGAATTTCTCATTCCTCTAGCACAAAAAATTAGGCCATATCTGTAGATAAAGAATGAAATAATATGTATGATGGAATTCTTAAACCCATTGATTTTATAGATTTTGAAATTTGTATTAATTGTATCAAATGGAAGCAAATAAACATAAAAAAATTGAGACCCAATAGAACTTCAAATGTTTTATAATTAATTCATATGGATATTTGTGGTCCATTCCCTTTGGTTTCTTGGACTGGACAATAATATTTTATTACATTTAGATGATTATTCTAGATATGGCTACTAATAGGGATCTCGTAATTGCATGGGTCTATTGAAGTAGTAAAATATCGATCCCATGGGGACTAATCGGCAAGTACCAACTAATCTCAAATTTACTAACTAGACAAAATTGAAATTGGTGAGGTTTAAATGTTGAATTAATTATGTAAGCAAGAACGTAGACAGCAGGAATTGTACGAGGGAAATTTGGATGGAAGACAAATTAGGATATGGGTTCACCTCTTTGACATCTTATGAATGAATAATCAAACTCCAAGATTAACTTCCTATCTAGCTCAAGGGAATTCATACTGAAGGTACAGGTTGCCCCCTTTCAGTAGCACAACCTGGTGTTCACTCAGAGCGGCCTTCAGAGCAGTCTCCTACATTTCAGCTTACACCCCGAGATGAACCCAATGCACACCTGACGAACATCGCTCCCTCCGATAGACCTCCCGTACTCTTGTGGATTGGTTATCGGTCTAATCCAAATGGTTCTGGCACGCAGGTGACCTTTCAGCCTACTCGACACATCTAAGGCCCTAACACTTGCACCAGGGGAGTATAGGCTCAAGCGCTCTCCCTTTCAGGAGACGCAGGCAAGGCATACAATAAGGATTAGATAAACTCTTAACCCAAATGGTTCCAATGTGCAGGTGACTTTCAACCTACCCGATGCGTCTAAGGCCCTAACACTTGCACCAGGGGAGTATAAACTCAAGCGCTTCCTTTCAGAAGACGTAGGCAAAGCATACAATAAGGGTTAAGTAAGGACTCAAAATACTTAGAGTAAGATTATTCCGAACATAAGACAAATAAAAGGGGCTCCCCAAATCCTGATTAATGCTTAAGCTATAATATCCATCATAGAGATACAAGTAGTGATTAACAATAGCTCATACATTCTCATATTTATGTAGAAGTTATATTTAAAGGATAAGATCATAAGCTATTTTTGCACAAATCATACATGGAGCATGGCAAAAATCGGTAATAGTTGAAGATCCTTTGATAAAGCATCTAATAGGTGAGGGGATCCTTTAGTCGTACTCTAGGGTTGTACACAATGCTCGATAAAACGGGAGAGGGTCGTGAGATGAGGGAAGAGAAAACGTGTCAGAAAAGTGCAGGGAATCCGGTAGAAAGCACGACGAAACAGCGACGAGTTCGATTAGGGCAACACGAATGCGAATGAAGAGAACGGCACCCAACTAAGTAATACAGTGCACTAACCTCGTAGCAAATTTAGCGAATTCCTGCAGCTCTCTTAGCGCGTTTTAAGCTTAGCTTGCATTGGGGGACTTCGGCTTTGCGGGGTTCAGCTCGCGCGTCTACGCAGCTGAAACAAACCAAGAACAAGAGATACCACGTCTCCGAAGAACGGACAGCCGTGGGTGAAGAAGAAAGGAGAAAGCCAACTCGGTATCAAAGCAAGAAAATCGAAAAAATAGACGAACCTGACCCACCGGAGGGTGGGATTTACTTCTTATAAAGCTGGAAACCAAGCCGAGTCGAGACACCGGTCACCGACTCTTACAACTCTGTAGGTGAAGCAACTTCGTCTTCCACACAAACTGGAAGCTCACTCTAGCTCACCAGGAGATCCCTACCTCTAAGAGAACTACTCAACACTTAGCCCTACCTACTCTTTTATAGAATAAGAGGGGTGGGAACAAACAAAACACATAAGAGACAACCTACTCTAACAAACTAACCACTCTTGCAGGCCACTAAAGTGGTCAATCTGCAACTACAAGACAAGGAATAACAACTACCTAATATTCTTCGAAGCTGGTCACGCGATCCTGTGTCTTTGTACGGAGACAGTTTAGATCCGCTCGGAGCACATCACGACAAAACAGCAGAACTTCAATGTCATGGGCTGGGCCACCATTGTCGCGGCTCGGTCCTGGGCTGTGTTGCTAATCAAATTAAGCGGCCCACTTGGAGTTGGATCTTCAGGGGGTTGGTTCGTAGTGCCCTTGGGCTGCACCACTTCGGTATGGATGGAAAGAGGGCTAATGACGCCCAAGAAACGGTCCGGGGGCTTACTTTGCCATTGGGATCGCCGAATTTACACCTTGTTGGGCTCCTTTGGGTCGTCATGGGATGGAGCAACATGGTAGGGAGGGCAATGCACATCGAAATGGGGTCGTGGGGGCTTGACTTGAGCTTCAGGGGCGAACACGGCCTTGCCGTGATGGTGAGCACGGTCGTGTTCAGAGTGGCCAAAATCCACAGAATAAAGCACGGCTTGCCCGTGACCAGGAGCCCGCCCGTGCTTATTTCCAGGCACTTTGGCCAAAGCGGGTACAGTGTGCGGCACGGGCGTGGCGGTAGGCGTGTCGACATTCACGTTCGCAGGTGACCGTGTCACGGCCGTGACGGTGGGCATGGCCTGGCCATGTCGGGGTCTGGGGAACTCTGGCTGAGGCAAAAATTTCGGGGAAAATTCCTAGGGTCTTAGGGAGTCTCCCCAAGTGTCTTTTGGAGGGATTGGGCCGCCCTCAAGTGTGTTCAGGGGCCCATATGCTCCTGCATCATCCTTCCTTACACGTTTCCCCTAGAGGTGCCTATGCAAGAATTGGTCTTCAATCTCTACAAGATCCACAGCCAAGAACTCAGGCAGTTCTCCTCTGCTCTATCTCTCCCTCTCGATTCCTCCCAATTCCAGCCACCCCCTTCTCTCCAAGGCTATTATCCCTTTCTTGTGGACTGTTGGTCCCTCCTTTATCCCCGGCAAAACTCCTCTTTACCCCTAGGAAATCGGTCACTGCTCCCTTTCCTAGAACCTGCAAAACCTGCCTTCTCCTCCTCGCGTAACTTCCTGTTGGTGTATATTCCCTAGGACCTAGTATTGGTCCATCTCTGTACTACTTAACATTAATATTTATATCATTCTGGCATTGTCGTTATCTATGTTTGTCTACATCTGCGATTGTGTACTTACATGATAATGTCCCTGGAGACAAATTGGATCTGTGCTCAAACTATTGTCCCCAGTCGATGTACCTTAGTGGATATGAGACAACTATGGTACTTGTGAGACTGGTATATGGGCTGGTTAGGCACGCGGTGTTGGTGTATATGCCCTAGGACCTAGTTTTGGTCCACTTATGTACTACTTGACTTTGATATTTATATTATTCTGGCATTGTCGTTATCTATGTTTATTTACATCTGCGCATATGTACTAACATGATAATGTCCCTGGAGACAGACTGGATCTGTGCTCGAACTATAGTCCCCAGTCGATGTACCTTAGTGGATAAGGGACAACTCTGGTACATGTGAGATTGGTATATGGGCTGGTTACGCACGGGGTGCTAACACAGGCATATGAGTATATCAGTGGTGGATATACTGGACCGACCCGCTGTGAGGCTCTGACTTGGTGTCATGAGTTAACCTCACAAGTGACAGGAGATGCATTGATCCCTTGACTTGAGGTCATTGACTCTTCTGTATGGTTAGGAACATGCTTTGACACAACCTAACGCCTCACTGTAAGCTGGGAGGTCATAACGTTTGTCATTGAGTATGTGACGACCCATATGAGAAGATCAATGGACAGACATAGGATTTGCCCCTTCCTATGGGAAGCTTGATATCCACGGGGCCCCCTCATGGTTGCATGACTGAAAGTGTATGGCCATACCCAGGTGAAAGCCTGATTTAGTCATGACCATGAGATTGGGTAAAAAATAAAGTGGTGACAAACTTTATCCAATCGGATATCAGTTCGGCAAAGAGACTATAATGCATCGGTATCTTGTTGCGATGATGGGGATGTCGATGTGATATCCATTCCGAAGACTTGGGTAGCGCGATGCACTGCTAGGTGCCAATCACTACTTGTGATGACTAGGTTCATCACTACCAACGTCTGAGGAACCTATAGGGTCGCATAACTTGAACTCGGGTTCTCGCATTGATCGGGTAGCCTATTGATTGAGTTATTGGATAACTCAGATCTGTTTGGGAGAATCCATCAACACCACTGTGCTAGATGAGATGAAAGGAATCATTTGGAGCTAACTTGTTTTTTGGGCCTAGTAGGCCAAATGGGCCCAATGGGCCCAATAGACCAAGTTGGGCTAATAGGCCAAATGGGCTCAATGAGCCATTTGGGCCAAATGGGCCAAGTGGAATGGCGCAAGCAACTTGGAGCGAGCTTGGCGCATTTCCATGAGGTGGACAAACCCAAGTTGGCATCTTCTTAAGGTAGGAAGCTTGGAGCTTCTCACTTGGAGAGGATGAATCTACTTGGGTGAATTGGGCTTTACCTCTTGAAGAGGTGTGTCTCTTCATGAAGAGGTGAATGAACTTGGGCGCATGCGACTTGGAATGGGAGAATTGGGTTTTACCTCTTGAAGAGGTGTGTCCCTTCGTGAAGAGGTGCACCTATTCATGGGTATATAAACCCCCTAGCCCCCCTTTTGTCGGGTTACACTCTCCTCTCCTCTTCCCTTTGTCGCCACTCTTGAGGTATTCGGCCATTAAGAGAGTTGGACTCTCTTCCTTTCTTGGTTCAGTTCCTGCAAGTTCCTTGGTGCCCTCCTCTCCAAAGTTGGACTTTGGATTTGGTTGATTCCTGTTTGGATCTTGGTGGAGTGCTTCAAGAGTTGGACTCCGACGAAGCTCCACCTCCTCTCCTTGGCATCTCCACTAGACTTAGCGCAAGTGATTGAGGAAGTCTCCCAAAGGCGTGGATCTTCTTCTCGAGGCTAGCACCGGGAGTGGAAGAAGAGGACTCGAGGTTCGGCTGTGTGCGAGACTGCAGAGGGCGCACATTTGGGGGCCTGCATCGCATCCATCATATTCGTTGCAAGGTATCATCTCCTACTCACCGTGTCGATCTCCTCGCAAGACTCGATCTTCTGGGTTTTTGGGACTGGCTTGTTTCGGGGATTGCTTCCGCTGTGCTTGTCTGTAAAATTTTTTAAAAAAAAATCCCCGGGGTTTCCCAACAGTGGTATCAGAGCAACTTGCGAACTCAAACGGTGTTTATGCTTTTATTGTATGCTCGCATGCCATCTGAAATTTTTTGAAAAATTGCATATTCGCATGAATTTTTCTAAATAAGAAAAATTGTAAGTTTTTCGTTCCTAACATCTATTCGACTCTTTGGTTTTCCCTTTTATAGACCCACATGTGAGAGAATTAATTTCTCCCCACGCATGTAGGATAGACCTACTATGTGGGACTTCTTGGCAAGTTAAGGATTGCAAGGGTAGACGGCAAGCATGCTTGGAGCATACATGCGTCACTTGTAGACTCCTGAGAGAAATGAAAATCTTAGATTTGCGAACGAACGTTGAGGTTTAAAGACATATTTTCTAAGAAACTAAAACTGAAGTTTTATGTTTTCATGAGCATATAGAAAAGCATGAGATGATTGTGCATCGTGTTGTGGTCATAGTCAAGCCCCTTGTATGCCTGTGATGTTTTCTGTGTGAGGCCTGCGTGCCGCTTTTTCTTTTCGTTTTGTAAACGCACAAAGAAGATTAAGGGCGCATCCCTCTTGAAGCTTACATCTTGGCGCATCAATCATGATGGCGCATCTTTCTTGGTGGCACAAGTAAGGGCTTGGCCGAACCGTACGGTTCGTGAGCTATCCCTCTTGGCACAAGCATGATGGCGCATCATGCATGGAGGAGCCATCAATGTCTTGGCCGAACCCTTGGGTTTGCGTGCTATGCCTTGATGTGGAGGACCATGAAGCCGCACTTGAAGATAAAGCATGGTGGCAGCTAAGTTAGGTCTTGTTGGGGCTTGTCACCTAGGTCAAGCATTGAACATCCTTCGGCATGTGATGGTTCAATGTGTTGATTAGGCTATGACCACATCACTTGTTTACTGCTTTTAATATCTGCAAAAGCATGCCTGGATGTGTTTTATCGTTTTGTTATCACTATAGGATTGCATGCCTGTAATGTTATACAAAAGATAAAACTAAGAGGATGAGACCTCAAAAACCCTCAAAAAATAATATCAAGTCTGTAGCCTTCTGACGCGTAGCCCTCATCAAGCTATCGATCAGTGGTGTTGTGCACTGTTTCCCACCCTCGTGGGACACACCCACTTATCTTTAGAAGGTGTGTGGTGACAATGGTTTCCCCAGTCCAGTTTTAACCTGGGCGTGCCTTCGTAAGGAAACTCGTTGGCCCTGGGCATAACGGTTAGGAATGTACTTGACTAGAAGTTCACATGTGCTGGGCACATGGTGAAAGTCTAGAGGCATCGTTGAGAGGTTAGGATTTCATGTTGTATCCAACCCTCGCTGGACATGAAATGCCCAGACTGTCTCAACAAGGGGAGTTGCTTGGAGCAACCGGCCGGCGCGCCCACCTTAGGAAACATGGGTTACTTTGTGCATCTCATCCCACCCTCGTGGGACGCGAAGCCTCATGTGAAATAAGGATCCCATCTCACTAGGAAGTCTTAAACTTCCCGATTGACTTTGTGGGTTGTCAATTTGAAATTAAAATAGTGGGAGCAGCAATCATTTAAAACAAGTCCAGTTTAAATGATTCGAAGTAGTACTAATTTGTTTTTCCTGGGTGTTGTAGAACAATGGCTACGAACACTGGCGGATTATCACTGCGATCACTCCTTGATAAGGATAAGTTAGTTGGAACTAACTTTATGGACTGGCATCGGAACTTGAGGATAGTCCTCAAGCTCGAGAAGAAGCTGTATGTCCTTGAACAGGCTCTTCCTGTAGCTCCTCCGCCTAATGCCCGAACGGCAGACAAAGATGCTTATAGAAAGCATCAGGATGACTCTTTGGAGGTTGCATGTCTTATGATAGCCAGCATGGCACCTGAACTGCAGGTGCAATATGAGGAGCAGAACGCTTTTCAGATGATCACTCATCTGAAACAGATGTTCGAGGCTCAGGCTAGAACTGAGAGATTTGACATTGCCAAAGCAGTCTTTCGGTGTAAGTTGTCTGAGGGTGCACCAGTGAGACCCCATGTTCTCAAACTTATTGGGAATGTGGATCATCTCAGGAGACTGGGACATGCCATAGACAACGAGCTGATTGTGGATCTTATTCTGCATTCCCTGCCCCCTAGCTTCAGTCCGTTTATTATTAATTTCAACATGAACCGGATTGAGTGCACACGGGAGGAATTAATGAATATGCTCCAAACAGCCGAGCGTGAGATGGGTAAGACCAAACCCAATTCTATTCTTTTGGTCCCTGCGACCAAGAAGTTAAAGAAGAAGGGTAAGGCACGTGCTAAGAGCAGTGCCAGAGGTCCTACCAAGGCACTGAAGAAAAAGGCAAAGAAGTCAAAGGACCAGAGGTGTTTTCATTGTGGCGAACAAGGTCACTGGAGAAGGGACTGCAAGCAGCTTCAGAATGAGGAGAAGAAAGGCTTGGCCTTAACTTCTAGCTCAGGTATCTATGTTACAGAAGTCAATCTTTCTACTTCTATGTCATGGGTATTGGATACCGCATGTGGGGCTCATATTTGTACAAATATGCAGGGGCTCAAGAAAAGTAGATCGGTGCAGCCTGGAGAGATTGACCTACGCGTTGGAAACGGGGCACAGGTTGCTACTGTTGCTGTAGGCATTTTGACTCTCTCCTTGCCTTCTGGACTTTAATTAGAACTAGATAATTGCTTTTGTGTACCTTCACTCACTAAGAACATTGTATCCATTCCTTGCTTAGCAAAGAAGGGATTTAAGTTTGAAATAAATAAGAACTCTTGTTCTTTTTCATTTGCAAATATGTTCTATGGGAAGGGTACTTTGTGCAATGGTCTATATATCTTGGATATGGAAAGTTCTATTTGTAACATAAGTAATAAAAGGACCAAACTGAGTGGTTCAGTTGGTGCTTTCCTATGGCACTGTCGATTAGCCCATATAAACAAGAATCGCATCCAACAACTCCATGCAAATGGGTTGTTAGATTCAAGTTCCTTAGAGGAATTTGATACTTGTGAACCTTGTTTATTAGGGAAAATGACAAAGGCGCCCTTCACCAAGATTGGTGAGAGGGCAGGAGGTTTATTGGATCTCATACATACTGATGTGTGTGGGCCTTTTAATAAACAAGCCAGAGGAGGGTATAACTACTTCATTACCTTCACTGATGACTTCAGTAGGTATGGTTATGTCTACTTAATGAGGCATAAATCTGAGTCCTTTGAGAAATTCAAGGAGTTCAAGAATGAAGTAGAGAACCAGCTTGGAAGATCCATTAAAGCTCTTCGATCAGATCGAGGTGGAGAGTACCTAACTGGTGAGTTCTTTGACTATTTGAGAGAGTCTGGGATCATATCCCAACTCACTCCTCCTAGAACACCTCAATGGAATGGTGTGTCTGAAAGGAGAAATCAAACTTTATTGGATATGGTTCGATCCATGATGAGTCATGCAACTCTACCTCCCTCATTCTGGGGGCATGCACTAGAGACAGCTTCTCTAATACTGAATAACGTTCCATCTAAGAGTGTCTCTAAAATATCATACGAGATGTGGAGTGGGAGACGCCCTAATCTCACTTTTATCAAGATCTGGGGATGTGAGGCTTATGTCAAACGTCAGGATTCTAGCAAGCTAGAACCTAGATCTGATAAGTGTGTGTTTGTGGGGTATCCTAAGGAAACTAAAGGATACTACTTCTATGTCCCAGCCGAGAACAAAGTTTTTATTGCTCGGCGTGCTGTATTTCTAGAGAAAGAATTTCTCATGAAAGAAGTTAGTGGGAGGAAGTTTGACTTGGATGAGGTCCAAGTGCAAGCACAAGATAAACAGATGGAATCTGAGCCACTTGCACCGGTTGCTAGCCAACCTGAGGCTCAGACATAGGTCCCGCATAGGTTTGGGAGAATTCGTCGTGCACCTGAAAGGTACGGGTCGTTGCCGACCCAACACGATGGGATCTTCATCATTGAGGATGAACCTAGAACCTATGATAAGGCGGTCAGTGGACCAGACTCCGAGAGATGGCTTGATGCCATGCGATCCGAGATGGATTCCATGTCGGCTAACCAAGTCTGGGATTTGGTTGAGCTGCCTGATGGGGTAAAACCCACAGGGTGTAAATGGGTCTTCAAGAGGAAGACAGACATGGATGGCAATATAGTTACCTATAAGGGTAGACTAGTGGCTAAAGGATTTAAACAAGTCCACGGGGTGGACTATCATGAAACCTTCTCGCCAGTTGCCATGATCAAATCCATTCGGATTCTGCTTGCTATAGCTGCATATCATGACTATGAGATATGGCAGATAGATGTGAAGACTGCGTTCCTTAACGGGAAGCTAACTGAGGATGTGTGTATGTCGCAACCTGATGGCTTCATCCATCCTGCAGAGGCTAATAAGGTCTGCAGGCTAAAGAGATCCATTTATGGATTAAAGCAAGCATCTCGAAGTTGGAATCTTCGATTTGATGAAGCCGTGAGAGTATATGGCTTTATCAAAAGTGAAGATGACGCCTGTGTATACAGAAAATTCAGTGGGAGCTTGGTGATTTTTTTGGTCTTGTATGTTGATGACATACTGCTCATCGGAAACGACATCCCTAGTCTTCAAGCTGTGAAGACATGGTTGGGGAAGTGTTTCGAGATGAAAGACTTAGGGGAGGCCGCCTATATTCTAGGCGTAAGGATCTACCAAGATAGATCCAAGAGGCTCCTGGCCCTTAGTCAGAGTACCTACATTGATAAGGTCCTGGAGAGGTTCAACTTGGAGCAATCCAAGAAAGGATACCTTCCAGTAAGACATGGCCTTACTCTCTCAAAGAGCCAGTGTCCTACAACACAGGCTGAGAGGGATGACATGAGTCGAATTCCTTATGCTTCGGCAATAGGATCGATCATGTATGCAATGTTGTGTACTAGACCAGATGTGGCATATGCTGTAAGCATAACCAGGCGATACCAATCCAATCCAGGTCTGCACCACTGGGTGGCTGTAAAGAACATCCTAAAGTATCTGAGAAAAACTAAGGATTTGTTCTTGGTCTATGGGGGACAGGAAGAGCTCAGTATGCAGGGCTATACTGATGCATCGTTCCAGTCTGACCCTGACGACTTTAGATCGCAGGCCGGCTATGTGTTTAAGATAAATGGAGGCGCTGTATGCTGGAAGAGCTTCAAGCAATCCACCATAGCAGATTCTACAACCGAGGCAGAGTATGTGGCCGCTTCTGAGGCAGCCAAGGAAGCTGTTTGGATAAGGAAGCTCTTATGTGATCTTCAGGTGGTCCCTAGTGCAATGGATCCCATTGAACTCTATTGTGACAACAATGGAGCAATTGCACAAGCTAAGGAACCACGGTCTCATCAAAGATCCAAACACATACTCAGAAGATTTCACCTAATCAGAGAGATCATTGACAGAGGTGATGTCAAGATTAGCAGAGTTGACACAGAGAACAATCTGGCAGACCCATTGACCAAGGCTTTGGCGCAGCAGAAGCATGATGTTCACGCTAGAGATATGGGGTTGAGATTCATCAACTTCTAGGTCTTAGTGCAAGTGGGAGATTGTTGGTGTATATGCCCTAGGACCTAGTTTTGGTCCACTTATGTACTACTTGACTTTGATATTTATATCATTCTGGCATTGTCGTTATCTATGTTTGTTTACATCTGCGCATATGTACTAACATGATAATGTCCCTGGAGACAGATTGGATCTGTGCTCGAACTATAGTCCCCAGTCGATGTACCTTAGTGGATAAGGGACAGCTCTGGTACATGTGAGATTGGTATATGGGCTGGTTACGCACGGGGTGCTAATGCAGGCATATGGGTATATCAGTGGTGGATATACTGGACCGACCCGCTGTGAGGTTCTGACTTGGTGTCATGAGTTAACCTCACAAGTGACAGGAGATGCATTGATCCCTTGACTTGAGGTCATTGACTCTTCTGTATGGTTAGGAACATGCTTTGATACAACATAACGCCTCACCGTAAACTGGGAGGTCATAACGGTTGTCATTGGGTATGTGACGACCCATATGAGAAGATCAATGGACAGACATAGGATTTGCCCCTTCCTATGGGAAGCTTGATATCCACAGGGCCCCCCCATGGTTGCATGACTGAAAGTGTATAGCCATACCCAGGTGAAAGCGTGATTTAGTCATGACCATGAGATTGGGTAAAAAATAAAGTGGTGACACATTTTATCCAATCGGATATCAGTTCGGCAAAGAGACTGTAATGCATCGGTATCTTGTTGCGATGATGGGGATGTCGAATCCATTCCGAAGACTTGGGTAGCAGTGATGCACTGCTAGGTGCCAATCACTGCTAGTGATGACTAGGTTCATCACTACCAACGTCTGAGGAACCTACAAGGTCGCACAACTTGAACTCGGGTTCTCGCATTGATCGGGTAGCCTATTGATTGAGTTATTGGATAACTCAGATCTGTTTGGGAGAATCCATCAGCACCACTGTGCTAGATGAGATGAAAGAAATCATTTGGAGCTCACTTGTTTTTTGGGCCTAGTAGGCTAAATGGGCCCAATAGACCAAGTTGGGCTAATAGGCCAAATGGGCTCAATGAGCCATTTGGGCCAAATGGGCCCAATGAGCCATTTGGGCCAAATGGGCCAAGTGGAATGGCGCAAGCAACTTGGAGTGAGCTTGGCGCATTTCCATGAGGTGGACAAACCCAAGTTGGCATCTTCTTAAGGTAGGAAGCTTGGAGCTTCTCACTTGGAGAGGATGAATCTACTTGGGCGAATTGGGCTTTACCTCTTGAAGAGGTGTGTCTCTTCATGAAGAGGTGAATGAACTTGGGCGCATGGGACTTGGAATGGGCGAATTGGGTTTTACCTCTTGAAGAGGTGTGTCCCTTCGTGAAGAGGTGCACCTATTCATGGGTATATAAACCCCCTAGCCCCCCTTTTGTCGGGTTACACTCTCCTCTCCTCTTCCCTTTGTCGCCACTGTTGAGGTATTCGGCCATTAAGAGAGTTGGACTCTCTTCCTTTCTTGGTTCAGTTCCTACAAGTTCCTTGGCGCCCTCCTCTCCAAAGTCGGACTTTGGATTTGGTTGATTCCTGTTTGGATCTTGGTGGAGTGCTTCAAGAGTTGGACTCCGATGAAGCTCCACCTCCTCTCCTTGGCATCTCCTCTGGACTTGGCGCAAGTGATTGAGGAAGTCTCCCAAAGGCGTGGATCTTCTTCCCGAGGCTAGCACCGGGCGTGGAAGAAGAGGACTCGAGGTTCGGCTGTGTGCGAAACTGTAGAGGGCGTACATTTGGGCGCCTGCGTCGCATCCATCATATTCGTTGCAAGGTATCATCTCCTACTCACCGTGTCGATCTCCTCGCAAAACTCGATCTTCTGGGTTTTTGGGACTGGCCTGTTTCGGGGATTGCTTCCGCTGTGCTTGTCTGTAAAAATTTTTTTAAAAAAATCCCCGGGGTTTCCCAACACGCGGTGCTAATGCAGACATATGGGTATATCAGTGGTGGATATACTGGACTGACTCGCTGTGAGGCAATGACTTAATGTCATGAGTTATCCTCACAAGTGATAGGAGATGCATTGATCCTTAGACTTGAGGTCATTGACTCTTCTATATGGTTAGGGACATGCTTTGATGCGACCTAACACCTCTCCATAATTGGGAGGTTATAACAGTTATCATTGAGTATGTCACGACTCATATTAGAAGATCAATGTATAGACAAAGGATTTGCCCCTTCCTAAGGGAAGCATGATATCCATGGAGCTCCTCTATGGTCTATGACTGAAAGTGTATGGCCATACCCAGGTGAAGACCTGATTTAGTCATAGCCATGTGATTGGGTGAAAACAAGTGATGACACACTTGTCCAATTGGATATCAGTTCGGTAAAGGGACTGTAATGTATCTGTACCTAGTCGCGATGATGAGGATGTCGTTGTCGATATCCATTCCGATGACTTGGGTAGCAGCGATGCACTGCTAGGTGCCACTCACTGCTTGTGGTAACCTTTGGTCATGACTGCCAACGTCAAAGGGACCTACAGGGTCACACACCAAGATACTTGAGTTCTCGTATTAATCGGGAAGCCTTATGATCGAGTTATTGGATAACTCGAATATATTTTGGAGATTTCATTAGCGCCATTGGGCTTGATGAGATCGAAGAAACTTATTGGAGCCAACTTCCGTTTTTGGCATGTTGACCAATTTAACCATGGTTAGCCTCATTTGACCTTGGGTTAAGTTGGATTGGATCAAATGGCTTGGTTAACATGCGTAATGGGCTTTGGGCTAGGCCCATTGCTTAATTGGGCACACTAATGAGTTGTCATGAAGAGATTAGAGACTAAAGGGTATAATGGGGAGAAAAACATCAAGTGGGCGCATGAGACTCCTAATTGGATTAGGAGTTGTGCCTATGTCATGCTTGACATATCCAAGTGATTGATTTGGATTGGGATTTAATCTAATCACTTGAGATATTGATTGAGATTTAATTTGTGCAAGTGGGGGCTAATTATTTACACAAATAGAATCCTAATTGGATTAGGATTTTCGCCCAAACCAATTTAGGCAAGGATTCATGATGGCTTGACCTAGTCTTTGCGCATGCATGAATGTATTGCCTCTTTAGGTAACCTTTGGGCGCATATGGCCCTATGCTTGCATAGGCAAGGCTTGGGCGCTTATGGATGAGGGATTTAGTCAACATAATTGATTGAATAAATTCCTAGAATCATGCCCTAATTACTTACACTTGCCAAACTCCCCTAAACCGCCTATCATTGTTATAAAAGAGACCCTAGCCGCCCCCTCTCATAAGATTAATTCCCTTGAAGGCATGGAGCCCTTGGAGGGGCGACAACTTGGAGTTCTCTTCTCTTCTTCTTCATCAAAGGGCGCAAGCAAGCTTCTTCCTCCTTCCCTTTTCTTTCCTTGGCGCAAAGATGGAACAAAGCTTGCGGCATCCCATCTTCCTCCTTCTCCTTGGCGCATCCCTTCTTGGTGGTGGCGCAAGTTGCTTGGAGGACTCTCCTAAGGCGTGGATCTTCTTCCCGAGGCTAGCACCGGGCGAGGAAGAAGAGAGCTCGAGGCATCCGTGTGTGTGAGACTGCAGAGGGCGAATACTTGGGCGCCTACCTCGACATCGGCTTTTCATCTTACTCTAAGGTACTTTCTATCACATCGTGTCAACCCCCTCGCTTGACGATCTTCACTGGATTTTTGGGACTGGCCTGTTTTGGGGATATTGCTTCCGCTGTGCAATGTTTTTGTGTAATCTCTATCTCTGAAAATTGTAGAATATCCTCGGGGTTTCCCAACAGTGGTATCAGAGCGACTTGTGAGCCTTGAACGATGTTTTATTCATTCTCTTTCATGCTCACATGCCATATTTTATTTTTGCAAATTGCATATTGATATGATGCATATTTTTCTTAAATTAGAAAAATTAAGTTTATGTTTCCTATCCTTCTTGTCAATCTCTTTTGGATTTTTGGGTTGTTTTTCTTGATTGATTTAAGATCAAAGGTGCACGTAGTTTTGTCATGTAGGACGGGCATTGTGTCTTCAGACTGGCCGAGTCTCTTGATCTGACAAAATTGCCAACCAAAAGGATTCATAGAATCATCATGAAAGACTAATCGCAAATAACCAAAAGATTTGTGAAAGGAAGATGAGGAAAGGAGACTTGTTTTATGAAAAAGTAAAATTTCAGATTTTATATTTTTCATGAGCATGTAGAATTACATGAGTAAGTGCCTTGTTTGTGCATGGTGTTGTGATCATATGTCAAGCCCTTCGCATGCCTATGATGTACCCTTGTGCAGCCTGCGTGCCATCTTTTTCTTTTATTTTGTAAAATTCAAGATGAAGATTAGGGGGCGCACTCAACTTGATACTTGGCGCATGCTTGGTGGCACATCCTTGTTTGGTGGCGCAACAAACTTCATCAATTATGGCGCATATTTGCTTGGTGGCGCAAGTTAGGGTTTGGCCAATCCTTGTGCTTGGAGCCAACCTTGAAGATCAAGCTAGAGGTCGGGTAGGCTAGGTCTAGTTTTAGGGGCTTGAGTCCTAGGTCAAGAGTTGAACCTTTGGCATGAGTTAGTTCAATGTCTTGAATAGGCTATGATCACATCATCCTTTACTGCTTTCCTTATCTGCTAAAGCATGCCTGTGATGTTTTATCGTTATGTTATCACTACAGGATTGCATGCCTGTAATGTTAAACATAAGATAAAACTAAGATGATAAGACTTCAAAAACCCTCAATCAAATATCAAGTCTAGTAACCTTCTAATGTGTAGCCCTCATCAAACTATCGATCAGTGGTGTTGTGAACTGTTTCCCACCCTCGTGGGACACACCCACTTATCTTTAGAAGGTGTGTGGTGGACCCTGGGCATAACGATTAGGAATGGACTTGACTAGATTTTCATGTGTGCTGGGCACATAATGAAACTCTAGACGCAGCATTGAGAGGTTAGGGTTTCATGTTGTATCCAGGCCTCGCTGGACATTGATGTATCCGCAAGTGCACGGATACTTCGAAGTAATAAAAATATCGAACCACAGAGACCTTATTGTTAAGTACCAAATAATTATTTTCTCACTAGCTAAGCAAACTGAATATGATAAAGTAAAATATGCAGAAAAGTGTGCTAAAGGATGATTAGAGGGAAAAACTAGGACTATGGTTTCATCTACCTCAATTCCAATGACTAGAAGGAAATAAAGGCTGTCAGTCTAATTCTGATATGACAAAGATATAATTTACTTGATAAAAGGATCATCTCGCTCTCGCGCAGACAATCATACAAAGGACCAATCCTCACTCTCGTGCAAGATCTATCCAATGTTGAAAATAAGTAAATCATTGAACAAAGAACTCAAGGATCACTCTCGTGCATCCGAATTCTAAGTCAAACATCTCAAGGATCACTCTCGTGCATCCTGAAACTCAACACAAGTTCTACTTAAGGTTCTCCGACGACTCGATACTCAATCTCTTGCAACATCAAATCAAGTCTAACGCAATAATTCATCCTAGATTCAAATTATCAACATAGCAATAAAATCACTAAAAATCAGAATTCAAAGAACAAACCTAATCTCTTACGATAAGTTCTAAACTCGATGATTTCTAGGGTTCCGAATTTCACAATCAACCTCTCAGTCTATTTCGTAAAATTCTAAAACATGCATGAAAATATAAACCTATGGTGAGTTAAAGACAAACATCACAGAAGTAGAATGATCATACTAAAATTAAACTTGACAAAATAAAAGTTATCTAGTCATTAAAAATCAAGAAAAATTACTCCCCATGTCCCAAAATATGTCTAAGCTAGCATGGAGGAAATATTACAATAACCATAATTTTAAATGATCAGAATCAAAAAAAGGAAGAAAATTTTACAGAACATGGTATTGTAATCGAAATTACAGCACTGTAATTTGTAGAAGATACTGTGAACAGTGGCGTCACCCACTGTTTCGTCGATTTCTCCCTCGATCGAACTCCAAACACTATGAAACTTCTGGTGTATGCTCTCCAACTCTATACGAAGCTTCAGTGTAAATTTTACGGCCTGAGGTGGTCTCTACGCCTCGGCGTGAGGCCGAACCCTAATCGCCTCTCTGTCGATTGCTCCCTCGATTCATGATAAACATTCGTTCTTTCACTTTGTGTGTCTTCACCTTTTAAATACCAGTCTGTAGCATCTTTCGGATCTCAATTTGGAGGTTTGGATCAAAAGATATGGTCCGCGCAAGTTTCGGGCCCGTAAAAATTGCGTTTTTGAATGGAAATTACGGCTGTAAAATATTTTACGGCAGTGCCGTATTTTGGTTCTGTGAACCCTGTGTCAAAATTATGGCCCGTAAAATGCTTCTCAACCATGCCGTAAAATCGGACGAGTTCTCTGGTCTGAATCGCCGAGGAAATACGACACGTGGAATGGTTTACGGTAGTGCCGTAATTTCGGCAAGTGTCTCTATTCTGAAGCGCTCCAAATTACGGCAGTGTAATGCTTTACGGCGAAGCCGTAAAATCAGGACAATTCTCTGATCTGAAAATCCACCAAAATACAGCAGTGTCTCGATATTACGGTATCATACCAAAATACGATACCATAATATATATTACGGCATCACCGTATTTTGGTCAGTTGCTCCAATTTACGTGAAATTTGTCGGGTGACTTCTTGATGATGGTAACTCTTCTATGTCTTCGATTTTGCTTGAAAATGCCTCAAAATAGTGCCTTTTTACTTGAAAATCATGAAAAACTAAAATAGAAATAGATTTTGCAATATTTGATAATTTTGGTATAAAAATAAGCAAAAGATCTTCAATTGAGCATGAAAAGATATATATAATGATACAAAATATACTATATATTTTGGTGTCATCAAAAACATAAGGCTCAAACTTTGCTTGTCCTCAAGCAAAAATCAAAAGTTGATTAAAAGATAAACCTTTAAATGCTCAATAAATTTCTAAAATACAATCATCAATGAAAAATTCCATCAATTGCTTTATAAAACTTCAAGCAAATATATCATTCTTAGAATTCAATCTTCTAGAACCACAACTCAATCAAATAAAACTTTGCAACTTGTATAATAAATAGAATTTTCAATCTCATGATTTCACCCAATTTTCAGTTCAAATCTATCATGCTTTTGTTTACAGGAATTATGTTTCCAAGATCTTTTTCCACACATAATTTTTTTTCCTTTTTTTTATTTTGTTTGTTTTTGTAAAGATGACATGTACCCACTTAGATACACACTTTTTATTTTTGACTTCAACTCTTATCTTTGATACCACTATCAATTTTGCATAGTGCCAAGTAGAGGAGTCTTATTCTTTTTATCTCTCATTATTTTTCATGCATAGACTTCAACCCATGTCTTAGGTACCACTATCAATTTTACATAGTGCCAAGTAGGGGACTCTCACTATTTTTATGGATCTTGGATTCTTATTTCCCAACAAATAGCAAAAATAGACTAAACATCTACTAGGTTGATCAATTGACATCAATTCACAAATCATACTCATATGCTCATTTTATTTAAAAAGTAGGTTCAACTTAGATCTTATTCCTCAAATAATACATTTACCCAAAATTTCATGCATCAACCAATGTTAAATTTCGAAGATAGATATGCATTGAAGAAATAAATCTAACATGATAGAGTTTTTCTCTAATCATGAATTTGAATCCATTCATCATCAATCAATCAAGTCATTAACAATATAAAACAAGAATATACTCATCATCACCACAAAATCATGTTGAAAAGAAAAATAAGCATGTGAAATAGAATGGCAGTGGCGGCGGTCACAGAGGTGTAGAAGCATCAAACTCAAACAACCATGGTCAAAAGTGTGACATGATAGACTCAAGCAACTTCATAGAATAGAAATCTCAATGAGTGATATATCAAAAGCTAATCAAAGATGCAAACCATATGAAATAATCATGAATACAAGAGAGTGCAAACGATACTCACAAAACTATATAGCAAGCTCTAACCGAAAATACATAAGGCTGAGTCCAAAATAGTGTCAGGGCAGATGCTGCTGGGTCAAGAGATGTGCTTTTTGAAAATTTTACCTGCACAATTTAAGATACATAAGGCTCTGTCTAAAAATAGTCTCTAAAAATAATAATGATAAAAATAATTTTCTCAAGAGAGAATCAGAGATATCATCGATGGTCCAGAAGAGTGCTGGTGGAAAGAGCTGATGCAACTGAGATGCAGAGGTGGAACAGATGCTAGCTGAAAAGCTCCTAGCAATGATGGTGATGCTGACAGTAGAGTGAGTAATCTCTAGTGGCCTGCTAGAGACTACAGTCCTAGAGGTGAGATCGCCGGCCGGTGGGTGTGAGAGATAGCACTGCACACAAAAAAAATTCAAAGTCACTAATAAAGATTCTGCTGCAAAAATAAATAAAATCAATATAATAAGAGGCGGCAAAAGAGGCAAGAAGCCGCTGGTGATGCTCTGCCAGAGGTGGAGGACAATTTCTCTTGAAGATTTCTGAATCTAGAGTCAAAAGAAGCAATAACAAGTAGAAAGCAAACCAAGCAGTTTTTAAATTTTTTATGAAAAGTAGCCATGCCCTAGAATAAAATTTAATGATCCAAATAGAAATTGGACAGAACCAAGTTGTAGAATAAGATATGTTCTTTTCAGACGTATGAAAATTATTTAAAGGATCAAAATTTGTCAGGAATTTAGGGTATCATCAGAAAGAAGGCTACTCAGATTACAAAACTACAAAAACTGCACAAAAGTTAATCAGATTCAAAAAGTTGCCATGTGTCCTAAAATGATCAGAAAATATTTTCATAAAAACAATTAATCCACAAGATAGAATGTAACATGTTCTTCCAATTTCAAGTGAAAAATCACGGTTTCAAGTCACCGAAGCACCTTAAAAACACGCAGCAAAAATGCTAATCAGATTAGTCAGAAGAAAACTGCTGCAGAAATTAATCAGAATCGAAAAGTTGCTAGGTGTTTTAGAATGATCCATGGACTTTAAAATTCAGCAAAAATATCCAGATGATAGACAAAGATGAGTACTTTGTGATGGTGTCAATGATCAAAAGTTTTTCCAACCCAGTTTCTTAAAATCACAGCGAGAAAACACCTACTTAAATAAGCAATTTGCAAATTTCAAATACAGTACCGTGCATTTCCTTACGGCAGTGCCGTAATATGCATAAAACTCTCGGGTCAGAAATCGGTAGAAATACGGTACCGTGAAGATGATTACGGCAGTGCCGTATTTTGCGCAATTTTTTTTTATAAAAAGTGTAGAAAAATTAATTCTAAAAATAAACCAAGATAAGAGAAACTAAGCTAAGCAAAAGTGCTTGAGTTGCCTCCCAAGAAGTGCTAATTTTTAGGTCATTAGCTTGACCAAAACCCAAAAATCATGGTGAAGCAGGTGAATCAGTACCAAAATATATAGCATGTAATTTTCTGCATTTCGTTTGTCCAAAAAGTTTAGCCACTAATCCAAATATCCAAAATTTCATGTAAATCAAGATTGACATGGCTTTCTCAAATATGCAGAAATTAAAATCAAAATTTTCAAATCTACTCAAAGGATATTCAATAATCTTCCTAAATTTGTCAGTAAGCGAAATCATAAGTCCTTTCTTCAAAATTATATCTTCAATTGCAATAGGACTTTGATCAAAAGATACAAGCATTGGATCATCAAAATAAACTTTCTGTCTCAAATTAGATTTCTCAACAAAGCATAATTTTTCAAATAAATCACAAGAGTCAATAATAGATATGGGCAAAACATCATCATGGTGAGATTCATCAATATTTGCAATATCTAAATTTTCTTCAAGTCCTTCATGCTCACAATCAGGTAATTCATCAATTTCAAAATTTTCAACAAAACTAGAATAAGATTTTTCTAAATTAGTCCCCTCATATCCTTCATCAGAATTAACCATAAATAACATATTATCAAAAGAATCAATATCATCATAAGAGGGTTTTTCAAAATCAATTTCCTCAATCTTTTCCTCAAATAATTTATCAGAAGAATCAAATTCACAATTATCAAAATCGGAGTGAGATGCATTAATGTTCACATAAGGCTCAATCTCAAAACAATCATAATCAGAGGGAGATTTTTTCAAATCTAAGTTCTTCAGTTTTAAACTCAAATAAACAAGCTTGCTGTGCTAACTGGGTTTCTAAAATTTCATTGTGTGCAACCATGTCATCCATTCTATGTTTATGGGTCTCATGTGCCTCCTCACTTTGTTTCATGAATTTTTCAAACATCAACTATAAGCTAGATTTTTCAGTATCCTCAAAGTATGGTTCAGAAGTATAGTTTGAGCAATCATCAAAAAAAGAAGTTTGGTGATTTTCCCATCTAGAATACAATTGATAAGATTCTTTCCATGATAAATTGGGATTTAAAAATTGGCAATCAGAGGTATAATGATCAAAATATCCACAAATATCACATCTAATAGAAGAAGAAGATTTCTTAACAGAGTGCATAAAAGAGTTAAACGTATCCTAAAGAGTACACAATGAATCATTTTCATACTTACCTTTTGGCATGTATACCTCATCTCTTTTAGTTGCCCATGAGTTGTGATTAAAAGACATATCTTCAATTCAAAGCTTTCTACACAACTAAAAATTGTTATCTCAAAATTCACAGGAAATAAAATATATCAAGATCTAAGAGTCCTGTGTATAGACAATTAGAATAGAAACAGAAAGATTATCCAACACCAATCAATCAATTTTTTTTTCATAATATAAAAAAAATAGAAATAGACAAAACACAAGCAAATTTACAAATTTCAGAAATCACAGTTCTGTCACAACTTGTGAAAATCTAAAACCTACAAAAACAGAAAACAAAGTTAAATCTAAAACAAATAAAGCTTAGTCTAGCAATACTAACAACTATTTTGATATTAACAAAACTAAGGTCCCCGGCAACGGCGCCAAAAACTTGATGTATCTGCAAGTGCACGTATACTTCGAAGTAATAAAAATATCAAACCACAGAGACCTTATTGTTAAGTACCAAATAATTATTTTCTCACTAGCTAAGCAAACCGAATATGATGAAGTAAAATATGCAGAAAAGTGTGTTAAAGGATGATCAGAGGGAAAAACTAGGACTAGGGTTTCATCTACCTCAATTCCAATGACTAGAAGGAAATAAAGGCTGTCAGTCTAATTCTGATATGACAAAGATATAATTTACTTCATAAAAGGATCATCTCGCTCTCGCGCAGACAATCATACAAAGAACCAATCCTCACTCTCGTGCAAGATCTATCTAATGCTGAAAATAAGTAAATCATTGAACAAAGAACTCAAGGGTCACTCTCGTGCATCCGAATTCTACGTCAAACATCTCAAGTGGAATCTCAAGGATCACTCTCGTGCATCCTGAAACTCAACACAAGTTCTACTTAAGGTTCTCCGACGACTCGATACTCAATCTCTTGCAGCATCAAATCAAGTCTAACACAATAACTCATCCTAGATTCAAATTATCAACATGGCAATAAAATCACTAAAAATCAAAATTCAAAGAACAAACCTAATCTCTTACGATAAGTTCCAAACTCAATGATTTCTAGGGTTCCGAATTTCACAATCAACCTCTCAGTTTATTTCGCAAAATTCTAAAACATGCATGAAAATATAAACCTATGGTGAGTTAAAGATAAACATCACAGAAGTAGAATTATCATACTAAAATTAAACTTGACAAAATAAAAGTTATCTAGTCATTAAAAATCAAAGAAAATTACTCCCCATGTCCCAAAATATGTCTAAGCTAGCATGGAGGAAAGATTACAATAACCATAATTTTAGATGATCAGAATAAAAAAAAAAGGAAGAAAATTTTACAGAACACGGTACTGTAATCGAAATTACAGCACCATAATTTATAGAAGATGCTGTGAACAGTGGTGTCACCTACTGTTTTGTCGATTTCTCCCTCGATCGAACTCCAAATGCTCTGAAACTTCTGGTGTATGCTCTCCAACTTTAGACGAAGCTTCAGTGTAAATTTCACAGCCTAAGGTGGTCTCTACGCCTCTCGGCGTGAGGCCAAACCCTAATCGCCTCTCTGTCGATTGCTCACTCGATTCATGATAAAAATTCGTTCTTTCACTTTGTGTGTCTTCTCCTTTTAAATATGAGTCCGTATCATCTTTCAGATCTCAATTTAGAGGTTTGGATCAAAAGATATAGTCCGCGCAAGTTTCGGGCCCGTAAAAATTACGTTTTTGAATGGAAATTATGGCCGTAAAATATTTTACGGCAGTGCCGTATTTTGGTTTTGTGAACCCTGTGTCAAAATTACGGCCCGTAAAATGCTTCTCAACCGTGCCTTAAAATAGAACGAGTTCTTTGGTCTGAATCGCCTAGGAAATACGGCACGTGGAATGGTTTACAGCAGTGCCGTAATTTCGGCAAGTGTCTCTGTTCTGAAGCACTCCAAATTATGGCAGTGTAATGCTTTACGGCGGTGCCGTAAAATCAGGACAATTCTCTGATCTGAAAATCCACCAAAATACGGCAGTGTCTCGATATTACGGTATCGTACCAAAATACGGTACTATAATATATATTACGGCACTACCGTATTTTGGTCAGTTGCTCTGATTTACGTAAAATTTGTCGGGTGATCTCCTCTTGATGATGGTAACTCTTCTATGTCTTCTATTTTTCTTGAAAATGCCTCAAAATAGTGCCTTTTTACCTGAAAATCATGAAAAACCAAAATAGAAGTAGATTTTGCAATATTTGATAATTTTGGCATAAAAATAAGCAAAAGATCTTCAATTGAGCATGAAAAGATATATAAAATGATATAAAATATACTATATATTTTGGTGTCATCAGACATGAGATGCCTAGACTGTCTCAATAAGGGGAATTGCTTGGAGTAATCGGCCGGCGTGCCCACCTTAGGAAGCATGGGTCACTTTGTGCATCTCATCCCACCCTCGTGGGACACAAATCCTCATGTGGAATAAGGATCTCATCTCACTAGGAAATCTTATATTTCCCTATTGACTTTGTGGGTTGTCAATTCGATTAAAATAGTGTGAGCCATAGTCATTTAAAACAAGTCCAGTTTAAATGACTTAAAGTAGTACAAATCTGTTGTTTCTTGATTTTTGTAGAACAATGGCTGCAAACACTGGTGGATTGACACTACGATCTCTTTTAGACAAAGATAAGTTGGTTGGATCCAACTTTATGGACTGACATCGGAACTTGAGGATAGCCCTCAAGCTCGAGAAGAAGCTGTATGTCCTCGAGCAGCCTCTTCCTGCAACTCCTGCGCCTAATGCCTGAGCGGCAGATAGGGATGCTTTTAGAAAGCATCAGGATGACTCTTTGGAGGTAGCATGTCTCATGCTAGCCACTATGGCACCTGAACTTCAGGTGCAATATGAGGAGCAGAACGCTTTTCAGATGATTACTCATTTAAAATTGATGTTTGAGGCTCAGGCTAGAACTGAGAGATATGACACTGCCAAAGCAGTCTTTCGGTGCGAGTTGTCTAAAAGTGCACCAGTGAGACCCCATGTTCTCAAGATGATTGGGAATGTGGATCATCTCAGGAGACTGGGACACACCATAGACAACGAGCTAGTTGTGGATCTTATTCTACAGTCCCTGCCCCCTAGCTTAAGTCCATTTATTATAAACTTCAACATGAACTGGATTAAATGCATGAGGGAGGAACTACTAAATATGCTCCAAACAGCCGAGCGTGAAATGGGTAAGACCAAACCAAATTCTGTTCTTTTGGTCCCTACGACCAAGAAGATAAAGAAGAAGGGAAAGGCACATGCTAAGGGCAGTGCCAAAGGTCCTACCAAGGCACTGAAGAAAAGGGCAAAGAAGTCAAAGGACCAGAGGTGCTTCCACTTTGGCGATCAGGGCCAATGGAGAAGGGATTGCAAGCAGCTTCAGAATGAGGAGAAGAAAGGCTTGGCCTTAACTTCTAGCTCAGGTATTTATGTTATTGAAGTCAACCTTTCTACTTCTATATCATGGGTATTGGATACCGCATGTAGAGCTCATATTTGTATAAATATGCAGGGGCTTAAGAAGAGTAGATCGGTACGGGCTGGAGAGATTGACCTACAAGTAGGAAACGGAGCACAAGTTGTTGTTGTTGTTGCCGTAGGAGTTTTGACACTCTCCCTCCCTTCAGGACTTTAATTAGAACTAGAGAATTGCTATTATGTACCTTCATTAACTAAAAACATTATATCTATTCCTTGCTTAGCAAGGAAAGGTTTTATATTTGAAATAAAGGAGAACTCTTGTTCTTTTTCATTTGCAAATATGTTTTATGGGAAGGGTATGTTGTGCAATGGTTCATATGTCTTGGACATGAATAGTTCTATCTGTAACGTGAATAACAAAAGGACCAAACTGAGTGGTTCAATTGGTGCCTTCCTATGGCATTATCGATTGGCCCATATTAACAAGAATCGCATTCAACAACTCCATGCAAATGGGTTGTTAGATTCAAGTTCCTTGGAGGAATTTGATACTTATGAGCCTTGTTTATTAGGGAAAATGACAAAGGCACCCTTCACCAAAACTGGTGAGAGGGCACAAGGTTTGTTGGATCTCATACATACGGATGTGTGTGGGCCATTCAATAAACAAGCCAGAGGAGGACACAACTACTTCATTACCTTCACTGATGACTTCAGTAGGCATGGTTATGTCTACCTGATGAGACATAAATCTGAATCCTTTGAGAAATTCAAGGAGTTCAAAAATGAAGTAGAGAACCAGCTTGGAAGATCCATTAAAGCTCTTCGATCCGATCGAGGTGGAGAGTACCTGAGCGGTGAGTTCTTTGACTATCTTAGGGAGTGTGGGATCATATCCCAACTCACTCCTCCTGTGACACCTCAATGGAATTGTGTATCTGAGAGGAGAAATCGAACCCTGTTGGACATGGTTCGATCTATGATGAGTCACGCAACTCTACCACCCTCATTCTGGGGTTATACACTTGAGACAGCTTCTTTTATACTGAATAGCGTTCCATCTAAGAATGTCTCAAAGATTCCATATGAGGTATGGAGTGGGAGACGCCTTAATCTCTCCATTATCAAGATCTGGGGAAGTGAGGCTTATGTCAAACATCAGGATTCTAGCAAACTAGAACCTAGATCTAATAAATGCATTTTTGTGGGGTATCCCAAGGAAACTAAGGGATACTACTTCTACGTTCCCAATGAGAACAAAGTCTTTGTTGCTTGGGTTGCTGTCTTTCTATAGAAAGAATTTCTCATGAAAGAAGTTAGTGAGAGCAAGTTTGACTTGGATGAGGTCCAAGTGCAACCACAAGAGAGAGAGGTGGAACCTGAGCCACTTGCACCAGTTGCCGGGTAACCTGAGGCTCAGACACAGGTCCCACGTAGGTCTGAGAGGATTCGTCGTGCACCTGATAAGTATGGGTCACTGTCAGCCCAACACGACGAGATCTTCATCATCAAAGATGAGCCTAGTACCTACGATGAGGCGGTCTCTGGACCGGACTCCGAGAGATGGCTTGAGGCCATGCGATCCGAAATGGATTCCATGTCAGCTAACCAAGTCTGGGATTTGGTTGAGCTGCCTGATGGGGTAAAACCCATAGGGTGTAAATGGGTCTTCAAAAGAAAGACTGACATGGATGGCAATATAGTTACCTACAAAGGTAGACTAGTGGCTAAAGGATTCAGATAGGTCCACGGGGTGGACTATGATCAAACTTTTTCGCCAGTTGCCATGATTAAGTCCATCCGGATCCTGCTTGCTAAAGCTGCATATCATGATTATGAGATATGGCAGAAGGATGTTAAGACAACATTCCTTAACGGAAAGCTGACAGAGGATGTGTACATGACACAGCCTAATGGATTCATCTATTCTGCAGACACGAGTAAGGTCTGCAAGCTAAAGAAATTAATTTATGGATTAAAGCAAGCATCTCAAAGTTGGAATCTTCGGTTTGATGAAACCGTGAGAGATCATGGATTTATCAAAAGTGAAGATGACGCCTATGTATACAGAAAATTCAGTGGGAGCTTGGTGACTTTTGTAGTCTTGTATGTCGATGACATACTACTCATCGGAAACGACATCCCTAGTCTACAATCTGTGAAGACATGGTTAGGGAAGTATTTCGAGATGAAAGACTTAGGGGAGGCCGCCTATATTCTAGGCGTAAAGATCTACCGGGATAGATCCAAGAGGCTCCTCGCCCTTAGTCAAAGTACCTACATTGATAAGGTCCTGGAGAGGTTCTATATGGAGTAATCCAAAAGAGGATACCTTCTAATAAGATATGGCCTTACTCTCTCAAAGAGCCAGTGTCCTATCACACAGCCTAAGAGAGATGAAATGAGTCGAGTTCCCTATGCTTCGGCAGTGGGATCGATCATGTATGCAATGTTGTGTACTAGACCAGATGAGGCTTATGTTGTAAGCATAACCAGCCGATACCAATCCAATCCAGGTCTACAACATTAGGTGGCTATAAAGAACATCCTAAAGTATCTGAGAATAACTAAGGACCTGTTCTTGCTCTATGGGGGATAGGAAGAGCTCAGTGTTCAGGGCTACACTGATGCGTCACTCTAGTCTGACCCTGACGACTTCAGATCGCAGGCCGGCTATGTGTTCAAATTAAATGGAGGCGTTGTTTGCTGGAAAAGATTCAAGCAGTCCACCATAGCTGACTCTACAATAGAGGCCGAGTATGTTGCTGCTTCTGAGGCAGCCAAAGAAGCTGTTTGGATAAGGAAGTTCATATCTGATCTTCAAGTGGTTCCAACTACTGTGGATCCCATTAAGCTCTTTTGTGACAACAATGGAGCCATTGTACAGGCAAAGGAACCACGGTCTCATCAAAGGTCCAAACGCATACTCATGAGATTTCACCTGATCAGAGAGATCATTGATCGGGGCGTGACACTATCCGCAAGTGCACGAAAATGTCGCAGTAATATAAAAGATATCTTCTCCCACAGGAAACAAGGTGAGTACTAGAAAATCTAATTCTTGGAATCTAAGCTAATCAAATCGTGGTTTTTGGAGCTTGAAAACTAAAATTAAGCAGGACAGTAAACAAGAAATCAAACAACTACGACAGGGAAAATATATGAGAGAGAATATCAGGGCAAAGGTTTTCACCACTCTGACGATTTTACTTGTGCTAGAAATAAATGTTAATTACTTGGATTTACAGATATGCATAAGGAATCTACCCTATGGTACAAGGTGCCCTCTTTCGAGTGTACACCCTGGTATTTGCCTAGAACGTCTCCTACTTTCGCGGTGGATCGTTCTAGACAAACCCACTAGGTTCCGTGGTAGATTATGAACCCTCGAGCAAAGAACACGCACTTTCGCGTCGCGTCTTCACAAGATTCACATAGAGGTTCGGTCATTACAGTCGAACTTTCGTTATGGACCGTAACAACTATGACATGACGATACTTGGCCAAAGTAAAGATCAAGAAATAAATACATCTAGTGAAATATGCTCAGAATATGATCCAAATAACAAGATTAAAACAAGAGTTGCAAACAGAAATCGTCAGAGGGCTTCAACCTAGCCCCGATACAAAGTTTACGCCACAACCATCGTTGAATCACTAAAAATCCTCTCTTTAAACATAGGAAAATTACAGGAAAAGGTTTCTAGAAGGGAGGAGAAGATAAACCGAACCAAATAACCCAGGATTGCAAGGTTCCGATGATCAAATCTTCAAAAATCCGCTCGAAGTCGCCGAATCACCGTGTTCTTCCGCCCCTAGCCGCTTCGTCACCCGATTGCCTCTCATTAGGTCATGAAATTTGGGGCTTTTATATCCTTTCCGTTCTTCTTCGAGTTAGCTTTCCAAAAAGTCCTCACTTGCTAAAATTTGACTTAAATCGGGTTCAAAATCGAGGGAGAACCGAGAGGGTGTCAGTTGATCCGTCCGCTTCATGGGTGAACCCCACGGGGTGGGTTCACCAGGTGGTGAAGTCTTCGGCACATATTTGCTGTGAAATAGTCATGAGTGAACCCAGCGGGGTTCACCAGCTAGTGAAGTCCTCGGCGATTTCCTGCGCATAAATCTCCAGGTAGAATTATGGGTGAACCCCACGGGGTTCACCTGGCCATGATGTGTGTGGCAATTCTCAGACATCTTCACTTCATCGGTGAACCCCACGGGGTTCACCTGGCCGTGAAGTCCAGAAAAGGCTCCGATTGAGCCCAAATTTTACGGGCAGCTTCGTCTTCTTATAAGGAATCACCCCATGCTCTTAGATTCTTCAAAAAGACCTCAAAATTCAGTGATTTTACCTGAAATTCAATAAGACAGACGAAAAGTGAAGATTCTGAAGTTTTTAACTAAATAAGCCTTAAAGGAGTATAAAAACATTCAAATAGGCTTAAATTCATCATGGAATAATAGTAAAAATCACTACTAAAATGCATGGTGTCAAATACTCCTCGCCTTAAATCTTTGCTTGTCCTCAAGCAATAAAATAAGTTGAAATACATGCTTGGTACACAAATAATCTTTTGTGTTGAAGTTCGCACCCGTGTTTGGAAAAATACTTTTTAGCAATCCAAGATCTAATCAGAAGAAATCAACAAAAAGAAGTGTCTTAAGCATTCACCAGTTTGGTCCCACAGTTTCTAGATATCAAACGATTCAGAAAGCAGTAAACATGAGATTCAATCAAGCAAACACAACACTCATTTCATTCTTATCCATCCAATTCATAATGTTGGGGTTAACTCAAATGTTTTATTTAGGATACAAAACTCTAATCTTTGCATTAAACTTCAACTCATATCCTTAGGTACCATTGCCAATTTTTCGCAATGCCAAGTAGATGAGTCTTTTTATTTCAATTCACATTTCTTAGATTTCAACTCATGTCCTTTGGTACCACTGCCCATTTTTCGCAGTGCCAAGTAGAGGAATCTAAGTGTGATGATTTTTTTTTATACATATAACAGAAGTTAACACATCCTTTCTTTTAACAAATGAAGTGTTTCCCCAATAATAGAAAGGAATTCAAAGTTTGAAAAGAGATTATGCATCATAATATGAATCGAATGTAAATTGCAAACCAAAATCAATTGAAGAATCATGAAAATGTTTGACCCACTATATGAACATAAAATCAATCCGATTAGAAAATTTCTAATTCAAAGAACATATGGACATGACTATTGAGTAAATTTCTAACAAGTACTACATTCAACATGTCTCGATAAATTCTGACCAATCATGCATTTGACTTTAAGAATTTTGCAAAGCTATCATTGGACAAGACTAGCATGAAAAGTCAATACAAGTTTTCATCACAAGATATGCAATATAAGCCTTAAAAATGATCATCATGAAAGCGCATAGATCCACACGTCATTCATCATGCAAAGAGAGTTATAGCATAGCACTAGAATGGAAAACAGGTGGTCCGAATATCTGTTATACACTGCAAAAAGTGTGGGGCCTGAAGATGTGGACCAGGCCCACGAATAGTGGCATATATGATACAATGTCAATATCAAAATATTCATCATAGAGTAGCAGAACAAAGCCATAAAGAAAAACAGAAAGTCACAACAACTACAACCAAACAACCAAGAAGAAGCTGAAGTCAAGACAGCTCACCCGCTCTAGAATATTGCATAGTCCTCTATGCAATGTCGTATATGCGAGAGGAGAAGGTGGCGGTGTCGAGTCTGGATGGAGCTAGCGCCTCCTGTGCCCCAAAAAATAGAGCTCTATCAGTGTATACCAAGATCAAAATCTCTGAAAATAAACTAGATAAACAAGAGAGTGATCTATTCAACGATGGTAAACTAAAAATCGAACGACAACTAATGTAACAGAGAGCAAATGGAAATAACGAGAAAACTTGGGTTGCCTCCCAAGAGCACTTATTTTAGGTCAACAGCTTGACCATAGAAGTATCATGTAGTGGCATCAGTGGGGTCGAAAAGGGCGAGAACTTCCCCTTGTTCGACCCGTTCATCTTCAAAATAATGCTTGAGGTGATGCCCATTAACCACAAAACTCCCAGTGTGTTCGGCCCATATGGTGATTGCACCGTAAGGTTGGACGTGTTGAACTATGAACGGTCCAGACCACCTCGTGCGAAGCTTCCCTGGAAAGAGACGAAGTCTCGAGTTGAACAGAAGCACTTTGTCCCCTTCGTGCAATTCCTTCTTGAGTATGCGTTTGTCATGCCAATGCTTGGTACGAGCTTTGTAAATCTTTGCATTTTCGTAGGCGTAGAGGCACATCTCATCCAGCTCGTCTAACTGTAGTTTTCTCCTTTCACTGGCGCTCTTAAAGTCATAATTTATTTGCTTGATTGCCCAGTGCGCCCTGTGCTCAAGTTCAATGGGTAAGTGATAGGATTTTCCATAAATAAGTTGGAAAGGAGACATACCTAGGGGGGTCTTGAATGCAGTCCTATAGGCCCATCAAGCGTCGGGTAACTTCAATACCCAATCCTTCCGTGATCGAGATACAGTCTTTTCCAATATTTGCTTGATTTCTCTATTGGAATCTTCTACCTGACCACTAGTCTGAGGATGGTAAGGCGTGGCGATTCTGTGCTTGACCCCATACTTTTTCAAGAGTGCTCCAAATTTTTGCTCAATGAAGTGGGATCCTCCGTCACTTATCAATATGCGTGGGACTCCAAATCGGGGGAAAATCACTCACTTCACGAACTTCATAACTACCCTGGAGTCGTTGGTGGCTTCGGCTGAAGCCTCAACCCACTTCGACACATAGTCGATGGCAACAAGGATGTACCGTTTCCCACATGAAGAAAGGAAGGGACCCATGAAGTATATCCCTCATACATCAAAAATCTCTACTTCTAACATGTCATTCAAAGGCAACTCGTTCCTTCTTGAAATGTTTCCAGTTCATTGACAGCTGTCATAAATTGAAACAAATTGTTTAGCATCATGAAAAATAGACGGCCAATACAAACCAGATTGTAGGACTTTGAAGGCAGTTTTAGAGGCCGCAGCATGCCCTCCATAAGGTGAGGCGTGGCATTGAGCTAACACATCTTGTATCTCCACTTCCGGTACACACCGTCTGTACATCCCATCGGCGCACCTCCGGTATAAGAATGGCTCGTCTCAATAATATGACTTCACATCATGCAAGAACCTTTTCTTTTTCTGAAAGGAAATATCAGGAGGAAATATGTCAGAAACTATAAAATTGACAAAATCTGCATACCATGGCGCTTGTTGTTCAAGTAAGGCAAATAAGTGTTCTTCAGAGAACGTGTCATTAATTTTCAGCTTGTGGTCAGTCCTTGCGTCAACATTTCGTTCCAGCCTAGAGAGGTGGTCGGCTACAAGATTTTCACTCCCCTTCTTATCTCTAATTTCCACATCAAATTCTTGTAAGAGGAGGATCCATCGAATAAGCCTTGGTTTGGCGTCCTTTTTGTTGATCAAATATTTAATGGCTGCATGGTCAATGAAAACAATTACTTTTGAATTAACTAAATATGAACAAAATTTATCAAAAGCAAAAACTATTGCTAGCAGCTCTTTCTCTATGGTGGCATAATTTATCTGGGCATCATCGAGCGTGCGACTGGCATAGTGAAGTTTCTTGTCTTTTCTTTGCCCTAATACCGCCCCCACTGCCTGGTCACTAGCGTCGCACATCAATTCAAAGGGGAGGGACCAGTCTGGAGGTTGAATTATTGGAGCGGTAGTTAACACTTCCTTGAGCCTCGCAAAAGCATCCTCGCAATCCCTGTCAAAGCAAAATATGGAGTCTTTAGCAAGTAAATTGGTCAGGGGGCGAGATATTTTAGAGAAATCTTTAATAAAGCGTCGGTAGAAGCCAGCATGTCCCAAGAAGCTTCTAATCCCTTTTATCGAAGTTGGCGGCTTGAGATTTTCAATGATTTCAATTTTCGCTCTATCCACCTCTATCCCTCGCTCTGAGACTAGATGACCAAGCACAATGCCTTCTTTCACCATGAAGTGGCACTTATCCCAATTTAGTACCAAGTTCACCTCTTCGCATCTCTGCAAAACCTTAGATAAGTTAGATAAGCAATGATGGAAGGAAGAACTATACATAGAAAAATCGTCCATAAATATATCCATAAAATCTTCGTTAAAGTCAGAGAATATAGCCATCATTGCTCTTTGGAAAGTTGCAGGGGCATTGTAGAGACCAAACGACATCCTCCTATATGCGTATGTGCCGTAGGGGCATGTGAAGGTGGTTCGCTCCTGATCGTCTGGATGGATGGGGATTTGAAAGAAACCTGATAACCCATCCAAGAAGCAAAAGTAAAAATTATGGGCTAATCTATCAAGCATCTGGTCAATGAAAGGAAGAGGAAAATGGTCTTTTCTTGTTGCAGAGTTCAACTTCCTGTAATCAATGCACATTCGGTGTCCTGTGATCGTGCGGGTTGTTATCAACTCGTCTGTGTCAGTCTTTACAACCGTGACGCCTCCCTTTTTCTGAACCACATGGACCGGACTCACCCAAGAGCTATCTGAAATCGGGTAGATCACTCCAGCATCCAATAATTTAAGCACCTCCTTCTTCACTACCTCTTTCAAGTGTGGGTTGAGTCGGCGTTGGAATTCCACTGATGGCTTGCTATTTTCTTCCAACAGGATCCTGTGCATGCAAATAGATGGGTTAATACCTTTTATATCATCAAGAGAGTACCCAATTACCTTCCTGTGTAGACGGAGTTCTTGCAAAAGTAATTCAGTCTGTTCCTTATCCAACTTAGCACTAACTATTACAGGGTAAGTGAAGTTTTCACCCAGGAATTCATATCTCAAATTTTCGGGCAAACTTTTGAGCTCGATCTTCTTTTGTCCTTCATCTGCTTGATTCTCGTCTGGTTCGATTCTCAAACCTGGATCGACATCAAGCAGGGCAATATATTCCTCAACCTCACCCTCACTGGTGTCACCAGCAGCGCTGATAAGGGCGAGCTCCAATGGATCACTCTTTTTCTCAGGCGGCTCGGATTGCTGAACAATTTGCTCAATCAAATCCACGCTGTGACATGCGCCTACAAAAGAAGGTTTTTTAAGAGAATTAGATAGATCAAATTGAATAATATTGTCACCGATGTTTAAAGCCAGTTTTCCGTTTTTAATATCGATGACGACACCAGCTGTAGCAAGAAAAGGCCTTCCTAAAATAATAGGAAGTCTGTCATCCTCATCGATGTCTAATACAACAAAGTCTGCAGGAACAAAATAATCCCCCACTTTAATGGGTACATCCTCTAAAATGCCAACGGGACTCCTAACTGATCTGTCAGTCAACTACAGAGAAATATTCGTTGACTTCAATTCACCCAGATCCAGCTTTCTACACAAAGATAACGGCATGATGCTGACACTCGCCCCTAAATCGCACAGTGCTCTTCGAAAGGTCATCTCTCCTATCTAGCATAGTATGGAAAAGCTGCCAGGGTCTTTGAGTTTTTGTGGAAGCTTGTTCTGCAAAATCTCACTGCACTCTTCAGTAAGAGCCACAGTGCCTTGGTCTTCTAGCTTCCTCTTATTTGAGAGAATATCCTTCAGGAACTTCGCATAGGTCGGCATCTGCGAAAGGGCATCAACAAAGGGAATGTTAATATATAATTTTTTCAAAATTTTCAGAAACTTACTGAATTGCTTGTCTAGCTTGGCTTTGACAAGCCTCTGAGGGAAAGGTATCGGCGGCTTGTAGGCCGACGGCCCAACATAGGGTTGCTCTTCCTCTATTCGTTCAGGCTCCGCCGGTGTTGAATTCGCATGTGGCTCCTCAGGGTTCAGTGTCTCATCATCCCTTGTTTCATTGGTCAGCATTGGTGGGTCTTCGAGTTGCTTGCCGCTCCGAGTGGAGATTGCATTGCACTGCTCCCTCGGGTTAACTTCTGGCTGTGATGGAAGCTTCCCTGGCGCTCTAGAGGATGAGCTAGCCTATTGCACAACCTGGCTCTCCAGCATTTTGTTGTGCGTCTCCAAGGAATCCATCCTGGTCATCATCAATTTCATCATGTCAGTGAGCCCTTCTAGTTGCTTACTCAGCTGAAAGTCTTGGGCTGGTCTTTGAGGAGGATTGTAATTCGCTTGTTGAGGGGGAGGGTTGTAATTTCTCTGTTGGAACCCAGGTGGCTGCCTAAAATTCTCTTGTAGTGGCGGCCTGAAGTTCCCTTGTTGAGGTTGTGCTTGTGGTGGCGCTCGCCCTGGTTGAAGTGGCTGCGTGGTATGGTAGGAAAAGTTCAGGTGGTTGCGCCAGCCAGGGTTGTAGTAATTGGAATAAGGGTTGTTCATGAGGTTTGCATTGCCAACTGCATTTAGCTATTCAGGCTAACCTTGGGCTGCCTGCCCATCTCCCACTTGGCATTCAGCATTTGTATGACCTGCAACGCCACAAAGCTCACAAGATACTGAATTAGTGCTCAAAGAATTAACAAACCATGAATCAAATTTCTGAGTTAGATTATCCACCTTTGCTGTCAAAGAAGTTAATGAATCAAGATCGAATTTACCTGTTTTTCTTGAAAGTGTACCTCGCTCTGGATTCCATTGATGGTAGTTCAGTACCATGTCTTCCAGGAGGCTTATCGCATCTTCAGGTACTTTGCTCATTAATCCCGATCCTCCAGCAGCTGCACCGACTGTGAGTCTAGTATTGTATTGTAATCTCATTGAGAACGTGTGTACTAGGACCCAAGTCTTGATCCCATGATGGGGACACAGTCTTTGAAGCTCTTTAAATCTTTCCTAGGCTTCATACAAAGACTCTCCATCCTTCTGCATGAAGCTCGTTAGCTGGTTTCTGAGGTGGATCGTCTTCGAAGGAGGAAAATACTTCGAGAGGAAAGCTTGAGACAGTTCATCCCATGTCCGTATTGAAGGTGGGGGGATCGTGTGGAGCCATGCCCTTGCTCTATCCCGCAGAGAGAATGGGAACAAGCATAACCTGATAGCATCAGAAGTAGCTTCGTTAATCTTAAGCATATCGCAATATTCCAAAAATATAGACAAGTGCATATTGGGGTCCTCAAGAGGAGAACCACCGAATTGATTCTATTGAATCATGGAAAGTAATGCAGGTTTAATTTCAAAATTGCTGGCCTCGACACTAGGCCTAACTATTCCTGATTGAAACCCATGTGTAAAAGGTGCTGCGTAGTCGCGCAGTGTTCTGGCATGGTTGTTGTTCACGGATTGGGGCGCTGGTTCATTTTCCATGTCGATGTGAAGATGTTCCATCCGTTCTAGACCTTCCTTTTGCCGAATTAGATTAAGCTTCCTTCTTTGTCTGAAGGTCCGTTCTATCTCAAGATCGATTTCGAATAGTGGTCCTGCCCTGGAACTTCTTTGCATAAAAATTTGTCAGATCCAATTAAGAAGTTCAAAGCAGTCGAAACAAGCAAAAAGCAATATGAAGCAGAATAAAGAAAGAAAAAAAAAACTAACTAAAGCTTAGTCTCCCAATCCTTAGAAGTATACTAATATCAACCGTTGTTCCCCGGCAACGGCGGCAAAAACTTGACACTGTCCGCAAGTGCACGGAAATGTCGCAATAATATAAAAGATATCGTCTCCCACAGGGAACAAGGTGAGTACTATAAAATCTAATTCTTGGAATCTAAGCTAATCAAATCGTGGTTTTTGGAGCTTGAAAACTAAAATTAAGCAGGACAATAAACAAGAAATCAAACAACTACGACAGGAAAAATATATGAGAGAGAATATCAGGGCAAAGGTTTCCACCACTCTGACGATTTTACTTGCGCTAGAAATAAATGTTAATTACTTGGATTTACAGATATGCATAAGGAATCTACCCTATGGTACAAGGTGCCCTCTTTCGAGTGTACACCCCAGTATTTACCTAGAACGTCTCCTACTTTCGTGGTGGACCGTTCTAGACAAACCCACTGGGTTCCGTGGTAGATTATGAACCCTCGAGCAAAGAACACGCACTTTCGCGTCGCGTCTTCACAAGATTCACATAGAGGTTCGGTCGTTACGGTCGAACTTTCGTTATAGACCGTAACAACTATGACATGACGATACTTGGCCAAAGTAAAGATCAAGAAATAAATACATCTAGTGAAATATGCTCAGAATATGATCCAAATAACAAGATTAAAACAAGAGTTGTAAACAGAAATCGTCAGAGGGCTTCAACCTAGCCCCGATACAAAGTTTACGCTATAACCATCATTGAATCACTAAAAATCCTCTCATTAAACATAGGAAAATTATAGGAAAAGGTTTCTAGGAGGGAGGAGAAGATAAACCGAACAAAATAACCCAAGATTGCAAGGTTCCGATGATCAAATCTTCAAAAATTCGCTCGAAGTCGCCGAATCGCCGTGTTCTTCTGCCCCTAGCCACTTCGTCGCTCGATTGCCTCTCATTAGGTCACGAAATTTGGGGCTTTTATATCCTTTTCATTCGTCTTCGAGTTAGCTTTCCAAAAAGTCCTCACTTGCTAAATTTTGACTTGAATCGGGTTCAAAATCGAGGGAGAACTAAGAGAGTGTCGAGTTGATCCGTCCGCTTCACGGGTGAACCCCACAGGGTTCACCAGGTGGTGAAGTCTTCGGCACATATTTGTTGTGAAATAGTCACGGGTGAACCCAGCGGGGTTCACCAGCTAGTGAAGTCCTCGGCGATTTCCTGCGCATAAATCTCCAGGTAGAATTACGGGTGAACCCCACGGGGTTCACCTGGCCGTGATGTGTGCGGCAATTCTCAGACATCTTCACTTCATCGGTGAACCCCACCGGGTTCACCAGGCCGTAATGCGTGCGCAGAATTCATCCTTCGGTGAGATCACGGGTGAACCCCACGGGGTTCACCTGGCCGTGAAGTCCATAAAAGGCTCCGATTGAGCCCAAATTTTATGGGCAGCTTCGTCTTCTCATAAGGAATCACCCCATGCTCTTAGATTCTTCAAAAAGACCTCAAAATTGGGTGATTTTACCTGAAATTCAATAAGATAGATGAAAAGTGAAGATTCTGAAGTTTTTAACTAAATAAGCCTTAAAGGAGTATAAAAACATTCAAATAGGCTTAAATTCATCATGGAATAATAGTAAAAATCACTACTAAAATGCATGGTGTCAAGGCGATGTCAAAATTAGCAGAGTTGATGCAGAGAACAATCTAGCAGATCCACTAACCAAGGCTTTGGCGCAGCAGAAGCATGATGGTCATACTAGAGATATGGGGTTGAGGTTACTCAACCTCTAGGTCTTAGTGCAAGTGGGAGATTGTTAGTGTATATGCCCTAGGACCTAGTATTGGTCTATCTCTGTACTACTTAACATTGATATTTATATCATTCTGGCATTGTCATTATCTATGTTTGTCTACATCTGCGATTGTGTACTTACATGATAATGTCCCTAGAGACTGATTGGATCTGTGCTCAAACTATTGTCCCTAGTCGATGTACCTTAGTGGATATGAGACAACTATGGTACTTGTGAGACTGGTATATGGGCTGGTTAGGCACGCGGTGCTAACATAGACATATGGGTATATCAGTGGTGGATATACTGGACCGACCCGCTGTGAGGCAATGACTTAGTGTCATGAGTTATCCTCACAAGTGATAGGAGATGCATTGATCCTTAAACTTGAGGTCATTGACTCTTATATATGGTTAGGGATATGCTTTGATGTGACCTAACACCTCACCGTAATTTGGAGGTTATAACGGTTATCATTAAGTATGTCACGACCCATATTAGAAAATCAATGTACAGACAAAGGATTTGCCCCTTCCTAAGGGAAGCATGATATCCATGGAGCTCCTCTATGGTCTATGACTGAAAGTGTATGGCCATACCCAGGTAAAGACCTGATTTAGTCATAGCCATGTGATTGGGTGAAAATAAGTGATGACACACTTGTCCAATCGGATATCAGTTCGGCAAAGAGACTGTAATGTATCTGTACTTAGTCGCGATGATGAGGATGTCGATGTCGATATCCATTCGGATGACTTGGGTAGCAGCGATGCACTGCTAGGTGCCACTCACTGCTTGTGGTGACCTTTGGTCAGCACTGCCAACGTCAAAGGGACCTACAAGGTCACACACCAAGATACTTGAGTTCTCGTATTGATCGGGAAGCCTTATGATCGAGTTATTGGATAACTCGCATCTATTTTGGAGATTTCATCAGCGCCAATGGGCCTGATGAGATGGAAGAAACTTATTGGAGCCAACTTCCGTTTTTGGCATGTTGACCAATTTAACCATGGTTAGCCTCATTTGACCTTAGGTTAAGTTGGATTGGATCAAATAGCTTGGTTAACATGCATAATGGGCTTTGGGCTAGGCCCATTGCTTAATTGGGCTCATTAATGAGTTATCATGAAGAGATTAGAGACTAAAGGGGTATAATGGGTAGAAAAATATCAAGTGGGCGCATGAGACTCCTAATTGGATTAGGAGTTGCGCTTATGGCATGTTTGACATCTCCACGTGATTGATTTGGATTGGGATTTAATCTAATCACTTGAGATATTGGTTAAGATTTAATTTGTGCAAGTGGGGGCTGATTATTTACACAAATAGAATCCTAATTGGATTAGGATTTTCGCCCAAACCAATTTAGGCAAGGATTCATGATGGCTTGACCTAGTCTTTGCGCATGCATGAATGTATTGCCTCTTTAGGTAACCTTTGGGCACATATGGCTTTATGCTTGCTTAGGCAAGGCTTGGGCGCATATGGATGAGAGATTTAGTCAACATAATTGATTGAATAAATTCCTAAAATCATGCCCTAATTACCTACACTTGCCAAACTCCCCTAAACCGCCTATCATTGTTATAAAAGAGACCCTAGCCACCCCCTCTCATAAGATTAATTCTTTTGAAGGCATGGAGCACTTGGAGGGGCGACAACTTGGAGTTCTCTTCTCTTCTTCTTCCATCAAAGGGCGCAAGCAAGCTTCTTCCTCCTTCCCTTTCTTTCCTTGGCGCAAAGAAGGAATAAAGCTTGCGGCATCCCATCTTCCTCCTTCTCCTTGGCGCATCCCTTCTTGGCGGTGACGCAAGTTGCTTGGAGGACTCTCCTAAGGCGTGGATCTTCTTCCCGAGGCTAGCATCGAGCGAAGAAGAAGAGAGCTCGAGGCATCCATGTGTGTGAGACTGCAGAGGGCGAACACTTGGGTGCCTACCTCGACATTGGCTTCTCATCTTGCTCTAAGGTACTTTCTATCACATCGTGTCGACCCCCTCGCTTGACGATCTTCACTGGGTTTTTGGGACTAGTCTGTTTCGGGGATATTGCTTCCGCTGTGCAATGTTTTTGTGTAATCTCTATCTCTGAAAATTGTAAAATATCCCCGGGTTTTCCCGACACTTCCATTATCATGGAAGTTTTCCCTCCAAAAAGGCTCCTTTATTGTCTCTAGTCGAGGGGGAGGAAGTTACCTAGTTGCCCTCCTTCTTTCCCTTTCATTAGGTTGGGGAAACCCTGGTTAAAATCGTAGTTTCAAAACAGACCGGTCCACCATCACAGGCGTGATTCTGGATGTGACCCGCTCAAGATTGATCAGTTGCAGCTTCAGGCGCGGAGACGAATCACAAGCGTGATTCTAATTGTGACCCGGTTGTGATTCTCAATGGGGACTCCAATAAATCCAAAAATCTCTAGTTAGACTCTTCTTGAATTTGGAAGAGCTCTTCTAATCTTAAAAGTCCCAAAATCTACCCGCTCTATGGTCATTTTGACTTGAAATAACATAAATACCAAAAGAGGTGTAGATTCTATAAATGTATTAAAAATTAGGTAATTATATGACATAAACCATGGAATGGAGACAATTTCGTTAGTAAAATCATATGTGTCAACAAATTCCTTTGACTTAAATCTTTGCTTGTCCTCAAGCAAAAGAAATGATAGGAAATGAATAGGACAGTAATGTTTTCAACTTGAGTCATATCTTTTGACGTTCTGAATATGCTAAGATAGGATCTAATCACGAGATGCACAAAGCACTAAAGACTTCGAAGATGTAAAGATGTAAAGCAAAGTATTAAGGTCAAATCCATAGATAACAATTTATACGAGAAGTTGGATATCAATAGCAATAATTCCTCTACCACATAAGTCAAAATCCACTTCAGCGCCCAAAAGGTGAACTCCACAAAGTAGTAGTAAAAGTCAACACTCATAACTTCGGTACCACCGCACTTTTTTTTCTTTTTCTTTTTTTCTTTTCTCTATGTAGTGCCAAGTCATAACTTCGGTACTACTGCTCTTTATTTTTTTCTTCTTTTTAGTGGCAGTGCCAAGTCATGACTTCGGTACCACTCCTCTCTTTTTCTTCCTTTGTTTTCTCTCCTCTTGTTGGGCAGTGTCAAGTCATAACTTCGGTATCACTGCCTTTTGTTCCTTTTTTTGTATTGTACATGATGCCAAGTTAGAGGAGCATGAAACAAAACTAATACTGAGAGCTACCAAGAGGGGCAAGTGTGTCAAGTGGTTTGGTTTATATCCATCCAAGCAAACAGTACTCATGTTAAAACATAGATGTTTCCTAGATGCGAAACTTATCAAAATTCAATCTTTAAGTTTCCAGTGTATAAGGAATCGAGTGAGTAGAATGTGTTTCTTAGCACAAAAGATGCTCTCATAGTAGTGGGGGAGTACAAATAATGTTTTCCAATGCTAATGTGGTGGGTGATAAAAATTAATAGTGGATGAGATGGTTTAATCAACAAGTATCACATGTTCAAAAAAGCACGGATAACATAGTTTAAAACCAACCAAAAGTGGAGTAAAGCATTATACTACAATTTAAACAAAAGACATATTTGACAACTCGATAGTACTAAGATGTCCATAAAGCATGTTAAAGATTAGTCTATCATCAAAGTTTTAAAACATCATAAAAACATCCAAAACATGTTCAACATAACATACATCAGCCAAGTTCAAAACGTAATATACAACAAAGCATATGGTAGCAAAGTTCATCACGATGACCCTACGACACCAAAATATGTCATGAAAGTTCCAAACTGAGCAAATCTTCCCCAAAGCAAAAGTTTGTATTGTCCTCGATGCAAAGGGTATATATAAGTACCAAAGGAGTGGAGGTAGACTTACAGAGGTGTAGCTCTACTCGCTGCACTCAACAAGGTCATTGTCATCATCATCGGAGTCCCAGATGTGCATGGTATCATCCTTGTCTTCTTCTTCACGCGGTGGTGGCTTGATGTGTTCCGCAAGTGCACGGACAAATTGAAGTAATAAAAATATCGATCCATAGGGACCAATGACCAAGTACTGACTCTACTTAAGATCATTAGCTAGACAATTAGGAAAAGGAGTGGTTTCTATCTTAACTAAATTGCAGAAAGACTAAAACAGACTTTGGTTGTAATTAATTTGATGGAGGTTTAGGACTTTGGGTTCACCACACTATGTTTCATGACTTTTTATAATTAAAAGCATCTTAAGAAGGATTTACTATGTTGAAGGGGATTTATCCGCATGTACAGATTCCCTCTTCTCAGTAGTACAATCCGGTGTTTATCTGAATCAATCCCTTACTCTCGTGGTTATTGATTCGAAATATACCCAATGAGTTCTTGATAAATCTAAGAAATCCCTCAAGCCAATTCGAACTACTCTCGTGTTCAAATGATCTTATCCAAAAATTATAGATCCGACGTCACAATTCACCTCTTAGTACTTCTTGCAATGTCTCAAAACATGCAAATTATGGCCAGTAATCAACACGTAATAAGAACAATAATTATTGAATCTAACATAAATTAATTATTTCATAAGAAGATAACAAGAGTTAAGTCATGAAAACATTGAGGGTTACACCTTAAATCCTGAATAAAAAGTTTACGCTGACATAATATAAAATCAACATTGTAAGAATCCATGTTTTTCATTCCAAATTGGCAAATAAATATGAAATCGACAAAGGAAGACAAGAATCAAGGCTCTCTAATGAAGATCGATGCTAGCTAGCTGGAAAATTGAAGCTTTTTCGGTCAGAAATTGGAGATCGCTGCCGTTCGCCCTAGCTCTCACCTCTTCATCGAATTCTCCTTGTAAATTAGCCAAAAAGTCTCAATAATTGGTCCAAAGCTTCCTTATATAGTTCTCCACCCTTAGAATAGGTTTTTCCCTAAAATTCGGTGTGAAAAGGGATCAAATCGAGCAAAAAACCGAGTCAAAATCGAATTCGTTGGATGAAAATATGACCGTGAAAATAAATATGATGGTGCCGTATTTTCTTCTATGTCTTCCAAAATTATAGCCTGGCAGAAATATGACCGTGAAAATAAATATGGCCCTGCCATATTTCTTTCCGTGGATTTTCTTTAACAAAATACGGCCGTGAAAATAAATATGGCCCTGTCGTATTTCTTTTGTGGATTTTCTTTAACAAAATACGGCCATGATTTTCATCACCGGTGTGCTATATTTTTTTCTATACTCTTCCAGTAATACGGGCCGTAATAATAAATATGGCAGTGTCATATTTTTCAAATAAGCTTTGAATTGCACGAAAATTGATGGGCGGCTTCGTCTTGAGTTGTAGAATTCATCTGTGCACTTGGATTCATCACAATTTGGTCATTTTTGCCTGAAACATGCCAAAAGTGAAGGGAGGTGAAGATTCCAAACAAACAAAAGGATTTAAGTCGAAATAAGTAAAAATATGATAAGAATAGGAGAGATTACGCATAAATAGTATAGTAAAAATACAATGTAAATATGAGACATCATGGCTCGAAGAGGTTGTAGTGTATGAACATGTCAATGGATTGCACGGTCTCAATCAGACGAGCTAGCTGCTTTCCCTCAGTCAGTTGTTCCTAGCATATGAGGTGTAACATATCATCGGTAGAGGGCCGAGCGGCTGTCCTGGGCTGGCCGCCAAGAGAGGAGATTGGGTCAATGTCGAGTGGTGCAGTGGGGTCCTCTAGAGCCACAGGCTCTAGGTGAATGCGCCAGTTGGCACTGTCTCTAATATCAATGAGGGCTGTGTTGGGCAAGGCCATGGTAATCGCGATATCTATGAAAGTCAGATGGTAGATATCTCCGTGTCGAATGATCATCTTCATAGACAGAAGATGTTCGATGTCCAGACGCCTACTACCAACCGCCTCGGGCTACCCATAAGGATTGTGCCGTAAAGAGAGTGCTATCATGGTGATCATACCTCCGATGTAAATGTTCCCCTTTGTAGTGTGGGCGACGTGCAAGAGCTGCTGGGCCAAGTGGCAGCCGCAGTTGATTTGGAAGCCATGTAAGAGTCCCCATAGGCATAAGAGCTCTGGCTGGCGTACGATCCCATCACCATCTCCCCTTGAGAAGATCGTGTGTGCAAGCACATGATGAGTGTACCGGATGCACCGGTTGGAGATAGTCGAGGCTTTGGCATTGCGGGGTGAATAGGATGTCATGGAGGAGATGCAGCACTAGAATATATCTTCGTTGAAGTTCGGCAGTCCGAGCCAGGATGTCTGCGCAGGGAAGCCAAAGATGTCATTGAGATCAGTAATGGTCATCCGATACTCAATGTTAGTAAGGCAAATTGTGATCAGGCTAGGGTCTGTCTCAAGCGCTGAGAGCTTCACTTCCATAGAGCTTAGAAATTCCAGCGTGAAGCGTATATACGTGGGATGAGCATACTACAAAAACCTCCCCCAGCCAAACTGACTGAACATCCACATAAGGTCATCGAAGATGCCTAGGGCGGCAAGTGAAGCTGGGTCCATATACAAAGTGTTGATGATATGGCGGTTGGAGAGCACCTGATAATAGGACCGCAGTTGGGTACTATTTTAGTAGGTACTTGTGCTACCCGAACCTTAAGGTAATTGGGTAGCTATTAATCGGGTTCGGTTCGGATATGGGTAGTAAAAATGCTACTCGAGTTGGGTTCTGGTAGTATAGTTCAGATATCTGCTACCCAAACCTAGTTATATATATTTTAAAATATTTTATTATTTAATTTTAATTTTCCTAACCCTAATGTTTTGAATTTGTGCGACCGTGCATTCTGTTCTCGCTTCTCCCGTTCTCCGTCGCTGCGATGCGTCGACCCTCTCTTTCCCCTCGCCATCACAGAGTCAACGCTTTCCCCTCGCCAAGTCGACTGCCAGCCTGGCAGCCCCTTTCCCCTTGCCAAGCCGACTGCCATCCCTATTTCGAGTCGACACTTTCTCTTTCCCCTCGCCAAACCGCCCGTCGCCCTCGCACGACACATCGACCCTCTCTTTCCCCTCTCCAGCCCTCTCTCCCGCCAGGTCAAGCATGAGCCGACTCCTTGACTGCATCTCCATTTCTCAGCATTGTTATAAAAGCTAAACCCTAATTTTTTGTTTTTTTCAATCAAATTGTAGTTTAATGTTAGTTAACTTTTATTTTTATATTTTTTTTTATATTGCCACAGTGGGTTTTTGGACTTGGATGTTGGCTGTGGTATTCTTCTATTGTCGCCCCTTTATTGGTGTTGGATTTCTGCGGATCTCTCGGCAGTAGCCTTCTAGTTTCCTGGTTTTGTGTTGTTGGAATTTCTGCACATATACGATTGTTAGAATGCAGCCCAGGGTTAGTATGTGTAGTTGAACCCTTGCGTGTATGGAAGGGCTGCTTAGGCACGGTTTTTGGCCATATCATGCCTCGCACTTGATAGCCTTCTGATGTGGTTTGATCCTTGATGCCATAGCTGTGATTTGTGGTTTGCCACATGATTATGTATACTCTGTGGCTGTGTTGAACTGTTGATTAATGCTTATGTGCGTGTGACGTAAGAGTTGGGATTTAGGAATTAGATTGTTATATATGCTCCTGTGGGTTGCTAATATTGTTATATATGTAATATGCTCTAATGCTCCATGGCTATTTAATGCTTTTATAGGTATTAGATTGTTAGAAAATGTCCCCAGCTGATAGCATCCAGAATCTGGCTGAGAATAGCAATATAATAATTCCATCTCCAGTAATTATAGAGACAATTACAGGACCAACACCTAATCCTATGACTATGAGTAATCAGGCTACACCAACTTCAGAACCGGTTGCTCCATCCACTGAAATTGCTTCATCTTCAAATAAACCCCCCTTAAGTGAATCAAGTCGAAAGCGCCAAAAATTAACATCAAATGTTTGGTATCATTTTGAAAAAAAATTATTGATGGTTAAGACGTGGCAATTTGCAATTGTTGTAAATCTTCTCTCAAGGCAAGTAATAAAAATGGAACAACGGCCCTGAAAAATCATATGAGTACATGTTCAAGCAGAAAGAATTCTAAGATTGACGTATGTTTGGATAAGCAAAAGCAACTTAGTTGTGAAAGAAAAAGTGATAGAAAGTTTCGATTTGGAAATTTTACATTTGATCAAGATGTGTCAAGACATGTATTAGTATCTGCTATTGTTTTACATGAATACCCTCTTTGTATAGTTGATCATATTGGCTTTAGAAACTTTAATACTAGCCTTCAACCACTTTTCAAATTGGTATCTCGAAACACCTAATAACGAGCCACCTGATGTTCGTCTCGTGTTTGGATTTTCGCCGGCCCCGGTTGTGGCTACGGTTCATATACATGCTGTTAACTTCGAACATGAGCGAGTAAACTTGATTTCGGGATTTGGGATGTAGCCCACTGACGTTATAGATTAAAAATTGCATCTTTATTCTTTGTTATGATAATTATAGCATTGATTTGATTAGAATTGAGTTATTTCGTAATTTACACTGGCCAAGTATAGTTGCATCTTAGACGTTGCGAGAAGGACCGGGAGGTGAATCACAACATCAGAATTATTCTATTCAAACCTATGAATCCAATCACGGGAGTAGTTTGGATTCGTTTGAAGGATTTTTAATGTTTTTCATCGAACTTAACGGGTCTAATTACGTTAACTGTCTTGAGAGTAGGGAGTTAGCGTAGTTAGATACCAGATTACGCTTCGGGATGAGGTAATATGTACTTTAGGAAAAACCCCTTTCATGACTGTAATTTGCTGTTTAAGGAATTATCTTTGTCAAGTTCATAATTGTCAGTGTTGTGAAACCCCGAATCCTGACCTTTAAAACTGAATTTTTAACCCGAGAACGTTCTCAGTTGCTTTTCTTACTTAAGAGTTCACATAAAAATCACAATTTGATTAGCCTAGATTTAAAAAAGTCGTATAATCGGTACTTGACCGCCAGATCCTCGTTAGGAACGATCTTTATTTTATTACTTTGATAAATCCATGAACTTACGGACGTATCATAAGGCGGTGGGGAAATATAGACAGGTTCGCTCTCTTTCTCCTGTGGTTCACTCTCAACAACAAGTTCCTCGGATTCTGGAGCTTTGGTCTCACCCTCACAATGGTCATCCTTAGGCATTTTTTGTTCTTCAAGTTGTTTACCACTACGTGTGGTAATGGAATTGCAATGTTCCCTAGGGTTTGCTTTAAGTTGCCCGGGTAACCTTCCCGGTGGTCTAGTAGACGTACTGGCTTGCTGGGCTATTTGGTTTTCTAATATCTTATAGTGTGTGGTTAAGTCTTTGATCGCTTCTAGTATGCCGTTAATTGTTTTTGTTTGCGTTGACACAAAATTTTCAAAGGGCAATTCTGGGGTTGGCTCTTGCGGTGGTGTTCGGTAATGGTGGCTTGTTGAATTGTCTAGGTTGATACCCGGTATTGGGTGGAAGCAATCCGAGAGGTTGCCTATAGTTTGATGGTTGGGCCGCATTGTTGTTCCTATAGGAAAAGTTATGGTGATTCTTCCATCCGGGGTTGTTTGAAGAGGAGTCATTGTGAACCCTTGGGTTAAAATTACCTACAACATTCACAAAGGCAGGTGTGTGTGTGCGCATGTTGGGGGGGGGGGGGGGGGGGTTCCTGGGATACCAAAATCCTTAATTGACAATCATCAGAAAAATGGTCTTCAACCCCATAAATTTCACACAAAGTAGAGTTAGACGCATTGTAACGCATGTTCAAAGAATCATGCTTATGAGATTGTTGAACTAATTATTTTCATCAAAAGAAAAAAATCACCAAAATCAAAATTAATTTTGGAGAGGAATAATAAGTTTTAGAAACATCTTGTTCAACCAAATTGGCATTCAGGTTCGCAGGTACCAGATTGAAATTTTAGGAGCAAAGTCCAGCCAAATATTGAATTAAATATCTGGACAGTCAAAATAAATTTTTATCATGAAAAAGGTATACAGAATAGGTAACAGCTAAATGCAGCAAGAAAATTCAGAATAGGAAATAAATCTCAAACGTGCGGTTAGCTACAAAAGAAAAAAAAAAGGAAAAGGGAAAAGATTTACAATCAGCGCACAAAAAAAAAAGAATAAATAAATAAAAGGTAAGAGCAGCGCATGCAAGATAAGGAAGGAAAAAATACCAACAATCAAATCTCGATTACGGAAGAGCATAATTGTTACGTCCAGGCGATGATGGGCTGGGCTTAGAGGCACTTAGGCCTAGGCGGAGGCCCAAAGCCCGATTGACTTCCCCTTGAGCAGATCTGTGGAGGCGAATCCGGGCGACGATCTCGCGGAGGCGAGACTCGGATCCGGCCCGACATCATCAATGCGCGCGGGGAGGGGCGAAGAACCGGGCGGCTTCCGGAGGAGAGCAGCTGGCGCAGGCGGCTGGTAGGCGTTCCATCAGGGACAGCGTCCTCAGGCGACGGATGCAGAGGAGAAAAGGGGACGTGCGAGCAGGCGGCGGCACGCAATCTCCCCTCCACGCGAGTTTGATCTGGATGAGAGACGTGATGCAGCGTGTTTAGGGGAAGGTTTCAAGGATCCGATCTTTCGTGGAAGGCCACGGTGAAGATCTTGGTTTGCCGAGATCGGTGGCTGCATGATGGAGAAGCAGGGGAGGAAGAAGCGACGATGTTTTGTTTACAAGCAGAAAAACAACGTATACTGGCATAAAATCCACGAAACGGTAAGAATGGTTTGCAGAAATCTATGGCTGTGTGATGGAGAAACAGGGGAGGAAGAAGCGACGACGTTTTAGTTTACGAGCAGGAAAACAACGTATACTGGCATAAAATCCACGAAACAGTAAGAATGGTTTGCAGAAATCTGTGGCTGCGTGATGGAGAAACAGGGGAGGGAGAAGCGACGATGTTTCGTTAAGAAGAACAACAAAACAGAAGGAGAGCCGACGACGTTATCAGGCGGAAAAACCCATGAAGCAATCAAGAACCGTATTGGAGCAACAACCAATCAGCGACAAGAAAATCGTATGAAAAGCACTCAGTCTAGTTACTCACCGCTGGTGGGAGGAATCTTCTTGCCGCACTTGCCAAGAATCGGATCCGTCGACCAGCCTGTATATCGCCGTTGACGTCGCATCACCAGTTTTCTTTGTGGGCCACCGGATGTGCTATAGGGAGGCCACAGGGATGTTTTACAGGGAACTCATCCCCCCAGATCTGCCATCAGGACAGTCTCGGTGTGGATCGGACTGGAACCTTCACTCTGTCGACGAGAAGCCGTCAGCTATGCAGGGATCAGGGGCCACAAGATATCTCTATGGGGAAGAGATCTCGCGCCGGCAGCCTGCTGTTACGGGAAGAAGGAGGGTGGTAGGGTATTACAGATCAGCCGGGGACGATTCACCCGTCGAACGAACTCATACAAGAAAAGAGACTACTTCATTAAAATAAACTGGAAAGAAACATACATCGACTCTGCCTCGCCTCAAGAGGAAAGAGCCTTATTTATAGAAAAACTTGACAAAGATATTAGCGCAAGTGGCCTTTGCTAATCACCGATTAGTTATACCCTCCAGCTGTCTATCGTGAAGGTTCTTCCAGGTGGAGGATTGTTTTAGAAGTTGGGCTTGTGCATTTCTTCTGATGGCCGGTTACAGATCCAGTCCCGTTGGAGGCCTTCGAGCTCGCTTGGACCTTCGTGGACCGGCGTTGTGGGCTGCGTCTACGTCAAGGCGCGAGCACGCGATCGGGCTGCGAGTGCTTCTTCCTCGAGTAACGGCGACGAGGAGCCCGTAGCAGTGACATTCCCTTCCCGAGCAGCGGAAGGCGACGAGCGGGCAGAGGTTCGCCGCGTTCCTCCTCCCCTCAGGCGAAGACCAGCAGCTTCCCGAGAGGACTCCGGCGGCGACGTGGTCAGACGAGAGGGTGAGTGGAGTGTGTACAGGGAGCGTGTACAGAGAGGAGGGAGGGGTTTTAAGGCGGCTATACTTGGCGATAAATAACAGCAAGCTTTCCCCTCTGATCGGTGTCCCTTCTCTGAGTTTTCCGGCGTATTCCGGCGAGATTCGGTCGTCTTCTCAGGCGGCTCATCTCCACCTCCGATCTTGGGATTTCGGTGCCCCGAGGCGGCGCTGACGACTCGGCTAAGGGCGGAAAGCACGGGCGAACCATCCCCTACCGGCAGGCCCTGGGCCGGCGGCGAAGTCGGCGAGCGCGCGCAGTCGCGCGTCGTGCCAGTGTCGCGTGAGGAAGACGAACCCTCCGGCGTTCGTTTCGAGGCGCGAGTGCAGTCAAAATCGGTCAACGCACGCGAAACGAATTTGATTTCGCTCGCATTCGGAATCCGAGCGTGGATTTGCTGATGTGGCACTTGATTTGGGTTAATTAAGCTTGCTTAGCTTAATTAGGGGTCTGACAATAATTCACCGATTAAAAGAAAAATAAAATAAAATTAAATTGGATCAAATAGGAACCTTGACTCAATTTTTTTATAAAAAGGAGCCGACACAACATAAAACAGGGGGAAGAAAACTCTCTCAAAATCTCTCGGCATTGGAAGGAGGCCAGAAGGAGTCTTCGGCATAAAATTGGAGGGGAGCAGCCGAAGACAAAAAAAAGAGAGAAATTGAGAAAAGAGGGCTCTCAGCGGTCTCGGCAAGAAGAGAGAAGGCAATAAAAATAGAGAAAGAAGGAGAGGGGGGGAAATCAAGAGCAACCCTCGGCAATCAAAGAAGAGGGGAAGGAATTGAGAAGAAGAGAAGGCATAGAAGATAAATTGTGAAAAAGAGAAAAAGGAGAAATTGAGGGAGAGGGCTCGGCAACAAAAAAAATAGAGAAGAAGTTGGAGCAGCAGAAAGGATAAAATCTTAGGATTTTTATCCTTAAATTTTTTTTTGGGATTTTTATTTTTAAATTATTTTTGAGATTTCTATCTCCAAATTAATTATTTGGATTTCTATCCCTAAATTATTCCTGGGATTTTTATCCCTGAATTATGCCTTGGTATTTCTGTTCCTAAATTATTCCTTGGGATTTCTATCCCTAAATTATTTCATGGGATTTCTATCCTTAAATTATTCCTAGGATTTTTATCCTCAAATTATTTTTGGGATTTATATCCCTAAATTATTTCTGGGATTTTGTTGTTCTGATTTTAAGGGCCATGCAAAATTACACGTATTGTTTCTTTTATCCAGATGAGAAAGAAGTTTTATTGTCATCTCTCGAAACCCTAACGACAAATGTTAATGGACGAAACAGCATTGTCCAATGGACGCTTATGGAAGCCTCGACACAGAAGCTCTATCACACAAAATTCACATTCGACCGTTGGATCTTGCTCAAATCATGCCTACATATTCCTCCCACACTGGTGAACCTACAACCTAAAGGATCCGGCCATCTAATGGCCAGATCGCCAGAATCAAGCGAGTCCACCTCAACATAGAGAAGGTACACCCGAAGCCGATTGGGCGGAGGAGCAGTGATCAGCCGGCAGGGGCAAACCCTAGCTTTCGTCCGCCACCACCGTCGTCGAAGGAGACGAAAAAATAGATGGACGGCTAAGATACGTCCACAAATATCAATGGTAAAGATCTAAAGTAAATCAACGGTCCAAATTATATCAAGTTTAATCAGACAACCGATATCAACTTAATCAAATAACTTGAATCCAATGGCTGTGATTCATTCATATAAAATCAACGCTCCAGATCTGATCGTAAATCAACAATCTAGATTACTTTAAGTTTAATCGGACGGTTCAGATCAATTTGGTCTAAGTTAGAAATTGAACGAATCAGATTAAATCAAAACTTTGATCGAACGGCTCAGATCTTTATTTTGATCGAATCATCAAGATCAATCAGATGCAATCCAATGGCTTAAATCTAAATTTCAAATGAACGGCTGAGAATAATCAGAACGTATCTAGGTCCATTCGTTGACAGTTGGTTGACATGATCAAGGTGTCGATTCCTACTAAGTCGAACCTGATCTCTCCAAATATGATATCAGATTTTCGATTCGAGACTCAGATCGATGCACATCTGTGAATTTAAATGGACGGTCGTGATAAATCAGATTTAAACATAAATCAACGGCTGAAATTGAACTAAGCATATCTAGGTCAATCGGTTGATTTTTGATATGATCAAGGAGTCGGTCCTTACTAATCCGAACCTGATCTTCTCAAATATATTATTAGATTTTTGATCCGAGACTTGTATCAAAGCATATCGGCAAATTTAAACAAACGGTCAAGATGAGTTTGATCTAAACTTTAAATCAACGGCTAAAAGTGATCTAAGCATATCTAGGTCAATCGGGTGGCATTCGATATGATCAAGGAGTCGATCCCTACTAATTTGAACCTGATCTTTCTAAATATGATGTCTGATTTTAAATCCAAATTCTAAATTGAAACATATATGTGAATTTAAGTGAATGACCAAGATGAATTTGATCTAAATAATCAACGGCTGTCTTTAATCTTGATATATCTAGGTCAATCGGTTGACATTTAATATGATCAGGGAGTTGATCCCTATTAAATTGAGCCTGATCTTTCCAAACATGATGTCGAATTTTGGATCCGAGTCCTGGATTAAGCAAATCTATAAATTTAGATCAACAACCATGAGAAAATCAGATATTTGATGGCTAAAGATGATTTTCATCAACATGAGTCAAATGGACAGTCACTAATATAATCTAGGTATTTACCTCTATAAAATTAAATCCAATCTTCCCAAATACAGTATTGGATTTAAATTAAAACATATATGTCATCCCATTGAATATGAGCTAATTAATTCACTTAACCTATTTTGATCAAACCCATCATATCATGATATAATATTGTTTAGGAGATGCGTACGTCAATGCCTGTCATCGAAGCGTAGCTCCTCAATATGATATTGTGTATGTGATGCTCCAAGATAAAATAATTATTTCTCATGATAAATATACCTAAAGTGCTCACAAGTCTTTATGATCGAGTACAAATTAGAATCAAATGCTCACAAATTATCAAGACCGAGCAGAAATCAATTTCAAATGCTCACCAAGGGCCAAACCACATTAAATATCCAATAAGCCGCTGAGGCCGAATATTCTTCAAAATCAAATACCCAATAAGTCATTGAGGCCGGGTATTCTCAAATTTAAAATATTCAGTAAGCCATTGAGGCAGGATATTTCTCAAATTAAAACATCCATTAAGCCGCCGAGGCCGGATATTTTCTTGAATTTGAATATCTAATAAGCCGTCAAGGCTGGATATTTCACAAAATTAAATATCCAATAAGCCATTGAGGTCGGATATTTTCTCAAATTGAATATCCAATAAGTCGTCAAAGCCGGATAATTCACAAAATAAAATATCCATTAAGCCGATAAGGTCGAATATTTCAAATCAAATCCAAATGCTCATAAGCCACTAAGGCCGAGCACATATGAAATCCAATGCTCACAGGCCATTAAGGGTCAAGCATAATTCAAATTCAAATGCTCATAAGCCACCAAGGCCGAGCACAAATCAGATTCAAATGCTCATAAGCCACTAAGGCCGAGCACAAATCAAATTCAAATGCTCACAAGCCATTAAGGCAGAGCATATAAGAAGCTCAAATGCTCACAAGTCATTAAGGCCGAATACTCTCCAAATTCAAATACTCACAAGCCACCAAGGCCGAGTACTTTCCAAATCCAAATACTTACAAGTCATCAAGATCGAGTATCTCAAGTTTAAATACTCATAAGTCATCAAGACCGAATACATATCAAATCTCAGATACTCATAAGATATCAAGGCCGAGTATTCAAATACCCATATGTTCTTAGAAAATTAGACATCCACCAACAAGTCTTTCTTTGACTGATGAAGATTGCTTCAAACTTTAAGTTGTTCACAAACTATGTATCAACATGATATTTATAAAACATTTTGTCTTCCAACTTTATTTGCTTATATAGATCTCTTAATCAAAACGTTCCCTGATTTTAGGGTTAATTAACAATAAGCGCTTGCACTCATTGGAAGTCAGAACCCATTAAACAAAAAAGCCTTATTAATTTATAAGGTGAATTTGAAAAGGTCAAACACATTTAACCATGACAAAAAATTACCCTACAAAGATAATGAATCTACTTTTACTACGAGAGAATTAAGAGTGTCGAGTTCATACTTACCGGCCTGCCTCAATGAAGTACCTCTCTCGCCCGATCATTCGTAGTGGTTGAGCTCTTCCATCAAGCTGTAGGCATCATCGATGCTCTTGTTCATCAAGGCTCCACCGGCAACTGCATTAATAGTAAGACGAGTGTTATAAAGCAAACTGTTATATAAGGTGTGTACTAATACCCATTTCTCTAGGCCGTGGTGATGGCACATTCGTTGTAATTCCTTGAAGCGGTCCCACACCTCATATAATGACTCATTGTCTTTTTGAGAAAAATTGGCGCTCTGGTTTCTTAATTGCGCGGTTTTGCTCAGAGGAAAATATTTTGAAAGGAAGGCATGAGAAAGCAACTCCCAAGTGGCAATCGATCCAGCTGGTAAAAAATGTAACCAAGATCGTGCCCTGTCCTTGAGTGAGAAAGGAAAAGTCAAAGCGTCAGAGCGTCAATGGTTACACCATTCGCTTTAAGAGTATCGCAGTATTTAAGGAAAACAGATAAATATATATTCAGATCCTCAGCTGGGGATCTACCGAATTGATTTTGCTGCAACATCGATAGAAGAGACGGTTTTCATCTCAAAGTTGTTTGCCTCTATTAGTGGGCGTGCAATGCTGGAGTGAAATCCTTGACATTCGGCACTGCAAACTCTCGAAACGACTTATTAGTGTCCATGACTGATGTCTGCAAACTCTTCTCAGGTTGGAGCTTCTGAAGTCTCTTACGACGTCAAAATGTTCTTTCAATTTCCGAATCAAATGGTATTAGAGGTTCCGGTCGTGGAGACCTAACGCATAAACTAAAATCTAACAAGATAAGTAATCTGTTAATTCAAGAAAGGTTTAAATTAAAATAAATAAGAGAAAGTATACTAAAATGAAACGAAGCTAAGAAAAATGTCTAGTCTATTAACTTCTCAATCTTGTCAATATGTCGATATTAGTCTCCGGCAACGGAGCTAAAAACTTGATAGGGATCCCGCAAGTGCACGGGTCTATCGAAGTAGTAAAGTATCAATCCCACAATGACTAATGGGCAAGTACAGACTAATCTCGAATTTACTAGCTAGACAAAATCGAAATTGGTGAGTTTTAAGTGTTGAACTAATTATGTAAGCAAGAACGTAGACGGCAGGAATTGTACGAGGGAAATTTAGATGGAATACAAATCAGGATATGAGTTCACCTCTTTGACGTCTTATGAATGAATAATCGAACTCTAAGACTAACTTCCTATCTAGCTCAAGGGAATTCGTATCAAAGGTACAAATTGCCCCCCAGTAGCACAACCTGGTGTTTGCTCGAAGTGGCCTTCAGAGCAGTCTCCTATATTTTGGCTTACACCCCGAGACGAACCCAATGCACACCTGACGAACATCACTCCCTCCGATACACCTCCCCTACTTTTGTGGATTGGTTATTGGTCTAATCAAATGGTTCCGGCATGTAGGTGACCTTTCTGCCTACCCGACGTGTCTAAAGCCCTAACACTCACACTAGGGGAGTATAGGCTCAAGCGCTCCCTTTCAGAAGACGCAGGCAAGACATGTAATAAGGATTAGATAAACCCTTAACGCAAATAGTTCCAATGTGCATGTGACCTTTCAACGTACCCGACGCATCTAAGGCTCTAACACTCGCACCAGGGGAGTATAGGCTCAAGTGCTCCCTTTCAAGAGATGCAAACAAAGCATACAAATAAGGGTTAAGCAAGGACATAGAGACTTAGAAATTATTTTTATTTTTATAATAAATTAAAAATATAAATAATAATTATTTATGTTGTAGTCTGTGTGTTTTTTTTAATTAAAGAATAATAAATTTTTTTCTTTATATTCTTTTAATTAATGAATAATAATTTTTTTCTTCATATATATGAATATATATGAGTCTCATGAGTTAGATGATGACGATTTTTTACTTCAAATTTGAGAAACAAGAAACACAAAACTTGTGAGAGATTAGAACAACGCTCTTAAAACTCCAGAAATAATGGATTTTTCGAGTACGCATTCGTTATAAAAATAATTTTTTAATATTTTAACATAGAGGTTTCTGTTACGTTATTATCCCAATATTTAGTTTAAATTCCAAAAGAGATAAGTTGGACTTAGCTACGAACTGACATAAGTGTGGCGATCTTCATGAGTCATATTGCGCAGGCGACAAGTATAATGGTCTAAATAAAATAATCAAACAATTCTTCAAGGACAATCCACCGATGGTTCCAGTTACTTGAAAGTTAATGGCTGCATTGATGAACTTGAGTTGCTGTTTGGTCGCATCTGCATCAACTACTACCTTCATATCACTGTTGCTACTTCGATTTTGGATCGTGCTTCAACAACTTAAAGATATTTGAATTTCAGACTTATTCCGGGTTCAAATGAAGATTAGATCTAATTTGGATTTGCCTGTAGCAAACCTGGATGTTAAGTCTTTTGACTAGGTTTATTATAGCAAGATAACAAATAGATGAGGCTGATTTACTCCACCGACTCAATTCGAGTTGAACCATTTGCACTAAACTAGACTCAACGTTGAGCCGAACCAAATCTGGCTTGAACCGAAGTACACTCATTAGGTTTTGCTGCTTCGCACAACCTCCTCTCACGAAAGTGGACAGCGACAGCCGGCGATGGTGGCAGCAGATAATGGCAGCAGATAATGGCAGCAATGGTGTCTTGCTTTTTGGCTTGATATGATAGGAAAAAAGTTTTAAGTTAGCAACGATAGAGTCGGTCGTGCGAAGATTATTAGCTAGAGAAAATTTTCTAGATAAAATATCCTGCTTCAAAAAGTTAGGAAGGATTTAAATTTTTATCGTGAATAAGTTATGTTTATGTAATTTATTCACTCTAATCTATTTAATTAAGATCCGATGATTCAGTTGCCTCATTTGCTGATTAAATTAATTCCACGCATTCATTCTCAAAACACAAATCCAATTCAATTAAATCGCCTTCACGCCTCTCCAAAATAACTGATTATACCTCTGTATTCATTCTCCTTAACCCTAAATTAATGCTCGTCATAATTTTAGGCGCAATTAATTGCCTTGTCCCTGTTACCATTTCCAATTCCCCTCCTCTATCTTCCCGAATGTGTGAATTTTGAAATAACATAGATATGACTCGACGCCCTCCTCCAAATTACGGCAAATTTTGATTCAGGAAGCAGCGACGTCAAGATCTACCAAGTACAACTTGGGGGAGCGTATGGAAGAAAAGCTGGGGAAGATCGGAAAAAGCCCCAGGAGCATGATGAGACCGTGCTTGCGCCTCATCTCCTGTTTGCTGCTGATGCCACTGCTATTCCTGTTCTTCGGCGGAGGACTCCTCAGGAGCCAATGGCTGCAGGCAACTGTTGCACCAATCGTAGCAGGAAAAGATTCTTCGACGTCATCCTCCTCCTCCAAGGCACCACACGTAGACAGACTCCTCGGTGGCCTCCTTTCCCCGGACTTCGAAGAGGCCTCCTGCCTCAGCCGCTACCAAGCCGTCCTCTACCGCAAGGCCTCCCCCTATTCCCCCTCCTACCATCTCACCAAACGCCTGCGTGAGTACGAGGCTCTCCACCGCAGATGCGCCCCACACACCGCTCTCTATAACCGATCCATCGCCCATCTCCATTCCGGCAACGCCCACCCGCCGACCGATTGCAATTACGTCGTCTGGATCCCCCACAATGGCCTCGGAAACCGCATCCTCACCATCGTCTCCGCCTTCCTCTACGCCCTCCTCAACCACAGAGTACTCCTCCTCCACGTCACCCCCGACATGACTGACCTCCTCTGCGAGCCCTTCCCGGGAACATCCTGGGTCCTCCCTTCAGACTTCCCTCTCCACAACCTCCGCAGCTTCGACGTCCACTCCCCGCAGCGCTACGGCCATATGCTCCGCCACAACCTTTTCTTCAGCAGCCGCGCTGATTCGCTGCCTGCTTACGTCTACCTCCACCTGCCCTGGTACTACGACGAGTGGGACAAGCGCTTCTTCTGCCCGAGCGCGCAGCGAACTCTCCGCGCCGTCCCGTGGCTGCTGCTAAAGTCGGACCACTACTTCGTACCGTCGCTCTTCACCGTCCGCGTGTATGACAGAGAGCTGCAGAGTCTCTTCCCCGAGAGATCCGCCGCGTTCCACCACCTCGTCCGGTACCTGGTCCACCCGAGCAACGCAGTGTGGGGCCGCGCAACGAGGTACTACCGAGCCCACCTCGCGAGCGTAGACGAGCGGGTCGGGATTCAGATCCGCGTCTTCGACAACTTCCCCGTTCCCTTCGAGAAGGTGCTGCGCCAGATCATGAACTGCTCGCTGGGCGAGGGCATATTGCCGGCGGTTCGCGAGGGCGAGGCGGCAGCCGAGGAGGACGCTAGGGTGAAGGCTGTATTTGTGACGAGCCTGCGTTCGGGATTCTCCGACCGGATCGGGGAGACGTACTACGGGAACGCGACGGCGACGGGGGAAGTGGTGGGAGTGCACCAGGCGAGCCACGACGAGCAGCAGCAGACGGAGTGGCGGGGACACAACGTGAAGGCGCTGGCGGAGATGGAGCTACTGAGCTTCAGCGACGTGTTGATCACGACGGCGTGGTCGACGTTCGGGTACGTGGCGCAGGGACTCGGCGGGTTGAGGCCGTGGATTCTGCTGAGAAGCACGCAGTCGGAGTTGGCGTGCCGGAGGGCAGCGTCGTCGGAGCCGTGCTTCCTGATGCCGCCGCGTGCTTCACAGTGTTTGGAGGGCGGCGCCGGCGTAGAACCGCATTTGCGACGGTGCGAAGATGAGATTGGGGGCATAAAACTTTTTGACTAGCCATGTACATTGACGGAGACACATAATGAACTGACTATTTTCATATATTAGATACTTGTATAACTAGTTATTATAATTAATAGTTTTATAGTTTGATTTTAATGTTAAAATTATAAAACTTTTTAAAAAACTTGTCAACAATTCCTTTATATTAACAAAATAAAATTTATTATTAAAAATTCTATATTTTTTGTATAAAATATAATAAATTTATCCACTTTAGATCTAGTTCCTATTAAAATCAATAAATTCATAATTACAAGGAATAACAAATTAAACTATTAGTTGGTCAAATGTATAATATTAATTTACTTTTATTCTTTTTACTCCATAACTTACTTCTAGACCGTAAAATATACTAATAAAGTCAACTTCGATACGAGTTTAAGGGAAGGTTCCAGTCCACATGCTTAATTAAGTTACTAGAAAACTAATAAAAGAAATCCACGTCACATGACACGTGTAATATATAATATCTCGTCCGAACTGACGTGATGATGCGTCCTATCTGACTCTAGGTTGACCGGCCGATGATAATTTAAGTGTTTTATACTCATTTTCTCTTGACGTTGACCCAAAAGCTAGTCAAACACCCCACTATTTCCATAGCTATAAAATTAGAGTTTCTCATGCTTCTGCTCACTTGGGGAAAATTTAGAATAAGTCAACGGCATTCGAAGGAAATCACCCATGGTGATCACGTGGGCTAGAACATTTGGTCCTCGAATAAAAAAAAGTTAAGCTGGACAAATTGAATTACTTGGTTGAAATTTTAAATCTAAGTCTTTCTTTATCATAGTAAGACTTAAATTTGAGTCATCCAATTAATGATTAAAAACTTAAATCATCTAATTAACATCATAAGAAGATAAAAAAAATGAATATTTAACTATAATTAGGAATAATAGTGTGTAAATTGTGAAGAGATCACCTTGGGGATTGTCAACGACGACTTGAATCACATCCTAGAGCTCCTGCATTTGCAGCTACTGATCGGAGAGCGGAAAATTGAGCTTCGCGCGCGCACCGTGGAACTCCATGGCGGCTCGGTCATACGCGTGCGCGGCCTCCTCCGCCGTGTCGAACGTGCCGAGCCACTTCTGCGCCGAGCACCGCGGGTCTCGGATCTCCGCCGCCCACTTCCCCCACGGCCGCAGCCGCACGCCGCGGTACTTGTTCTTCCTCCGCCGCCGCAGCCGCCCTGGCGGCTGCTGCTTCTCGCCGGCGTCTCCGTTGTGGCTGCCCGACGTCGCTGCCGCGGCCTGATCGTCCGCGGACGCGAAGAAATCGCAACCGAGGCAGCCGTCGATGCCGCAAACGCGGCAGGTATCGGCGACGACGGTGAGGAGAGCGAGCTCGGCGGGTTCGGCGGCGCGGCCGGAGATGACGTGAGCAAGGGCGGAAATGATGATGGACGTCTCCTGCTCTCTCGGGAGGCGGGACGAGGAGGGAATGGGTGGCGGCATGAGGACTTTGGGATTGATTTGGATGCGGCGGGAAGCGGCGGAGTTTATAAAGGGGGCGAAGAAAATTGGTTTAACCAATGTGGATGCATTTCCTGATTTACTGTGGAATGTGACGTAGATGCTTATGCCAAAGGATAAGTAATGGAGACGCAGCCGCTGAGTTCTCATTAATGTCAACGCTAGAAAGGAACACATTCTAGAAAGGTGGGTGGTGGTCTAAAATTTGATGTACACTTTTTTAAAATAAAAATAGAAATTATAAAATAATAAAATTTATAAATTATATTTAAAAGATAGTTAAGATAAAACTTGTAGGCATATTATGGCTAATCTTTAGCTAAAAATTCAGACTCTTATGCGAGTTAATTTTGATTGAACGCTCAAAGATATAATCTGATACTCCTCTCCTGCAAATACAATAGTAGAGAAGTTGATCTGAATCTTATTTCAATAACGAGCAGCAAAACTTAGAAAATATATAAATAAGAAAAGAAAAATGGGTAAGAGAATGCTTGCTGTTAGGCCCAAATCTTTATCCAGCCCAATCTAATTGGGCCCTTTGACCAAGAAGTCAAAATTAGCCCAAAATCCCTTATCCAATAATGTTAAGGCTGGGCCGTAAAGATTGGCCCAATCAAAGTAGGCCTTTGACCAATGTCAAGATCAGCCCGTTTTGAAATCAACAAGAAAGGGGAGCTCAATCCCGATCCCGGCGGCTTCAAAACTGCCTCGCCAACAGCCAGAGATCTCGACAAAATCTTCAGGAGATCATGCCGGCCAACGATCCCCTTCCAAGTGGCAACGCCACGACAGCCGAGGCACCAGTCGTGCGGCAATCGCAGTCAGCGGACGCGACCAAACGATGCAGCGGCGCATGCGAACATCGCAATCAAAGGTAATCCGGCGTGCAATCTCGGCTGACGACGGCAGCGTCTCATCAGAAATCAATGGCCGGCGGTGTCGCCACCAGTTCGCGTCGCCACGAGGAGTCGTGGCAGTAGAAAGGGCGGATCGTCGCCGCCACGTGGATCAGTGGCAGCGGACGAAGACTCCATCCAGACGCTACTTCAGTAGCAGAAGAGATATCAGCGTCGCCTCGCGTGTGAAGAAGCCTGGCAATGGCGCCGCGTGGCTGAAGGCGAGTCGGCATGCTCCTGAGGAGAATCGTCGCGTGTAGATGGACACCAAACAGATCTGGAGAAGATCTGGCTCGGGCAGTGGGCTACCGGATCCGCTCAATCTCGCGTGGTGAAGACGCGGGTGCTGGCGTCTGGACAAGGAGACGAGGCGTCGAGCTCCCGCCTATAAAAAGGAACCGGTGGCTGGAGGAGGGTAGAAGGGAAGGACTGAAGGGGCGATCGGCTGGACGAACGAAACCAAGGAGGAACCGAACGAAAGCGAACGCAGCTCTGCCCCTTTCTTCCGCATCGCCTCCCTTATCTTCTTCCTCCGACGTCGAACTGTCCGACGAGGGCGAGGTCTGACCTTCGTCCGACGTGCTCCAGGTGGTGTGGTTGGAGCACCTTCGACGCCGAGTTTCCTCTGCTACTTCCTTCCCTCTTCCGTGCGAAACCGGAACCCCATCGACGATCTCGCCGGAGGAACACGCGCCGCTCCTCTGTTCCGATCCGAGCGCGATCGGCTGCAAACTCGAGCGGGGCGGCAGGCTTCGTTCACAGGTGCGACGCCGAGTATAAGCGTCATTTTCGGAAGCAGCATTTCGGGAGTCGCGTGAGCGGAACTCGCGTGCGGACGCAGGTAGCGGGTTGAGTGGATTCGGATTCAAGATTGGATCCGGTTCTAAACATTCGGCTGAGGTATATTTATTACTCTTAATTTCCCATTTTGTTTGAATCTGACGTGGCTGGTTTTATCTTTCTCTTCCCCTTTTACCTGGCGATCCTGGACTGGATGAGGCTCGTGGGACAGTGTGGGAAGAGATAGTAAGAAAATGTTATACTCAGTTTTGTTCCTGTTAAACTATATTGTAAGTAGTAGTCGTTTTTAACATATCAGATGTTCAGGTTATTTATTCTCCAAAAGAAGTCCAGCTTATTTGTCTTTCAGCTACAGTAACAAACCCTGATGAATTGGCTGGGTGGATAGAGCTGGTAATTACGCTATTTGGCATGAAATTTGTACAGGACCATACTGAACCATTTTTTACCGAGTTGTTACATATGTTAAAGGTCATAATGTTTCATTTTATTTCTAGTTTTTCCCTTTTGCCTTTCAAAAATTCATGTAGAATCATTATACATGCTCCATACTCCATAGTAGAACATATTATATACAAGAAAAATACCTAATTTCACGCCCTACTTCGACATGATGTTACTGGCCTATGCAAAATATATTTTCTTAGACAATGTTACATCCATGATTACTTTAGATCTTTGCCTTCTTCCTTTTTGTTCATTCCTGCACCTTCTATATATAACCGTTAGGGGTAGTGAAATTTTCGCAACGCTGATTGTCAATGATTAAACTGACTTTAAATGAGGAGGTTGAAGGCAAATTTGAACGTTTCAGTGTCATATTACTACTAGAGTAGACTATCTTCTCTAAGAACTGGAAGTCAAAATATCATAGAAAGCATCGTTTACCGACTATCAGGATAGCCTATATGTACCTTACATGTTTGAATTTGAAGTTTGTCTTGTGTAGTTTATGTATTATCTTTTTCCAACCTTGATATCTAGTGTTTGTTTGGCGCAGGTTCATGGTAAAACAGAGTTGATTACATCCACTAAACGACCAGTCCCACTTACATGGCACTTCTCTCTGAAGAACTCTCTGGTGGCTCTTTTTGATGAGAAAGGGAAGAAAATGAACAGGTAGATCCTTGAGGTTTCACAAACTAGGCTGACAATAGGATGAAGTGATGAACATATTATTTGAAATTGTATGCATCATTTTCCCCATCGGTTTCTTATATTTTGCATTATCTTGCTAATATCTTCACTTTTCAATGTCAGATCATTTGCCATATATAGCTGATGATACTGTTCACTCTCCATGTGAATTTTGATTACAAAGTTTCATAATTATTATATTCGTGAACGTACTTTTTTTACCTTTCTACTTGAGACACTAACATCCAATATCCCCTGTTCTCGTTTATTGCTGGAATTTGTTTATCAGTTTAGTTGAAATTACTTTTCTGATGGGAACAGGTTAATTTTCCTCTTTCATGACAATGGGATTTGAAGTTTGAACAATCATGAACTTGCTTTTTTTTATGACAATGTCAATTATCATTTTATATGTATATATATACATATAAATATATATATATATATATATATATATGTATATGTATATATATATGTATATGTATATGTATATGTATATGTATATGTATATGTATATGTATATGTATGAATGTATATGTATATGTATATGTATATGTATGAATGTATATGTATATGTATATGTATATGTATGAATGTATATGTATATGTATATGTATATGTATATGTATGAATGTATGTATGAATTTCATAGTGGCACACCTTCATAGTCATTGAAAAGTACTCTTTTTTTATGTCATGATCTACATAGTTCAAGTTCATATATCTTCTGATAACTTTTGAATCCGTTAACTTATTTTTTCTGTTTGTTGTTATTTTCTAGGAAGATAGAAGGCCAACTTAGTAAGTTTTACATTTAGTAAAGGAGGGAAGAAAACTAGCATCAGATATGGAGAAAAGACCAACTAACATAGGTATAAAAGCGTTTTTGCAAACTTGGCCTAAAAGAGTCTACTTGGAGATAAATTTTTAGATAGTACTTCATTCTATGTATAAATGAAGTAGAGAATTGGAAGATTTTGCATATTGCTAAATGCTATCTATCAAAGATTTAATCAAAGAAAATAATCTTACTTGGCAACATGGTTTCAAATCTCGGTCCGGCGAGTTGGCGACTCGCCGGACCGGTACAATATCGGTACTGTACTGGCAAACTGGACAACAGCGGGTGGAAGCAGGAAGCTTCGTTCTAGCACCAGCGGAACGAAACTTTTGCTACCGCCCTCCACTGTCCGCTCGCAAGCCATGCTCTGATGGCCGTTCCGGGACCGGACGGCCACAGGAATGGTAACGTACCGGACTTTATGGAACGGTTCTTAAATCCATGCTTAGCAACATGTAGGATCAAGGTTTGAAGTTTACTATTTGTATCAGTTGCCGGTCCTGGTAGGCTTGTTCATGGTCGGTTAATCGAACCAGTTGACCCGGTCAACTGGTTAACCGAACTGTTCGGTTCAACAAAAAATGTGAACCATTTTGGAACCAGTTTGACCGGTTAACCGGTGAAGCAGGTTCGGTTAACCACCGAGTAATCGGGTTCGGTTAACCACCGGTTAATCGGTTCGTCATAAATTTTTTTTTCATAAATTATAATATATTTTCTGGTTTGACCGGGTAACCAATGATTAACCGCAGTTTTGTGTTAACTGTTGGTTAACCGGTTCGGTTAATTATATAAATATAATTATTTTAATATAAAATATTTATTATAAAAATAAATATTTTATAAAAAATATATTATATACCGGTACGGTCAATTAACCGGTGCTTCAGCCAAGTCCCGAACTACTCGAACTGTAACTGAACTGGTAACCGTTGGAACTGCCGAAAAACCAACTAGGTAAGGAAGAACAAGTTGATCAATTGCTCGCTACTCTGCCCATTACTCCGACTGGCGGTTCAATCTTTTTATTCAACTTTCATATCAACTGTAGTTACTGTACTCTGAGTTGCGTCATAGATTTTGATTTTCTTGCTTTTTGCTAAAGGAAGCTTTCGCTGGATTATATGCAAGCATTTGTTTCAAGACGTGAACTTTCTAATGAAAGTAAAATGAAGAAGCAGAGGATGGGAAAAGTTGATCAAGGTTATGGTAGTATTGCTCGTTTGTCTAGACAGACACCATCGTCAAAGAGTGATATGAACTATATTCGCCGTTCAGGTATAGGGTATAACTGATTATTCTCTAGGAGTCACGGCTTGTTTCTTTACAAACACAGAAACCTGCTAAAAATTTTGATGAGCTATTACTGTATGCCTTTATTTTTTTCCATATTTCTTTGACCTCATTTGTTATGATCATGCATTGCATGCTTCAGATTCCTCAGATTAGGGATACTTTATGGCAACTTATGGAGAAGGATATGCTTCCAGCTATTTGGTTTATTTTTAGCAGAAGAGGTTGTGATGCTGCAGTTCAATATCTTGAAGATTGCAAGCTTTTAGATGAATGTGAAGCTGCTGAGGTTGAGCTTGAGTATAGAAGGTTTAAGAAGCTGTATCCTGATGCCGTCAGAGAAGTTTTTGTAAAGAGTGTTGCATGGAATTGCTGCACACCATGCTGGATGCCTGCCTCTTTGGAAGTCATTTGTTGAAGAATTATTTCAGCGTGGTCTAATAAAAGTTGTTTTTGCTACTGAAACACTTGCTGCAGGGATCAACATGCCTGCTAGAACAGCTATAATCTCTTCGCTTAGCAGAAAAGTTGCTACAGGCCGGATATTTTTAAGTTCAAATGAGCTATCCCAGATGGCAGGACGTGCTGGACGGAGAGGCATTGACAAAGTGGGTCATGTCGTTTTCATTCAGACACCCTATGAAGGAGCTGAGCAAGCCTATGAATTAGTTTCTGCTGGCCTTGAACCTCTTGTTTCACAGTTTACAGCTTCATATGGGATGGTTCTGAATCTTCTTGCTGTATGTACCGTCTGTGTTGATATCCTGTTGAAATTTTTCTTTATTTGCATGTTACAACCTATTGTCACCTTGTATTCCACAGGGTGCAAAGGTCACCCGCAAGTTTAATGACCCAGATGGTGCAAAACTTCCACACTGTGGACGAACACTCGAAGAAGCTCGTAAGCTAGTGGAGCAAAGCTTTGGAAATTTTGTTGGCAGTAATGTCATGCTAGCTGCTAAAGAAGAGCTTGAAAAGATACAACAGGAAAGAGAGCTGCTTTCACTGGAGGTCACTGAAGACGCAATTGATAGAAAATGCCAGGAACAGTTGTCTGATATTGATAATGCTGAGATCTCTAGACTGCAAGAGCAATTAAGGGTAACATTATTTTGTCACATGCTTTTAAAATTCAGGTTGTCAAAGAATTATTGGGTCAAATATTTATTCTTAATGTTCGTGTGATTCAAATGCAATTTGTTTTTAGCAATTGTTCATGTTTTGCATTTGCATACAAGTATTGGGATAAACATTTACATATAAACTAAATTCAATTTTAAAAATATGAAATATTCTTCATAATTTTCCTTGCAGCCCGAGGCAACCCAAGAACAAAGTCCATGCTGAGTTCGTGCCAAAGTCCCTCAGCAAACGGTAAAGGAGTGTAGAGGCCGGTGTTCACATGTGGAGGCTTGGCCCTTTGACACGTACCACAATGGCGCATGATGCGCTCAACGTCTTTGCGGAGGGAAGGCCAAAGGAATCGTTCCTCTGTCAATTCAAGTGTCTTTGTCGTGGCCGTGATGGCCGGTGACACCGCCCGCGTGTAGCTCAAGCAAAAGATGATTTCGAAGCGATGATCAGGGGATGCATAAACGGTTCCCCAAGAAAAGATAACCCTCACATAGCTGATACGGGGACTCGGGGTCAGAGGACTCGGTCAAGGAGGAGTACGTGGCGCCAAAATTAGAATAGGTGGCGTATTCTTCCTTGACGTGGTCAAAGGTATTGACATGTGCATGCATGACACAGAAGGGTTTGGACACGACTTAATGCGTCGGCAACAACGTTATCCCTACCCGCCTTGTGGTTAATCATAAATGAGTACTGCTGTAAGTACTCGACCCATTTCACGTGGCAGGTGCTCAGCTTCTTTTGGGCACTCAGGAAAGACAAGGCATGATGGTCGCTATATAGGACAAACTCATGATGGAGGAGATAGTGCCTCCATTGACGGAGCGACTTAACAATAGCATAAAACTCTTTGTCATAGGTCGAGTAACGCTGCCGAACAGCGTTCAGTTTCTCACTGAAAAGTCGACAGGGTGACCTTCTTGACTAAAGGTACTGCCGATGCTAGTATCGGAGGCGTCGCATGCGACTTCAAAGACTTTCAAGAAGTTGAGAAGTCAAAGGACAGGGGCTGTGCATAGGGCATCCTTAAGGGCGTCGAAGGCATGTTGAGTGGCAGGTGTCCACTCAAAATCGTCCTTTGAGAGGCGTTGGGTCAAAGGGGTCGCAATCGTGCTGAACCCCCGGATGAAACGATGGTAGAAACCAGCGAGGCCGAGGAAATTGCGAACCTCAGAAACGGTGCAAGGCTCGGGCCAATGACGAATGGCCTCGATCTTGGTGGGGTCAACAGAAAGACCTTGGTCAGACACGACGTACCCCAAAAAGTGGACTGGGGTGGTCAGAAAGGCGCACTTCTTCGTGTTAAGGAAGAGACGCACCTTGCGCAGGAGATCAAATGTGGAGCGCAGATGCTCCAAGTGCTCTTCTCGGGTCCGACTATTGATCAAAATGTCATCGAAGTAGATGACAAGAAATATACCCATATAGGGTTTGAGGACTTGTCTCATCAGTTGCATGAACGTGGAGGGGGCATTGGACAACCCGAATGGCATGACAAGCCACTCGTAAAGACCATCCTTGGTCTTGAATGCGGTTTTCCATTCGTCGCCTTCGCGGATGGGGACTTGGTGATATCCATTGCGAAGGTCGAGCTTGGAGAACCAAGATGCGCCTGAAACTAAGTCTAATATATCATCGAGTCTAGGAATGGGGAACCTATACTTGATAGTAATGCGGTTAATGGTGCAGCTGTCAATGCACATGCGCCACGACCCATCCTTCTTGGGTGAGAGTAAGGCAGGGACAGCACAAGGACTTAGACTCTCGCGGATGTACCCCTTGATGAGGAGTTCATCCACCTAACGCTGCAATTCAGCATGCTTCGTGGGGTTAAGTCGATAGTGGGGCAAATTTGGGAGAGGTGCCCCCGGGACAAGGTGGATCGCATGTTGGATCTCCCTGTCCGGAGGGAGTCCATGGGGCAACTCCTCCGGGCTAATGTTGCTAAATTCAGTCAAAAGAATGGACACTTCCGGGGGAGGCATGGTGTCTGTCGACGGCGAGGGATCCTGCGCCTCGCGTACCATCAAGGCGTAGACGACTCTAGACTCGATGGCCACGCGCATAAGCGCAGAGGTGCGCATAAGGGAGACCACGGCGGGCGGGACAATCAAATCCTTAGATGTGGACGCACGCATGGTCATGTCAATTTTCTGGTCGTTATGGTCAAATACATAAGTGTTTGACCTGCCGTAGTGGACTACGTCTCTATCGTAAAGCCAAGGGCGACCTAAAAGGACGTGGGTGACATCCATAGCCACAACATCTCACCACACCTCACGATAGTTCCCAAAAGCGATGGGAACTTGACATCGGTGGCTGACTGAAAGACTCGACGTGTCAACCCACGCGATCGAATAGGGCTTCGAGTGAGGCTCAAGGGGGAGGCCAAAACGCATGATCGCGGTCCGGGAGACCACATTCAAGCTACTTCCCCCGTTGATGACGATCTTACAAGAGTGCCCGTTGCACTTGATGTAAGTTGTAAACATGCTCGTGTGCCTCCAATCCTCAGAGGGCAGGGTTTGGACAAGGGTGCACCGCACAACCACGAGTGTGGGGTGACCCGACTCATCGCCACTCGTGTAACACTCAGCTTCGACATCATGTTCCATGCGCTCGCGGGTAATGGTGGTGACATGGGAATGGGATTTGTCTACGGTGGCGGACTTCTTGGGACAATCCTGGGGGTAGTGACTCGGCTGAAGACAATTGAAGCAATGGACTCATTTGGATGACCCAACGACGGGGGTCTTGCCCTTCTCTTCCCAAGTGGGGCGAGAGGTGAGAGCCTCTGGAGCTGGACGTCGCGGGGATTCATGGGTTTTGGGCGCGAACTGTGGGCCCAAACGAGGCTTAGTTTGTTCAGTACGATGGTGGACAGGTGGGGACCCGCTAGGGAACGGGCGCCGATGGGTACCAAACTCGCTGTGCTTAGCCACAGCACGCAGCTCTTGCTCGATGTCTGGAGCGCGCTGGAAGGTCTGATCTAATGTCTCCGAACCAAAAGTGGGTAGGGCCCGTTGGATGTCCAAACAGAGACCATTCATAAACTTAGACAATACTAGTTCGGGGTCCTCTTGCAAGTTACAACGAAGCTGTAACATGTCAAAAGTGAGGCGGTAATCCTCGACAGTACCCGCCCCTTGGTGTAGGCTATTATATTGGTCAAGGAGGCACTGCCTATACGAGGGGGTACGTATCGCTCGCGGATGCGATACTTCATCTCCTCCCAACGGGTGATCAGAGGGAGGGCATGCTGCTTATTTTGGCGCTCCACATTCTGCCAATGTAAATGGACTGGGCCCTCAAGTAAGTTTCGGACGTATCGAACCCGCATATGTGGGGGACAATCGCTCAGGCCGAAGTAGGTATCGACAGATGCAACCCAGTCCAGGAATTGCATGGGATCTAGACCGCCCGCGAAGTATGTGGGAGTGTCGTAGATGAAACGACGAAAGTCATCGTCCACTCAGGTGCGCTCGTAGTGGGGCTAGGCTCTAGGCCTTTGTGCGGCCCACACATCATCATCATCGAAGTGCTCATCCTTGTAGGTCGGACCCCCCACGGGCCGCATAGGGCCTATGACGGCCGGACTCATCCTCAAAGGGTTGGCACTGAGGGAGCGTGGCAACCGGGGGTAACTCTCTAGTGGGAGCGGGGTAGGTGGACAGAGGGGGTTGACTCGGGTTAGGGTGCCTTTGCTCCGATGCATTAACGATATCAGTGAGGTCCCAGAATGCAGCCAAGAGTTGCTGGACCACGGTATCTGTCGACAACTTAAGTTGTTGGATGGCAGTGTCCGTCGCCTGCTTATAGGCGGCAAGCTGCGAGGTTAGTGCATCTACTCGCGCCGTAAGTGCAGCGATGGAGTCTAATAGGGTACTAGTCCCTTCCGAGGGTCGGACCGACTCTTGGGTTTCAGGGATGGTTTCGGGGAATTGGGACGACATGACCTGTGACCTCGTGGTCACCATGCACAAACAAGGGGAAAGATGGTTAAGTACTGAATGTTGAAAACAATGCTGAAATATGTGATGCAACGGAGTTGGACCGTGCGAACGATAAGAATCGAACGCGCAACTCCTCTGATACGAGAAATGATGAAGCTATAATGGGTTGGTTAGTCCTTAATGCCATACTCTATGATGTTACACAATGCGCGGAAAAACGGGAGAGGGTCTTGAGACGAGGGAAGTGAAAATGCCCGAAAAGTGCAGCAAGAAAACACGATGAAAACGGCGACGAATACGTTTCGGGGCAACACCGATGCGAAGGGAGAACAATGGCACTTAGAACTAACAAATTGATCACTAACCTCTTAGCAAATTTTAAGCACAACACGTATTAATAAGGCGGCAGCGGGGTTCAGCTCGCGCGGCTATGACCCTGAAATGCACCAAAGAGCAAGAAATCATCCACGCCTCCAAGGAGCGGATGCTCGTGGGTGAAGGAGGGAGGGAAGCAAGAGTACAGCGGAATAACACAATAGAACTTCGAAAAACAGGCAAACCTGACCCACCGGTAGTGGTGGGATTTACTTTCTTGAAAGCAGGAAACAACTCCGAGTCGAGGCACCGACCACGACTCTTACAAACGCAAAAGCCGAAGCACCGACTAAGACTTCTACGGGCTGGAGGCACTCAGCTCACCAAGAGGACTCTACAATTTACTAGAGAATTGAAGATCAACTAGCCCAACCTCCTCTTTTATAGAACAAGAGGGGAGGGAACAAGACGAACTAGTAAGAGACAAGAATCCCAACTAACTATCAACTCTTGCAGCCCCAAAAGTGGTCAATCTGCAACTAAAGACAAAATAAAACAAACTTTTAACAACTAAAGTGAAGCTGGCGCATGTCCTTTGATTCCTTGTCCTAGAGTACGGCTGGTGGTTAAACGCGTTTGGAGCACGCCGCAATGAAAACAATAGAACTTGGATGTTGTAGGCTGGGTCACGACCGTCGTTGCGCGCTCTTGGGCCGTATTGTTGAGATGATTATGCGGGCCATCTTGGATCGGGCCTTCATGAGGTTAGGTTGCAAGGCTCTTGGGTCAAAGCACCTCAGTATGGATCGATAACGGGCTAACAACCCCCATGTAACGGTCCGGTGGATGGGAGGGGCATTGGGACCACCGGATTTCCACCTTGTTGGGCTCTTTTAGATCCTCCTTGGATAGATGAACATGGTATGGAGGGTTGTGCCATGATCAGTTCTGTCGGGGTCTACCAAGGTGATCACGGCCTGGCCGTGATGGTGTTCACGGCCGTGATCAGGTGCTCCAGAATCTGCCGAAGTGATCACGGACTGGTCGTGCTTCTCATCACGGACATGACCGCGTTCACGTCCGAAATCACTGGTTTTTCTATTTTTTCGTCGAGGTGATCACGGCCTGCCCGTGTCTCTCTTCACGGCTGTGATCGGTGTCGCAGAATTCCGCTGAGCTCATCACGGCCTGCCCGTGACGGGACGCATAGCCATGCTTACAATCTGGATTTCTCGCCGAGGCCATCATACCCATGACAGGCTTCATGGCCTGCCTATGTTCAGCTCGCAGAAAAGTTTTGGGGAGCGTTTTCTCCTCCGATTCATCCCGTTCTTCAGGGCTAGCTTCTCATGCATCAAGTGTAGTTAAAGATATACATAAGGGTTGTTTAGCAGCGCTTCAAAACTGATTTTAAGTAGCTTTTAAGTAAAAAGTTGTTAGAAAACTGTTTGGTAATGAAAAATAGATGCAAATAAAAAATAGTAAAAATAGAAGTTAAGAAAGCTACAATTTGATGCTTTTACAGCTTCTACTTCTTCAAAAAAGTAATTTACATAATTTTATTTAAAATTTTAGGTATTATTATTTTAAATAATTTAAAATTTTAACACTAAAATAAAATAAAATTTATTATTATTTTAAATTTTAACAGTAATTAAAAAATTATTAACCAAATATCTTATAAATTTTAACAGTGCAGCGTAGTACGGTACAACACAATTTAGCACAGTTATAAAACTATTAACAACGAGGCCAGACAGGCCCTTAGTGAAACTAATTCCATCTAAAAGAAAGATAATTAATTACTATTGAACTACTTTTCTCCGGTAGACTTTAACAAATTCACACAATATATGGTTGATTTATTTGATTATTAGGTTACACATTTTTAGCGTGCACGTGTATCTTCATGAGAGTTTATGAGGATTGTCTATGTCATCAGTGTGTGTACAGACTCTATCATCTGGGAAGTTCCTTATAATAGATTAATATAAAGACTTATCTCATAGTAATTAACCACTTCATGAAGTTTTTATTACCTCTATAATATGAAGCACAAAATGTATCATTAGGAATGAGAGTGTAGAGTTCAACTCTATTACACAAATATTTTATATATTGTAGTGTTTTATATTTTTTATTTTTAAAGTACTTCTCGACTAATTAATCAACTTTATAATTTTTATTTTTTAAAGCACTTCTCGGTCAAGCCATTTTGTAGACTTTTTTTAATTTTAGTATAGCTACTCTTTTTTTAAAAAAAAAATATATTTTTTATTTTTAAATACTTTACTGTTAGTTTAAATTTTTTATTATTGTATTTATAAAGAGAAAGTAATATTTTTTATACAACAATTAGATCTAAATAATTAATTAGATGTCTAATTGCTCTTATCACATAGTGAAGCCAATAATATACAAATTTTTAACTTTAAGTTACTTTCCAACCATTTTAATTTTAAATGTATATATATATATATATATATATATATATATATATATATATAGCATAAATAATTTCCCTTCATAATAATTATTTCAATCATAATCATCATATAAGTTTAATTTATAGGTACATTATGTATATTTTTTTTCATATTATTTTATGATGTCTAAAATGACAATATTGTCATGATGTATTAATGATATACATAATGTTTACCATGTATATTATTTTTATTGTGCTCATAAACGTCTATTATATTATGCTTCTTATGTCCAATATATCAATTATGTACATTATAAAAATTATGCATATGAATTTTATTTTTTATGATTAAATATATTAATTTTATATATTATAAACATTATGTTTATTATGAATATTATTTATATTATGACATTTATATTGTATATTATATCCATAATTTGCATAATGTCTATAAATATTATTTTACATATTTAAATTATATATTATGCTCACCGATATATTCAACAAATTCATGAACAATAATAAATAATTATTTTATTTTGCTAAAAACATTAAACATATTTTGTTAAAACGTTCAACAAAGTCTACGATAAGACAGTAAAAAGCAGTGAAAACTTTACACATAAAATTCCAAATATAATTCAACAACTGTTTAAATTATATTAAATTCTGTAAAATAATAATATTATTATTAATTTGCTCTTACGATGCTAACATTAAATTCTCCGTCTCAGAGATAATACTAGAGATTTCGGGGTCCGAGCCCCTTTAAAATTTTGACTTGTCAAACTATTTCATTAGTCAAAGTTACTTTTAACAATTTAAAACTCCAAATAACCCATTTATATTATCAATTTATCCAAATGCTTAATTGAATTAATGAATTTAATTTGATCCAAATACTCTCAATTAACTTCAGTTTAAAGAGTATGGCTAGACCAAAATAATAATTATCAATTATATAAATTTATTTAATTATCTTTCCAAAACATGGGTCAAAAGCCACTCTAAATAAGATACTTATAATAATTATGTGCAAGAAATTTAATAATTTTGTGATAAAATTTTTTTATAAGAATTATTATATATATTATTGAAATAATGAATGTGTCTATTATACTCATTCTAATATGTCCTAAGCCAATTTAAGTTGAACCACGTGATCTAATCTCATACAATTATAAATTATATTAACAACTAGGCCAACTCTTACGATCAGGATCATTAGCCTAATTTATATAAAAATGTTATTATTTTAAAATAAATTTAAAATATATGAGATATTTAATTTTAAATTTATGTAATTGATAAAAAAATTTTATTTAAAAAATATGTTTGTATTAAAAACAGAATTAATTCTATTTAAAAATATAAATATTAATCTATTTTAAATAGTGATTTTCTTAAATTATTAATTTATATTTATTTATTCCTCTATTTTAATAGAGTAAAAACTTTACACATACAATTACAAAAGCAATATGTAACCTTCGTTTAACAACCGTTTAAATTATATTAAATATTATATAAAAAAAAGTGCCTAGCAGAAAATCAGAAATAGTTTACAAATATTTTTTATTTATTTACAAAATTAAAATGTTAACAATAGTAACGCTATTATTAAATGGAAATTAATTGAATAGGTAAACACAGAATTATAATAAACAAAAAAGTAGTAGAATCAACTCAGAATAAAGTTATTTATCTTTTAAATTAAAATGATAAATTATTACTAAATTGTTAACAGTTTCAAGGCAGAAACTATTCTACTTTTCTTTTTTTAAAAAATATAGAAATAAAGAACTGGTTTTATAAACAGTAAACAAAAGCAGCAACGTTAATGGTAAATCAACAGTAACATTAATAATCAATAGTAGCATTTTTATTTTAATTTGGTTTTCAGAAATCAACATTAATGAATCTGTTTTAATAATTTATAAATCTGTGTTTTATTTATTAAAACCAAAAATCGACTTATAAACAAATCATCTACTTAACAATGGATAAGTTAGGATCTAAGTAGTTACCAAGTCAAGTTCAGCTCATCAATTCACAAACTGAGAAAACTTAGGTCACTCAATTCATTTGGTACTAGGGCTTTTAAGACCACTCGGATTGCTTGGGCAATAACCTGATTAATGCCTGCAGATTTCAACAACTACAAGAAACAAAGTAGGGATGATCCATTCCATAAATCATGAGAATCAATTATTTGTCTGATTAGAAATCACAACTATATGCAAGTTCTGTTTAAATTAGAACAATAACTAGTAATATAAATGGTTCAAATGAAAAGGCCATTTCAAACAAGAGACTATCTTCAATACTATTATCCTTCACCTCAATCTGCAGAATTCAGAAAACTTAGACTTCCAGTTATGAAGTGACTAACAGGAGGAAGTCTTCATCAATGTCAACCCTAGCCAGGAACGTATTCTCACATAGAGCTAGCGGCCTGTAGACAAAATGAAAAAGGAAGAAAATTTCAGTGACAATGTCCTGCTCATGTAGGAATTCTTGAGTAAACAAAAGAATATGCAGCCACTAAACGCATCTAAAGTTGACTACTTATCTTTGACTTGGGATTCAACATGTTCAGTTTTGACTCTTTTCCTTGTGTGCAATCTTGTTTGCTGCTCTCTGTCTGAGTTGTCGTCCACAAAGTTCTGATCTGACATTTCTGCTGGAAAACATTGTCTATTAATTTAGTTTGAAATTTCTATTCTTTCAAGTTCGCACTAGTTGGAATCATTGAAGACTTGGTGATTTATACTAATTGACGAGTATGATTGAAATGAAACAGCTCCAGAACTAATTCAGCGAGGAACCTGCATTGCCTCCGGTATCATTATCTTGATGCCTCATGCGAGGGCTTTGACTTGTAGTAGACTTTCCAAAGTAGTGTATCCTTCGACTCTGAAGCTCATTAGAGTCAACTTGGTTAAGTGTCCTACTTCTCGGGGCGAAATGCTTGACCCATGGATTTTCAAACAACTGCCTAGTCTCTTCCTTCATCTTCATTTGTGCCCTACAATCGGATTTAAGTGTCTCCCACTGGCCCGATCTCAGGATTTGAATCTGCAAGAGTTTCAGCTGATTGTGATTGATCATGAAAGATTGTTTCAAAATGTTAAATCTCTGTTTCAATCAAGAACCTGGCAGGCGAAGATGCGGTTGGAACTTGAACCTAAATTGCTCGTAGGCTGCTGTGGAGCGATGACGGCTGAGGAATCAGGAAGATCGACTGAGCAGTTGTTGCTGTTGATGAATCGAAAAAGGAAAGATGATTCCATGGAGCTCAGATACAAATTATGCTTCTCATCAGTCCATTCTGTTCGAGGGGCCTAAGTCAAACATACACAGCATCTTTCTCAGCAGTAAAGACAAACTAATGACTTGTAATAATTTCCCCCCAAAAAATATATGGTGCATAAACATAGAGACGAACTGGTAAGTCAGAAATCGCTAGTATAGATCTGTCCATGGATTATTCAGCATAACTTACAAAATCGTCGATACAGTGAGTTTGTTGATCTCAAATACTCTAAAATGAGAAGGTTTTAAAGAAAGAACGCTACTGTTACAGCAAAACATTTTAGCAATTCTCCTAAAGAAATTAAGGAACAGTTTACTTGAAAAGCAGTCTGCGCTTACAGCTTTGACGCTCTCCTCGCTGCCGGCGGCGGCGCCCGCCGCCACCTCTCTGGAGTTCTCAGCATCCGGCATTTGGGTCTGAGAGAAGAAGCCTTCACCGCATCATAGGTTGAGATGAGAGCAGAGCGTAAGGTAAAAAGAGGACGAACGTTGGGTAAGCCTAACTGTTCCAAGTAGGCGCGGCCTTTTTCTACACGTGGCCAAAAAGTGACATGGCGTGGCAGGAAAATATCACGGGGGACGCCACAAATGGAGTGGCTTTACCGACCCAAAGTAGAAAGTTAGTCAACATCGATCATAAATATGTCATAAATCTAAGTTAATTTTTTTATAAAATAAATTTTTATAAATGTTAGTCATTATTTGCAATTCTTAGATTTAATATTAATATTTGTCATTCTTTAATTAGAAAAATATATTGTTATAATTAATATTAATATTAACTTTATATATTTATAAACTAATAGCTCGGGTCAGATTTGTTTCTTTTAATCAGATTCATCTAATAATATTTTCTCATTCTCATTATCTTTGTTATTGTGCAGGGGAAAGAATTTAAAGTAACAGTCGAATTAAGATGCATTTTTTACTTTAACATTTATAAAAAGTATCGAGTAGTTTGTTTAAAAAAGTGAAGCACTCCACCTCACAAAAAAAATTATCATTTGCTAATTTTGAACATAAACGAGCAAAATAATATAATAACTATCATACCCAAAATCAAATTATACAGCAATTCAAGATGATAATAATATAAGCCAAATTGCACATAAATATCTACGTGATTCGATGTATGCCTACATCCACCAGCAGCAGATATAGAGCAAGTTTCACTCAAAAAAAAAAAAGCCAAAGCATATAACTAATATATGGATACCCTAAATTAACAACACATCTCACACATCAACCTCTCTTAATATGTAAAAAGGAATTTATACCTTGATTGGGAGAATAAAATCTTCTAATCTAAAAGAAAAGATGATAATATTTACTTTAATAAAGAAAAGCTCTTTTCTTATACCTTGAAGTGTTGTTGTAGAAGAGAAATCACTTGTAAATATTTGAAATTCACTTTAAAAAAAAGGCAACCTCCAAAAATAAAACTTATGATGCATAAAATTGTATTCTTTATATTAAATAGTGAGTTAATGGGTTCACGAGTATACTTCTTAATGCTTTCTGATTTAAAATCAAGTCAAATACCCACCTTGACTTGAATTTTCTTCACCATAGTTAAATCACTTATTCCACCATCTCCAAATGAACTCAAACAAAACAAATATTAATCAAATCCATGTAATGGTTGAAGTTTTCATAAGCAACTGCTTTTGAACATGAGGAAGGATCATAAATCACTTACCTATTTAGTTGCAGCATTTCCATGCATGCCCCGGTGAGAAAAGACAATACATGGAATGCCCCCATTGGGCAGAACAGTGGGCTAGTCGCATTATGTGGCCAGCAGCAATAAACAATAAAAACTAAAAGTATTTAATAAAAAATCTTTATATAATTTTTTTAACTCTTTCCATGGCAAATCTTTAAAACAACTTCTTAGCATGCTGTGTCATGCCCCGAATTACTGTAATATTTTTTTATGGATTTCCACGTGAGTCAACACTTGACTCGAGTCCAAATATGCCCACGCAAGGCTCCCGCGATCGTAACCGCGAGATTGGGCACGACTGGCGGGGAGGGTTTCTCGAACCGACCCCCGGCCCGACGAAGGACTCAGCGAGGATCGCTGCCGTACCAACTCGACTTGGATTGATACTCGCGATTTACCAAGAACCCGTATCACTGAGTCGAACCAGGTTCATCCGAACCCAAAGGGGGACCCACCCGTAGCCGACCGTGTCGGATGGGGTCCACCACAGTTTCCGAGTACGCTCACGTCCCGGAGAGAGAAACAGAGGGGAGTAATCAGACGTTCCCCGCTGAGGAGCCGGACTCACCCACACTCGTTCGACTATCAAGCCGGAGCCCGGCGATCGCGGATGGTCGTCCACACGACGTCACACGCTGGTGACGAGTAAGGTCCACTTGGCGTCACATGCCGACGATGGAGAGGACCCAGCAGGTACCTTTGCTCACAAGCCGGCGAGGAGGAGAATCTGAGCAAGAGACTATCGTACGTAGTCACACGCGCGTACGGGTTGACGACAAATGGACGGACCGTCCGTGCACGCCTCGCGTGCGTCCAACCGGCTGGCCAAAGAGGCCGGCCGTCCACCCTCATGCGTAGGTGAGGTGGGGAAGGAGGAGGAAAGGGGGTCGCTTCCAGTGGCTGGCGACGCCAGGAAGATGACTGGGCAGACGATGGAAAGGAGGTCCGGCAGCTGAGGGAACACAGACGGACGGCAGCAGGAAGGAGGCGGACAGCGTTTGCACGCTGGAAGCATGACTACCACCTGGCTGCTCACCCATGCGAGCGAGGAAGACGCCGACCACTAGGCTCCCTCGCTAGAGGGAAGGAAAGCTCCACTGGACACCACCAACGAGCCCTAGATGAAGACGTCGCATGCAGGCGACGGGCGGACGTTTCTCGCATGTAAGCGAGGACTGGTTCCGGGACTTCTCTCATGCAGGCGAGCCGGCCACCAGGGGAAGAGAGGGGAGGGCTCGCCGGAGGAGCAAGAGAAGGAAAACGTTGCCACAGCAAAGATCACTGTCGGAAACGAAGGTAGAAGCCGCGAGCTCGACCGGGGAAGAAGGAAACAGCGGCGGAGAAGAAGATTACCTCGGCGATCACTAAGGCTACCGGCTCCGTCGAGTTAGTGAAGCTGATGTGAAGCCGCCTTCCGAGGAGCTCTGGAACTTCGCTGGCGACGGGGGCGATGACAGGCGTAAAGAAGACGACGGGGAAGACGGGAAACTCCGAGAGATCCGTTCCACCCGCCCACACCACCGGATACGCAAGGAGCACACCACTGACGAATGGCGTCCGATGATGATCACAAACCCGAAGATAAAAGGGAAGGAAAGTGGGGACTAGGGAAAGCGCCAAATGAAGCTCGTTTTTTTTTCTTCAGATTTTCGTCGCGCGTATCGAACGACGATGGTGACATCATTTTTCTCTCTCGTCCCCTGAGTCAACGCTAAATGTCGCGTCAGTCACCTGACCCCACTGCCAACGCGTCCCATCGCCACGCGAAGCGTGTTATAACCTAAGTTTAAATTTTTTATTATTAATTTAAACTTTAAATTTTAAAATTTTGCTATAGTTAATACCCTAAACCCTCCCTTAATTACCTATAAATATACCCGAACTTTTCCCTAATCTTTCCCTAAATCCCTAATTTCCCTTAATCCTCTTTTTTCTTTTTCCGTACGCCGCCCGCTTCCTCTGTTTTTCCCCTACGGACACAGCGGCTGCCTGCCTCTTCACGTCTTCTCCGTCAGCATCGAGCGTGCGTCAGGCGGCGAGTATTTTCTTCACCGGCGTCGCCTTCGTCGTCTCCCCGGCACGGCGCCTTCGTCCAACGTGATTTCGGACGCGAGAGGCGGATTTAGTGGCGGCGGCGGCGAGTTCTCTTGCATCGTCGATTCTCCTCCTTCCTTTCTCAGCACCCGCGGCTCCTTCCTCTCTCTGTGGTGGCGACTCAGCCTCCATTCGGCAGCCGCTCTCCCTGGCGAGCAGCAGCCTCGTTTTCCTCTGCCGGCGGTAGATCTGTCCAGCAACGTGTGTGGCAGTTGCTAGTTCCAGCGGGTCCAGCGCCGGTGGCAGCTTCTCCCAGAGCTGGCTGCTCCCCCTCCTTCCGGCGGCCAATCTTCTCCGGCGACGCATCCGACAGCAAGCGTCGGTGGTCTCCCAATCGCACGCACGAACAAACGATTCATTCGTTCCGCTTCGAGCAGAGCAGGGAGGTAAGTTTTGATTTTTATTTATTTATTTATTTATTTTAAATTCGTGTTTGGGGGATAAATTAGAAAAACTAATTTCTATTGTTTTATTGTGGGGGAATTACATGGTAATTAATTTTGATAAAATTGATTTAAATAGAAAAATTAGATGTTAAGGGTATAATTATGAGTTGATGTATATGATAGATAATTTGGGATAAAGTTATTTAAATAAGAAATTAAGGGTTGAGGGTATTGTTATGGATTAATGCATACGATGGATAATGATAGATATTTTATTTAAATTATTTAGTGAAGAAATGAAGATAACTGTGATTTCAGAGGGATTCAGGATATCAGCGCTTGAGGTAGGAATCTTATCCTACTCCTTTCTTACAGTGTCAAGAATTATAGGATTTGCTGCTTAATCCTTTGGTTTGATATATGATGCATATGTTAGAATTGATTGACACTGATATCTAATTGTTCCGTTTGCTTACTTTGTTTCTGAAATTCAGTTAACCTCAATTATCTTGTTCATTGGTCATATTCTGTTTCTGTATGCCTTTATTAATAAAACTGTATTGAGATATCTGATATATTGACATATGAACATGGTTGAAAAATTGTGTATCTGTGATATTGACACATGAGTATGTGGAACCATTGAATATTGGTTATGTTAAAGTCGTGATACATATTGACCTCTGGACTGGATGATTTATTCTCCAGTGGCCACCGTGTGTGTGTTATAGTTCTGACACGTATCGGACCATCTGTTTGCCGGTTAGGGCATCGTCAGTTGTCTTCGGGACAATACTACGGATGTCAGGTGTTGGACCCAACACTCCGGACTGTTTAGGACAGTCGTTCCACTGCATGAGCAATAGTGGAAACACTCTGAAAATGAGTGCGGCTCTTGATTGAGATTTGTTGGCCAGCTTAATGATTTACACGGCATTCTGTATATTAATTGTATATTGCTGTTTCAGCCATTGAATTATCTTGTTATTTGACTCCCTCACCATACTTGTTGATTTCTACTCAGCGTTTTGCTAACCTCCTTTGTTTCTTTTCCAGGTACAGAGTTAACTTCTGGGAGGGCTAGAGTTGATAGATAACTATATACCAACCCAAGTTGAGATAGTTTGTCTTTTGTATTTTTATTTCAGTTGATTTGTTTACAATTTGGATAGTATGTTGTTAAAGTTTGTATTATAAAACTTATGATATTAAAGTTTGGATTATTATTTAATAAATAATATTGGATTGTTGTAGTTCTCTGGTTCCTATCAATATTGTCATCTCCCTGAGAAACTCTCAGCTAAAGGAATAGCTGGATTTCCGCCAGGGCGTGACAAAAGCGTCTCGATGCCCGTTGAGACATTACGGATCTGGGCGACTGCCCGATCCGACCCACGACCCGATTGGGTGAAAAGCAAGCGTGGGCTGGCTGGGCTGGAAATTGGGCCGTTCCCAATTTCTAGCCCGAAGGCCTAATACTATGCACATAACACATTTAAGGCTAAATTCTTAGCTTCTGGCAAACCAAAAATTTCTTTGGTCTTCGCTGCTTCACTCTTTAGCTTCACGAACTAGCCGTTTATAGCTTGCCTTCTTCTACTCTCATCTCTCGTAGATGGTCATTTACAGTACAGCTTCTTGCACTCTCATTTCTCGCAAACGGCCCACCGCCGACAAAAGACACAATCTCAACAGAAGATGCAATCTCAAACTCTCACTTGCCCTTTCGCTCTTTGGCCCACCTCTCGCTCTCGCTGAAATTTTGTTTGTTAGTGGTTTTCACCTCTCGCCTCTCCAGTCTACGAATCCATCTCTCCTTTAATTCAATGATTCCATCTAGTGACGACTTCATTTGAAAATTTTTGATGACACTGCAAGTATGCAATAACCAACACTCTTCCCTCTTGGCTCTTTGGATATTTATGAGAATGAATATTATTGTTTATCTTTTATTGTTATTTTTTCAGGTATTTTGTGCTGTGAAGAAGGGAAAGAGAAAGCTAAGAAAGCTCTTCAAAGGTTGCAAGAAAAACTTTATTTTTTTTCTTATCTTATAAATATTTTGTTATTTAATTATAAAATTTTTTATTCTAGATGTTTAATTAATTATGCTATGCATTTAAACATTTTATTAATTGTGATATGCATTTTAGCATTTTTAGACAAATGGTAAATATAATGTTATATATAAATAACTTTTTTTTATTATCTTTTGAAAAGGACATGGATAAATTTATTAAAAGAAAATTTATTACGGACAATGAATTGAGTCTTAAGGAAAAAAAATTGTAAAGCCAAAAAGAACCATCCAAGCAATCACATATTGAGATTAACATAGAAGATTTCCCCATTGATCTAGTATTAAGAGTTAAATTTTTTTAATATTATCCTAATCATAGAGATAAGATACAAATAGCATATTTACAAAGGGGATTATGTCAACCTTAAAAACATGATTTTCCTCAAAAGAAAATTAGAAATGCATTAATAAGATTTTGTCCTTCTTGGTTTAATGAGCATGCATATTAGTTGGACTATAGTATTTCAAAGATGCCGCTTTTTGTTTATGTTATTTTCTCTTTAAGCCTAAATTAAGCAATCAAGCATATGGAGATTCTTTTGTTATCGAGGGGTTTTAAAATTAAAATAAGAAAGAAAGATTTCATATATGTTAGTGGTCCTAACAGTGCACATAATCAAGCTTTACACAAATGTTATACCTTTATAAAGCAAAGTTAGCACAGTAGAAACTATTTTAGCTAAGCAATCTAACTAACTACGAAGCATGTATTATATTCGTTTAAATGCATCAATTGATTACATACGATTTCTTTGGCGCCAAGAGTTAGCTTTTTAGATTATGATTAGTCTGAAATTTATAATAATTAAGTTAACTTTCTTGAACTTCTAAAATTTTTAGCTAAACATGATGAGTCAATAAGCAATATAATTCTATAAAATTCACTAGAAAATCATTAATTGATTGTCCTTAATATTTAGAAATATATTATAAATGTTGTTATACATAAAACAACCAATGTTATACTTAGTGAGATGGAAGATGAGTTATTTGCAATTATTATAGATGAATCAAGAGATATTTCTAACAAAGAACAAATGACTGTTGTTTTATATTTTGTAGATAAAAGAGGAAGAGTTTTGGAAAGATTTCTTGCTATTGTACATGCTAGTGATACAAGTGTTATATCTTTGAAAATAGCAATAAAATCTTTGCTTTGTAAACATGATCTAAGCTTATCAAAAATTTATAGTCAACGTTATGATGGTGCTAGTAACATGTAAGGTGCATTGAATGGTTTAGAAAGTTTGATTCTTAAAGACAACTCATCAGCATTCTACATTTATTATTTTCCACAACAACTCCAACTCACACTTGTTGTTGTTTCAAAAAAATAAAATTTATGTTATATCACTATTTAATTTAGTATCCATTTTATTGAATATTGTTAGAGGATCATGTAAACGTGTTGATATGCTTCGAGAGAAACAAATTACTAAAGTGAAAGAAGGATTAATAAAAGGAAAGTTGAAAAGTGATTGTGGTTTGAATAAAGAAACTAATTTGAAACGGCCAAATGATGCTCGTTGAAGCTCACATTATAATACACTAATAAATATAATTATTACGTATTTTTCTATTATTGATGTACTTGAGATAATTATGGAAGATGGTTTGAATTCAGAACAAAGAGCTAAAGTAAAAGAGCTTTTAGAATCTGTGAGAACTTTTGGTTTTGTATTCACCTTACATTTAATAAAAAAATATTTTAGCCATTGCAAATGAATTATTGCAAGTATTGCAAAAAGAAAGATCAAAATATTATTATTGTCATGACATTGGTTATAATTTCCAAGCACCATCTACAAATAATGAGAGACAATAGATGGGAGTCACCATTAGATGAAGTCACTCTTTGTAAAACTAATGAGATTGATATTCCTTATATGAATGCAATATTTATAGCAAATATTATGCTAGATTGTTTTATGTTGTTTTAGACTGATAGCTTCAAGATCTTAATGATCAATTTAATGAAATAAATATTGAATTACTACTATGTGTGATATGTCTTAACTCCAATGATTTTTTTTCAACTTGTGATAAGCAAAGATTAAATCATCTTGCTTAGTTTTACCTATTTGAGTTTTCTGATATTGACTTAATTGTACTTAAAATTCAACTTGAGACATATAATTGACATACGCATAAGTGATGAATTCTCAATGATAATAGGAATTGCAGCACTTACAAAAAAATTAGTTGAATAAAAAAAATATTGTATATTCATTGATTTATTTACTTGTAAAATTAGCTTTTATTTTGTTAATTATTACTACTATAGTGGAAAGAACTTTTTCTGTCTTGAGAATAGTGAAAAATAGATTACGAAATCAAATGAGAGATAGTTGGATAAATGATTATTTGGTCACTAATATTGAAAAAGATATTTTCGACACTATTGATAACAAATTGATTATTCAAAATTTCAGTCTATGAGAACTCGTCGAGGACAATTATAATATCTATATAAATATATTCAAACATATTAATGCAAAAAAAAAATATTTCTATTTATATTTTGCTCTTGTATATTAGTATTTTTGTATTTTCTTGCTATATTATCCTCACATACCTCAGCGTCACAGATCCACCACTAACTATAGCAATAAGTAGGTACTTTGCTTTTACTGAAGCATGAATTATTTATATTATATATCATATGTTATATACAGTTTTAAAATTTATATTTATATATAAACAAAAAAAAAGTATTAACTTTAATATATTAATATATACACACACATATATATATACACACACACTTTAATCATTTTGAATATTTTATTAATTAATTTAATATATTAATATTTATTTAATTAAAAATATTGGTTAACATATAAATTACAAATTTATAAACTTAATTAAAATATAATTTAGTTAACCTTTATTAATTAATATAAATTAACAAAATTTTATATTATATTAATATATAATTTTCATTGTTTAAAAAATAAAAATTTTATAATTTAATTATAATATTTAAAACTTAAAATAATATTAATAATAACATTACAATAGTAACTACATTGTAGCTCTACCAAACACCCTTAGAAAATAATTAGAGCAGGAGCTACAATAACAACAAATTATTCTAGCGTAGTTATGGCAGCAGCTATGCTGCCAAACACAACCTATATTATTACAATTTCAAAACTAAAGTTGTGATTTTTAAGATATTATACTAGCAAAATGATTAGTTCACATCAGGAGATGAACATAGGCGGAAATAAAATTTCTGGCAATAAGACTAAATCTACAAAAGCTTAGGACAGAGAACTAAAACCTTGCTACTTTGGGTAGAATAGCTTCACTTATCGGTTAAGGAGGGTGTAACCGCACGTAGGAGAACCTCACTCAAGGTTGTAGTTTTTTTATTGTTAGTGGACTGAATTGGCAGCGACGGTGGATATTTGTCTTAGATGAGGAAGCTGACATGATCTATAATTGGGTTTGTAGATTGCATGATCCTTAAAGCTAGAGGGCCTTTGTGATGATGAAAGGCTAAAAGAGTTGGGGTTCAATTTATCAAAAAAAAAAAAACACTAAAATTAGGAAAACAATAAATGTTTGATTGGCATTGGAGGAATTCAAGGGTGTTTCATGTTTGTGATACTTGGATAATGCATGAACTTAGCAACTACATCCACCGACACTTGGTACTTTTGCTACTCTAATATAGCAATCTACTTACATTCATCAGAGTTTACCTCGGACAATGACTGATTGACATCTCTTTCCAAATGTTACTTTCTTCAGGAAACAAAATAAAACTAAATGATTATAGAGATTCATTTTGGTGTTCATTTCCTACATCGTTAAAGCAATCAAAATAAAATATTTTAGAAAAGAATGAAGAGAATAATATATGTCAAATGGAAAAGAAAAGGCTTCACTACTCAGTTAAAAGTGAACACTAGAGAGTTTTACAAGGGATACACAAGCCAAGATCAGAGGAGAGCTTCTGTTCGTTCGTACATTGACATGTGGGAGGGCCAAAATTGATTGAGCGATCAGCTGTGGCAACAATTCAGCATTCAGCGACAGCGCTGGCGTAAGGAGCAAGCAACCACTTGGGCCCATTGCTTCAGCCTCGCTTTCCTTTCCTCCGCGTTCTCACCTGTCGCGCAATTAAAAATAATACTCGATACATTATTAAATAAATACATAATTAGTCAAGATTTTTAAAAAAAACCCCCAAAAAAACCACCAATCAAATCGTGGAGTACGAGCTGTTCAAATCGTACAACCGATGCCGTTCCGACGGAGATCATCTCCGTACGTACAAATTACGCCGGCCCACGGCGCACGATAGCATCGATCGTCGGAACAGGCCAGGAAAGGGTAACCCTACCTGGGGAGAATAAGGAGGCGGGGCTGCCGACATCGGGCGAGGCTGTGGATCCCAGCGAGGAGGAGGAGGAGGAAGAAGCGGCTGGAGATCCGGAAGCGGAGCTGCGGAGGCCACGGTGCACGACGAAATAGAGGTCGAGGGCAGGGAGGGTCTCCGAAAGCTGCCGGGCGGCGGTGGCTGGGCTATCGGCATCGAACCCGAAGCCAAGGTCGATGCAGCCGCGCAGCTCGTCGAGGTCCTCCTCGGTGACGCTCCGCGGGCGACCGTTGCGGCTGCGGTGGGCGGCCTGGCGGCGGATCCAGGCGTCCTCGCGGTCGGAGTCCGGCGACCATGATCGCATCTTGAGGAGCCCCATGATCTAGTCCGAGATAAACGGACGGACAACGTAGTCGAATCCTCCGCCTCCTCGCTCTCTCTCTCTCTCTCTCTCCCTCGCGAGGGAAAGCGGGAGACGGGGATCCGTCTCTCGGAGAGGCGGCGGCGGCGGAGTCGACGGTTGCGCGATGTGAAGGTAACCAGGTAAGGAGACGGTGGAATCATCTCTATATATTATTTTAATATTTGGGCTTTCACGCCCTCGAAGTTGCCTAGAATTGTAATTGCCTGCTAATTGCTGAGTCAATCTCGGGCCCGCAGCATAACTTTGTGGGTTCCATTGTCGACACGGCGGGTTCGTTGCGCGTGATGTTAGGTCGGCTGAAAAAAATAAGAGAATAATAAGGGAGGAAGAGGCGAGAGCGACCCTTTGGTTACGTTACTATATATTTGCTCTCACTTACCCATTTCACATATGTTATTTAATGTGGGACCCGGATTAGTATGGCGGAGTCCACGTCTAAGAGAGATGCCATGGGGTGGATGAGCAGGTGTGACGTGGATGGACGGGTGCTGTGCTTTGGTTGGCCGCATTATGATGCTCTGTCGGCGCATATTTTGAAATGGAAGGAAGGTATTTGAAAGAAAAAAAATCATATCAAAAGTCGTTGCTTAGCAATGTTAGGCATAGAATATGCATCTAATCATCGCATTTGTGTTGCTTTAAGATTTGTACTGTAAGATAAATGGCTCAAATATGATTTGTCTAAGATAAATGGCGCATATTTTAAGCTATAATTATCATTAATTTTGTTTTTTAACTCAAGAAACAAAAAATGCTAGAATATGATCAAAGTGAATTGGCCATTCATGTTAATGCTAACTAGGAGCAAGGTGGATGGGCTAAACACCTTGAATTCATCCTTGTTAGGCTTTTTTTTATATGGCCCATCATAGATGGGCCAAAAATTCATTCATTTTCTAATAATGAGCTCATATTAGAAGGGCTAGACATGTGTAAAAGAGTGCTCTCTAAACTAGTTGGGTTGACCATCCTATTTTCTTTTAAACAAACAATGAAATTTTTTTTAAAAAAATAGAGTGATTGAACCGATTGAATGATTAAATAAATCAACAGAAAAAACAATATTTTATGCTTTAATGCATTGTGTTATGATTTTATTATTTTCTTATAGATGTTAGGACTACTTTTGCAATATTTTTTTTATTTCTATTTAAAAGCAATGAATGCTTTAAAAATATGAATCTTAAAATAATGATAAAATAATTCTACTTTAATATTCATTTTTCTAGCAAATCAAATGGTAGGCAAGGTGACCTGTCTAAGAATCCCAAGCAGGGTCTTTGCTTAAGACTCTTTTTTTTTTTTTTTTTTCAAATTTTGGTGTGGATATTCTAACCAATAAAAACTAGGTCCAAAAATTGGTAAATTACTATAACTCCAAATTAAGTGCCAAATTTCTCAATTATCTTCAATGCAAAGAGAATAAAAAAATTTATACTCATGCTATTTTTAACTACTCATATAAATTTGTTATTTATAATGTAGAACCACTTAAAAGTTATTTATTTTAAAAATATATAAATAAAATTTTCCAAACAAAGTATGAAAAATTAAAATAAAAAAAAATCATGTGTGGTGATATTTAAAAGTATTTTATGAATTATAAATAATCTAATGAGAAAAGAAATTAGTTTTCTATTTACCTTTTCATTTCCTGCTTTTGTAATAAAAGAAAAAAAAAGCAATGCTAGCGTTAATTATGTTGTACAAATATAATTAATTGCATAGTTGACTTTGTGAACGTTGTGGATTGCGTATAGAAGCTTTTAATGATGTAGTCAAAAGAAATAACAAAAAGTAAAAAATAAATCTTATAGATTCAATCATCTCACAAATATGAATGGAGATGCATAAGTTCTGTTTCATGACTATGTTTTTAAATAATAAAGAAATATTTAATTTGCTTTTATTACAAATAAAAGTATTTTTATTTTATAATTAAAGTGTTTCTTATCTTTATTTTATGTTTTTTTATCACTTTAGATTATTATAAATTATTTTATTTTTGAAAAAAATAGTTGTACAGATAGTACAGTTTCTAATTACAAATAATATAATTTTTTATATAATCTTGATTGAATAAAATAATATAATAATTATGGTACCTTACAATTAAATTATATAGCAATCCAAGAAAAAAAATTACGTAAAACAAAGCAAACATAAATATTTATATAGTTCAGTGTATGTCAACATCCACAGATGGAGATGAAGTTTCACTATCAATAATCCAAAATATACAACAATACATGAATATCCAAAATTAACAAGACTTCTCTAACAAACAACCTCTAATGTACAAAAAAAAAAAATTGTCCTTCATTAGAAAACAAAATCTTCTAATCACATGGAAAAAGTAAGTAGATTTATCTTGAAGTGTTACTATAAAGAGAAAACCCTCTCAAATATGTAAATTTTGTCAAAGAGAAAAAAACCACAAAAAACAAACGCAATAATGCATAAAATTGTATTCTTTACATTAAATTATAGACTAATGAATTGGTGCGTTAGTAGGTATGCTTCTTAATGAGTTTCTCACTTAAACTCAAGTTAAATATAACAAATCTCCATTTTGACTTGATTTTTTTTTTTTTCATTTGATCAATTGCTCTACCTTCTCCAAATGAACTCAAATGTAAGAAATACCAATCAATACTAAGTTATGCTTGAACTTACACAAGAGATTGTTTTTGAAAATGAGAAGGGATTACAAATCTCTGAAAGTCCCCTATAAAGGGGGCGAAACCCTAAAGTGGCGCATATAAAATTTTGGGCAGCGGAAATAAGGGTTTCTAGATGATCGGTTGCATGCATATCATATGATCAACTATTAAAACTTGTATATATTGATAAGAGTCATACCATCGCCATTGCTTGGATGGTGCCTTGGAAGAAGAGAGCGAAAGGGATCTCCTCCAGAAGATGCGCACACAAGAAGAAGATCGCCTACTCCTTGTTGATCCTTGTGCTAGCAAAGACCTTCAAGTCTCCTGATCGAATGGAAGGGAAGAAGAGATGTCTTGCTTGGCCGAGACCTCCTTGTCGTCAACTCCTTCAACACACGAGAGTTGAGAGAGCATAGAGAGGAAGAGGCGACAATAGGCGTGAGAGGAGCGAACGTGAGGCGTGACCATGTTTTGGAAACATGGTTTCCCAAAATAGAAAAACCCCCTCAACGTGTGATGCGTTCACTCCTTGTGAACCATCGCATTTTTCTCTTCCCATTGAACCATGCGCTCATATGATGAGCCGGTTTATTTTGGTTTGGTTCAAAGACCAATTAACCCAAGCATTTGGTCTAGATCACAATTAAACCCTAAGGCTCCAGATCTAACCGTTCATCTCCTGATGCTCCTGATCTCACCGATCTAGCATCAATTCTCTCGATCGAAGCTTACCGATCTCAAGCCCTAATCAATCAAACATGATCAGACCAGATCTCACTTACAATCAGAGATTAAATCCCTTTAAACTGAACCCAAACAATTCAGACCACACGATCTGACTTAAGTAAGTCATATCATCAAATTGTGCGACCTTAAGGGTTTCCTTTAAACGTCGGTAACGATAACTTACGTTATCACGATCAGTGAGGGGTATCTAGCAACACATCACTGTCTCCCGATATAAAGGAAAGAGTCTTCCAAGACTACACCCAAACCACAGCACAAGTGTGAATCCATTTCACTAGACATACATGTTTCCTTTGCCACTGGATGTTCTTATTGGACAAGCGTGTCAAGCCTGTAACTCCAATATGATGAGAATGATTAGATCAGATGAACATAATCATCTGGGTATGGCCATACACTTTCTCAATCATCTCATCCAGGGGGCCCCTTTAGAACATCACACTCCAATGAAGGAGATGACAATCCTATGTCTATCACTAGCGCCCTAACATAACTCATGCTCACCATCCAAGATAGTCTATAACCATTATGTTTCAAATGATATCGAACTATCTCAAAACAATGCCAATCATCATTTAGAAACACAAGTGATCTCAAGTCAGAGGAAGTATGCCACTTGTTCGCATACAAGGATTATTCACATTGTGACAAGCAATTGAACATCCTATGTAGGGTCTGTTCAGTACATCCAATGTACCCATGAGTCTACATCTTATTCCATGCTCAAAGCATCCTATAAGATTAGAACACATATTAGTCTCAATCATATCAAGGTTGTCTCATGTTCACCAAGATATTTCGACTAAGGACTACACTGCATGTCAGACTAGCTGAACATCATTGAGACATTATTCAGAAGTATACACATTGCAGCAGATAATGTAACAACCTGAATAACAACCATTGCCTTTATAAACATAGAGTTTATACATGATACTGATATAATCCCAAGGCCTCAAACATTAGCCTTAAGGGCATACCCCAACAATCTCCCACTTGCACTTAATCTAATGGTTGAGAAATCTCAAACCCATATTATTACAGTGCTTCTCATGCTTCTGCTGCGCCAGAGGCTTTGTAAGCGGGTCAGCCAGATTGTCATCTGTATGAACCTTGCAGACTTTGATCTCGCCACGATCAATGATCTCCCGGATCAAGTGAAACCGTCTCTGTATGTGCTTGGACTTCTGGTGCGACCGTGGTTCCTTTGCCTGTGCTATTGCTCCAGTGTTATCACAGAAGATAACCAATGGATCTGCACTCGAAGGAACAACACCAAGTTCCTGAACGAACTTACGAATCCACACTGCCTCCTTAGATGCTTCCGAGGCTGCAACATACTCGGCTTCTGTTGTGGAATCAGCAACAATAGATTGTTTGAAACTTTTCCACACCATTGCACCTCCATTCAAGCTAAAAACATAGCCTGATTGCGATCGGAAATCATCCTGGTCAAATTGGAACGAAGCATCAGTATATCCTTCAATACTGAGTTCTTCCTGACCACCATACACCAAGAACATATCTTTGGTCCTCCGCAGATATTTCAAAATGTTCTTGACTGCAATCCAGTGCGCCTGACCTGGATTACTTTGGAACCGACTGGTCACGCTTAACCCGTAAGCGACGTCTGGGCGAGTACATAACATCGCATACATAATGGACCCAATAGCCGAAGCATAAGGCGTATTGTCCATTTCATCTTTCTCAGTCTGTGTTTGTGGACACTGACTCTTTGAAAGATTCAGACCATGTCTGACTGGAAGATATCCTCTTTTAGAATTTTCTAAATGGAATCTCTCCAGGACTTTATCGATGTAAGTACTCTAGCACAGCCCGAGAAGCCTCTTAGATCTATCTCTGTAGATCTTCACACCTAATACATAGGCTGCTTCTCCTAAATCTTTCATCTGGAAACATTTTCTTAATCATGCCTTAACCGCATGCAGTTCAGGAATATCGTTTCCAATGATTAAGATATCATCGACGTAGAGGACTAGGAAAGTGATTACGCTCCCACTAAACCTCTTATATACACACGGGTCATCTTCATTCTTGATGAAACCAAAATCACAGATTGATTCATCAAAACGAATATTCCAGCTTCTCGATGCTTGCTTAAGTCCATAAATGGACTTCCTTAACTTGCATATTTTATGACGATCTGATGGATTAGTGAAACCTTCAGGTTGTGTCATATACACATCCTCATCCAGTTTTCCATTAAGGAAAGCAGTCTTCACATCCATCTGCCAGATCTCATAATCATAATATGCTGCTATCGCGAGAATAATCCGAATAGACTTAAACATAGCTACAGGAGAGAAAGTTTCATCATAATCTATCCCGTAGATTTGTTTGAAACCTTTCGCAACTAGCCTGCCTTTATAGGTAACCACGTTACCATCCATCCATGTCAATCTTCTTCTTGAAGATCCATTTACAGCCTATAGGGATTACTCCCGGAGGCGGATCAACCAAATCCCAGACTTGGTTATCTGACATGGAGTCCATCTCGGCTCGCATAGCTTCAAGCCATCTCGCTGATTCCGGTCCACTGACCGCATCCGCATAAGTGAGGGGTTCATCATCAATGATGTAGACTCCGTCATAGCGCTCAGGCTGTCGACGGATCCTTCCCGATCTTCGCGGTTCCCGTGATATCTGAGCCTCAGGTTGTTCAGTAACCTGATCTACTGGCTCAGGCTCATCCAACTGTGCTTGACTACTTTGTCCTACTTCTGGATTCTCATCCAGCTTTATTTCTCTCCCACTGGCCTCTTGCAGAAGAAATTCCTTCTCAAGAAAAATAGCCGTCCGAGCAAAAAACACCTTGTTCTCTTTGGGATCGTAGAAATAATAACCCTTAGTTTCCTTAGGGTAACCGACAAAGATACATTTCTCAGATCTGCTCTCTAGTTTCCCAGATGCGAGCTTTTTGACATAAGCCTCGCAACCCCAGATCTTGATAAACGTCAAGCTTGGCTGTTTCCCATACCATAACTCATATAGCGTCTTTGAAACTACCTTGGATGGCACTCGGTTTAGTACCTTTGCAGCTGTTTCCAGTGCAAATCCCCAAAAGGAGTAAGGCAGAGTAGCCTGACTCATCATAGAACGAACCATATCCAGTAAGGTTCTGTTCCTCCTCTCGGACACACCATTCCATTGCGGTGTTCCTGGCGGAGTGAGCTGTGAGATAATCCCACACTCCTTCAGATAGTCAGTAAACTCTCGACTCAAGTATTCACCACCTCGATCTGAACGAAGTGCCTTGATATTTCGGCCTAGCTGATTCTGTACTTCATTCTTGAACTCTTTGAACTTGTCAAAAGATTCACTTTTATGTCTCATTAGATAGACATACCCATATCTACTGAAATCATCAGTAAAGGTAATGAAGTATAGATAGCCACCTCTGGCATGTTTACTAAAAGGCCCACACACATCACTGTGTATAAGGTCAAGTAAACCTGAAGCCCTTTGACCTTTCTTAGGAAAAGGAGCTTTCGTCATTTTACCCATTAAACAAGCTTTGCATGTATCAATCTCCTCATAGGAGAATGATCCCAGCAGTCCATGATCATGCAACCGCTTAATGCGCTTCTTGTTAATATGGCCTAAACGACTATGCCATAGCAAGGTGCTGTTATCAGCATACTTAGCTTTCTTGTTATCAATTTGTTGTATAGAACATTCCATGTCCAACATGAATAACCCATTGTTAATCGACCCAGTAGCATAAACAATATTATCAAAAGAAATAATACACTTTGAAATATTGCATTCAAAGGAAAACCCTTTCCTGACAAGAGCAGGAATAGAGATAATATTTTTCGTTATGCTTGGTACAAAATAACAATTGTCCAGTTCCAATACAAGTCCAGATGGTAATGAGATGTAATAAACGCCTACAGCAACAGCAGCAACCCGTGCCCCGTTTCCAACTCGTAGGTCCACCTCATGCTGTCCCACCTGTCTTCTTCTCTTGAGTTCCTGTACATTTGAACAAATGTGAACTCCACATGCAGTGTCCAACACCCATGATATGGAAGAAGAAGCCATGACTTCAGTCACGTAAATACCTGAGCCAAAAGCAAAACTTCCCTTCTTGTCTCCTTGAAGCGCTTTACAGTCCTTTTTCCAGTGACCCAGCTGGCCACAGTGGAAACATCTGTATTCCTTCGACCGCTTAACCTTTTGTTTCAGAGCCTTGCTGTAGCTCTTAACAGGGGCTTTGCCTTTCTTCCCTTTCTTCTTGTTCTTAGAAGGAACCATTAAGACAGAGGATACAGGCTTTCCCTTTAGAGTCAACTCTGTAGTCAAGAGCATATTCAGTAACTCTGCCGGCGTACAGTCGATCTTGTTCATATTAAAGTTAATGATGAACGGATCGAAAGAGGTCGGGAGAGACTGCAATATGATGTCTACAGCAAGCTCCTGATTGATGGTATGTCCCAGTTTCTCTAGAGCCTCCTTGTACCCAATCATCTTGAGTACGTGAGCTCCCACTGGACTTCCTTCAGCCAGTTTGCTCTGAAAGAAAAGCTTAGTCAAATTGTAGCGTTCAGTCCTAGCCTGTGCAGCATACAGCAGCTTGAGGTTTGCTATAATTTGTATAGCAGATAGATCCTCATGCTGACGCTGCAGCTCTGGCGTCATAGACGCAAGCATCAGGCAAGCGACATCAATGCTATCATTGACATGCTTCTCATAGGCATCCCGAACCGCCCTTGCGGCGTTCGCAGCGGGTTGAGGCGGTATAGCCATCTCGAGGACATACAGCTTCCTCTCTGCCTTAAGAACAATCTTAAGGTGTCCGTACCAGTCTGAGAAGTTTGGTCCAGCAAACTTCTCCCTTTCCAGTAGGGATCGCACATTGAAATTCGTGGTGTTCATTGCTGCAGTAATCTACAACAATGCAAGAACAGCAAGGTCAGTATCAATGTGAGAATCAATTCAGGACTTAAGAATGATTCTTTTCTCACTATTTTATCTGGCTGAAAAATCCAGCAAAACAGCCCGAAAGAGTAAAACTCTTTTAGTGAGATGGGATCCAGATTTCATACTTGGTCTCCGCGTCCCGCTCAGGCGAGATAAGATGCACAGAGAGTACAAGCACTAATCTCTGGTAGGCAATCCCTGCCAATCGCCAACCCGTGCGATTCCCCTTCATCCGGGCAATCCAGCAGACTATGCCAACTGAGTTGGTACAACACAGTCTCTGATCCCACAAATGGCTGCCTCCATATAGCCACCATATGCGCCACATATGTAGCCTACATGGTCAAGCTGACCCGACCTACTCCCTGGACCACCAGGTGCTATGCTGAGCAACGAGAAGCGATAAATCCCTTCCCTGTAACACGCAGGTGTAATCACACGCCCATTGAGTGGGTACAACACGGCCCCAACGATAGTCAGAACAGTGAGGTTTCGCGCCAGAAGGCTTACGAGCTTGATATTTTAACTTAAGTCTTCACTTGAGCTCTTCATGGGTCTTTTGCATCTCATCTGGCCCCAAACCAGGGCCCAAGCGCCCACTGCAGCTCAGGTGCGCCCACCAGGTAAATGCGCCTGTCCCAGAGTCGAACCCTAGACCTCCCACCTGGTCAAGCCACTGCTGCATGCGCCTCTGCCAAGTGTGCTCTGTGCTCTTATCTGATTAAAATACAATTTAATCTATCTAGACAAGATTGACACGCAGGTCAATTACACAATAAATTAATTAAAATGTGATGCGCAGATCACAATTATAATAATTTACAGTTTAATCCAGGCACGCAGCCCCAGCACAGCACACATTAAAATAGGCAGCCCACATAAGATTAAATAGACAATCATCATGGTATACAATCAACATGTGATCCAACAATAAGAAAATAAAGTTTTTGAAAACCCATAGGCATCAATTTTATTTTCCTTATGTGCCCTACTACCTTACAACGGTTCATTAATAGGGATTCACTCATCAGACCTAGTCAGACCCACTGCCCTTGCATACACCAAGTCCTAACTGACTTGAGTTGACCCAGTGGCCAACAATGCATGCGTTGGGCTGAACGAGCCTCATGAGTTCTGGCAAGCGGGTGTGAGCCCGGGCCTGACTCAAGAGCGTTCACTGGTTGTCTCAACCAGACATCGCTACACGCCTGTCTGCAGTCAACCTATAGCCACCTTGTGCTTGCGCACAGATGCCATCTGGTCGACCCTTCTAGGCTGTCAGATAGTCTGATCAGACTGGTTGGATCTAGACTCGACTATGATTTCAACCCTAATAACCCGTCTAAGGTTTTACAGTAGGCGGCTATAGATCTAAGTGAGGTGCGCAAGTTAACAAGTTTTGAAGAAAAACTACAACATGCGCCAACTAGAAAACATGTTCATCAAGTTTTCGCATGAACAACTTAACATGTAATTTTCGCATGTAGTTTAGATCTAAGCATACAAGCGCAAACATGGATCACAAAAGCCTCAAGCAATCATAAAAACATGCTTATAACCAGGCTCTGATACCAATTGAATGTCCCCTATAAAGGGGGCGAAACCCTAAAGTGGCGCATATAAAATTTTGGGCAGCGGAAATAAGGGTTTCTAGATGATCGGTTGCATGCATGTCATAAGGGTTTCAGTAGATATGGTTATGTCTATCTGATGAGGTATAAGAGTGAATCTTTTGACAAGTTCAAAGAATTCAAAAATGAAGTACAGAATCAGCTAGGCCGAAATATCAAGGCACTTCGTTCTGATCGAGGTGGAGAATACTTGAGTCATGCGTTTACTGACTATCTGAAGGAGTGTGGGATTATCTCACAGCTCACTCCGCCAGGAACACCGCAATGGAATGGTGTGTCCGAGAGGAGAAATAGAACGTTACTTGATATGGTTCGTTCTATGATGAGTCAGGCTACTCTACCTTACTCCTTTTGGGGATTTGCACTGGAAACAGTTGCAAAGGTACTAAACCGAGTGCCATCCAAGGCAGTTTCAAAGACTCCATATGAATTATGGTATGGGAAACAGTCGAGCTTGACATTTATCAGGATCTGGGGTTGCGAGGCTTATGTCAAAAAGCTCGCCTCTGGGAAACTAGAGAGCAGATCTGAGAAATGTATCTTTGTCGGTTACCCTAAGGAAACTAAGGGTTATTATTTCTACGATCCCAAAAGAGAACAAGGTATTTGTTGCTCGGACGGCAATATTTCTTGAGAAGGAGTTTCTTCTGCAAGAAGCCAGTGGGAGAGAAATAAAGCTGGATGAGAATCCAGAGGAAGGACAAAGTAGTCAAGCACAGTTGGATGAGCCTGAGCCGGTAGAACAGGTTATTGAACAACCTGAGGCTCAGATATCACGGGAACCGCGAAGATCGGGAAGGATCCGTCGACAGCCTGAGCGCTATGACGGAGTCTACATCATTGACAATGATGAACCCCTCACTTATGCGGATGCGGTCAGTGGACTGGAGTCAGCTAGATGGCTTGAAGCTATGCGAGCCGAAATGGACTCCATGTCAGATAACCAAGTCTGGGATTTGGTTGATCCGCCTCCGGGAGTAATCCCTATAGGCTGTAAATGGATCTTCAAGAAGAAGATTGACATGGATGGTAACGTGGTTACCTATAAAGGCAGGCTAGTAGCGAAAGGTTTCAAACAAATCTACGGGATAGATTATGATGAAACTTTCTCTCCTGTAGCCATGTTCAAGTCAATTCGGATTCTTTTCGCGATAGCTGCATATTATGATTATGAGATCTGGCAGATGGATGTGAAAACGGCTTTCCTTAATGGAAAACTGGATGAGGATGTGTATATGACACAACCTGAAGGTTTCACTAATCCATCAGATCGTCATAAAATATGCAAGTTAAAGAAGTCCATTTATGGACTTAAGCAAGCATCTAGAAGCTGGAATATTCGTTTTGATGAATCAATCTCTGAGTTTGGTTTCATCAAGAATGAAGATGACCCGTGTGTATATAAGAGGTTTAGTGGGAGCGTGATTACTTTCCTGGTCCTCTACGTCGATGATATCTTAATCATTGGAAATGATATTCCTGAACTGCATGCTGTTAAGGCATGGTTAAGGAAATGTTTCCAGATGAAAGATTTAGGAGAAGCAGCCTATGTATTAGGTGTGAAGATCTACAGAGATAGATCTAAAAGGCTTCTCGGGCTGTGCCAGAGTACTTACATCGATAAAGTCCTGGAGAGATTCCATTTAGAGAATTCTAAAAGAGGATATCTTCCAGTCAGACATGGTCTGAATCTTTCAAAGAGTCAGTGTCCACAAACACAGACTGAGAAAGATGAAATGGACAATACGCCTTATGCTTCGGCTATTGGGTCCATTATGTATGCGATGTTGTGTACTCGCCCAGACGTCGCTTACGGGTTAAGCGTGACCAGTCGGTTCCAAAGTAATCCAGGTCAGGCGCACTGGATTGCAGTCAAGAATATTTTAAAATATCTTCGGAGGACCAAAGATATGTTCTTGGTGTATGGTGGTCAGGAAGAACTCAGTATTGAAGGATATACTGACGCTTCGTTCCAATCTGACCAGGATGATTTCCGATCGCAATCAGGCTATGTGTTTAGCTTGAATGGAGGTGTTGTGGTGTGGAAAAGTTTCAAACAGTCCATCGTTGCTGATTCCACAACAAAAGCCGAGTATGTTGCAGCCTCAGAAGCATCTAAGGAGGCAGTGTGGATTCGTAAGTTCATTCAGGAACTTGGTGTTGTTCCTTCGAGTGCAGATCCTTTGGTTATCTTCTGTGATAACACTGGAGCAATCGCACAAGCAAAGGAACCACGGTCGCACCAGAAGTCCAAGCACATACAGAGACGGTTTCACTTGATCCGGGAGATCATTGATTGTGGCGAGATCAAAGTCTGCAAGGTTCATACAGATGACAATCTGGCTGACCCGCTTACCAAGCCTCTGGCGCAGCAGAAGCATGAGAAGCATTGTAATAATATGGGTTTGAGGTTACTCAACCATTAGATTAAGTGCAAGTGGGAGATTGTTGGGGTATGCCCTTAAGGCTAATGTTTGAGGCCTTGGGATTGTATCAGTATCATGTATAAACTCTTAAGTTTATAAAGGCAATGGTTGTTATTCAGTTTGTTACATCATCTGCTGCAATATGTATACTTCTGAATAATGTCTCAATGCTGTTCAGCTAGGCTGACATGCTATATGTCCTTAGTCGAGATATCTTGGTGAACATGAGACAGCCTTGATATGATTGAGACTAATATGTGTTCTAATCTTATAGGATGCTTCGAGCATGGAATAAGATGTAGACTCATGGGTACATTGGTTGTACTGGACAGACCCTACTAGGATATTCAATTGCTTGTCACAATGTGAATAATCCTTGTATGCAACAAGTGGCACATTTCCTCTGACTTGAGATCACTTGTGTTTCTAAATGATGGTTGTCATTGTTTTGAGGTAGTTCAATATCATTTGAAACATAATGGTTATAGACTATCTTGGATAATGATCATGAGTCAGGTTAGGGCACTAGTGATAGATATAGGATTGCCGTCTCCTTGATTGGAGTGTGATGTTCTAAAGGGGCCCCCCTGGATGAGATGATTGAGAAAGTGTATGGCCATACCCAGATGACTGTGATCATCTGATCTAATCATGTTCATCATATTGGAGTTACAGGCTTGACTAGCTTGTCCAATAAGAACATCCAGTGGCAAAGGAAACTTGTATGCCTTGTGAGTAGATTCACACTTGTGCTGTGGTTTGGGTGTAGTCTTAGAAGACTCTTTCCTTTATATCGGAAGACAGTGATGTGTTGCTAGATACCCCTCACTGATCGTGATAACGTAAGTTATCGTTACCGACATTTAAAGGAAACCCTCAGGGTCGCACAATTTGATGATATGGCTTACTTAAGTCAGATCGTGTGGACTGAATTGTTTGGGTTCAGTTTAAAAGGGATTTAATCTCTGATTGTAAGTGAGATCTGGTCTGATCATGTTTGATTGATTAGGGCTTGAGATCGGTAAGCTTTGATCGAGAGAATGGATGTTAGATCGGTGAGATTAGCAGCATCAGAGATGAGCGGTTAGATCTGGGACCATTGGGTCCAATTAGATCTAGACCATGACTTGGGCTATTTTGGTTTGGTCTTTGAACCAACCTTATTAGAACCGGTTCACTTAGGTGAACGCTTGGTTCAAAGAGAGTGGCGTATGCGATCGGTTCACTTGATGTAAACGCTTGATCGCATGAGAGTTGAAGGCGAGTTTATGGCTTGCTATTTTTAGAAACCACGCCCCACGTTCAATGTGAACGTTACTCTCGTCGCTCCTCTTCGCTCTTGTTCTCGTGTGGCTTGTGTCAACGAGAGATAGAGAAGCATTCGGCCAAGGAGAATTCGCCAAGCAACTCATCTCATCTTCCCTCACGGATCGAGACCTCTTGGAGCCTTGCTAGCACAAGGAGTACCAAGGGAGTAGGCAACTTCTTCATCTAGTGTGCACATCCTTTGGAGGAGATCCTCTCGCTCTCTCTTCTTCCAAATCGCCATCCAAGCGAAATGGCTATGGTATGAATCCAATCTTTATGAAGTTGATCATGTGTTCTTGCTAATGATCTTATGAAACCCTTGATTCCGCATGAAATTTTATTTGCGCCACTTATTGGGTTTCGCCCCCCCCCCCCCCCCCTCTAGAAAGGGGTCTTCAGTCACTTCCTTTTGAGCTTATATGTGATGCCAGTGATCATGCCATAGGTGTTGTTTTGGGACAATGTAAGGAGAAGAGGTTGCATGCTATTTATTATGCAAGCCGGATATTGGACGATGCGCAGATCAACTATGCAACAAAGAAGAAGGAGTTTCTAGCTATTGTTTTTGCATTCAATAAATTTAGATCTTATCTTATTGACTCTAAAGTAGTTGTTTACACAGATCATGCAGCAATCAGGTATCTCATGGGTAAGAAGGATTCGAAGCCAAGGTTGATCAGATGGATCCTTTTGTTGCAAGAATTTGACTTAGAAATCAGGGATAAGAAAGGCGCAGAGAACTATGTTGCTGATCATTTATCACGCCTTGTTATGGAAGATGGAGTACAGAAAGTCACTGAGCATGAGATTGATGGTGCCTTTCCTGATGAGCATCTCTTTGCTATTGCAAGGATTGATGCTCCGTGGTATGCTGATTTTGTAAATTATTTGGTGTCTAATATCTTACTTCCTGACTTGACTTATTAGGGTAGAAAGAGGTTTTTATCAGAAGTTAGACATTATTTTTGGGAAGATCCTTTTCTATTCAAGAGATGTGTAGACGGGCTATACAGGAGATGTTTGCCAGAGGAAGAAGTCAGGGATGTACTCTTTCATTGCCATGGTTCTGCTTATGGAGGACATGCCAGTTCATCTAAGATTACTTTTAAAGTGCTTCAATTAGGTTTCTTCTGGCCGACCCTTTTTAAGGATGCTAAGAATTTTGTTCTTTTCTCTGAAGAATGCCAGCGAACAGGAAACATATCGAAACGAGATGAGATGCCACTAAGTGGTATTTTGGAGATAGAGATATTTAATGTATAGGGAATTAATTACATGGGTCCCTTTCCAACCTCATATAGGAATAAGTATATTCTTGTAGTAGTTGATTATGTGTCAAAATAGGTAGAAGCTATAGCGACTCTAACTAATGATTCTCGAGTAGTTATCAAACTGTTTAAAAGGATAATATTTCTGCGGTTTGGAGTTTCACAAGTTGTTATAAGTGATGGTGGGTCCCACTTTTATAGAGCAACAATTTTCCACACTAGTAAGTATGGGGTGAGGCATAAAGTATCTACTCCTTATCACCCGCAGACAAGTGACCAAGTAGAAATTTCAAATAGAGAGTTAAAAAGAATTCTTGAAAAAAACTGTTTCTAGATCAAGGAAAGATTGGTCCATGAAGCTTAATGAAACATTGTGGGCGTACAGGACTGTGTTCAAAACTCCGATTGATATGTCACATAATCAACTTGTTTATGGAAAATCATGTCATCTCCCGGTTAAATTAGAACATAAAGCTTATTGGGCAATAAAAACTTTGAATTATGATTTGAAAACCGCTAGGGAGAAAAAGAGGTTGCAAATTGATGAACTTGAGGAAATAATGATGAATGTCTATGAAAACACAAGGATTTATAAAGAAAGGACCAAGAAGTGGCATGACCATTAAAGATTTTCAAGAAGGTGACCTTGTTTTACTCTTTAACTCTAGATTAAGGTTAGTTCCTGGAAAACTAAGAACGAGGTGGTGATGTACCGTAAGGTAACACTACAAGTTTGGCACGCGTATATTTTGGACTAATCCCCGGTAACGGCGTCAAAAACTTGTTGTTATCTCGCAAGTGCACGGGTACACGAAGTAATAAAGAAAGTATCAAATCCACAGGGACCTATGTTGTCAAGTACTGAATAATCGATTTTTCACTATCTAGGCAATCGAATGAAAGTCAAGCAAATATCGCAAACACACGAAAGAAAACTGTCGGAGAGAAAACTGAGACTAGGGTTTCGTTCACTTAACTTTTATGACCAGATATGAATAAGGATTTCGTCAGTTTAATTTTATCATGAAGAAGATACAATTTACCTAATAAAAGGATTGTTTCACTCTCGTGCAAACAATCACGCAGGGATTTATCTTCGCTTTCGCGCAAGATTTGTCCCAACGTTGAAGATAAGTAAATTATCAATCTATGAACTCAAGGATCACTTTCATGCATCCGAGTTCTAGGTTGATAATCTCTAGCGGAAACTCAAGGATCACTTTCGTGCATCTGAGCCTCGACACTAGTTTTACTCATGGATCTCCAACGTTCCAATTCTCACTTTCGTGCAAGATCTCAACGTTTAACAAATAGACTCGATCTATAGATTCATGTTATAATCATGACAATAGTTCTACTAGAACAGATCAAGTTGGATCAAACCTAAGGAAGGGTTCCTAACATGCAATTCTAGGGTTCCAAATTCTCAAGCAATTACTTTTCAGTCAATAGCGAAAATTCTAAGAGCATAATTAATAACATAGACTTATAGAGAGTCTAAACACAATTATCACATGAGCAAAATCATCATGCTAAGATTAAACGCAATGAAATATATAAAAAAAATAGTTATCTAATCATTGGAAATTAAGTGAACTACTCCCCCATGTCCCAAGAGTAGTTTAAGCTATCATGGTAAAGGAGTTACAGAATTCCATGGTTTCAGAAGATCGAAAATCAAAGGAAAAGAAGAGTTAAGAAAATACAGCACGGCTGTGAAGTATTTCACAGCCGTAATTTCCAATTTGAGGCGATGAACAGTGTCGGCGCCTCTTCTTTCCTTGATTTCTCCTTCAATTGATCTCCTCTCTGTCTGGAACTTCTGGCACGTCGTCTCCTCCTTCCGATGAGGCTTCAGTATGAAAATCACGGCCGGAGATCGTCTGGATCGGCCACGGTGGCGAAACCCTAGGCGGCGGCGTGGATGACGATTTCTCCCTCGACAGTGGAACAAAATTGGGGCTTTCCGTCTGTGCGTGCTCCTCTCCTCCAAAACTCCCTTTTTTTCTTTTTTCAGTCTTTTGTTTTAAGCTTTGGATCGACCGCAATGATCTCCGCAAAATTCGGGCATCGAAATTGACCTAGGAGTCGCGTTCAAAAATAGAAATACAGCAGTGTAATATCTTACGGTACTGCCGTAAAATCCATCGAGTCTTCTGTTCTGATGTCGTTTGGGAATTACGGCACCGTAATCCGGTTTACGGTACTGCCGTAAAATCGAGGAAACTTTCTGTTCAGAAGTGATCGGAAAATACGGCCCGTGTAATCCTTTACGAGGGTGCCGTAAAATCGGGCGATGTTTCTGTTCTGAAGCGCTCTGAAATACGGTACCGTAATATTGCTTACGGCGGTGCCGTAAAATCCGAAGAACTTTTTGTTTGTAAACTCCTTAAAATACGACAGGGCTCGGATTTTACGGTAGCATCTGAAATTACGGTACCGTAAAATGGATTACGGCCCTGTCGTAATTTTCAGACTTGCTCCGTTTTGCATGAAATTTCTTGGGTGATCTCCTTTTGATGGTGGGAACTCTTCCATGTATTTGATTTCGCTTGAAAACACCTTAAATAGTGCCTTTTTGCCTGAAAAATATGAAAAACTAAAATAGAAGTAGACTTTGCAATATTTGATGGATTCAACATAAAAGCAAGTAAAAGATCCTCAATTTGGCATGAAAAGGTACTCAAAATGAAACAAAATATACTACATATTTTGGTGTCATCAAACACATAAGGCTCAAACTTTGCTTGTCCTCAAGCAAAAATCAAAATTTTAAAATCAAAATTTTAAAATCAAAATTTGATTAAAAGAATAGCCTTTTCATGCTTAATAAATTTCTAAAATACAACTCATCAATGAAAAACTCTATCAATTGATTTACAAAAATTCAAATAAATATATCATCTTTAGAACTCAATCCTCTAGATCCACCATTTAATCAAATAAAACTTTGCAACATGTACAATAATTAGAATTTTCAATCTCAAGACTTCACCAAATTTCAATTTGAATCTATCATGCTTTTGTTTACAGAAATTAGGTTTCCAAGATCTTTTTCCACACATAATTTTTTTCTTTTTTATGAATTTTGTCTGTTTTTGTAAAGACGGTATGTACCCACATAGACACATACTTTTTATTTTTTACTTCAACTCTTTCTTCGGTACCACTGTCAATTTTGCACAGTGCCAAGTAGAGGAGTCTTATTCTTTTAATCTCTTATTATTATTATTATTATTGATTTTTTTCATGCGTAGACTTCAACCCATGTTTTAGGTACCACTATCAATTTTACGTAGTGCCAAGTAGGGGAATCTCTCACTATTTTCGTGGATCTTGGATTCTTCCTTCCCAACAAATAGCAAAATAGACTAAATTTCTATTAGGTTGATCAATTGATATCAATTCGCAAATCATACTCATATACCCATTTTATTTGAAAGAAAAGTTTCACTTTTAGATTTTATTCTTCAAACAATAGATCTACCCAAAATTTTATGCATCAACTAATTTCATATTTCAATAGACAAATATGTATTGAAGAAATAAATTTAACATAATGGGGCTATAACTCTAATCAAGAATTTGAGTTCATTCATCATTAAAAATCAATTCATTAATTAAAAATAATACTCAAGAAAAATATATTCAACATCACATAATGTCAAAAAGAAATAATATCATCATCATGTCATATACAATAATCTCAAAAGCAGATCAAGGTCACAAATCAATCATCTAAATCAAAAGATTATCATGTAGATGAAGTAGTGGTGGTGGACACAAAAACATGAGTCAATGATGAAACCTAAAAGGTGAACGGGAGAAGATACTTACAAAATTTTATCAACCTTTTGTGTCGAGTTTTCTTTTTCTTCTCCTCTTTGCGCTTCTTTTTCAGAAATAAAAGTTAATTCTAAGATAAAACTAAGATAAAAGTAAATAAAAGGAAGTGAACTAAAGTTAGAACGCTTGGGTTGCCTCCCAAGAAGCACTAATTTGAAGGTCTTTAGCTTGACCCTTTAACACTCAGATTTGATCGTGGTTCATCTAAATAAAAACTCTTCTTTTCTTCAATTAGCTCTTCTTGATAATAGTGCTTAAGTCTCTGACCATTAACTTTGAATTCTCCTGTTTCTTCACTCCATACATCCACGGCTCCGTAAGGATAAGCTTTCTTTACCTGAAAAGGCCCAGATCATCGAGACTTAAGTTTTCCAGGAAAAAGTCTCGATCTAGAATTGAATAAAAGAACAAAGTCACCTGGTTGGAAATCTCTTCTGAAAATATGTCGATCGTGCCATCTTTTTGTCCTCTCATTGTAAATTTTTGCATTCTCATATGTAGAGAGTCTAATTTCATCTAGCTCATTCAATTGTAATTTCCGTTTTTCCCCCGCGCTCTTTAAGTCGAAATTCAACATCTTGATTGCCCAGTATGCTTTGTGTTCAAGTTCCACATGCAGGTGACATGATTTTCCATAAATCAATTGAAATGGAGACATACCTATTGGTGTTTTGAAAGCAGTCCGGTATGCCCACAAGGCATCATCAAGTTTAAATGCCCAATTTTTCCTAGTGCTTGACATGGTCTTCTCTAAAATTCCCTTGATTTCTCTGTTTGATATCTCCACTTGTCCACTTGTTTGAGGATGATAAGGTGTTGTCACTCTATGATTCACTCTATATTTTCTAAGTAAGGCTGAAATTTTGTGTTCTATGAAATGTGACCCTCCATCACTGATTACTACCCGCGGGGTCCCATACCGTGGAAATATGATCTTTTTGAAAAATTTAGCAACAACTCTTGAATCATTGGTCGGTGAAGCAAGAGCTTCAACCTATTTTGAAACATAGTCAACTGCTACCAGAATGTACTTGTTACCTCCTGAAGATGGGAAAGGTCACATAAAGTCTATCCCCCAAACATCAAATATTTCAACTTCAAGAATGTTGGACAGTGGCATCTCATGTCTTCTACTAATGTTCCCCGTTCTTTGACATCTATCACAAGATAACACAAAGTTTCTAGCATCTTTGGAAATGGTAGGCCTATAAAATCCTGATTATAACACTTTATGAGCAGTCTTTTCAGTGCTGGCATGACCACCATAAGAGGATCCATGACATTGGCACAAGATATCTGTGATTTCTTCTTCAGGTACACATCTTCTAAAAATACCGTCTGTACATCTTCTAAACACATAAGACTCATCCCAAAAATAGTGTTTTACCTCAGCCAAGAACTTCTTCCTTCTTCGGTAGTTCAAATCAGGAGGAAAAACATTAGCAACAAGGTAATTCACTATATCAGCATACCAGGGAACTCTGATCTGTTCAATGGTTGAAAGCTGTTCTTCAGGGAAGGAATCATTGATCTTATTATTCTTTTCAGTGTCTACCATTATTCTTGAGAGATGATCTGCAACAAGGTTTTTTGAGCATAAGTAGATGGGGGCCAGAGAAGGGTTATTGAGCATAAGTAGATGGGGGCCAGAGAAGCAGCTTCACCCCTGCTTCTCAGAGAATCAGTTAATTTGTGAGTTAGAACAGGAAAATTAAAGGGTCAAATGCCTCAGCTTCTTGATTTTTGCTAGCCGCAAAGCCATAATCAGGCCTAGAAGCTAGGCCAAACAGGGCCAAGGGCCAGTTTGGGGCTGATTCTGCTTCTAACTTTTGCTGATTGAAGAATTGCTAGTTGAATGGTAGCTGGCTAAGAGAAACAGAAGCCGTTTGGGAAATAATAACTGCTGGTAAGCAAAATAAATAACAAATACAAAATAAATAATAAATACATTAATAATCTTTGTGAACCCCACAAGAACTTTAGAAAATTTCTCTTTAGGTCACAAAGTAGACAACAAAAAAACAAAAAAGAAATAGTGGATGGAAACCATTTCCTCCATTAAAACCCCCGCCACTATGCTAACTCACCATACTTGGAGAAAAGGACAGCAGAAAGAGGCAGCTAAGAGAGAGGTGGGATAGAACACAAGGAGACGCAAGAGTGAGATAGCGAGGAGTGGAGATGAGAGGAAGCGCATCTCTCGTCTCCTCTTCTCTCTTCTTCGCCTACTGTTGCTGTTTTCTGCTTTAGTTTGCGTGGAGAAGAAGAAGAGTAGAAAAAGATGGCTCTTTTGTCTCTTTTGGATGCTCTTTACTGCCAAGAAGAAAGCTTGGAGCTGGAAGAGGAGCAGCAAATGGCTCCAGTACCGTCTATTCTGTATGGGCCGGAGGCCAACCGCTGCCTTTTGCAGTTGGCTTTAGTGGCGGAGGAGTGGGTGGAGGTGCTCTGCTCCTTGGCGGCGAAAGAAGCGGAGCCCTGCGCCGAGCTGTCGCCTACCGCCGGAGGGGAGCAAGCGTACTTTCTCTTGGCGAGGAGGGAGGCGGTGGAGTGGGTGGCGAGTGCCGCAGATCGCCACGCGTTCTCTGTCCTCACGGTGCTGCTTACAGTCAATTACCTGGACCGCTGCTTTCTCCCCTCCGCCGAGAGTTTTGTTCCCCTGCTCCTCGACTTGCAAGTTTCGTCGGAGACGGAGGCAGAGATGGATAACAATTACATGTTCGAGGCTAAAACAATCCGGCGGATGGAGTTCCTTGTCCTCTCCGCGCTCGGCTGGAGAATGAACCCCGTCACTCCGCTCTCCTTCATCCACCACTTCCTTCCTCGACTCTGTTCCCGGAACGCGAATCCGATCTCCACCGTGGCCGACACCGCCCGCATCAAGGAGTTAATGAATGCATGCGAAGCTACACTCCTCTCCGTCATAGCCGGTAAATGCTCTATGCTAATCAAAACGATGGCGTTGATGAGGCGGAGTGCTGCGCGAGGAGAGGCGAGGAAACAGAATCGATGCTGCTTCTCTCAGAATCATGGAATTACCAACTTCTGCGGGCCAGCGGGATTTTGCTGGTGCGGCCAGTGGAGCAGCCCCAAACCACCCATTTTCAATTATTTCAGCTGGCCGCACCCGCAGAAGCGGGTGGCCAGCAGCCCCAAACCAGGCCGAAGCCGCTTTGCTCGTGTCGCCAAAAGCTTCGCACGCGGGCTTGATTTGGGCTTCGCACGCAGGCTTGGGCCGCCCCCTAGCCCTGTCTCCACCTGGCCTGCACTGAGCGGATCAGGGTATCACATTACGTAGTGGAGATGACTAAGTTCACATGTGATCCATTTGTTTATGCATGTTAATCACCCTATCTATATATGCTGCATAAGAATTATTAATTTTTTTAGCATGTTAAAAAAGTATTTTTCCTAACAAATTCATCACGATGCAAGTTGATGTATTTTAGCATATTTATCATATTTATATTTTGACAAGGGCATTTTTGTTATTACATTTACATGATATTTATCTAATATAATTAGTTATAGTATTATCTCTAAAATAATATAATTATTTTTAAATATTCTTAGTTAAGTATTGTGAGGCCTTTGGGCCGAAATTTGGGCGTGGCCCAAAATTCTAGCCCAGCCTAGCCCTAGTTGCTTGGAATTGTTGACCGGGTTAGCAGGTTGGACCGGGCGCCGCCCGGATCCGAGACGACCGTTGGTCGTCTACTTCTTCAATCGTTGCACGGGTGACGATGTGTAGACGCGACGTGGTGACATGACGCGTCAGGGCGTGGACGTGGCATCGGATGCACGTCGCTGGCGGGTGGGAAAAATCGGAAGAAAGAAAAGAGAGGAGGCGGTCGGCGTCTCTCTCTCGCTTCATCTCCAACAAGATCTCGCTCCCTTCTCCTCCGGCCGCCCGGCCTCTACGTCGGACGTTCGTCGGCGAAGTACTCCTAGTGTTCTGGTGGTGTGGGTGGGTGGTGGAATGCCTAGGAGAGCTTTGTCCCTCTTTCGCCGTCGTCACCTTCGTCTTCCTCACGCCCGTCGCCCGCGTCGCTCAGACCACCTCGGAAGGTGCTATTGATATCTCTTCATCGATTAGAAGGAGCCGGCGAGTTCGCCGAGGTACCCTCTCACCGCTAACGGCGCCCTTCTTGGTTCTCGTTCCTGGCCGAGCTTTCGGCTTCCAGCGAACCCTCTTCGTTCCCTGCCTGCCATGGCCGTTCACCCCCTCCTGCTCCTCCGACAAGCCCTCTCCCCTCTCCCTTTCCTAGCAGCCGGCTCGGTTGCGTGCAAGAACTTCCCGAGCCAGTGCTCGCCTGCGTGCGAGGAGTTTCGTCCGTCGCCTATGTGCGGCGTTTCTTGTCCGAGGACCTTCGCTTAGCCGTGATGTTGGCCGTTCCCTCATCTGGCAAACCAGCTGGTGGGCTTCCCTCCTCCGTCCGGCGAGCGCGATTCTCCTTCCCCGTTCGGCTAGCTGCTCGTGCACAACTCCTCAACGGGCGTCCGCCTGCTCCCCTTCAGCTACCTGATCGCCTTTCCAGCGCTACCAATCGCCAGAGGGTAACCCCTCCTCTCCTCCCTGGGCCTCCCGTGCCGAGAAAAGGGCTGCCGCCCCTCCAGCCAACCGGCATCCGCATGCAAGACGTGCGTGGCGAACGTGACCGGCCGGCCTCTAAATTCGTCAGCCTGCTCCGGCTCTCTCGACATAGACGTGTACGTACGTACGGTCCTGTGGGGGGGCACTCCTCCATTTGTTCTCGCCTACGTGTGAGAAGGACGAGACCGTTGACTTCCGAGACCGTTGACTTTTTCGTCCCCTACATGGGATGTCACCAACAGAGCGTCGTCCGGCCTCTTCGCCGGCGAGTGAGTGAGGAGCCGACCGGGTCCTTTCCATTACCGGCGTGCAATGCCGTGTGAACCACCTTTCGTGATTGCCGGGTGCTAGCTTGATCCGCGGACGTGAGGGTGAGTCCGACTCCCCGGCGGGGAACGTCCGGTTATTTCCCTCCAATTTCCCCGGCACGTGAGCGTGTCCAGTTACTGTAGTGGACCCTGTCTGACGCGGTCAGTAATGGGTGCGTCCCTTTTGGGTTCGGGTGAACCCAGATTGACTCAGCGATACTGGTTCTCGGTAAATCGTGAGCGTTGATCTAGTCGTCTTGGAACAACAACGATCTTCCACAGAGTCCATAGTCGGGCTGGGGGTCGGTTCGAGGAATCGTCCCCGCCAGTCGAGCCCAATTCAGCAGTCTCGACCATTGTGATAACTACATTGACGTATTTAGACTCGAGTCAAGCATTGACTCATGGGTAAAAATCATAAAAAAATATTATCGTAATTGAGGGCGTGCCAAGTATTATAGTGGATTGAGACAATAATCTATTATGTGTAGCCACTAAAGACAGAATTATCATGATATGAGATTTTAAGTCAACATTTCGGTATATGTTAGAGAATAATATTGCTAGATAGTCATGACAGGTGAAAAGCATAATAGAATAAGGTTGTAATGATTTTCTTATAATTCGTGCTCTGCTACCTTAAGGATGCCTTGAAAGAAGGAAACCGATAAAGACTACGATGCACATAAATACCAATCGTTTATTAACAAATTTGGGGAAATGATCCGTGATCAAAACCATGGGAGAGGGTACTATGATACCACTACACCATATGCTCTTGGTTGGGAAAACATTTTTCTAATAATGTTTAAATACATTATTACATCCCTTGTAATTTTTCTACCCTAGGTATATTGCACAAGGAATTAAAGCCCATTTTTACATTACTTGCATATACCTATAGTAAAATATGAAAAATACCATTTTGTTAATTTTTCATCAAATGCCGTGAAACAAACCCTAGGTTTGCTTAGACCTAGCAAAAACTGACCCAACCCGCCGACCCGACCCGACTCGACACAAAGTTAGGTAGGTTTGGGTTGGGTCTAATCGTGTTCGGGTCATAAACCCGAAATTAAACGGGTCGTGTCGGATTATAATCAGGTTGACCTGCTTAACCCGATTATATTATATAATTATATACTATATGTAAATATATACATATACATATATTTATATATCATTTCGGGTCGAGTCGTGTCGTGTCGAGTTAATCGGATTAATATTTTTACATTTATATAATTATATATGTTTTTTATAAATATTTATTTGAATTATTTAATATTAAACGGGTTAATCGGGTCGTGTCGGGTTAACCCGAATATATATGGGTCATGTTTGGGTTAGATCATCTGACCCAATTAATTAAACGGGTCGTATTTGGGTTAAGCTAATCGGGTGACGGGTCATAAATGGGTCAACCCGAACACGACTCGTTGACCGGTTTTGCCAGGTCTAGGTTTGCTCAATTGATATGGTACTGTCGTCATCACTGATATTTAATTTCTTTCATTTCTCTTAAATTCTCATTCAACGAGTAGTATCCCTTTCAACCATGGTAACCAAAATGGCGAATGATGACCCCTCTTTGCTCCTTACTGGTCGGTATTGATTTTTCGTTACTTTGCTTACCATCAGTAGGTGGACTAGCTGCACTGCAATATTTTTGTATGAAAGTCATGTGATGTGAGGGATGTCAAACCCAAGTTCAATTCAAATTCTTATAGACTCTTTGAGTTAGTGCAATTTTATATACTTCTATTTAGCTGAAAAATATTTTATTATTTTTTTAAAAAAAGATAAATGAATGAGGAATTTTGAACAATTAAAAATAAATACGGGATTGAAATGGCAACATTAATTAATGTTAGGGCATTTGGTTAGTGGTGTAATTCTTGCTTTAGGTGGTGAGAGGTTATGAGTTCAATTCTTAGAATGCCCCTTTATATCTTCCATCTAGAGTTCCCTTTCCTTAATGCAATATTCCAAGGAACTCAAAAGATAAATATTGATTTGTTGTAGACAACAATATTTTCTTGATCATATGACTTTTTCTCTTATGTGATGGTGTTTATTCACATCATGTGAAGTGAAGTGGAGATGACTCCTTCATATAGTTTTAACATTGAATAGTACACAATACGCTAGGGAAAGGATTAGCTTCCATCTAGAGTTCCCTTTCCTTAATGCAATATTCCAAGGAACTCGAAAGATAAATATTGATTTGTTGTAATCAACAATATTTGCTTATGATTTTCTTGATCATGTGACTTTTTCTCTTATGTGATGGTGTTTATCCACATCATATTAAGTGAAGTGGAGATGACTAGGCTACCTTGATGATGAGGCATTTCTAATTTTGCTAGTGATCCATCTATTTATGCATGTTAATAACCCTATCTCTATATACTTCATAAGACTTATTAATTTTGTGAGTATTCTAAAAATGTATTTTAGATATTTATATTTTAATTAAGGCATTATTATTATTATTATTATTATTATTATTATTATTATTATTATTATTATTATGTTTACTTGATATTTGTCTAGTATAAGTAATTATAATAATATACCTAAAATAATATAATTATTCATAAAGTTTCTTAGTCACCTATTATTGTGGATTTAGGCAACAATACTATATTGAGAGTATTATGTGTAGTTGTTGTAAACAAGGAATTGTCATCATATGAGATATTAAGCCAACAAATGGGTGCATGTTAGGGAATAATGTACTAGACAAACATGACATTAGAAGGCTGAATAGATTGTCATAAGAAATTTAATTATGATGATGGTATATTAATCCTTGGACTTAAGTCACCATAGATTCTTGCATCACTAATAAACTTAATGATTATAAAGGTAGTAATGATTTGCTTATACTTGGTGATCTAGTGCAAATGGCAATATTTGCTTGTGATTATCTTGATTATATGAATTTATCTCTCCTTGATGGCGCTTAGCCTTTTTCATGTTAGGTAAGGTGGAAATGATGTAACTTGGCTACCTTAAAGATATAGCAAGGTGATGTCCTCATCATCTATGCAAAGAAGAAAACCCATAAAGACTAATTTACATTTAAATACCTATCATTAAACTATGAAAACATTATTTAAATGTTTTTCATAAAAGTTAAGATAATTAAAAAGAAATGCACATCCAAGGAATCAAGCCCTGTTCAGTACTGTGGGAGGGTACTATCATACCACTACAATAGATGCACCTATCTATAAAATATGTCCTAATTTTTTTTTAACATGCTATTATTTTACTAGGATCCTTCTATCCTGGTGATGTGTCCGCAAGTACACGGATACTCGAAGTAATATTTAAGATATCGAACCACAGAGACCTCGTTGTTAAGTACCGACGAATTGAGTTTTCGCTAGCTAAATTGATCGAATAATGATGCAAGTAAATTATCGTGCAGAGTACGGAAAGAATCAGAAAGAAAAGCTTGGGACTGGGGGTTCATCCATCTCGATAATCATGATTAGATATTATTAAATGTTCATCAACCTAATTTTTGCTATGGTAAAGATATGGCTTACTTAATGGGGAAATTAACTCGCTCTCGCGCAGTCAATTTACAAAGAACGACCCTCACTCTCGTGCAAGATACATTCAATATTAAATATAAGTAAACTTTGATCAAAGAGATTAAGAATCACTCTCGTGCATTCTATCTCAGTATCAAGATCTCAAGCAAAACTAAGCACTCTCGCACTTTAGTTTCACAGGTTTTACTCAAGGGGTTCTAACAATCCAACACCTATCTCTAGCATGTTTTCAAGTCTAAAACAGTAATGATTTCTTGGTCATAGACATCAACAAGAGTTAAGCTTCTAGAATCTAAAAGTAAGAACGCAACTAATCTCTTACGATGGGTTCCTACCCTAAATTCTAGGGTTCCAAGTCTTATGGTATCATCTTCTCAGTCCATAACATAAAACTCCTAAACATGTTAATGTATGATACTAGGAACAATTAAAAGCATTCATCACTTGAGTAAAATTACCATATCAAGAATAGGCTGATGAGTAAAAATCATCTAATCATTAGAATATCAAGGGGATTAAACCCCCATATCCCAAAAGAAGGTTTAAGCTATCATGGCGAAAGAATCATAGCAAAACATCATTTTAGGATGATTAGAATTCGAAAAGAGGGAGTAAAAATTACAAAACCGGATTGAAACCTAAGCTTCAACCCGTTTTATGAACTGGAATCGCGATGAACAGTACGGCGACCACAAATTTGATGATTCCTCCCTTGATCAGCTTCCTTTCAATCTAAAACTTCAGTAGTGTGTTCTTCTTCCTCAGGGCGAGTTTCCTTCCAAAAATCAAGGCTGGAGATGATCGAAATAGTGAACGACGGCGAACCCTAGCGCGACGACAACCTCCCCAAATTCTCTCTGAGTCCTGGATAAAAATTGGTCATTTTGCTTCGAAATTACTCGCCTACTTATGCTGAGTCTTCCCCTTTTTTCGGATCTTCAATTGGGTCCCTAAATCTCGAGAAATCGAGTTTTTAAATTTGCGGCTGAAAACTCAAAAATCTGGGTTTACAAATACGGTACCGTATACTGAATACGATAGTGCCGTATTTTCTTTCTGTGAGTTCTGGGTAGAAGATACGGTACCTTGACAATGTTGCCCCATTATACGGCAGTGCCGTATTCTTGCTGAAATCTTCTGGTCAGAATTGCCACAAAATACGGCACCGTGCAATTTCTTACAGCAGTGTCGTATTCTTGTCAAACTTTTCTGGTTGAAAACGTTGAATAATACGGTACCATGCGATTTCATACGGTAGTGTCGTATTCTTGCCGAAACTCTCTGGTTGAAATCGCTGGAAAATACGGTGGCGTGTAGTTTCATACAGCAGTGTCGTATTTCACCCAAAACATCCCCTGCGAAATACGGTACCGTGACAGTTTTGCTCCAAAATACGGCAGTGCCGTATTTTTGCTAGAAGATCCCTTTTGAGTTGAAATTTGATGGGTAGACTCCTCTTGATGGTTAGAACTCATTCATGCATTGAGATTGCTCGAAAACCGGTGATAATGATGCCTTTTTACCTGAAATTGATCAAAAACTAAAGACGGTGTAGATTCCGAAGTATATGATAAAAAAGATATAAAAACAAAGCAAAAGAGTAAGATCATGGCTCAAAAGACTACTAAATAAGTATGAAAAATACTATGAAATTTAGAGTCATCACCTGGGTAAATTGCACACAAGTAATTAAGCTCATTTTTAAATTGTCTGCCATTACTCATGGTAAAATACTAAATTGCAAGGGACATTTTGATCATTTTCCAACAAATGACATGAAACTAGCCAAGGGTTTACTCATTTGAAATGGTTGTCATGGTTGTCTCTTGTCTTATTATTATTTTTTATTTCTATTCAGTCAATTATGAATCAATAGTATCCCTTGGAACCGTGGGAACCAAATGGTAGACAACCACCCCTCTTCGCCCCTCCCCTTTCAATCTATGCCGATTTTTCGCTCCTTTGTTCACCCCTAGTAAGTGCACTAGTTGCATGACCATATTTTTTTTCTATGAGGAATTATGTGATTTAGGGGATCTCAGACCTGAGTTCAATTTAAGTTCTACTAGGATCCTTGAGTTGTGCATTTTTAGTTACTTTCTTCAATTGATATTAAAAATATTTTTATTATTTAAAAAATAGATATTCGAAGAGGGCATTCTAAATACTTGAATTTAGGAACTCTCACACTCGAAACGAGAATACATTATAATTTACTTTTTAATACCTGAATTTAGTTGCATTATAACTTTCTCATTTCCCCCTATTTTCTATAATACTTGGCTAAGTATGTGCTTTGAAGTGCAACATCACATTCTAATATTTCATACGAAATTTCCTATTTCCTCTTTGGGTGGGGGGTGGCTATGAGTTTATGATGCATCAAAAGAGTTGGTGGTGGTGTTGTGGCCATTGGCATAGGGTATTTTTGATATTAATTTTGTTAAGCTATTTGTATGAAATTGTTATGGAGTATCAATGGGTTGTATTTGAGTAGTACTAGAAAACAAAATTAGTCTAAAAAAAGAAAATAATTGTGCTCAGCCTTAATGACTTATGAGCATGTGAATTTGACAAGCATCGATGTACGTATCTTCTAAATAATATTATACTGGTGATGGGTGGGCTTCAAAAAATAGCCTTGGGTTAATGATAATACAGTCCATTGCATATAACTGATACACCAAATTATTTTGTAGACTTGATGTGAACTTGATCTTGTACTTTGGATTGTTATTAGATCCAACTTGATTTTGGCTTGGATTTATATTTGGTCTTATATAAGTGTATTCGGGCTTAGGCACCAAATGTTATATTGTACTGCACCCATGTTAAACTGGAACTGAGTGTAGTTCGTGTTTGATTAATATTGGTTCAATTTTTTAATTTTGGATTGAATCTGGCTCAAACCTTAGTCAACATGGTTGAGAATTGATTGACCAGTATGCTTTCCTATTTTGGCCGTAGGGCACTAGGGCACTTAAAAGTTTTTTAAGTGGGGTTAAATTGGCTAAGTTCAATCATACTAGAAATCTGTCTAGTGACTAAATACTTCCTCATTCCCACCTCCCCTCTTGTTCTGGGGAAAGGAATTGAAGCAAGATGCATTTCTACTTTAAGCTTCATGAAATGTATATAGGAGAGCCTACTTAAAAAAGTTAAATATCTCATCCCACTTAAAAAATGCCCCATTTAAAAAAATTAAGCACCCCACCCCGATTAGGAAAACACACCCCATTTGGTCTATTTCCTTGATAATTTCTGTGTGACTTGGGCTTAGCAAGAAAAGCCAGGCTGACCTGGGCCACTCCAGAGAAGCAGTCAGGCCTAAGAATATTCAAAGTATCCTCTGTCAAGATCACCCTCCATCTTAACTTTCTTAGCTTCAACACCAAAAGGATCTAACCATCACATACAAGAAAACAATAAATCAATGCATTCAAATAACAAGTCCACCTTGGTTAACAGCAATCACTTCTGTGTTGCTAAGAATATTAAGAGGATCCTCTATCATATTCCTCAATTCACAGACAAGCAGAGGAGCCTGCCAAGATTATATAAACTATCTGCCTCATAGAAATTCAAAATATAGTAAATTTTTCTATCAATTAAAATATTTAATCTTTATGTATTTTCATTATATTACTACTACATGAATTATGAGAATCTTTGACACATCTTATTTTCTACCGTACCTTAATTAAATTATTAATAAATTAATTAAAGATATGAATATTCATAAGTAGAACATAAATAAAATATTTTATATTTTTGTATTAACTAGAATCTCTGATGTTATTAATTATTAGAAAAATAGTCAATAAACATTAACAACTTATAACATAAACAAAAAGTAGTGATGCAAGAGAGGAACATTACTAAAGAAGTTTAAATTTAACAATAGTGAATAAATAAAAAATACTATATTAACTTAATCGCATGTATTTGGTGCTCCATAATAAATTTTAATACATAAAGAAAAATAAGATTATAAAGTAACCCCAATAAATTGTATTTTCTATTAGAAATAGTAAAATAATTTTTTTTATTGATTTTTGACATTTTTTCTATAATTTATAAGGATTTTCTTAGATTTATTTAATAAAAATATATAATTAATTAACACTGAAATCCACGCTCGTAAGGCCCAAACTCGTAATATGCTAAGATGGATCTGTCACGCCAAGCAAGCAGACGCAAATGGGAACAATTCAACATTGTTAAACGAAGAAATGGTCTAACCTGGGTACCCAGCTTAGTTTTTTAACCTGGGCACCCTAATTGTCCGTTGGATCTACTTTATTATTGGACATGGATCTCAATATAAATTTCTCCATTTCTTCTTTGTTAGCCTCTTGTTACTCCAAATCCCCATGTAATTTTCTTTATTAGCCATTCCGTAATTATGATCTGTTAATCATAATTATCAGTGACAGATCTTCTGTTAATATTAAATTAAGGTATATCAACTATAATTATCATTGATAGACTATCAAACATAATTTCATCAACCATAATTATCATTAATAAACTATTAACTATAATTGCATCAACCATAATTATCGTTGATCGACTATTAATCGTAATTTTATCAACGATAGTTACCGTTGATATGCATATCAATGATAATTCGTTGATATACATCAAAATTCATTGATAGGCATTAAAAATTTTTCTTGTCTGCATCCCTAATTTCGTTGATAGGCATTAATGATGGGTAATGGAAAGCTAACGAAAAAGAAATGGAGAAATTTATATTAAGATTCATGTACAATAATAAAGTAGGTCCAACGGATAATTAGGGTACCCAGGTTAAAAAAACTAAGCTGGGTACCAGGTTAGGCCATTTCTTCTTATTAAACTTGTGTTGCTAGGTAGTGACAACTGCCTGTTTCCCTATGTCCTCGCGTCTTCTAGCAAATGAGTCTCACGCTTCACTTGCTGTTATTCGGGGTAAAGCGAGGATTTTTTTTAAGTTTTGCCCTACCGCCTCGCACATCCTAGCGTCTTCAAGAGCTACTTGAGTTGCATTGCTAGGATTGGAGCAAGCCATCACCGAACATAAGAAATCCCTAAATTAGTTTTGTTGGATCATTCAAAGTAAAGATGACTTAATTTTAATTTTAAAGTTGTTGACTTCAGATGTAAGCTCTACTAGTTCGGTGATGCAAAGTCCCAGTTGCTCCTTAGTTCTTCCAATTTTAGTTTCCTATGTATATATATGAGGAAAATTCAATAATATAAAACATAATCTGAAATTTAAAATTAAAAAAAAAATTGTCACCGTCTTGATTATGATCACATGCTGTGATGCTAAGCCAAAAATTCCAAAATACAGATGAATCGACATAAAACTGAAGCAAATCAAGTAATAAACCACCAAATCTTTTTACCTCTTTTCCTTATTTACTTATTTATTTATTTTCTCCGGAAAATTTATAGAAAATTAGGGAGAATACTAGAAAAATTTCTAAAATTTTAGAAAATTTAAATATTATTAATAAACTTTAAAAATGAAATTTGAGATATTACAGTTCACATATTTCATTTGCCTCGTGGTGAAAGAGTTTTCTTCTTCATAAAAAATTTATAGTATTCAATTATTGTTTTATTCGATCTCACATTCAAATCATAGAGGATATGTTTTTTTTTTCCGACAGTAACTCATTACACAACTTCCTCTTGATGTTAAATCAATTAATATGGACCACACATATATTAATTAATAATTGTATATGGCTATCTTAAATATTTTATCTGTGCTAAAGTGATCAACTAAGTAATTAATTATTATGGTTTAATTATCACAAATTTGTATGAAATATTATTATGTATAGAGACATAGGTTTTATTTGAAGCAGGAGCTTTTTCCGGCGGAGGCTTCATTTGAAGCCTCTTCCGTTGGCGGAAGCTCAGCCGACAGAAGCTTTGTTCGAAGCTTCCCCACAACCGGCGGAAGCTCATATTGATAGCATTGCTCCTTTCTAATACCAGTCGGTCACCAGACTGGTACAAACTGGCAAAACCAGTTAGTACGGTATTGGTTTTATTATCCTTGGTTAAAACTAAACATCAAAGGCGTATTAAAAAGCATCCTAATTTGTCTATTTTCGAATGAAGGTGGGATCATATTTTGATGGATCGTATATCACACCCAAGGAGGATATGATATGGGTAAATATGAACCAACTAATTAAGTCATGTTAGTTCATCTCTATTAGAAAGAATTATCCATGTATAAGTACGGAATGCTGTTACTGTTAGTATTATCTCAAATAGAGGCTCCAAGTTCACTTGTAGATTTTGGGGTTGCATTGCATAAAGTTGCACCATCTTCTACCCTCGACAAATGGTTAGATAGAATAGTTCAAACTTTGAAGGATTTATTTAAAGCTGGTGTCTTATATATGTGTAGTTGTTGAAATAAGCATCCACATATGGTAAAATCTTCTTATAATAATAATTATCATTTTGGGATTTAGATGGCTTTTTTGCCAAAGAAGGTCTCCAATTTTCGAATGAGGCTGGAGCAAAAAACTTATTCAGTCTTGAACTAGTTGAAAGAGAGATTGATTTGATTCAAGAAATTAGGAAGAAACTCTTAACTACTCTCACTAGACCATGTAAGAGATCTGGAGTTCATGATGGGTAGTCATGTATTCATGAATGTCTCTCCAATCAAGTATGACAATTTACTAATATTAGAGCCAATAGCCTATAAGTCGTGCCCAGACTAGTACTAGGCCTTAGCCGGTAGCCTGTAGCCCAGTAGCCATTGGTATATGACAATTTACTAATATCAGAGCCAGGTTTTGATTTTGGAACCTGGGAATTATATGCCCACCATGTTTCACTGTACCACTTTGATCTCGCTCAAGGGACCCAGCACATCCACCAACCTAACACCATGACACGTGCATGGCCTTATGGGCCCTACTTAGCACATGTGCCATCCGAGAGCTAGGCCTGCCCTGACTGCTCAAGGGAAAAGCTAATTTATAGTGTCACACCCCAATATGAAACAATTAAGCAAAATCCTCAAGCGGAAAGAGCATGTCTGATGCAATTGAGTTGTGCGTCTAGTTAAAGTTCTAAAGCAACAATATTGTGCAATTGAATCAACTTGAGAGAGTGAAGATGGAGCCTGAGAGTATCCTCATCTCTTTAGTGACTAGGTAAATTAATTTAGAGTACCAAATTCTTTCAAGAGATCAAAAAAATAAAATATTACAAACGAAAATATCATGCATTCATAAATATGAGTTATAAGGAATGGTCATGAATCATATATTGTAAATAGTAGTCACATCCATGACAAAGTGATATTATGAAAATTATGCAAACACTCCCTTCAAACACAAAGTCACATAGATTCACCGAAGGAATCACATAAATATCACAACTAGCTATTTGGCATGCAAACATGCATTATTATGCATACACTGATACACATAAACATATATCATCTTATATTCTTCTTGCAATGATCATATTATAAAGACTCATAACAAATATCAATATTAGGATAGCATGGAATGTTTCAATATTGAAGAAAGGATATTAACATGAATAACGGAATGAAAACTTTAACGTCTACTTATCAAGATTGATTGATAATTTCAGTTTCAATCATATACTGATTATATAACAAATTAAATTTATTAAGAAACAGATATATTCTGGGTCACAATATAAATAAAATGTTATTAAAAATTTATCTGTAAAATTACATCCCTATATTTTTGTTTAGGTATATGACATTAGTATAATACTAATGTTTGACCACTTTTAATTTTTCGTATAATTGATTAGAGCATATATTAAAATTACTAAAATCCGGGACATTCTTAATATAATAATTTTTTATTATTTAAAATATTTAACCTTTATATATATTTTTAGATTAGTACTAATTGAATTATGAGAATCTTTAACCCATTTTTTAGCTTCTACCCTAACCTAATTAAATTGCAAATAAAATAATAAAAAAATATAAAAAATTCTTAAGTAGAACATAAATAAAATATTATATATTTTTGTATTAATTAGAATATCTGATCTTACTAATTATTAGAAAAAAAAAAAGTCAATTAACCTATGTGATCTCTTCCAATTGATAGAGATAAAGAAAGATCAAGATACTTCAAACATTCAAACCCACCAGCCTCTTTGTTCCCCTTGCTAATGAATAATTCTTTCTTGAGTGTGAATATTCAATTTTTAGTTGTTCTACGCTTTGCCTTGTGTTGCATCTCTTCATGATACATCAAAAAGTTGATTCAAATTGAGTGAATCATTGAAAGATCAAGAAAAAAAAATAGGTCTGTACCTTCCATAGATCTCTTGCTTCTACATCTATGTTTGGTGGAATTCCTATGTCATCCCATTGAGCCATAATGTCGTTAGCGTAAAGTGAATGATTCAATAGAACAACTACAGTTCTATATCCTGAGAGCCCAGACCGCAATGATCCATCCAATTGTGTCAAGCAATTCTTATGTATTGTACTGATAGATAGATGTGACAGAGCCAACCTCAAGATCTCCCTCCATCCTAACTTTCTTAGCTTCAACACCAAGAGAATCTAACCATCACATAAAAGAAAACAATGAATGTGTGCATTCAAATAAGCGGGGGCAAATCATTTTCATATACATGTCCACCTTGGTTAACAGCAATCACTTACTGTGTTTCTAAGAATATTCAGAGTATTCTCTGTTACATTCCTCAAATCACAGACAACAAGGAGTGGAGCCAGCAAAGATTACATAAACTATCTACCTCATAGAAACTCAAAATATAATGAATTTTTTTATTAATTAAATATTTAATCATTATGTATTTTCATTAAATTAGTACTACTTGAATTATGAGATTCTTTTACACATTCTTGTTTCTACCGTAGCTTAATTAAATTATAAATAAAATAATTAATAAATGAATATTCATAAGTAGAACATAAATAAAATATTTTATATTTTTGTACAAGTTAGAGTCTCTAATCTTATTAATTATTATAAAATAGCCAATAAACCATTAACAACTTATAACCTAAACATAAAGCAGTGAAGTAAGAGAGGAGCATTACTAAACAAGTTCAAATTTAACAATGGTGAATAAATAAGAATGTTGTATTAACTTAGTTGTAAGGATTTGGTACTCCATAATGAATTTTAATACATAAAGAAAAATAAGAATGTGTAATATCTCAAAATTTTGTATTTTTGGTTAGAAATAATAAACTAAATTTTTTATTGATTTTATTCAATTTTTTACTATGTTTCTATATTTTATAGTGATTTTTTTAGATTTAATTAATAGAAAAAATAAAATTAATTAGCACTGAAATCTGCATTGGTAAGGGCTCAAACTCGCAACACGTTGAGATGGCATAAGCACTACATCTGTCACGCCAAGCAAGCAGACGCAAATGGGAACAAGTTCAAAATTGTTAAACCTGAGTTGCTAGATAGCTACAACTACCCACTTGCTGTTAATTAGGCTAAGGCAAGGATTTTTTTTTTTTTAAGGAAGTTTCACCCCGCTACCCCGCACACCCTAGCATCTTCAAGAGTTCCCGAGGACTTGAGTTGCATCACTAGGATTAGAGCAAGCTATCATCAAAGAGAAGTAGTATCACCAGCGACCATTCAACTTCTAGCAAAGTCGGTGAAGCAAAATCCCTTTGCCCATGACATCCACCCAATGTCGCAATAGGTTTTCCCTTGTCCCTCTCATTTTTGGGTTGTTTTGTGAGGTTTCCACGGTGGCGGCGCCGCCTCATGATTTAGATTTGTGTGCTTCATCCAATATCTTGGCACCATTTATATATAAAGAGTATTTAGATTTGTATGCATCATCCAATATCTTATTCCATTCATTTTTATATTATCACAATATTTTTAGAAAAATAGATTAATGCATGTTAGGATCACAATATCTTATTCCCTAAATTGGTTTTGTTGGATCATTCAAATTAAAGTGGCTTAATCTTAAAGTTATTAGCTTCAGTCGCTAGGCAGGTAATGCTTGAGTGTAAGCTCTACAAGTTTGGTGCTACAAAGTCCCTAGTTGCTCCTTAGTTCTTCAAATATATATATATATATATATATATATATATATATATATATATATATATATATATATATATATATATATATATATAATATAAAACAGAATATGAAATTTAAAATTTCAAAAAAAATTGTCAATGTCTTGATAGTATGCATTAGACTTGTGTAGCCTAGTGCATTCACCACACATGTGGCATGTATTTCAGTGTTGTGATGACATGTAAAAATATGATATTTCGTGACCCAATTTCATTCGTATCTTAGAGCATAATGCATGTTTCATCTCATTTATTTACTCAAATACTTCATATTCTTCAAAACCATCACTTTTCCTCCGTTTTAATGAAATACAAGTATTTGACCCCAAAATCAGTGGAATTTGGAGAATCTGAAGGTATGAGACGATTTCCCATGATGAGACGAAGCTACCTGCCAAATTTCAGCCCAATCAGAGCTTTTTACAAGATGCACGGTCATGGGTGTGTACCCATGCACGGCCGTGCATAACCCTGCTACTCCAGGCTTCATCGAGCCATACACGGCCATGGGTGTGCAACCATGCACGGCCGTGATCCATAAGTTATCCCGCGACAGAGCCGTACACGGGCATGGCAGTGCATCCATGCACGGCCGTGTATCGTCGCGAACTGCTCGACAGGCGTCCGGTATTTCGCCCGTAACTTTCTATTCTTAGCTCGGATTGGAGCAAAATTTGGGGGAGACCTTCCTAACTGGAATATGCACGATTTGGGACTAGAATCATCGAATTTGATCAGGCAACCAAGGAGAACGAGCGAAAAAGACGAGACCTTAGGGTTTTGGGGTGATTTCGGAGGCGACAACACTGTTCCGGCTTGATTTCTTCGTCGTTCCGGCGTGGATCTTCGTGCTGGACCTTCTTCCATCGACGATCTACCCTCCCTTTGGTTTGATTTAATTATTATGAAAGATTCTATGTGTTTAACGATGTATACACTAGCTTAAACTCTTCTTTTCGGGGTTTGGGCGTAGCCCACTGTAAGAATGCTTGATATTAATGTTTGATTTATATATTTCTTCACTTATCCTTGTTCTTATTCATGTCTAGGATTTTTTACTTCGTGTTCATGTACTGGCCATACGTATGCATGTCTTAGATGTCAAGGGAAGGACTGAGAGGTGAACCTTGACCATCGGAACCCCTAGACTGGACTGGTGATTTCGTGTTGCGAGAGCACTCAAAATCACTCGAGGAACCCTAATCTTCCATAGAACCCAATGGATCCGTATTAACCCCGGTAAGCCACGAGAGTAGGAGATCTGGGTTAAGACGGATACCGGACCGTGTCCTGAGAGGGAACGCGTCTGTACCCTAGGAAAGGTTACCTTGAGAACTTAGATAAAACTTTATTTAAATTATCAAACCCTAATATTTATGCATGCTTCAGTGTGGTGAAACCTAAAACCCCGAATCTCTCTCATAATCTCAAAACCCCTTTTGCCTTGCTTTCTGCTTCGCTTGATTTAAGTCTGCTTTAGTTTAATTGCTTGCTCTAGGATTTTAGACATTTCTCCATTAATCGTTAACCTAGCTATTAATCTATTGATTAGTTAGTGCTTGACCCTAGTCCCTGTGGGTTCGATCTTAATTATTACACTATAAACCGTGCACTTGCGGTAGCAGCCATTTAGGTCCTATCAAGTTTTTCGCGCCGTTGCCGGAGACTAGGTTGCCAATATTAACACAATCAGAAGATTGATAGACTAGGTTTAGTTAGATTTCAGTTTGTTCTTAATTCTATTTCTTTGCTTTTATTTTTAGTTGTAATTTCTATTTGGTGCGGTGCTACTAATCTTTTCTGTCTAGGTACTTGTTTATGCCCAGGAACACTGCTAGAACAGGAAAACTTGTACCTGAAGACCCGGAGATCGAGCGCACTTTCCATCAAGTCAGAAGAAATTTGAAAAAGCTTAAGCTTGAAGGCAACTTTTCTGATAGTCAAACGATGGAAGCCACTCGCTCCTTAAAAGATTATGCAGCCCCCACCATCTCTGGTGTGCACTCGAGCATATCGCGGCCTGCTATCGAAGCTAACAACTTCAAGATCAAGCCATCATTTGTACACATGGTGCAACAGAACCAATTCAGTGGAGCAGCCACTAAAGATCCAAATCTTCATTTATCTATTTTTCTAGAATGCTGCGATACTTTAAAGATTAACGGTGCTCATCCTGATGCTATTAAACTGAGACTCTTCCCTTTTTCTCTTAGGGATCGAGCTAGGGCGTGGTTGCAGTCTTTACCGCAAGCATCAATTACAACGTGAGAACAGTTATCACAAGCTTTTCTGTCAAAGTACTTCCCACCAAGCAAAACCGCCTAGCTCAGGAATCAAATCACCAACTTTGCCCAAAGAGAAGGAGAGTCCCTGTATGAAGCATGGGACCGTTTCAAAGAATTATTGAGGATGTGCCCTCACCATGGTCTACAGAAATGGGTGATCATCCACACCTTCTACAGTGGATTGCTATACCAGACCAGACTTTCTGTAGATGCTGCTGCTGGTGGGGCATTAATGAACAAGAACTATGATGATGCGATGCAGTTGATAGAGGATATGGCTCTCAACCATTATCAGTGGTCAGGAGAGAGGAGCCAGCATACTCGAAATTCAGGGAAGTTTAATGCTAACTCAATTGATTCTCTAATGGCAAAAGTAGATTCACTTTCTTCTAAAATTGATTCTATTAATGTATCTGCTTCTAATTCTTTGACTTGTGATGTGATAGGATATTCTGCTGATAGCTGCCACATCCTGAGCGCCCCTCCTGAACAAGTCAACGTCATTGGGAATTTTAGGAACCAGAACGACCCCTACTCGAGCACATACAATCCGGGGTGGAGAAATCACCCGAATTTCTCCTACAGGTTAAATCAAGGGCAAGTTCCTCCTGCTAATTTTTCTAATCATAACTTCTCTTCTAATTTCAGGCCTTCTAGGATACAGCATCCATCTGCCAATCAAGAACAACAAGATCCTCCTCAGAAGTCTAGGTTAGAGTCAATGTTGGAAAACTTCATGGAGAGTCAGATGAAGCACAATGACTCTATATCTGAGCAGATCCGCTAGTTGAACATAAAAGTGGATTCTGTATCAACCACCCAGAAAATGATGGAGAACCAGATCACACAGCTTGACCAACAAACCAGTTCAATCCAGTCAAGGATCGACCACAATGAACATTGTAATGCGATAACAACAAGGAGCGGAATCTAGCTAGAAGACCCTAAGGTGCCTGAACCTAGGGAGAGAACAAAGACAAATCCATCTGAAGAGAACTCTGCAATTAATCCAGAGAAAGAACAGCAAGACTTGAGTGCGTCAAAAGAGCATGTTTACATTCCACCTCCACCGTACAAACCGCCTATCCCATTCCCTCAGCGGCTAGCTAAGGCCAAATTGGACCGGCGATTTGGGAAATTTTTGGAAGTACTAAAAAAACTTTATATCAATATTCCTTTCACTGACGCTCTTTCTGAAATGCCAGCATACGCCAAGTTTGTAAAGGAGATCCTCTCCAAGAAAAGAAAATTTGATGAACAAGGAACAGTTGCCCTGACTGAAGAATGCAATGTCGTTCTCCAGAACAAACTTCCACCCAAACTGAAAGACCCAGGGAGTTTTTCTATCCCTTGTCAAATTGGGAATATGCCTTTTGATAGAGCCCTATGTGATTTAGGGGCTAGCGTGAGTTTAATTCCCTTGTCTGTCTGTAGGAAGTTAGGTATGGATGAGATGAAGCCTACCTCTATATCCCTTCAACTGGCTGATCGATCAGTACGCCGGCCGGTTGGAATCATTGAAGACGTGCCGATAAGAGTGGGAGATTTCTTCATCCTCGCGGACTTCGTAGTGCTAGACATGGAAGAAGACACTCGACTACCCATCATTCTGGGGTGCCCTTTCCTTGCAACCGCTGGCACCGTTATAGAAGTGAAAAATGGGAAATTGGCACTGAATGTTGGTGAGGAGAAATTAGAATTTGACTTGTCTTCCGCTCTAAAGAAACCGTCTTTTGCAGAAGTTTGCTGCGAAATTGACACAATGGAAGACAACATTGAACCCACCCCGCCAATCGCCGAGGACACTTGGGAAGTCTGTCTGCTGAATGGCGAACAAGAGAGTAATACTGATGAGGACCAGGTTCAAGTAGAAAGTTTGGAAGTTGTTCACCCTGAGAGATTCAAGAGGACACAGTTTGAAGACCTTGGAGAGGCTAAGTCTGGTCCTTCTACAAAGAAGGAGTTAGAGTTTAAACCCCTCCCCGCTAATCTTAAATATGAATTCCTTGATGCTAACTCTACTTGTCCTGTCATCATTAGTGCCGACCTTAATGCAGAAGAAACTACGAAGCTGCTGAAAGAATTACGACTCCACAAACAGGTAATTGGTTATTCATTGGAAGATATTAAAGGAATTAATCCTTCGTTCTGTATGCACAGGATTTTCTTGGAGAGCGACAGTAAAGCTTTGGAGGAATTCCAGCGCCGGTTAAATCCAAATATGAAGGAAGTGGTCAAGAAGGAGATACTAAAATTACTCGATGCGGGGGTTATCTACCCAATATCAGATAGTGAATGGGTAAGTCCAGTGCATGTCGTGCCTAAAAAGGGTGGGGTCACTGTGATCAAGAACGAGAATAACGAGCTTATCCCCACCCGCACTGTGACTGGTTGGCGCATGTGCATCGACTACAGGAAGCTGAACAAAGCAACACGCAAAGACCACTACCCCCTTCCTTTTATTGACCAGATGCTGGAGCGGCTAGCAAAGAACTCTCATTTCTGTTTCCTGGACGGTTTCTCAGGATTTTTCCAGATCCCTATTCATCCAGACAACCAGGAGAAGACTACCTTCACCTGTCCTTATGGGACATTTGCTTACCGCCGAATGCCTTTTGGGCTATGCAACGCCCCCGCCACTGTTCAAAGATGCATGGTTTCAATATTCTCTGATTTCATAGAAAACATAATGGATGTCTTTATGGATGACTTCTCAGTTTATGGCACTTCATTTGATATTTTCTTGACTAACCTCTCTAAAGTGCTGAATAGGTGCAAAGAAGTTAACCTTGTCTTAAATTGGGAGAAATGTCATTTCATGGTGCGAGAAGGGACAGTGCTTGGACACCTGATCTCATAACGTGGGATTGAAGTTGATAGATCCAAAGTGGATGCCATTGAAAAGATGCCGCAACCCTCATCTAAAAAGGGAGTTCGAAGCTTTCTTGGGCATGCCGGCTTTTATCAGCGCTTCATTAGAGATTTTTCAAAGATTGCTAGACCATTGACTAACTTGCTCGCTAAAGATGTTCCTTTTTCTTTTGACCAGGACTGCATGACATCTTTTGAAAAACTGAAAACCGCTTTGATCTCAGCCCCTGTCATGCAGCCACCCAACTGGACACTCCCGTTCGAGCTCATGTGCGACGCCAGCGATTATGCAGTTGGAGCAGTACTAGGACAGCGAGAAGACAGCAAGTTGCATGCCATCTATTATGCGAGCAGGACACTGAATGAAGCTCAGATCAACTACGCTACCACAGAAAAGGAGCTCCTTGCTATTATTTTTGCTTTTGACAAGTTTAGATCCTATGTTATTGATTCAAAAGTAATCGTGTATACTGATCATGCAACCATCAGGTACCTTCTAACCAAGAAAGATGCAAAACCACGGCTGATTCGTTGGATCCTCTTGCTACAGGAGTTCGATCTAGAGATCTGGGACAAGAAAGGGTCAGAAAACCTGGTAGCTGATCATTTATTCAGATTACCACAAGAAGAACGAGAAGAGGAGTATTGTCAAGACATTAACGAATATTTCCCTGATGAACACCTCTGGGCTCTAACCGAAATTGGAGCCCCATGGTATACTGACTTTGTCAATTATTTAGTGTCTGATATCCTTCCCTTTGATCTTTCATGGCAGCAAAAGAAAAGATTCCTACATGACGTGAAGCACTAATATTGGGACGATCCCCTGTTGTTTCGAAGATGTGCCGATGGCCTTTTTCGGCGATGCATACCTGAAGAAGAGATCCAAGATGTCTTATTTCATTGCCACTCATCTCCTTATGGTGGCCATGCCAGTGCCTCCAAGACAGCCTTCAAAGTGCTGCAATCCGGACTTTACTGGCCCACTATCTTTCGAGATGCCTGGCGGTTTATCACCCACTGCGATCAGTGTCAACGATCAGGCAACATTTCTAAATGAGATGAGTTACCATTAACCAACATCTTGGAACTAGAGATCTTTGACGTCTGGGGGTGGACTTTATGGGACCATTCCCATCATCCTGTGGTCAACGCTTCATATTGGTGGCCGTCGACTATGTCTCTAAGTGGGTGGAAGCCTTAGCCGAACACACATCCGATGCTAAAGCGGTCACCCGAATGCTCAAACGTACTCTCTTCCCCAGATTTGGTGTACCGCGAGTCTTGATAAGCGACGGTGGCTCGCACTTTCTGAATCACAAGTTAGCCACGTTATTAAGGAAGTATGGGGTAACCCACAAAGTTGCAACCCCTTACCATCCACAGACCAGCGGACAAGTAGAAGTATCGAACAGAGAGATAAACAATATCTTGCAGAAGACGGTCAACCTTTCAAGAACTGATTGGTCCTTAAAACTAGATGATGCACTCTGGGCTTATAGAACGGCATTCAAAACTCCGCTGGGAATGTCTCCCTATCAGCTAGTATACGGCAAGTCCTGCCATCTTCCAGTTGAAATTAAGCACAGAGCCTATTGGGCAGTCCGAAAGCTGAATTATGACCTCCAAAAGGCTGGCGATAACAGGAAACTTCAACTCTGCTAACTTGATGAAATTCGTTTGTCTGCAAATCACAACGCAAAGATCTACAAAGAGCGGACGAAGCGATGGCATGATAAGCACATTGTTGTAAAGAACTTCCAAGTGGGAGACCATGTCCTTTTATTTAACTCACGCTTGAAACTCTTTCCAGGAAAGTTAAGGACGAGATGGTCTGGACCATTTATTGTGAAGAGGATTTTTTCGCATGGAGCTATTGAAATATGGAGCCAACGATCAGGCAACTTCAAAGTGAATGGACAGCGGTTGAAACTGTACTTTCCACATGATACCATCGACAAAGGGGTCTCCTTACATATTTCTGATTCTCCACCACCAGACCCGCCATGAGCATCATGATGGTCAAGCTAGTGACCCTAAAGAAGCGCTTGTTGGGAGGCAACCCAACCTCGAGTTCATTGTTTTTACTTTCTCATTTATTTTTAGCATTTATACTATTTTATTTTCCTATTTTTATTTCATATTTATGCTCTCTAGGCTGTACCACGCTAATGGGAATTTTTCTAGAATTTTTAGGTACCACCGAGCCATGCACGGTCGCACCCGTGCATCCATGCACGGCCGTGCACGGCTCGGTTATTCCATCCGCGCGCAAACAGAGACGTGCATGGGCAGGGGCGTGATGATGCGCACGGCCGTGACGCGTAATGAGCTTCCGCACTTGCACTCACCCGAGACATGCACGGGCATGCCCGTGCACCGATACACAGTCGTGCATCATAAGTGAATTTTGTTGACGCGACCAGACCGAGAGGTGCACGGGCTGAGCCATGTATCCATACATGGCCATGTACGATAAGTGATAAATACAGCAGGATACACAGGCTCGTGTACACCCGTGCACGAAACCCTAGCGCCGCCGCCGCCTCCGGTGCCCGATCGACCGCCGGCGACCTTCCATCGTCTTCTCCATCCTCCGGTAACTCTTTCCCCCAACTTTCCAGCATCGATCCGTGCCTCCCGTTGCCGTTCGCCACTGCCCTAGCTTCGGTCGCCGTCCGCGATTCCGCCGCCGCCGACCCTCCTTCTTCGTCGCCGACACCTCCAAAGCTTCTTCCTCAACATCGGCTGTCTTCCTGTCACCCTCCTGTACCTCCAGATGTCTCAACGCAAGCAAACTACTTCCAAGCATCGTGCGTCCACTTCCCAGGCCGCCGCCGATCCTCTTCCACCACCGGCCTTGCTGCCTACACCATACGGGATTATCTGTAGGGATCCAGAGCAACTTTCCAGGCTTACTGCCCTCGCACGCCGCCAAGTGATCACCACGAGATTCCTCGATCACTCCACGCTCAACACCTTAGGCTTCTATGAAGATGTACAATGGCTGTTTCAACGCATAGGATGGGAACAATTCTTCACCATGTGCTACCCCACCTACATCCCCATTGTACTGGAATTCCTGTCTTCTATGGAGTTCCATGCTAGCATCCACACTGACGACGATGACAACAATCTATCCTTCCGGCTCAACAACACCGAATATATGCTTACATTGACAGAGCTGAACTCTATTTATGGCTTTCCTACTGATGGGACGCGCCTCACGCCAACTGAGTTCAAATCAAGTGACTTCTTGGCTGATCTGATTGGCTTCCGGCCCTTTGACACCAGGACAGCCAGAGCTACCTCCCTCAGGAACCCTGTTTTGAAGTATGTGCATCGTGTCATAGCACATACCATCTTTGGTCGAGGGGAGTCTGACGGTCTCTGAGCTTCAGTTTCTTTGGGCTATGCTGCATGGGGTCCGCCTCAACACTGCTTTTCACTTTGCCTGACAACTCCAGAAAGTATCAAGGGCACCGAAGGGTGCAATAGCTCTCGGAGGACTTCTCACCCCTATCGCTCGAGCAGTAAGGATTCATCCCTACCAAATGGAGCAAGCCCAGGGCAACTACCGACTTGATCTCGATTCCTGCGTTTCGATGCGGATGATAGTGAAGGAAGGTGAACTTTACAGCTTGATCTTCCCCGGGAGAGATGTGAAGTTGCCACTGCCAAACCTTGCACGCACCACTATTCGTGAACGGCGGAACTGGAAAGTCGAAGCAGTTGAAGATGTGGATGTACCTCTTGCCACTGAACCACCACAACCTGCTCAGCAACGCCCTTCTACCCAGCTCGACCGCATTGGGCCTATGTCCGCTTTATCCGGGACACATAGGAAGAGACTCATCTGTCTGTCTCTGAAGGCAATTACCGGATCCAACAACTTGAGACAGAAGTGGAGCGCCAAGGACGAACACAGTCCTCTATTTTAGAGTCTGTGCATGAGCTTCAAGCGAGACTCCGTCGATGCTGGGGATGAGCTTCTTTGGTTTCACCCATCACTTGGTCAGCTTTTTATTTTTCCAGTAGTTTATTTTAGTTATTAGTTTTCATCTGTCTGCTTTTAGTTTATTACATTCTTAGTTGCATGTTTTAGTTTTCTTAGTTGTGTCAACATCTATAGTGTCTTACCCAACCCCACTCTTTTCATTCATGATATTTGCTTTGTCTTTTAGTATTGCATTGTTCTATGCCTACTTGATTGCTTGGGATAGGAATCTTGACTTTTATCTGCCAATGGTCTATAATGGTTATACTTTGCACATATGATTCTTTGATTTACTGTAGTTGATTGATGTAATTAACCCGATTCATTGTTGGTGGAATCTTGAAGAGTATGCTTGTTACTTCACCTTAGCCTTGATATGCATCTCATGGGTAGAAAGTGATTGTATCTAGTTTCTGTCTCTACTTTATTTGTACACTTTGTCATGGGGGTTAGAAATAATAATGGTGGTACCGAAGTGTTCTTGTACATAGCACTTTGTACATCCACTTGGCATTGTTCATAGCATCTCACTAAAAAAAAAGGTTAGTGGTACCTAAGTTCCTTGTTCATCATACTTGGCACTAACCCCATGGTTTTCAATAATAACAGTGGTACCGAAGAAAAGCTTGGCACTTGGCACTGTTTGTTCTTATATATAAAAAAAAAGGCACCGCATAGGGACTATGTGGTACTGATGCTATTCTCCCATGACTTAGTACACAATGTTATGCTTTTTGAAAGCTTGATCAATCATATCATGTGCGTGAGATGCATTGTAGATGTTTTTGGTTATATAACTTTGCATGTTCTATAGATTGTATTCATGATAATTGGTTTAATTTGCTTTCCATACTGCATTATAACCTGAAGAGTTGTTGTGTTTAACCATTAACCTTACTAGACCTACTTAAGATACTTTGAGATTCCTTATTCCATGTCATCACTATGTTCTAGACAATTCAATTGCTTGAGGACAAGCAAAACTTTAAGTCCGATGTATTTGATGACATGTAAAAATATGATATTTCGTGACCCAATTTCATTCGTATCTTAGAGCATAATGCATGTTTCATCTTATTTATTTATTCAAATGCTTCATATTCTTCAGAACCTTCACTTTTCCTCCATTTTAATGAAATACAGGTATTTGACCCCAAAATCAGTGGAATTTGGAGAATCTTAAGGTATAGGACGATTTCCCATGATGAGATGAAGCTACCTGCCAAATTTCAGCCCAAACAGAGCTTTCTACAAGATGCACAGTCATGGGTGTGTACCCATGCACGGCCGTGCATGACCCTGCTACTCCAGGCTTCACCGAGCCGTACACGGCCATGGGTGTGCAACCATGCACGGCCATGATCCATAAGTTATCCCGCGACAGAGCCGTACACGGGCATGGCCGTGCATCCATGCACGGCTGTGTATCGTCGCGAACTACTCGACAGGCGTCCAGTAGTTCGCCCGTAACTTTCTATTCTTAGCTCAGATTGGAGCGAAATTTGGGAGAGACCTTCCTAACTGGCATACGCACGATTTGGGACTGGAATCATCGGATTTGATCAGGCAACAGAGGAGAACGAGCGAAAAAGGCAAGACCTTAGGGTTTTGGGGCGATTTCGGAGGCGACAACACTGTTCCGGCTTGATTTCTTCGTCGTTCCGGCGTGGATCTTCGTGCTGGACCTTCTTCCATCGATGATCTACCCTCCCTTTGGTTTGATTTAATTATTATGAGAGATTCTATGTGTTTAACGATGTATACACTAGCGTAAACTCTTCTTTTCGGGGTTTGGGCGTAGCCCACTGTAAGAATGTTTGATATTAATGTTTGATTTATATATTTCTTCACTTATCCTTGTTCTTATTCATGTCTAGGATGTTTTACTTCGTGTTCATGTACTGGCCATACGTATGCATGTCTTAGATGTCAAAGGAAGGACTGAGAGGTGAACCTTGACCATCGGAACCCCTAGACTAGACTGGTGATTTCGTGTTGCGAGAGCACTCGAAATCACTCGAGGAACCCTAATCTTTCATAGAACCCAGTGGATCCGTATTAACCCCAGTAAGCCACAAGAGTAGGAGATCTGGGTTAAGACGGATACTGGACCGTGTCCTGAGAGGGAACGCGTCTGTACCCTAGGAAAGGTTACCTTGAGAACTTAGATAAAACTTTATTTAAATTGTCAAACCCTAATATTTATGCATGCTTCAGTGTGGTGAAACCTAAAACCCCGATCTCTCTCATAATCTCAAAACCCCTTTTGCCTTGCTTTCTGCTTCGCTTGATTTAAGTCTGCTTTAGTTTAATTGCTTGCTCTAGGATTTTAGACACTTCTCCATTAATTGTTAACCTAGCTATTGATCTATTGATTAGTTAGTACTTGACCCTAGTCCCTGTGGGTTCAATCTTAATTATTACACGATAGACCGTGCACTTGCGGTAGCAGCCGTTTAGGCCCTATCATGTTGACCTGTAGACTCAATTTTATATGCTCATGCTCTTGTATTGCTACAGTTTCATTGCATATACATCATGTTACATAGTTCTAGTATTATTATACAATTATGATATTGTTATATAGTCCATGTATTGCATTCTATTTGTATCTTATTCTTATCCCTTGGCCACTATGATTCCCTATGAGTATTGATCTTAACTCTAGGGAAGGCTTACTCAGAATTTTACTAACCCATGAGGGATTTTTGTTACTTTTCAAATGTTGTTTAAGACTAGGAGTACCAGTAGTGGCAGAGCCACATGGAAGTGCGTGTGGACAAATCCCTCGCTCATTTCTTTAAATCAATAAAATATATATACATATTTATAATATTATATGTATATAAATCTTGATTTGCCCCTACTAAAGAAATTTGATCTTTCTAATATTGCCTCATATACCTTTGGGTCATTCTGCCATCAACTATCAGCTCAAGAACAAGAAGATCTCCTATGTAGATTTTTAGATAGTTGTTGAGACAAATTTCTAAAAGCATTAATGTATCTGCAGAGACATGTATTAATATAAAATTTAATTGTATACTCATAGAAATAATTATAAAGTAAGTGGACTACTGTATCTGTTAGACTAGGGGTGATAGTTGGGTAGTATTTTAGCAGGTACCTGACCTACCCGAATCTAATTATAGGAAATTGGATACCTATTAATCGGGTTCGATTTGGGTATAGGTAGCATATATACTACACGAGTCGGGTTCGGGTAGCATAGAATGGATACCCACTACCTGAACCCAGTTATTATATATATATAATATAACTACTAACCCAGTGACCCACTAAATCTAAACCCATTAATCATTAACACAAAACAATAAACAATTTCTCCCTTTCTCCTCACAAACCCTCGACGAAATCTCAACTTATTTTCATCGCCAGACTTCACTATCGCTTCGCCGCCGAAGGCATGGAGATAGTGAGACGATGAGGTTAGGCGAGGTGATGAGGCGGCCAGGGGAGGTGGCAAGGCGAGGCTGCAAAGTGACAAGCACGAGGTCAGTGATGAGGGCCACGGCATCGGCAGTGTCAAGTGTGTATTGGGTGCTACTGGTGCTGGGCTATTAGGTTAGGATATAGGAGGGTGGGTAAACGGGTAGCAGGTAATTACTGGGTAGGAAGAAGTTTAAAAAGGTTGGGTTTGGGTAGAGGTTTGAAAAAAATTGAGTAGTTAATCAAATACAGATAGTAGATATGTTACTCGGGTTCGGGTATGGGTAGTGGGAAAAAAGCGGGTACCCTATCTGCTGTCATCCTTAAGTTAAACTCACTAATTTATTTACAAATTTATGATATCTTGTATTGTTATTATACTTTGATAATTTTATTATTGCAACAATATTAATACTAGCCATGTATACATTTGAGTCATGCGACCAACTATGAACTCAAGAACAAGAAGATCTTCTATTTTAGATTTTTAAATAATTGTTGAGACATGTTTTGAAAGCATTAATGTATCGACAAAGACATGTGTTCACGTAAAATTTATTGTATAGTCTAATAGAAATAATTGTAAAGTAAGCAGACTAAATTTATTTTTATATTTGTGATATCTTGTATTGTTATTAGTGTAACATTATTAATATTAGCAATCAGAAAATATATTCATATATTTATTAATTATGTCCATAGATTAGGTAAAAATAGTTTATTAACTTCTCTTTCTCCAGCCTCTCACAATTATGCCAAATGCCCCTTTAGCCGTCCCCTAACTACACGCCCCTTGGCACTCTATTATGCTCCCTCTCTACCATTGGCCCTCTTTGCCTCCGCCCATTGCGTCATTGTACTACACAACTGTTAGCGTGACTGTAAGTACCCAGTTTCTATCAAAGTAGTAAAAGTTATCATACCCACAGGGACTAAGTGTCAAGTACCGACATGTTGTATAATTGTTAGCTAGACAACTAAAAATGGAATTTAAAATCTAAACTAAGTTAATAAAACCAATTCGAAAATTTAGCGACTAATTCGGGAAAATACAATTCAAGAAAGATCGGGACATCAGGTTTCACTATGTTGATAAGCAAAATATAAAATGTTAAACAATCCAAGTTCAAAACCCTAAACTGCTCAAGGCGATCTAACCACTTGTACATATTGCCCCCTCTCGGTAGTGCAATCCGGTATCTACCTAAGTCAATCTCCTACTCTCGTGACTTATTGACTTAGTGCAGACCCAATGAGCTCTATAAAAGATCGTTAAACCCTCAAGTGACTTTAACCTACTCTCTTGGTTCAAGTCACAAGTTCAAACTAAGTAGATCGAGTGTTACGACTCACCTCTTAGTTCACCTCATAACACCTAACATGCGTAAAAAGCTTAGCTGAAGCAATCACATGAAATAAACACAACAAAGATTGAATAAGGAAGTTTAAACAATGACTCAAGGATTTATAAATTGTTTCAAAACATCAATCTATTCAACTAGCTACGCTCGAGTTCCGAAATAGGGTTTACACTAGAAAATACATCATTTAATACATAAAAACCCCAAGAAAATATATTCAAAAGAAGGGAAATTGCAGATCCTTGATAGGAGAGGTTCGATCTTCGATCTACTCTCAAAAGCCTTGAAGAAATCCGTCCAATCGAGTCCAAGAACTCTACTTTCGCCCAACTTTCGCCCTAGTCATCGCCAACGAGAAGTTCGAACCTGTAATCGCCCAAAAACCTTCCTTTTATACCTTAATCGAATCCTCATGTGGTTAGGAAGGTCCCAAGGTAGTTTTCCCCAATTTTTATCTTTAAACACCGTCAGATTTGGCGAACAACCGCTGGATGGTCGGGATCGGAAAAACATTCACGACCGTGATGGTGATCACAGGCTGGCCATGATTGCTTCAACGAATAACAGATGGATCTTCATGGCCATGATTAGGATCACGGGTTGGCCATGAAGAGCACGGAGAACATTTTGACATTGTCAACCAGGCAGATCATGCCCGTGCGTTAAGACACGCCCAGGCCGTGATGTTCACTGCAGAAATCACATTGAAGCCTATCACGAGCAAGAATCACAACACAGGTGGGCCGTGATGACTTTGTAAAAGCACATTATTTTCCGCCGAGACGATCACGACCCTGATGATAAACATGGGCAGGTCGTGATCTCCATAGAAAATCCAAATTTCGCCCAAATTTGACTTGTGACCTTCTAGTACTGTGATGAATCTTCTCATAACTTCAAATCTCCAAAATCTTTATGAAAAAGTGGGAAAATAACCTACATTTCACAAATAATCAAAAATAGTGAGAGAAAAATTCCAAAATAAGGTATAAAATAAGACTTAAGCCTGCAAAATGTGTAAAAACTAAGACTTTAAGTCCAATAAATGTAAGACACATCAACAACTCCCTTGCCTGCCACTGTTGCCCTTTCGAATGCTCCGATTTCTTCCTCTTCTAGACCACATCCAAAGGGCATGCAGTGGTCAATGGAGGCAAAGATGCTCTAGGCGAGTATGCCATCCTTCCTTCTTCATCCTCATCCTCGTTGGAGAATCTAGCGTTGGAGCATGAGATGTATTATTCAATGAATCGGGCGGTGGAGGAGATGAAGAAGAAGATGCCACTACCATACCACCATTAAGGCTTGATTGGGTAACTCCTAAGAGAAAATCTCCAACGTGAGAAGGCGCCTGCGGTGGCGAGGGAGACAAAGAGAAGAGAAAAAAAAAAGAAAGGGAGAGTTATTCTAAGTTGTTCATGAGTCATGTATTAGCATGATATTTACAAATTACTTTGTTCTCCAATTATGTGATGTTGTCCATTTATATGATGTAGATCTCTTAATTAAAAGTGCCCTGATTTCAAGAGTAAATTAACAATGAGTGCTTATGCTCATTGGAAGCTAGAACCCAACTAATAAAAAAAGCCTTATTATTATAAGGTGAATTTGAAAATGTCATATGTAACACTTTTGACCCCACACAGGGCTCATTGCCTATTAGTATTCAGCCTTTAAAAGAGATGAGACAAATACTTGATGCTTACTTTCTCCCATGCAAAGTTGCCCCACCATGTTTGCTAACCACACTTTAACTTGTTCACAAAAATTCAATTCTCAAATGACAACTTCCCATGGATTGGGCAATATTGTACCTCAATATCCTCTAAGTAGGAGAAGAACAATGGTCTCAGTGAGATTATATTCAGTTTGCATAATCCAAACAATGTTATACTCCTAAGGTTCATGCTTGAAGAGCTGGGATTGCCTTCATCACTTGTCAATTCCTCTACGGCCTCACAGAGATATATGACAAGACTACTCTAGCTTTGCAATTGTAGAGCTCAATTCACATTCTTTAATCTGCGATAGTTGTAAATCTTTAACTCTCAAAGGTTGGGGAAGACTATTTGAGGTTAGATTTCAAACATTCAAGCCCATCGGCCTCTTCATGCTCAGTGCCAATCAGTAATTCATCCATTCCTACATCTATAATTCATTGTTGCTCCATGCATTGACTTATGTTATGATTCCTCATGATGTCGTCCATAAGTTGGTTCAAATTGGCTAAGACCCTCAGCCTCTCTCCATTGAGCCGCTATGTGGGCAAATGTGATAGTGAGCACAAGCATTAAAGGGCTACTTATTGAAAAACCCTAGGCTATTTTTAAAATTTTTACACACAGCGGAAGCATAGCCCGAAATAGGTTTCCTCATAAAATAACAGAGGATCTTATTCAAACGAGGCAAAAACCAGATGGATGTGATCAGGGTGATACCTTGAAGTGTGCTATGAGCAAGTTAATGATGACTTTGAGATGCACAAATCAATGTCCTCTACAAGTGTCCCACACACAGATTGCTCGATACCTCTCCAATACGCGCCCAGTGCTAGCCATGGGATGGAGTTCCACGCCAAGAGGGTGAAGCAACCAACCTTGCTTGAGCCAACACTAAGAGTTGCGCCAAGGAGAAGAAGGATGTATCCTGATGCAAAACTTAAAGCAAAAAGTTGCCAACACCAAGAGTTGCATCACCTAGCTTCAAGAGGAAGGTTAGCTGATGTGTTCCGCAAGTGCACAGACAAATCAAAGTAATAAAAATATCGATCCCACAAGGACCAATGACCAAGTACTGACTCTACTTAAGATCGTTAGCTAGCCTAATCTAAAATAGAATGGTTTTAATCTTAACTAAATTAAAGGAACAGTAAAACAGACTTTGGTTAAAATCGATTTGATGGAAATTCAGGATTTCGGGCTTACCACTCTATATTTCATGACTTTTCTAATTAAGAACATCTTAAGAAGGATTTACTGTGTTGAAGAAGATTTATCCACATGTACAGATTACCCCCTCTCAGCAGTACAATCTGGTATCTATCTGACTTAATCCCCTACTCTCGTGGTTATTATCTCAGGATAGACCCAATGAGCTCTTAACAAATCTGTAAAAATCCCTCAAGCCGATTCGAACTACTCTCGTGTTCAAATCAACTATTTCAAATATTGTAGATCCAACGTTGCAATTCAGCTCTCAGTACTTCTTGCGACGTTTCTAATCATGCAAATTGTGGCCAGTAATCAACATGTAATAATCACAATAATAATTGAATCAAACATAGATAAATTACTTCATAAGAAGATAACAAACAATCAAGTCATGAAAACATAGAGGGTTATACCCTAAATCCTGAATAAAGAGTTTACGCTGACATAGTAATAATATCAACGTTATAAGAATCCAAGTTTTTTATTACAAATTGGCAAAATAAAATTGGAATCAACTGGGAGGATAAAGAGTAAAGTTTCTTGATGAAGATCGGCGCTAACAATCCAAAAAATCAAAGCTTTTCTGGTGAAGAATGGCCATCCACCGCCTATTGCCCTCACTTTCACCCCTTTGTCGAATTCTAGTTGAAAATTGGCCAAAAAGTCCTTATAATTGCTCCAAAGCTTCCTTATATAGTTCCCAATCTCCTAATTAGGTTTCCCCCAAATTTAGGTGTAAAAAGGAATCAAATCGAGTGAGAAACCGAGTCAAACTCGAGTTAGATGAACGAAAATATGGCCGTCAAAATAAATACAGCCCTGTCGTATTTCTTTCTGTGGAACTTGGTAGAAATATGGCTGTGAAAATAAATATGACCATATTTTTTTCTATGGATTTTCTTAAACAAATTACGGCTATGATTTTCATCACTAGCAGGCCGTATTTCTTTCTGTGGATTTCTAATATTTTGTGCTGACAAAAATACGGCCGTGATAAATATCATAGGCAGGCCGTATTTCTTCCTTAGATACTTCATAATATTTTTCATGGCCATCCAATATTGGACACCGGGTTTAGACTAGTATCCAATGGTTATGCTCACTGCATAAGCCACGTCTGGTCTCGTACATAACATGGCATACATGAGGGATCCCACTGCGGATGCGTAAGGGACTCGACTTATCTCTTCTTTCTCAGCCTGTGTAGAGGGACACTCGCTTTTGGAAAGGGTAATGTCATGCCTCATGGGAAGGTAACATTTCTTGGACTACTCCAAGCGAAACCTTTCTAGCACTTTGTCTATGTACGTGCTCTGACTCAGGGCAAGGAGCTTCTTGGATCTATCTTGGTAAATCCTTATGCCCAGAATGTAGGCGGCCTCCCCTAAGTCTTTCATCTCAAAACACTTTCCCAACCATATCTTCATAGCATGAAGGGTAGGGATGTCATTTCCTGATGGCTGGATCCTTTGGACCAAGAGTTTGCCCGGCGGAGGAGGCTCCATGGCAGGAGTTTCTTGCTCATCAGAGCCGTGGATGATGAGTTCTCTGGTGGCTAGATGGTGCTTCAGTCGCTTGTCTCCAACTACGCCAAGATGAACACGGCTTGGCCGTGATTCCTGTCACAGCTGTGATTTCTCTGGCCGAGATGAACCCGGGCTGGCCATGAATTCTGTCATGCCCGTGATTGCTATGTAGGTTATTGGATTTGCAAGATTTGTAGATTTGCGCTGCATCAACCCTCCCCGGTTTGAAGAATTCTCCTCCGGAGAATTAAATTGGTGTGCAATTCCTTAGGAACTCAGATCTTTCTCACAATATGGTTGTCTATCATTCACAATGGCCTCCATTTTACACCTACAGTTGCTCAAATAGATTCGATGCAAAAAGTCGACACGCAAACAAACACAAGGGAAAACAAACACAAAAGACTGAATTAGGAGGTGTGGGGGATAGGATGAGAGGATAGACGTAAACCAACAAAAAGTTTATCTCGCTCGGGTGGAGGTCGACCTATGTAGCCATCTTTGAGGGTGGGGCCATAGTCGTCTGGGGCATGTAGGGGAATGTAAAAATGCAATGTGGCGCAACAAAGGACAAGACCTAGGACCCTAATGAGATGTTGGATTCCAACCTTGGGTCCTAGCAAATCAACAAAACTATCATGTCGTTCTAGCACATGTAATGGGACAACAAACTCAATGGAAGGGGTTAGGACCGAACCATGCCGGTGGACTCATGGAGTGGTTTCATGGTAACCTCTAGATGTGTGTCCTTAGCCTCTACAACCGAAGGCTCCACTTGGAACACATCTTCCATGGGTGAAGACTCAATCAAGGAGGGAACTAACGGTTCCTCCTCAACTTTCAACTTTGGTGGAAGAAGGCCGTGGGCTAGGTAACGAGCCTCGAGATGCAGGAATTCTACCTCGACCCATTGCACGGTGTCATCAAGAAGTTCTACTATCAATTCTAGTCCATCCGAACACATGGACAGCTTGCCACTGGGTTCAACAATAGTAAACTTGTCTTCCATATCCTCGAGCATACACACACACGCATACAACCGGTCCTCGGTGGTTCGGGGACGCAAATAATAAGAATACGACATTCTCAAAAAAATGCTGAAAACTGACAAAATCCGACAGGACGCCAATAATAAGAATTACCGGTGAACTGGCTTTGATACCAAACTGATGTAGCGCCAAGCTACAAAGTGGGAAGATCTCCTAGACCAACACTAGGAGGACATGTGAACGATTTGAAAACTCGTGATCAAACACGCGGACTCAACGCAATCGGATACATATGTGAGCAACGAACAATAAAATAGAACAACCAAGGCATATAACTAAGAAATCTCACTCAAATGAAACTACTAACCATTACAATCGAAGAAGACGAGGCAGCGAGACCAGGCCAAGGATCACAATACCTTGCCCATCACTCTAGCATCACCACAAGACTTTGGAGGCGACGCACCAACCTCCCTCCACTCTTACATGCACCGTGGAGTCAAGGCACCAACCACTACTTCGGAGTTACAAGACTCTTCGTAGCCACTTGCGAACTTGTGAACTATCTAACTAGTAGGCCTAAGCTCCCTTTTATAAGCTAAGGGAGGGTAAGATCACCCACTCACAAGAGGGGTGGTTACAACAAATATTCTAACCACTATTCTGCAAAAACTGAAAAAGAGGGTACAATTTGACTGGGATATTCCAACAACCAAGGTGTATTGGAGAAGCTTCAGGTCGAGTTAACGTGAGCCGTCCGTTTGAGCTTTGATGATATCTTCTGATCGGGATGCCTGATCTGAGATCTAAAGGCATGGATGGGTAGATCTCGCTTGGCTTAGTGAGGATCGACACCTGGATCACCCCAAAACTTGTCCAATTAGAGCAGATCTAGCTGAAACAATACTAGCTGTTGATTGCCTTTGAAATTGATCTGGTCGTTGGATGAGGGATGGACGATCTGGGCTGTTGGATGCGATCACTGTTTGTCTTCCGAGCTTCGTCCAGCGCATGGGCGGCGAACAGAGCACGACGCCGGTCGACGATCGGTGCTCAATCACTGGAGCTGCTTCAGCTGGCGGCATGGGTGGTGGTGAATGGCGGATGGCGAGCTTCCAGCGTCGGATGGTGGCACGCCGGGCAGAGAACTGGTGGCGTAGGTAGTGATCGGGAAAACTTCTGATTCCGGTGATCCGCCAGGTGGATGGACGGATCCCTCTAGCCGTAGGTTTATAGTGACGAGGAGAGTCTGTGCCTAGAATCTAGAGTCGATCAGTTGGGCGGATGGGGAGAGCAGAGGATGAGGCGCCGGACATGGTGAAGCTCTATTCCGGTGATCGGGCCGTCCGATGGCCAAATCCTTTAGACCAGGAGTTCACCCATTGGAGGAGCCTTTGGACATTGACAAGCCCCTTCCCCCTAGTTCCCCGGAGGAGAACTCTTCAAACCGGGGGGAGTTGATGCAGGAGAAGATAGCACTAAAGAAGGAAACAAATTAGACGAGAAAACACCCCCCCCCCACACACACACAACTTTCTGCGAGCTGAACACGGGCAAGCTGTGAAGCCCATCACGGGTGTGACGGCCTTGGCGAAGAATGCAGGAGAAAAGCATGGCCGTGCATGCCATCATGGGCAGGCCGTGAACAGCTCGGCGGAAACCTGCACACTTGATCATGGCCGTGAACATGATCACGGGCAGGCCGTGATCACCTCAGCAAAAAATGAAAAAATCGGTGATTCTAGACGCGAACGCGGTCACGGCAGTGAACACCATCACGGCCAGGCCGTGAACACCTCGGCATATTCCGAAGCACTTGATCACGGCCGTGAACACCATCACGGCCAGGCCGTGATCACCCCTGAAGCTGCCGATCTGCCCCGAAGACCCCGTTTCAACGTACATCACCCTCTGTACCACATTCCTCCATCACAAGACGATCCAAAAGAGCCCAACAAGATGATAATCCAACGATCCCAATGCTCTAGTCAACCACCGGATCACTACATGGGAGTTATCAGCCCACTATCAGTCTATACCGAGGTACTTCAACCCGTGGGCCTCGCAACCCGACCCTATGAAGGCCTGGCCCAAGATGGGTACCACAACCATCTCAACAACACGGCCCAAGAGCAAGCCTCGACCGTGATGAACTAGCCCACAATTTCAAAATTCTGGTGCTTTGTCGCAGCGTGCTCCGAGCTCGTCTAACGACCATCGCAACCACCCCCATACAAGGATCAAAAGGACATGCACAGAAGCTTCACTTTAGTTGGTAGGAGTTTGTTTTCTCTTGTCCTGTAGCTGCAGCTTGACCACTTTTGGGGCTGCAAGAGTTAGTAGTTAGTAGAATTTCTCTTTTGTCTTGTTCCCTCCGCTCTTGTTCTATAAAAGAGGAGGATGGGTTAGTTCCATCTTCAGTTCTCTAGAGGAGCAGAGTTCTTCTGGTGAGCAAGAGTGCCTCCAGCGTTTGTAGAAGTCATGGTCGGTGCCTCGACTCGGAAGTTTGTTTCTAGCTTTGAAAGAAGTAAATCCCACCGCCTCCGGTGGGTCAGGTTTGCCTATTTTTAGAATTCTATTGTGTTTTTCCGCTATGGTTTCATTGTCTTCCCTTACTCTTTCCCCACGAGCATCCGTACATTGGAGGCGTGCAGTCATTTTCCCTGCTCTTTGGCATATTTCCAGGTTTGTAGGCGCGCGAGCTAAACCCCGCGAAATCGCTGCCCCTAAAATGTGCTACGCTTAAAATTTGCCAAGATGTTAGTGCATAATTTCATAGTTCTGAATGCCGTTGATTTCTCTTGTATCTGTGTTGCCTTGAAAGGAGTTTGTCGCCAGTTTCTTCATGCTTTTCTGCTGCACTTTTTTGGGCATTTTAACTTCTCTCATTTCAAGACCCTCTCTCATTTTTTGCGCATTGTGTAATCACCGTAGAGTACAACACGAAGGACTAACCCTCCTATTGTAGCTGCATCATCACCTCTTTCCGGTGATGCCTTTCATAGCACTCGAGCTTGGGGTCACCCCTCAAAGTTCGACACTAGTCCAACTCGTCCTCCTGAAGGACGGATCACAATTTTAATCCACTATTGTTCGTAGACGTTATCTATAACAAAAGACATGCAGATTAGTACTACATTTTCAACCATTTAATCTGGGCTTAAATAAATGATTGTTTCTTACTATTTATCAGACTGACAACCCTCTCATGTCAATCCGGGAAAGCATAAAATTTCCTAAGTGGGATGGGATCCTTGTTCCTCACACAGTCTCGCATACCGTGAGGGCGGGATGTACTACATGAGGAGACGCATGTATCTCAAGGTAGGCGCACCAGCCAATTGCGACTAGGCAATTCCCCTTCTCAAAACAGTTCAGGCACTTCATGTCCAGCGAGGGCTAGATACAGCACAAAGCCTTAACTTCTCGAGGTTGCTTCTAGAAACTTTCATCATGCGAGCAAGCCCCATATGGAAGTTCTGGTCAAATTTGACCTAACCGTTACGCCTAGAACCAATAATTTCCTTGCGAAAGGCACGTCCAGAGTTTTAACTGGGCTGGGAAAATTATTGTCACCACATGCCTCCTAAAGATAAATGGGTGTGTCCCACAAGGGTGGAAAACAGTGCACAGCACCATCGATCGATAGTTTGACGAGGGCTACGCGTTAGAAACTGAAGAACGGAACTTGATATAATTTTGAGAGGGTTTGGGTGGTGCCACACCGCTTAATGTTTTATCTTATGTCTAACATTACAGGCATGCATTCCTATAGCGATAACATAAAATAAAACAAGCATGCATGATATTAAAAGTAGTACAAGATGATATGGTTATAGCCCAGACAAAGGAAACAAGCCCCTAGACCTAAACTCGACACCTAGCACCACTAGAGCTCTAAGTGACCCACTCATGCTCTAAGCCATCAGCTCCTTGCTCTGAGTGCGTCAGGGTCCTACTCCAATCCTAGGTGCGCCACCTAGGTTCCATGTCCTTCCGTGTTAGCCCCTAGGCTCCTCCTAGGGTTTGGCCAACACTCTCCTCTGCCCTTGTTAGCTCGCAAACCCTAGGCTCCTCCTAGGATTTGGCCAACATGGGGCGCCACCATGACCTAAGAGGGGGTTGTATTGCACCACTTATAGATCAGCCCATGAAACTCACTTGATGCGCCTCTAGGAAGCCCTAGAAGCCATCAAAGTTTCGGCCAATTAAGAGGTGTGCGCAAACCCTTTTCATCAGCCCCTATTCCTTAAGGTGTGCCACTAGGAGGAACCCTAGAATCCACCAAGGAATCGGCCAACAAAGAGGCTACCCTATCTTGGTTAGATGCACATAAGAGAGGTCTTGATGTGCTATTATCATCCCTAATTTTCAACTTTAATTTACAAAAGAAATAAAGGAAATAGGGCGGCGCGCAGGCCTCACAATAATATATCCAAGGCATGCTTTAGAGCTTCTCTATAACCATACCATATGCATAATGAAAAACACCTAGAACATGCTCTTCTATATGCAATGAAAAACTACAAAAACCAGATTTTCGTTTTTCATTAGAAAACTTGTTCCTTAAACCTCAGCGATCTCATCGAAAATTCAGATTTTTTTTTGTTCTCTCAAGAGTCTACAAGTGGCCATATGTACCCCGATTATTGATGCCACTTGCAATCCCTAACTTATATAGATTAGGGCAATCACCCAGTCCATGCCCCGAATCTAGATACAAGTCTCACACTATGGGTCTATCCCATAAGTGTGAGGAGAAATAAATTCTCACACATAGGGTCTATCCCTATGTTTAGAAACCGAAAATCATGAACATCATAAGATGTGAGATAAAAACAAACCTACTATTTTTCTACACATAAACCATGGCATATAATTTTTGAAAAAAAAAATTTATGACATGCAATTGTGCTAGAAAAACCATACACCAATGTAGTTTGTAACCTGTCTCTGATACCACTGTTGGGAATCCCCGGGCTATTTTAAAATTCAGAAATAGCAGAAGCGAGCCTAAAATAGGATTCCAAATTCAACAAGGACCTTTCTTACAAAATACACATCGGATGTGATAGGGGGTATACCTTACTTAGTAGTTTGAGGCCGGCGATGATGATCTGAGACGCTCAAGAGCCCATCCTCTACAATCGTGTACACACGGACTGCCTCAAGACTCTTCCGCTCCACGCACGTGCTAGCTTCGGGAGAGGAGATCCACGCCAGGGAGAGAAGTCACCAACTTGTTGTCCACAACAAGTTGCGCCACCAAGGAGATGCGCCAACTTGATGTAGTGCTGCCCTCTTCCAATTGTTGCGCCACTTAGAAGGAAGGACCTTCTTCAAACGCCAATCACAAAGGAAGATGCGCCAGGGTGTATTGCAGCCTTCTTCACCTTCAATTTGTGCCAAGGAGGGGCCGATCACGCATGGAGATCACCTTGCTAGGCGCCAAAAGGAAGGAGGAAGGTGGTAGCTAGGGTTTGAGGGGAGAAGGAGGCCTAGGCGACTAGGGTTTCAAGTAATCGAATGATCACTAGCCTAGGCGCCTATCCCTCTTATTTATAGATTTTTAATGCGGGCCCATTAACTTAAGTCGCAATATTTTTATTTTAAATATTTGCGAATGGAAAAAAAAAAAGAATAAATAAAGATCCTTTTTTTCATTAGATTATTACATTCTATTTCTTTTGCTCCTATTCTTCTATCTCAGAAGAGGGTACTTTGAAAAAAATAAATAAAGGATTAATTCGATAGTTATTTCTTTAATAAGTGAATAGGAGCATACTCTAGATAGGAATCTAATGTAGGAGAACTATCAAGATTTTTCCCTAAGGTATGAGGCTCCACAACCATTCAGAAAGCATGCACAGGTTTAACAAAAAAACAAAAAAACTCAGCTAGTATGCAACCTTAGAACATGAACTACTCTACGTGGAAGGAAACTACCTGAGGCCCCCTTTAGGGAAGGGGGCCAAGACCCCTTTCTTTGACTCCCCGGCTCCGCTATATCTTGGCATTGAGGCTAAATAGGGGGAGGTTAAATGATCTACAATCAAATCAAACCAAGAGGGGATGGATTGGGATACAAGCTCCAAGCTCCCTTAAGCTAACAAAGGATCCTTAGGGGCTTGATCAAGTCTTCTAACTCTAGCCGTGGGCTTCAAGGTCTTCAAGGTTTGCCTTCAGGTCTCCACGCAAGTTGGCAGCTCAACTCTTCAGCACTCTCGCTTGGTGGAGGGGAGGATGAAGAAGAGGGAGTTCAGCTCAAGGGAAGAACAGGAAGATGGGCTCTCGGCAACACTACTCAGCACACTTTTCAAAAGTTGTTTTTTTTTTTCATAAAATTGAAGACTAAGTCCCAAACGCAAAGTACAAGACCTTTAAACCTTCCCCTCAACGTTACAATCCCTCTCTCAGCCCCATTTCAAATTTGCTGATGTAAGTGGTTGGCTAGCCCAAGTAGCTGGCTTTCCTTTCATGAACATGCAATCAGCTTGCTTTGTGGGCTGGTGTTTGCTAGTTTCTTCTTGTATGATGGCTGGCGCAAGTGGCTGGAAGCTTTCCTTAGTTGGGCAAGCAAATCTCCTTGCTTGCAGGTGATGTTGGACAGACTACTTCCTTGTCATAATGGTGTACGCATGCTGGTCTTTGGCTGGTATTGAAGCTGGTCCAAATGTTGACTGGCTGACCGAATTTTGTTGACCCTCAATTGCTGTTAATTTGTGTTGAAGCTGGGCAGCAATTGGTGGGTCTTGGGCTGGTTGGTTGGGCTGAATAGGATGCCCAAAGTGCTGATTTTCCTTGGGCTGCTAGTGTGCCCAATGTTGCTGATTTTTCTCTTGGGTTGCTCCAATGGGCTGACCTTGGTTGGGAGTGTGTGGAGAGGGGGAAAGGTGCCTTGTACACATACAACACTCACCCTAAGCTAATGCAACCTACTACAATCACTACGAAAATAAATGCTTTAAAGAAAACAAACTCTAGGCTATCCTCCTAAGGCTACCCCATGCACACAAGGTGCTACAAAATGCTGTAATGAAACATAGATCATGCTTATAACATGATTGACCAAAGTGATGCAAATAAATATGCAGGTAAAATCAACATTAGCATAGATTAAATCATCCTGGATCAAATGGCCCAAGTTTATCATATTGAGCCCATGCTCCTACATCAGCTCTCCCTGGCGGTGAAGAATTCTCCTCCGGAGAATTAAAATTGAAGCTTCGCTTTGGTTCAGGTGGCCATCCCAATGTATGCCAATTGTCATAAGCTTTCATGGCTTCCTCATCCCTGCACAAAAAGTACAAATATTTGAAAGTATTTATTTTCTTATGTGTGTAGGCAGTTTGTATTTTGAAAACATGATAAGAAAATGTGAGTCCAGATGCATAAGCTGCAAATGAGAGTATACCAAGGGACATGCAATCCTTAGATGGGTACTCTATTGGAAAAGTAGTTTCACTGGTTAATTCCCATGAAATCAACCAATAATAGGTGGTAAGCAAAGTAGGTCCAAAGATGAGATCAATATCATGCTGCAAGCAAGGACTCAACTCAACTAAGAAATTTTCAAGGCACATATCTTCATAAAGCAATGGCATTTTTGGTGTATGGGTTGAGTTAGTGAAAATGGTGTCATGGGACCAACCAAAAGGGGAATATGGTGGCATAGGGTCACCTAGGAATGGAGGCGTGCTAAACAAGGTGTGGTTTTGGACACTAGGAAGTAGGCATCCTACCAAAAAATTTAAGGCTAATTGTAGGAATGAGCCAATGTAGGGTGTCAAGTTCCTAGGTGGGTCAAGGAAACTATAAGTTAAGATCTCTACAGGTTGTTCATTATATATGGCTAATGGGGTAATGGGGTTCGGTCGAGTGGAATCTTACATTGTAGGGGGCTCAATTACCACAAGTGTTGGACAAGGTTGGGATGACCCTAAGGGTGGTAATTCTGTAATTTCAGGTTTAAACTTCACGAGTGGTGGCAACATAGTTGATTCTAGAGGGTTCTTATCTTGCCCTAGGTTGGGAATTGTGACCGAGTCCATCAGAAGACTCTCAACCTCGGTGTCCACTCTATGCTTATGGGTAGTGGCATTAGGCACCCCATTAACCCTCTCTAAAGTTTGCCTTATATGATGAAGAGTAGGCTCACATGGCTCATGTGTTTGATCTAGACAAGGGAACTCTATAGGTTGAAGCAAGCTAGTCCCAGAGGCCACTAATGGTAGAATATTTGCTATTTCATCTTTTGGGTTAGGAACTAAGTCTAGTCTAACATCCTTGGATTCATGTTCTTCCTTAGGCTTAGGTGAGGTTGTTCCTAATTGTATGGGCGTAGTATGACCTATAGGGATGTCAAGAGAGCTCTCCCTAAGTTGGTTAAATCCTTGATTGGGTTCTAGGGACAACATGGGTTGACTTGGAGGTAAGTCTTCTATGGGTTCCCTAGTAGGATTTGTAGTACTAGACTCAAGTTGAGATAGGCTTTGGGAAGATAGTTCTGTTTATAAAACTTGGTTAGGCTCTATGGGTTCTTTAGGAAAGTTGTCTACCTTAGGGTTTCTAGGTTTGGATCTCTTAATCCTAAGCATTGGTTCATAAAACCTTAAGACATAGCTATCATCTACCCTTTGGTAATACCCATCAAAATCATCTAACCAAGGTTTACCTAGATGGACATTGTAGGTACCCTTTAGGGGTAAGACATCACACCAAACCTCTTGTTGAACAAACAAAGTAAGAGGGACTAGGCAGCTAAGGTTCACTAAGGCTCGGGTTCCATCTTCCCAAGTAATGGTATAAGGGTATGGGTTAGGCTTAGTGGTAAGGTTAAACCTATCAATGGCACTAGGGGTTATGAAGTTGAACCCTATGGTTTCATCTATGGCAACCTTACATTTCTGGTCTCCAATGTCCATGTAGGTGTGAAAAAAGTCATTCCTAAGGCTGATCCTATATGTTGGAAGTCTCTCTAGAGTTTGACACTTTTCCATTTGCTCACCCAACTTATCAAAAGGGTTACTAGCCTCATTTTGGGTTGACTCTAAGTCCCTAGGATAGATGATGTGTTCTAAACCTCTAAAGATGATACTATAGGACCAAGGTTTGCTAAAATAATAGGCTTGAACACGATGAAGGAATTCATCGCCTAGCAAGATATCAAAACCTTCTAAGTTTAGAGCATCACACCATATGTGAGTCTCTATACCATCTAGTTGAATAGGGACTAGGCATTGAAAGTCAACTAAGGTGATAGATCTATGGTTATCCCAAGTTATGGTATATAGGTGGGTGTGTTTTTCTAAGGTGAGACCAAATTGTTTAATAGCCCTAGGAGTTATGGCATTAAAGCTAAGTTGATGATCTATCATGGTTCTGCCCCTATGGTTATTGCACTAGACATGTAGTGAAGCTATTGGGCCTAAGGATGAGTCTTTTATAAGCACCCCTAGCATAAACTAAATCACTTACTTTAAAATGACGCATGTTGTCTAACAAGTAATTTGAAGATAAGCAAACTAGGAAGCTAAACTTAGTGCATGGAAGAATTCATCTCAGCATGTATAAGGTAGTAATTCAGAGTTAATTTTAACAAAATGTAGCATATGTATGTGTTTGAAAGCTAAGCTAGTTGTTGGGTGTAAGTGGTTACAACTTAAGTGCAGCAAGAAGACAGAAATCCAAATTTGAAATCTAAGTGCAGAATCTAAAATGGATGGACAGAACTTGCGCTAACATAAAGTGTAGAAATGTGCAGAATTTTGGACTCAAATTCAGATAGGGAATTGCAGCATTTGAACTTGCTGTCCTAACTGAATTTGTCAAGTGGTGTGTGTTGTTTGAGGAGCTGAAAACAATCAGAAAAATGCAGAATTCAGTAGGTGAAGTGTAGAAGTGTTCAGAAATCATGTGCAGTATTTCAGATGCAGAATTTCAGAAATCATGTGCACAATTTTAGGAGTTTTGCAGCAGAATTTGCAGCAGTACTTAAATCTGGAATTCCAAAAATTTCAGGAAAGCTCAGCTAATAGTAACGTGAGTGGCTATAGCAAAATTTCAGATTCAAGCAGAGAAGCATTGCAGTCAAGGTGCTGAACCAGGGTAAATGTACCATGCTAAGGTTCAGAGGTGTGCAGAATTGAAGAACTCAGAGATCCAACCTATCAGCTAACATGGGATCCGAATTCTTCCAGCTGAATTCACTCGGTAGGAAACACAGATGGTAAGCTACAGTGCCGAGAAGGAAAATCCAGAAAGAATATTGCAGGGGTGGAGGATCCTGTTTCAAGCAACTAGAAATTTCTCCACTTGAAGGTAGCAACCAACACACAGATGGCTCCCTCAAGGAGATTCTGTTAAGTTGCTTCCCCACTCGGCTACAGTAAAATCATGGACAGTGCACTGGTATCAGCAAACCAAATCAATCTAGCTTGATGCAAGATAGTTTGTTCCAGCAAAAAAAAGTTGTTTCAAGCTCCATTTGTAGATTCGAAATAGTAAAATGTAGCTTCAGTAGTGGTTCAAATTTTCAGCCTTCAACACCTGCAAGCCTCGGCTGAAAATTTGGGTTGATAGGCTGAATTCAACTAGTGCTATTGGTTCAGCAAGTGTGGAAATCAGCAGGGTTTAAGGATTGAAATCAAGGAATGCAAAGTACTAGTGGATATTGAAGTTTACAGCAAGTATCAGATTCAGATTCCACACAAAAATCAGGGAGCAAGATTCAAATTCAGCTGCCGACACTGTTTAGTCCTGGCTGAATTTCAAGATTGGTGAGGTGCTGAAGTTTAGCAAATGCAATGGGTGTTGACAAGTACCAAATCGTAAAAGATAATAAACTATTATCTCTTACGATTTTGTTTCTTATGGTAGAAGATTTCATTCATAGTGATATTGGTACCGTTGGATAGATAAAAATACGTAGATCATCACCCTAATTTTTTTTAAGACTCATTAGGGTGGCAAAATCTCCACCCTTCTCATGGATCGGCGAGCAGGGTACCTTGCTCGCAACATCCGTTCGTGGCCAGCTTCTTTGGTTGCGGCAGAAGTGGTGTTGCCTCTTTTGGTATATGGCAGCAATGCTAGCTTGAGTCTGTGCCAAGTGCTGAAGTTGGTTGTTAACACTTTGACCTAACTATCGATTGCACATTGATGCTGGATTGGGCTTGTTGAAGCAGGGCTGAATGGTTGTTGAAGTTGGGCTGGATTTGAGTTGAGGATTGTGTTGAGAGGTCAAGGTGCCTTGTAGGATTACATGGACCAAACCTAGGCTAGATGCAACCTATTACACCATCTAGGAAAGTAAATAACATAAAAGAAAATAAAAGTCCTATGCTACCCCCTAAGGCTACCCCTAGGCACATGCGTAGAACATAATAAAAACCGAAGCATTACAACATAATATGCTTAGAAAAAGGTTCCAAAATGCCCTATAAATTAATATATTAGTAAAGTCAAAATTGGCATGGCTTGAATCATCCTAGATCAAATGGCCATGCTCCTGCATCAGAATCGTAGGGAAGTACCGTTTAATCATTTCTACCAACTTAAAACCCTTATTTGATTCGTTTTATGAAGAAATATCTCTTTTTTTTTATACCTTACATTATCTCCATTACTAATCCTTTGTGCACTTTTGTGTTCCTAACTGTCCACTGATTTTTGATTGATCTACGACATGTTAATAAATACAAGATAGTAATGAAAAACATATTTCTAAAAAAAGAGGTTTGCTTAAGACTCATTTACATCTCCAATAGTTGCGGCCCCCACTATTTAAATTATGAATTAATTAACAATTAATTCATCATTTAACTTATAGTGGTGCGTAAGTGATCAAATCAGCCACCGCACTAATCTCAACGCTGACCCGAGTTTTGACCAGTCGACATAGACCTAGTCAACCAGAGTCAAAACTGGTCGCACGAGGTCAACCAGAGTCAACTTGATCATTGAAATCTATAAGCCTCCTCACAACTCATATCGACCATCCGCGAAGCATAAATCTCTCAAACTGATCTGAATCGTCTATAGATTCAATCTGTGGCTATCCGATCAATATGGAATCTATAGCGTCTAGGTGTGCGACCCTGTAGGTCCCTTTGACGTTGGCAATGATGACCTCATCATCACAAGTGGTGAGTGGCACCTAGCAGTACATTGCCGCTACCCATTTCATCGGAATAAATGTCGCCATTGACAACCTAAAACTGTGATAAGATATATAAGTATACATGTCCTTTTGCTAGGCTGATCGTCCAAGTCAGACAAGCATGTCACACTTCTTTATTCTAATGTTAATGGTCATGACTCTATTCAGGCTAAACCTGGGTGTGGCCACACACTTTTAGTCATGCACCATGTAGGGGCCCATGGACATCAAGCTTCCCTGCATGGAAGAGGCAAATCCTTTATTGACAAGATGCAACTCTATACAACTCAAGACATACCCAATGACAACCGTTATGACCTCCCTTTTACGTTGAGGCGTTACGTTGTATCAAAGCATATCCCTTAGTACATAGAGACATAATCTCCCTCAAGTCAAAGGACATCTACAGCTCTATCAGTGTGAGATTTTTCTTGAGACACCAAGAAGAATCCTCATAGCGGGTCGGTCCAGTATATCTCCCTTGATATACCCATATGCTTGCGTTAAGCAACCCATACTAACCAGCACATATATGAGTCTCACCCGCACCATAGTTGTCCCATATCCACTATGGTACTCGACTCGGGACATAACAAACTGAGAGAGTAATATCTCAAAGGGACATCGTCATGTAAAGATACACATGCGCAGATGTACAATAAATCATAACAATGACAATGTCAGGATATCTATAAATATCAATCTATGTAGTACAAAAGTTAAGACCGAAACATAGGCCTCAGGGCATAACACTAACACACCCATGATTCGCAAAAAGGTCCTAAAATCCACAATACACATCACGGCCAACCCAAGACGATAATCACAGCTATGATTCCATTGAAGACATTTTTCTAGAAATCCACAGTACAAATCATGGCTTGCCCAAGATTTTAATCTTTGGTCATGATTGTTATCTCTCGATCTGCACAATATACTTCATATGCGGGCCGTGATTCTGGTGTTCACCCATGATCGCTGCTACCTGTTGACATTCCTTACGTTTTTCACTCGATTAAGGGCTCTAAAAAAATCAAACAAAATCAGCAAAAATATGTTTTAGAAAGCTAAGAGGAAAGCAAAAAAGTTTGGGCATAAAAGCCCTCTTTTAAGTGGCATATTTGGAGAGCAATTGACTGATGAACATAGAGGGGCGAGAAGACCAGCAACAAGGTCTTTCGGAGAGGATTTTGGGGTGATTTTGCGACGGATCTTCACCAAATTAGGAGAAAATGTTTGGATCATCTTCTCCTACCACTCCATAGTCTTTATTTCTAGTTTTCTTTGTTAATTTGAGAGATTTGTACCGAATTTCATGGTTTTACTAGCTTAAATTTATTCGGGGCTCGGATGGAACCTGTTGACTTGATCTGTTGAATGAACTGAACTTATTTGATGTTTTGAGTCTTATCTGAGAATATTTTACTTAGTTGTGTTTATTTTATAATATTACCTTGATCAAGTAATGTTGTGTGATAGTTGACGCAATTCTGAACGCAAGGAGAATCATCTTAGCAGATCCACTAGGTAAAACTTATGAACTTCTATTTCGAAAGTAGTTAGTGTTCATTCGAGGGTATTATAGTTTTTCACAAAACTCGTTAGACTTACTAAAATTGATAAGTCACAAAAGTAGGAGATCAATTTAAGTAAGGTTATATTAACCGCAAGGGACCAACCTGTACCGTATGAAAGACTCCTTATGCAAAATGATAAATTCATGCATCATCTAAATTCTAGTTCAGATAGATCAGTCAATGTGGTAAATTTTGTAGTCCTGATATCTCTCAATTAGACATCCTTTGTGTTTCTATCATTGCTTTTCTTATTTTGTTTATAGTTGAGTTTGATAACCCTTATTTCCAAAATACAAAAATTGGATTGGATAGCTTCTAAATATCAGAATAGTTGGTACTTGACCCAGTTCCCTATGGGACCGACATCTTTTATATTACTTCGATAACACCATGCGCTTACGGTGCGTGTTAAGCTTTTGGCACCGTTGCCAAGGAACTTCAGTCAATATTAACAAATTTCTAAAGTTTTGTAGACTAAGTTTTTTTTCTTACTTTTTATTTTTATTTCATCCATTTCCTTTCATAAGCTTTATCATTGTCTCTAATCATTTTTATGCAAAGGATAAAGAAGGGTAGAGCAGAATGTTTGCTGCAACTCTAAGTAAGTATGATTTAAACGAATTGAGCTTGTTAACTGCGAAGGTAGGCTCTTTATCACAAAAGTTAGATTCCTTCATTGTCAATTCAGTTGAAGCCACTAATACTTCATGTGAATTTTGTGGAATTTCAGGACACAGCTTCATTGAATGCCAATTAGGAATCTCACAACTTGAACCTTATGGAGAGCAAGCCAATACCCTTAGGAACTATCAAAATTTTTCCTATGAAAATAATCTCAACATAATTCCCCAACCTAGCTACAGGCAACCTCCTGAATTTTAACCAAGGCAGTTTGTGCCACCTCAAAAGTCTAACCTAGAGTCACTATTAGAGACTTTTGTGGCTGCACAAACTAAAGAAAATGAGAGTGTTTGTGAAGTCATTAGGCAACTAACATCTAAATTGGACGCTTTTGAGACCCACAATATGATGTTGGAAACCCAATTGGCTAATCAAGCTAACACCTATATAAGAGCCTCTGGTAAACTCTCATCTCAACCTGAGATAACCCCAAGAGAATATTTGATGTATCGTATTTATATAGTATTTTTACTATAGTTTTTATACATAATCTCTCCTATTTTTATCATATTCTCACATAATTTGACTTCAATCCTTTTGTTTGTTCGGAATCTTCACTTCTTTTTGCTTTTATCAAATTTCAGGAGAAAACCACCAAATTTTGAAGGATTTTGAATGATCTAAGTGCACAAATGGATTTCAGACATCAAAACAAAGCTGCCCATCAATTTTTAAGCAAAACAGAGCTCAGTTAGAAATTACGGCCCACGCATAATAGATATTACGGCCATAATTTATTGATGTTTTTCTAAAGAGAAGATTACAGCAGTGCAGAATTTCCCGTAATTCTTTTCACGGCCGTAAATCCTGGCTGATTTTCTACAGAGAAGATTACAGCAGCGCAGACTTACCCGTAATTCTTTTCATGGCCGTAATTCCTGGTCGATTTTCTACAAAGAAGATTATGACAGTGCAGTCTTGCCCGTAATTCTTTTCACAGCTGTAATTCCTGGAAAATGTACACAGAACAAATTACGGGCATGGCCGTAACTATTTTCACAGCTATAATTGCATCCACCGATTCTCATTTTGACTCAGTTTCTCGCTCGATTTGATTCCTTTTCACCCCGAATTTTGGGGAAAACCTAATCTGAAGGTGGAAAACTATATAACGGAGCTTTGGGGCGATTATTAGGATTTTTTGGCCAATTTTCAAAGGGGATTCGACAAAGAGGTGGAAATTAGGGCAACCAGCGGTGGACAGCGTTTCATCACAAGAAAAGCTTTAATCTTCCATATTGTTGGCATCGATCTTCATCAGGGAGCCTTGATCCTTGTCTTCCTTTGTTGATTTCATATTATTTGCCAATTTTATAATCAAAACATGGATATTTACAACGTGAACATGTTTATTATGTCAGCGTAAACTTTGTATTCAGGATAAAGGGCTTAGCCCTACATGTTTTTATGACTTAATTATTTATTATCATCTTTAGAAGTACTTTACTTGTCTTCGATTCAATTATTGTTGTGCATATTACATGTTAATTACTGGCCATAATTTGCATGCTTTGAGACATTGCAAGAAGTACTGAGAGGTGAATTGCAATATCAGATCTACAATATTTGGACAAGTTGATTTGAGCATGAAAGTAGTTCGAATCGACTTGAGGGATTTTAGAGATTTGTCAAGGACTCATTAGATCTATCTCGAATTAATAACCACGAGAGTAGGGAGTTAAGTCGGATAGATACCGGATTATACTACTGAGAGGGGGCAATCTGTACATGTGGATATATCCCTTTTAATACAGTAAATTCTTCTTAAGATACTTTTAATTATAAAAAGTTATGAAACATAGAGTGGTGAAACCGAAATCCTGAAATTCCATAAAATTGATTACAACCCTATTGAGTTTTATTCTTCGTGCAATTTAGTTAAAGTTAAGATTCAACCTTTTCATGAAAAAAAAAAAGGAAAAAAGGGTAAATGTCATTAAAGGGTAAATGTCATGCTGGGATACCGTAAGGGAAGAGGTGTTAGCTGCCATTATGGATTTCCTTGAGCATGGCCACTTGCTTAAAAGGGTAAATGTCACCTCCCTCACCCTTATTCCAAAGGTTCCTAACCCTTCTTGCTTTGCTAATTTTAGGCCTATCTCGGTTTGTCAAATGGTTTATCGATTTATTTCTAAAGCCCTAGCTGATCGTATAAAGACGGTGCTCCCTGAGATCATACAGGTGAACCAGCATGCTTTTATTCAAGGTCGCTCTATCCATAAGAATATTATGCTTTGCCAAGAATTAATGCACGATTATCACAAAAGGGTTGGCGCCCCCCGTATGGCCATCAAAGTGAATCTTCAAAAAGCATTTGATTCAACCAGATGGGATTTCATTGATCATATCTTGTGGGCCTATCAGTTCCCCACCTGGTTTGTCGAAAGAGTCATGACTTGTGTTATGTCCCCCACCTACACCATCACCATTAATGGGCAAGACGTGGGTTTTTTTAAGGGCACGCGGGGCCTTCATCAAGGATGTCCGATGTCTCCATACTTGTCCATCATTGTGATGCAATATCTCACCGATTTGCTTGCTGCAGAATTTCAGAATGGCCACCTCCTCCCCCATGACAAATGCAAGAATCTGGGAATTACCAACCTTCAGTTCGCGGATGATGTTATCAATTTCTGTGAAGCTTCTGAAGGGTCGGCCAGGGCCATTGGTGGGGTGCTGGAGACTTTTTACCACGCCACCGGACTCCAAATTAACAAGGACAAATCGCACATAATCTACTCGGCATCCTGCTGCCCGCATACTCAGGGAGTTATCTCCTCTCTTCTGGGGATATCTAAGGGAGCATTGCCTTTCCGCTACTTGGGCATACCTATAACCAGTAGACAAGTCAAGAAAAGGGACTGCATGTCGCTTATGGAAAAATTAGCAAAGTACCTTACTTCCTGGAGAACAAAGACCTTATCGTATGCAGGCCGGGTTGAATTGATCAAATCTATATGCTATGGCAACATAAACTTTTGGTGCAATGCGCTAAAGCTGCCGGCTGGGGTAATCACATCGCTTAATTCTATGCTCACAAATTTTCTCTGGTCGGCTAGGCACAAGAATGGCATAGCAAAGGTCGCTTGGCTTAATGTTACCCAGCCCACTAGCATGGGGGGTATTGGGCTGCGAGACATTGGGAAGCTCAATCAAGCTTTTCTTATGCGCCATATTTGGAACGTTGTGACAGATAAGAACTCTCTTTGGGTGAAATGGATACACGAACGTTACCTGCGTTCAGACTCTATTTGGTCTGTCAAACTGTCCAAGAGGGCTACTTGGCCTATTCGCAACGTCATTTCAGTCCGGGATGCTTGCATAAGGATGGTGGGATATACTATTGCCAATGGGACATCCATACGGCTTTGGCTAGACCCCTAGTTAGTGTCTCGTATACTTCTAGATCTAGTAGAGGACACTAGATTTGAGTACCCGCCAGGGAAGCAAGCTCGTCTCAGCTCCCTGATTGAGGACAACAGGTGGAAGATCCCGCTTCCGAGATACATCGGGCGACTTGATATCTCTAGGACCATCCCTCGTTCCCCATTAATCCAAACTAGCAGGAGGACCGCATTTACTGGAGATTGACTTCCCATGGGACTTTCTCTATTAAATTGGCCTACGAGAAGCTTTTATTAGGCGGTACGGTACATGGCAGAAACTTGTTTGGTTCAAGGGGCATATACTGCGATACTCCTTTACCGTTTGGCTTCTTTGTTTGAGGAGGCTAAGTACCAGAACCAGGCTCCATAACTGGGGGATTCTTCAAAACCCGATTTGTATGCTTTGCAATTCATAGCCAGAAACGCACAACCACCTATTCTTCCAATGCACAGCCATATCTGAGTTTTGGAGGTTGATTCAGAGGGGGTGTGGTCTCAGTGTTACCGAGAATACATGGGAGGACATAGAGCGGCTCCTTGTGAGTAAGTGGAAGACTAGAGATCGCAAGAAGAACCACATTCGTAGGCTCTTCTTGTCTGGGGCTGTTTATTATATTTGGCGGTATAGAAATTCGGTGATTTTTGGCTCCTCAAGCACGGGCCCTATAGCGTATTACAACATCTTGTTGTCCGAGGTTAAGGCCAAAGTGTTGAGCTACATCAGGCCTCCTGACATGGACCTAAAAACTCGCTCCTATTTGCAAGCATGGGAGATTTAAGGCTTAGCTGCACATGGGCTGCACCCACCATTCCCTTCTTGCAACAGTTAGAGCCTGGTTTGGACAATCACTGAAGGCAAGTTTCCTGTGAGATGGTTATTCGGGTGGTGTCCCAGAATGGCAGCTAGGCGCGCAAATAAGTTCAAGCAAGATGGCCAGTGTTGAGCGGGGCTTACTTGCTGTCATCTTCTTCTTATGCGACTATGCTTTTTAACGCACTCTTATTCCTGCTCTCTTGGTTCCGGTTTTGCCACTGCCTTTTCGGTTCTCTGTTATAACCTTGGTGCTTCTGCTGACCAGCTGAGTTCTGCTGATTCTCCTCTACCGCATCTCACAGGTGCTGACGTTCCCTGTGTCCGGCGCTCCCTAGTCTTGCCGCCGCTCCTCTATGTATCACTGGATGGAGTATGCTTCTGCGCTGGTACAATCAGAGGGAAGGCTGCCGATTCTTTCCAAGTCTATCAAAATTGGGAGCTGATTCATATTCAAAGATCCAGCAGCAGCAGTGTGATGGTGCCGCAACGTGATAGTGCTGCAATGGGATAGTCACGTATAAATAGTGGAAGAATTTAACTGTGATGTAAAGGCTGGGTGTGTGTTGTAGTGTTAAACTCATCTCGCTCCTCTTTATTTTGATTTTTTTGGGTGATAGACATTTATAGCACAGAACTCCCGCGACATAATACAGGGGAGGTTCTGTCAAAAATTTTCCTTTTTTGGGACCAAGGAAAGGAGCTAGAGTGTTGGAGCACATGTACATATTTTTTTTGGATAAATCATACACCTATTTTTGTCTTTGGCAAAAAAAAAAAGAAAAGATTCAACCTTTTCTCGATTCATCTAGCTAGCGATTCTAAGATAAGTTGGTACTTAGTCATTGGTCTATGTGGGATCGATATTTTTTTTTACTTCGGCATTGCCGTGCACTTGCGGATGACATCAAGTTTTTAGCGCCGTTGCCGGGGACCAATTTTGCTAATATTGATTCAATCTAAGGATTGATAGACTAGACGTTTGTTTTCTTTTTGTGATTTTGAACTATTTATCTATTTACCATCTTCAGTTTAACTTATTAATTGTTTATGCCCAAGTGTTCCAGAAAGTTATTTGAGGAAGATCCGGAACCAAAACAAACTTTTCACCTGCGCAGAAAGCAATTAGCAAAGGAGACCTTAAAATCTAAGATGGGTGACGCGAACCCGAGATCTCTCAAGGATTATGCAAACCCAAATTTGCAAGGGATTCGCTCTAGTATTGCTCGGCGAACAACTTTGAAATCAAGCCATCTTTACTTTCTATGGTTCAGCAGAACCAATTTGGAGGCTTGCCGTCTGAGGATCCTAATATGCACATTTCCATATTTCTTGAATACTGTGATACTTTAAAAATGAATGGTGTTTCTAATGATGCTTTGAGACTTAGACTCTTTCCTTTTTCTCTTAGGGATAGGGCTCGTGCATGGCTTCACTCTCATCTGCTAGGTTCCATAACAACTTGGGAGGAGCTCTCTAATGTCTTTCTAGCAAAATATTTTCTCTCAAGCAAGACTGCACAACTAAGGAACCAGATCACGAGCTTTGTTCAAAAAGGAGAATAATTATACAAGGCGTGGGACCGATTTAAAGAACTTTAGAGAATGACTCATACTCAAGCACCTACAACCCTGGTTGGAGGAATCACCCTAATCTCTCTTGGAGGAGCAATCAAAATCAAGCACCTCTGGGTAATAATTGACAGCCCTCTGGCTTTCAGCAAAGACAGTACAACCAATCTCAGAATCAGGCTCCCCAGAGAAATGATGATGGAAACCTTTATTGTCTCTCAGGACAAGCAGAATGAAAATTTTATACAAGAATTTAGACATGTTGGTGATTCTATCAAGAACCTAACTTCCGAGGTGGAAGCTATGAAGACCCATCAAAAGATGTTGGAAACTCAGATAGTGACACGTCCCGCAAGTGCACGGTTATGTTGAAGTAATATAAAAGATATCGAATCCCACAGGGAACAAGGTTGAATACTAGAAAATCCAAGTCCTAATAGCTAAGCGAATCGAAATTGGGTTTTGAAGACAGAAATCGAAAACAAGCAATTGCAACTACGTCGGTAGAGGGTAAATATGAGAGAGATATCAGGGCTACGGTTTCCACCGCAATGATAATCTTAATCGCACAAGAAATATATTAATTATTTAGTTTATTCGTTTTGCACAAGGAGTCTAGCCCTAGGGTACAAGGTGCCCTCTCTCGAGTGTACACCCCGGTGTTCGTCTTAGACCGACCTCCTACTCTCGCGGTGGATCGTTCTAAGACGAACCCAATGAGTTCTATGGCAGACTGTGAAATCCTTGAGCAAAGACCAAGCACTCTCGTGTCGAGGTCTCGCAAGTTTTACTAAGAGATTCCACCCTTACGATCCTTCTCTCGATATGAATCATAACGGCTAACACGTGAAAATACTCGGCCAAGGTAAAATCATGAAATAAATATGTCAAAGTAAAATATGCTCACAATTCATTCCAAATAACGAAAATAGATACAAAGTTTGCGATCAAAATCATCAAAGGGCTTCAACCAAGCCCCGAAATAGGGTTTACGCTACAATCATCATTGTTATGCTCAAAATCTCTCTTTTAATGAAAGGGAAAGTACAAGAAAACGAATCTAAGAGGAAGGAGATGATGAACCGAAGGAATCATGAAGAAATCGTGATGATCTTGTGTCTCAATCTCCGAAAATCTCCAAAAATCGTCTCGTCGCCGTGTTCTTCCACCCTGGGCCTCTTCCTTGCATGATTCCTCGATAATTAGGGCAATAAAATTAGGGTTTTTATATCCTCTGTGTTCGCCTATGAAAGAGCTTTCCATAGACACCTCACTTGCCAAATTCGGACTTCGAATGAGTGAGAAATTGCTGAAAAACCGAGTCAAGGTCGGACTCTCGCGTGCCCTGGGTTAGAATCACGGGTGAACCCCGCGAGGTTCACTTGCCCGTGATTCATTCTGTAAATTTCGGCTGAAAGAAGCACGGTGAACCCCGCCGGGTTCACCTGGCCATGCTTTTCTCTGTGCAGATCTCGACCTTCAGGAAAATCGGTGAACCCGGTGGGGTTCACCTGGCTGTGATTCTCTCTATGAGTTCTGTTGGCTGGCGACTAGGATGGGGTTCACCTGGCCGTGATTCTCTGGCAAACTCCGAATAAGCTCAAATTTGACGGGCGGCTTCATTTTCACACAAGAAATCGTCCCATGGCCTCAGAATCTCCAAAATATGTCGAAAAAAGAGTATTTTTACCTGAAATTCCATAAAAGTGCCAAAAAGTGAAGATTCCGAAGATATGAAAGAAATAAGGCTATAATGAGTATAAAAGTGTTAAAATAAGCCTAGATTTGACATGAAATATAACGGAAAAATACTACCAAAATGCGATGCATCAAAATACTCCAGACTTAAATCTTTGCTTGTCCTCAAGCAATAAAATAAGATGAAATACATGTTTGGTATAAGAGTAATCTTTCGTGTCAAGATATACATCCAAGCTAGAAAAACATTTAATAACAATCCAATATCTAATTAGGAGAAATTAAGTAAATGGTTGCCTCAAGTGTTCAACAGTTTGATCCCACAATACTAGATGTCAAACAACCTAGTAACCAACAAACATAGGATTCAATCAAGCTTACACAAAACACTCATGCGATTCCAATCCTTCCTAGTCAAATCGTTGGGGTTAACTCAAATGTTTAATCCAGGGTACGATATGCTGATTATTGCAATAGACTTCAACTCATAACCTTAGGTACCATTGCCAATATTTCGCAATGCGAAGTAGAGGAGTCATTTTATTGTTTTCAATTTTACCTCCCTAGATTTCAACTCATGTCCTTCAGTACCACTGCCAATTTTGCGCAGTGCCAAGTAGATGAATCTAAGGGTGAGAAAAATGAATTATTTTTTTTTATGCTATGCTCAGCAGTTGATAACATAACCTTTCTAACAAATGCAGTGTCTCCCCAATAATAGAAAGGAAATCAAAGAATAACTAAGTGAATATGTATCTCAATATGATTCTCATGTAAGTTGCAAGCTTGAGTTGATTAAACAATCATAGAAATGTTTGACCCACTAATGAACAACTCAAAATCAATCCAAATCACAAAATTTCTAAATCATAGGACATATAGATATGATCAAATAGTATTTCTAACAAGGAGGTATCACTCCAGAGTTAATTCTTTGATTATTCCTAACCAATCATGCGTTCAACTCAAAATACTCAAAATTGTGAAATAAAATAGCCATGAGAGGACAAGACCCATGCAAAGCATGGAAAAATTTACACAGCATGAATGAAAAGCATAATGACCATAACAAAGTGCGGACACAAGCAAGAAAAATAGTGTCATATAAGTCTGTCATAGAGTGGGGCCTGAAGAAGTGGACCAGGCCCACGAATAAGATGGCATATAAGATACAATGCCACATAATATCCAACTCAAAATAAAAGTCTCAAATCCAAACATAGCAAAGTCAAGCAATCATAGTCAAATACCCACATGTAGCAAGAAAATAGAAACCGTAGTATAGAAAGCTCACCTACTCTAAAAGTTTGCATAGTCCTCTATGCAATACCATGATGTGAGAGGAGTGGATGATGATGATGCTGATGGTGATGGGAAGCTACCTTCGCTTACACGAGCGAGAGCCAAAAGCCCGGGAGCTCTTGCTCTTTCTGCGTGCGCTATAGTCTGGCTCGGCCTCCTCGTCAGAAGAGATGTCCATGCGTTTCATGTTCTCCTCATTGATGAAGGACAGCCTATCATCCATGCGTGATAGCTTCTCCCAAACAGAACCCATCATCTTGTGTTGCCTCTGCATGTGTGCTTCCATCAACTCCCATTGTGAAGATTGGTTCTACTGGATGTAGGTAACGGTGGTGTCCAGGTGATCGATCATCTCGCGCTGATGAAGCTGCTCCTCTTTAATTTCCTGCAATACAGACATCATAGAGTCGTGAGAGGAGGTGCCACCAAAAGAAAATGCTCCGGGTGTTGGTGGTGCAGTGTCGACTGGATCGAGCTGTGCATCCTCAACTGGCTGGATGCACCAGTTTCCACGGACTCTAACTGATGTGCGCTCCGGGTTTGGCAAAGGCAGGCAGAAGGGGTTTCCCTTGAATGTCATACAATAAGAATCTCCTTTGCATAAAATCAGCTTCATGGCAACACAAGACTCGATGTCGAGCCTGTTATTGCCGGTAGCTTCCAATGTGCCATAAGGAATGATGCCTAAGGAAACTGCCAAAGGTGTGATCAAGCCATCAATTACTATCACCCCCCTCAAAGAACGAGTGACACGGCTGAAATGCTTTGCCAGATAATACCCAGAATCGACTCTAAAACTGTGGAGCATGCACCAGATATAGAATAACTCAGTCTATCGTACCATACCGTCACTTTCGCCGCGGCCAAAGAGGGTGTGGGCCAATACGCGGTGAACGTACTTGATCACTGGGTTGCACATACTGGAAGCACGAGCTACATGAGCGGAGTAGATGTGCTCGTTAGTGATAGCGCCCCAGAAGTTCTGCTCACTGTACTCGGTAGGGACTTTGCATGCACAAGGTTTTGGAAAACCGTAAATGCTGCGAAACTGTGAAAGAGTGAGGATGTGTTCGATATTACCCAAGTGGAAAAACAGATGGCCTAGATCATCCTCAAGTATAGGATCAGCTTTTACTTCCAATGAACTCAGAAATTCTAGTGTGGTGCCAATGTAAGTGGGTGAGAATAGCTGCTGGAATTGCTCCCACCCTATGGCTGCATACATCAAATCAACGTCTCCTAGCATCCCTAGCATCTGTAGTGTGGTTTGGTCAATATACCTTGTATTGAGCACGCGGCGTTGTCGCAGTATCTGATACCGTGCCTCTTGCGCTGCGTTCCGGAAGAAAATCTCGAACTCATTCGGGGGAGATACGTAGGGCTGTGGTCGGCTGGCAGGTGTGCGACCGTAACGAGACGAAGAGGAGCCTGGAGTAGCCGAAGAAGGCCGGTAGGAAGGAGGAGTAGGCGTCGGCTCGTACTCCTCATCGTCCGTGGCGGACGAATCTGAGAGCGCTTGCTGCGGTCGTGCGGTTCTTTTGCTAGCCATAGCTTTCGTCCTCGGAGGCATGATGGCTGATAAGGTAGGAAGATGGCTGGTAAGCGTCGGTGAGAAGATCTGGATGGAGGTGCGAGGAAACGAAGATAGCGGCAGATCGTCGGAAATAAGCTTCGAAGAACAGGCGGAGGAAAAACCCACAATCTGATTCGATCGAAGTTTTAAATCCGTCTGTAGGAAGGGAAAAGTGTTCTAGAACTCTTGGAGAACTTCTTCGAGTGTTAAGAAGTAGGGAAAATTGCCTGATTTGATCGGCTGCGTCGAAATCGGGAGGCGGCGACGATCGGCTGAAAAACTCAAAGAAACCGGCGAATCGAAAATCCGGGACTAATTGAAGAAGAATCCGGTTTGGATGAGAGGGGAAATCAAGATCAAACCCCTTAGAGATCCCTTCGGAGGCTTGGAAGAAGAGAAGGCAGCGAGATCGACTGGATTTTCATCAAGTATGGAAGGCGGTGGCAGATACGTCGCGTGCATGCCCTAATTTCGGGCGAACATAAGATGAAATTCTAGTGAACCCGCCCGGGTTCACTCGCCCGTGATGTTTACTGTGGTTGGGCTGAAGCAACAGAAACACGGGTGAACCCGCTGGGGTTCACCGACCCGTGAAGCGTTCTGAAATTTTCTGGTCTACGGAAAGATGGTGAACCCCGTGGGGTTCACCTGCCTGTGAAGCTCACTGGATGGTTTCTACCCAGAAAGAATACTGGTGAACCCGCCGGGGTTCACCTGCCCGTGAAATTCTCTGGGTCACAAAGTTTGGGCGCACTGGTACTGTACACATCACGGTGAACCCCATGGGGTTCACCAGGCCGTGATGTTCACTGTACACTCGAGAAAATCTAAAAAAATCTGAAAAAAATTCCCAACGCTCCCTCTTCTTCCTACAACATATAGAGACATCAAATTAGTGGTGATCCCTTCTAGAAAAGCAAAAAATAAATGAAAAACAAATCAATGATCTAAAACACTAACTAATGACAAGGAAAAATTATGTATAAGAACTAAAATCAATCAAAAACTTGGGTTGCCTCCCAAGAGCGCTAGGTTTAGGTCGGTAGCTCGACCATAAGAGTTTTTAAAGTTGCAAGTCCGGGGGGTCTGAAAGAGCAAGAACTTCCTCTCTTTCGACCCGCTCATCTTCGAAATAATGCTTGAGGCGGTGCCCGTTAACTGTGAAACTTCCAGTTCTTTCTGTCCAAATTGTGATGGCACCATATGGTTGAACTTTCTGAACTGTGAAAGGGCCGGACCATCTCGTGCAAAGCTTTCCTGGAAATAGCCGAAGTCTTGAATTAAACAGAAGTACTTTGTCCCCCTCATGAAATTCCTTCTTTGCAATGCGCTTGTCATGCCAGAACTTGATGCGTACTTTGTAGCTTTTGGCATTTTCGGTGGGGGTTGTCAAGGTAAGCTTCAATGGATCCACTGTTTTCCTGAAGGGTTCAACATGCTGAATAGCCTTCTCCACGATGTCAATACTGCAGCATGTGCCTGCAAGAGGAGGTTTTTTCAAAGTGTCAGTTAGATCAAATTGAATAACGTTGCCACAGATGTTCAAAGACAGTTTCTCATTCTTGACATTCATGACAGCGCCAGCAGTAGCAAGGAAAGGTCTGCCCAGAATGATAGGGAGCCTATCATCCTCATCAATCTCCAGAATAATAAAATCAGCAGGAATAAAGTAATCTCCTACTTTAACAGGAACGTCCTCTAAAATACCAACTAGGTGACGCACAGATCTGTCTGCAAGCTGTATGGAAATACTAGTTGGTTGCAAATCTCCTAAGTCTAGCCTTTTACAGAGTGATAGTGGCATGAGGCTAACACTTGCTCCTAGATTGCACAAAGCTCTCTGAAAAGACATCTCCCCAATCTGGCAGGGTATAGAGAAACTGCCTGGGTCCTTAAGCTTCAGAGGGAGCTTGTTCTGAATGACGGCGCTGCACTCCTCAGTGAATGCAACAGTCCCTTGATCCTCTAGCTTCCTCTTGTTCGATAAGATGTCTTTCAGAAATTTTGCATAAGTCGGCATCTGCGAAAGAGCATCAACGAAAGGGATGTTAATGTAAAGTTTCTTTAAAACCTCTAAAAACTTACCAAACTGCTTGTCCAATTTAGCCTTGACAAGCCTCTGCGGAAAAGGAATCAGTGGCTTGTATGCAGGTGGTCCCACATAGGGCCGCTCCTCTTCAACTGGCTCAGGTGCCACCGGTGTTACATCTGAATGTGGCTCCGCAAGTTCTGGTGTCTCTTCATCTCTTCTGTCATCGGTCGGCATCTTTGGATCTTCCAGTTGCTTGCCGCTCCGAGTGGAGATTGCATTGCAGTGCTCCTTCGGGTTTACCTCTGGCTGGGATGGTAGCTTCCCTGGTGCTCTCGAAGATGAGCTAGCTTGCTGGGCTAGCTGACTCTCTAGCATTTTATTGTGTGTTTCCAGGGAGTCCATCCTTGTCATCATCATCTTCATCATGTCTGTAAGTCCTTCAAGTTGCTTGCTCAGATTTGAATCATTATTGGGTCTTGGCTGTGGTGGTGGTGCATTGTAGCTCCAAGCCTGAAATCCTAGCAGTCTGAAATTGTTTTGTTGGGGTTGCCTAAAGTTTCCTTGTGGGGGCTGGGTTTGCTGTGGTGGAATTGGTCCAGGCTGAATCGGCTGAGTTGTTCGGTAAGAGAAATTCGGGTGGTTGCGCCACCCTGGATTGAATGTGTTGGAGTATGGATTATTGTTCGGGTTAAAATTTCCAACAACATTCAATTACTCAGAGTTGATCGCAGCCATCTGTCCATCCCCCACCTGGCAATCTACCCCTGCATGTCCTGCAACTCCACAGACCTCACAAGAAATAGCGTTAACATCCATAGAATTAACAGACCAAGAATCAAGCTTTCTAGTCAGATTATCAACCTTAGCTGTGAAAGCAGTCAGATAGTCTAGGTCATACTTACCTAACTTCTTGGTAGAAGTACCTCTCTCAGATGTCCATTGGTGATGGTTGATCGCCATATCCTCGAGAAGGTTCAATACATCTTCAACTCTCCTATTCATCAAAGCACCTCCTGCTGCAGCGTCCACTGTAAGTCTCATGTTGTAATCCAAACTGCTGTAGAACGTTTGGATCAAAACCCAAGTCTCAACTCCGTGATGTGGACACATCCTTTGGAGCTCTTTAAACCTCTCCCAAGCTTCATATAGAGACTCTCCATCCTTTTGCATAAAACTCGTTATCTGATTTCACAATTGAATTGTCTTTGATGGAGGGAAGTACTTAGAGAGAAAGGCTCGAGAAAGCCCTGCCCATGTTCTTATCGAAGCTGCAGGTAGTGTGTGCAGCCAAGCCCTCGCTCTGTCCCTCAAAGAGAAGGGAAATAGTCGCAACCTGATAGCATCAGCAGACACACCGTTGATTTTCAACATATCACAATATTCTAGAAAAATAGAGAGGTGCATGTTGGGGTCCTCAAGAGGAGAACCACCAAACTGGTTTTGTTGCACCATAGAAAGAAGAGCAGGCTTTATTTTGAAGTTATTGGCCTCAACAGCAGACCTAGCAATTCCAGATTGAAAACCATAAGCGTAGGGTGCAGAATAATCCTTCAATGTCCTATTGTTATAGTTGTTCCCCATTGGTTGTTGTACTCGGTCATTGTTCACATCAAGTTGAATGTGTTCCATCTGATTGTCTCCTTCTGGATGGTTCATGACTTCTTTCTTCAAAATTTGATTTTGCTTCCTTCTTGTCCTGAAGGTGCGCTCGATTTCTGGGTCAATGTCAAAGAATGTACCTGCCCTAGAACTTCTTCGCATAAAACGGTCAGTCAAAATTATAAAGTTCTAAGACAGCAAGTAACTAAAGAGAAAAAGAAAATAGCAGTGCAGTAAAGAAAAACTAACCTAAAGCCTAGTCTACCAATTCTCAGAAATATACTAATATCAACCGTTGCTCCCCGGCAACGGCGCCAAAAACTTGACACGTCCCGCAAGTGCACGGTTATGTCGAAGTAATATAAAAGATATCGAATCCCACAGGGAACAAGGTTGAATACTAGAAAATCCAAGTCCTAATAACTAAGCGAATCAAAATTGGGTTTTGAAGACAGAAATCGAAAACAAGCAATTACAACTACGTCGGTAGAGGGTAAATATGAGAGAGATATCAGGGCTACAGTTTCCACCGCAATGATAATCTTAATCGCACAAGAAAGATATTAATTATTTGGTCTATTGGTTTTGCACAAGGAGTCTAGCCCTAGGGTACAAGGTGCCCTCTCTCGAGTGTACACCCCCGGTGTTCGTCTTAGACCGACCTCCTACTCTCGCGGTGGATCGTTCTAAGACAAACCCAATGAGTTCTATGGCAGACTGTGAAATCCTCGAGCGAAGACTAAGCACTCTCGTGTCGAGGTCTCGCAAGTTTTACTAAGAGATTCCACCCTTACGATCCTTCTCTCGATATAAATCATAACGGCTAACACGTGAAAATACTCGGTCAAAGTAAAATCATAAAATAAATACGTCAAAGTAAAATATGCTCACAATTCATTCCAAATAACGAAAATAGATACAAAGTTTGCGATCAAAATCATCAAAGGGCTTCAACCAAGCCCCGAAATAGGGTTTATACTACAATCATCATTGCTATGCTCAAAACCTCTCTTTTAATGAAAGGGAAAGTATAAGGAAATGAATCTAAGAGGAAGGAGACGATGAACCGAAGGAATCCTGAAGAAATCGTGATGATCTTGTGTCTCAATCTCCGAAAATCTCCAAAAATTGTCTTGTCGCTGTGTTCTTTCACCCTGGGCCGCTTCCTTGCGTGATTCCTCGATAATTAGGGCAAGAAAATTAGGGCTTTTATATCCCCTGTGTTCGCCTCTGAAAGAGCTTTCCATAGACACCTCACTTGCCAAATTCGGACTCCGAATGAGTGAGAAATCGCTGAAAAACCGAGTCAAGGTCGGACTCGCGCGTGCCCTGGGTTAGAATCACGGGTGAACCCCGCGGGGTTCACCTGCCCGTGATTCATTCTGTAAATTTCAGCTGAAAGAAGCGCGGTGAACCCCGCCGGGTTCACCTGGCCATGCTTTTCTCTGTGCAGATCTCGACCTTCAGGAAAACCGGTGAACCCGGTGGGGTTCACCCGGCTGTGATTCTCTCTGTGAGTTCTGCTGGCTGGCGACTAGGATGATGAACCCCATGGAGTTCACCTGGCCATGATTCTCTGGCAAACTCCGAATGAGCTCAAATTTGACGGGCGGCTTCGTTTTCACACAAGAAATCGTCCCATGGCCTCATAATCTCCAAAATATGTCGAAAAAATGGTGTTTTTACCTGAAATTCCATAAAAGTGCCAAAAAGTGAAGATTCCGAAGATATAAAAGAAATAAGTCTATAATGAGTATAAAAGTGTTAAAATAAGCCTAGATTTGACATGAAATATAATGGAAAAATACTACCAAAATGCGATGCATCAGATAGCTCAGCAAGCTAGTTCTTCAAGTAAGCCTACAGGTAAACTATCAGGGAAGCTAGAGATAAACCCACGTGAGCACTGCAATACCATTACTACACGCAGTGGGAAATAGTTGGAAGAGTCATAGGCACCAGACTCAGCACCAGATCAAGAGGTGCAAAATTCTGAGTCCACACAGAGGAAGAGGAAAACAATAGTGAAATATCTTTACAAGATAGGGAGTCGGAGCCAGTTTATGTACCACCACCTCCCTACAAACCACCAGTACCTTTCCCTCAAAGATTGGCAAAGGCTAAACTTGACAAGCAATTTGAAAAATTTTTAGAGGTACTTAAGAAGCTTTACATTAATATACCTTTCACTGATGCTTCGTCACAGATGCCTTCATATGCCAAATTCCTGAAAGATATATTGTCCAACAAGCGAAAGTTGGAGGAGTATGGAACGGTCGCACTAACTGAGGAGTATAGTGCTATAATCCAGAACAAACTGCCACTGAAAGATCTAGGGAGTTTTTCTATTCCCTGTTTGATTGGTGATATGTCTATTAACCGTGCTTTGTGTGATTTAGGGGCTAGTGTCAGCTTGATGTCATACTCTGTTTGTAAGAAGCTGGACATTGGAGATCTTAAGCCCACTTCTATTTCTCTACAGCTAGCTGATCGCTCTGTACGGCATCCGGTAGGTATTCTTGAGGATGTGTCTATTAAGGTCAGTAAGTTCTTTATACCTACTGATTTTGATGTTCTTGAGATGGAGGAGGATTCTAGACTTCCTATTATTTTAGGTCGCCCCTTTTGGCAATAGTTGGAGCTATGATAGATGTTAAGAATGGGAAGCTCACTTTTAAGATAGGTGAGGATTCTATAGATTTTGATTTGACTGAAAATTTAAATAAGTCTTCTTTTACATGATCTTGTTGTAGTGTAGAAGTCTTGGAGAACACTTCACTGATGACCATTAATTCTAGAATGGAAAAAGATCAACTAGAAGTGTGTCTTGTCAAAGGTGATGACAATGATGAAGAGGAGGAAGTAAGTTCATATTCTGCATTGTTAAATTTTGCATTTCCACTTGAGCCAAAAAGGTTGAAAGAAAAACACTTGAGTTTGCAAGAAGGTAAACGTGATGAAGAAAAGATGTATGATTTTAAAACTTTTTCAAATAACCTCAGGTATGAATTTCTTAAAGAGAACTCTACTTTTTCTGTAATTATTAATGCAAATCGTGATTCTTTTCAGACTAATAGACTTTTGAATGAACTTTGACAACATAAGAGAGTGATAAATTTATCAAGATGAGCGTTAAGTGATGTATCTTTTATCATATTGAGTATGTGTATATGATGTTTCATAACAACCTTGCTAGTGAGATTCTTGATCAGGTAGAGTAGCTCAAGTTTTTTTCGTAAGAAGAACACAATCCTTTCATGAATAACCACTCGAAGAACTGTACTAAACAAACATAACTAAATGACAGCAAAGGCTTTTTTTTATCCAACTCTGAATTTTCTTCTACTAATATATTAGCTGAAAATTTGTCCTTCCCTACAAGTAATTTATGTAAACCATTTTGTATAAGAAGTGCATATATCTTAACTTGTCATAAAGCAAAACTCATGCTATGACCATACTTTGTAATATTAAATCTTATTGATGTCATTACTAGTCTCAGCCAAGATTTGATACCAATTTTATGGATACTTTAGTTTTTTATATAATCTTAATTGAATAAAAATAATATAATAATAGTATACCCTAGAATCAAATTATATAGCAATCAAATTATGTGGCAATTCAGATGATAATGACACAGGATAAAGTACATATAAATATTATTTGGTTTGGCGTAGGCCTACATCTACCAGCGAAATTGGAGTAAGTTTCATTATCTAGAACACCTCTATGCCAAACAACCTCTCTTAATGTGTGCAAAAAAATTTATACATTAATTTGGATAACAAAACCTTTTATTCACATAGGAAAGATGAGAAGCTTTATTTTAATAAAGAGAAACTTATTTCTTGCATCTTGAAGTATTATTGTAGAAGAGAAAACCCTGAGTACGTGAAATTTGTGAGCTCATGGATTAGGAGGTTATGGATGTACACCTTAATGAGTTTTCAACTAAAAAATCAAGTCAAATATAACAATTATAACTTAAGAAAATGAATCCATATTCATTGTTATGATTCAATTGATCAACTATTGATTCGGCTTACTCTCAAATCAATTCTAAACTATAAATCAAATAAAACATAAAAGAATTACTCATTTAATATGAAATTTGATTTGATTAACTGGCTAGTGGTTTAATAGTTTTTTTCTCCATTGTGCTTCGTCTGATGTGATGTAATTGAAGCCCTATCATCACCAAATTTAGTTGATTGAGGGCGACCAGTGCATGGGTCGTTATAAATCAATTGTCGCGACTTTAACGTTGTCTGATGCATGAATTCCTTATATCATTGCATGAATCACTATTCATTTTTAGTCACAAAATCATCATTTTATTTTTGTTCTACTTTGTCTCCATATATAATTTTTATTTTTTTAAAAAGAATATCATATATGTATATAATTATTGTAGCACTAAAATATAGTTTGCGAAGCTACCATGAGGATCCATTATTTGTCGTGGGTTCGACATGCATAACCATATTGTCTCCTTCTGTCTTCTCTTTTGTCGAGCAATAATATGCACAAAACAATAATAAGATCATCAGATCAAGTATTATCTTTATTACTTGACCAAGAAAAAAATAAAAGAAAAAAATAATTAAATATTCTCTCTTTGTATTTATTTAGAGGAGAAGTAAGTTATGAAGATTGATAAATACATTTTATTTTTTTTATTTTTACATCGACGATGATGATAAAAAATGACGGTGAAAAGGCGACGATGAGAGATAAGATGTGACGATGAAGAGACGATGATAATAATGGCGATAACGACAACGACAACAACAATGACACTAATGACATGAGAAGTAATACAACTAGAGTAGCTGCCCTGTTTCTTACCCTCTGTACATGTGAACCATCTTCACCAATTTTCTTTTGTTTGAGCCTCGCACTTTCTTGTGTATTTTCATATAATATCAGATTTTCATGTGTAGGAGGTATGGGGCGACTCCTTTGATCCAACTCTTCTAATTTTTGAGAGAGTTTATAAACTTCATTTTCCAATTGTAAAATACGAAGTTCAATTATTTCAGTTCTATATGGTCCTGTTGGTACAGGTTGACTAGAACTTGGTAATGAAATTTTTTGTTTTTCTAAACAATATCTACATGCTTCGGTAGAGCATATAATACATTGGAAACGAAGAGCCATGCTAGGAAACATAAAACAGTATGTGCAAGGATGATCTTGACTTCCACTTCTAGCCTTCCACTTATGCTCATGTTGTGGCATAAGTTTTGGAGTCATTATTTTATATGGAGTAGGCTCCATAGTTATAAGTGTTCAAGATATGGTTTTAACATATCAAGTTGGTTTAGCATTGGGTCTGCTAAATATTTAGTTCCATAAGGAGACTGAAGTTGATCAGCCTTGGTTAATAGATCTGAAGTGAATTCTTCTAATTCACTATCAGAGTCCTCATTTGTAGATATAATATCAGGGATAGAAACAATACTATATATTGATTCAGTATCTGATATGTATTCATCTACATGGAGCAGATCTTCTTGCACACAATCAACTAAAATTGATTGTTTATTATATAAATTCTGTCTCTTAGTACAATCCCGTGCTAAGTGGTTTTGGCTTCCACATGTAAAACATGAAAGCTTATTTTTATAGTCCCTTTTAGGGTTATATTTCCTTACATGCTTTTCTTTTGCAAGGTAAGGTTTCTTTGCAGCTGATTTTCTAAGAAAATATCTCTTAGAGGTCTTACCTTTAGAGGCTTTTTTAGAAGACCTCCCTTGCCGAGACATCTTATGTTCTTTATCATATGTTTGGGGTGTATATAGTTCATTACAGAAACTAAATTCCCCTTTGAGATGTCGATCTCCTTTTAGACGAGTACATCTTTCAACCAATCTATCTATGATAAATTGTATTCTTGCTGTAATATTGTTTAAGGCTAAGGAAAGTTGAGCCTTTTCAGGATCATTATTCCACGGCTGATGTATTTCATGACCGATTGGAGCTGGTAATTTTAAAAATAACCTTTCTCCTAATGCCTGATCATGATATGCTCCTGCCTTACAAGTATAATATAAAAAATCTTGTAAGAACGGTTTAATATATTTCCAATTTTTTATTTGGATTATTTCAAGCTTCCGTATTGCTTCTTTTTGTTGGGCATTAAATCCCATATTTGGGTTGGATCCTAAGATCATGATTTTCATACGGTTTGTAAAATTATAGGGATTGACCCCTAATGAAATATCCTGTTGGAAATCAGTAGGGCAATTTAGTTTGTAGGATTCCCAAATTGCTCTTGCTGTTTCTCCTAAGAAATTTTCCAAATAGGAATACATTTCTTCTGCTGTGAAGTTTCCAAGTATTTTGGTTACTTCCATTGATACCATGGAGGCCCAGTTATCAAGAACTGTGCTCCAGGTTTGTGGATCATGGGCTGCTAGATTTAAGATTCTTCCCTCATCTAGAAGCTTTCTTCTATCTATGGTTTCTAGGGGTTGTCTTTTTCCTCTAGACCACCTATCTTCCCTTTCTTCATTGTATTGTGTATATGTACTATACGATTCTCGAGGAGGTTGCCCTATAGGATAACTCCTTACATGTGACGTACTAGGCTGGGCCGTACTTGCTGAGGCTACTGCTTGTCCTGGATTATTATACACAGGGGTAGCATTACTGGCCTGTTCTTGGCCTGTCATGATTGTATCCATCAGATTTTGTGGAATACTCTGGATACTCTGTGTATCAGAATTATCTGTACTAAAATCTGTTTCTAAGAAGGTGTTTATTATGTCTTCTTCTTCTTGAGTGAAATCTGTTTCTTTAGGTTGTGGATTGTTACAATGGCACACCCTAATATTACCTTCCTGGTCATAGTCTAGTTTATGAGAAGGAAGTAATCGTCCTTTATTTATAAGGGCAATTTCAAGACTTATCATTTCTTCAAATGAAAAGTCTAAGTTTTTAGAGACTATAAGACTATTATCTTCTAGTATCATTATTCCAAGAACTTTTCTAATCCTGATGTTGAAGCCTCATCATCATTATTAGCTTGTTTCTTTTTATAACTTGAAAATCTCAAGTTATAAGTATCATCAGAATTTTTGAACATGATACTTTCCTCAGGGATAAGCATCTGTTCTTGCTCCAAGTTTTTGGAGATATTCCAGTCTAATCCGCCAAGATCTTCTGGCGAGATAGTCATGGGTTTTATCATTTTAATTCCTTTACTGGCCAAAGCATCTATAACTGATGAGATATAGAGTTTATATCCAGTGTTAGAATTATTTGTTAATTTTCCCAAAAAGCCTAACCCAATAAGCAGGTTAGAATCTCCTGAAAAATCTTCGTATCCCCTAGTTTGGATTCTGATTTCTAATTCTCCTAAGTCTTTGATGCTTATGAGAAAGTCTGGGGCACAATAGAAGATACCCTTATTATCGGTCATGTCAACTTCCATGCATGCAATTAGTGCTTTCCTTGCATCAGATTTCCATCTTTTGTCAAGGATTGCAATTAAAACCTTGGTTCCTAGCTTTTTACGAGCTAGTCCTTTGATGGAAACAACGATCATCCCTATATGGGCTAATGTTTTTCCTGATAACCGAAGTTTATTTAAAGAATCTCGTGAGATAATCTTAAGATTCCTTGGTTCTGTTGTAACAGACAAATGTTCTTCTCGTGTTATTCTTAGAAGTTGAGTTCTAAGATTTAAAGGTCCTGTCCTATATAGGAGTTGTGGACGTAAAATTTGTAACCTATTATTTTGATAGGCTTCAAATTGTTGGTCTATGTCAACAACTTCTTCCAACACTTGTGCTGGAAGTCCTTGTTGGTCAAAAATCCTATTAAAAATATTTGGAATAGGATTACTAATTGATAACCTTTCATTTTGGTTATTTTCTCTGACTGTTGTTGTTCCAGTTAGAGTATTAGATGTCCCTGTAAAAGGTCTTGTGCTCATTTCCAAATAAATTGAGTACTCCTTGGTGTCTTTCTAGACACTGATGTTTGAGAGGTAGTAGTATTTGTCGTAGGTTGTGTTGACGACACTTGTACTATTCTCTGTAGGTTAGAGGCAAGCTCATTTAAAGAATTTTGATATTGTTGAGTCTGTAGTCCCAACATATTTTCTACTACTTCATGTTGTCTGAGAAGAAGTTCAGTAATAGATTTTAGGATAGTTTGTTGTGCTACAAGTGTATCAGTATTTAACTTTACCTGTGTAGCAATGAAGTCTAATTTCTTATTTATATGCATAAGATATGCAATAATAAAATTGTTTTGTCTAACAAAACGTTTATCTGATGCTCCTTGCGGATCATCAGTAATAAGGCCTAGGGGATTATCTAAGTAATTCCCTGTTTCTACTAAAATCTTTTGATAGTCTCCATCAAGGCCTAATGAGTCTAGCCATACTGGGACTGGTACGTTAGGCGTCAAATTAGCCATTCCAACTTGTTGTGGCGAATTTGGAGTTACCATTCTTCTGAATTATTATGTAGTTTTTCCAGAAGAGCGGCTGTTTTGGTGGTTTGGGCGTCAAATATGTTTGACTGCCTTTGTAGTTTTAGTAAAATTTCTTTAAGCTCTGAGGTGAGCTTTTGTTGTGTTACTAGAGATCTTTCGATCTCTTTTACTGTATTAACCAGGTATGTATATTGATTTTTAATATACTCTTGGTTTTCATAAATATTTCGTAACAAAATATTTTTTGCTACCATTTCTGAATGTACAGTCCTCCATAGGTCTGTACATATTTGATTAAATTCTCTAAGGCTTTCAGCCTGAGAAATTTGTAGATCAATTATCGTATTCAACTGAGCATTCTCAGTATGTAATTGATGATTAAACCTGCCATTTTCTTTTGGAAAATAGCATTTATGTTTAATTGCCTGAGAAGTAGATTGTACTTCCCAGTAATTTCTGGCTAATTTTAGAGATAGATAGTTTATATCCATCTCTTAATTTGTAATTAAGCCTTTCGGCTTTGGTGGATAAATTATTTTCATCCGAACTATGTAAAATACACAGTATAAAAGAGCAAGTAATCAGTTGTACAGATCTACTAGGTACTCATGTAGTCATGTATGGGACTTTGTTGTTCATGTATAAAACATAGTGCTCTAAAGAGTAAGAATACTTGTTAATTATAGATTCCTGACCATTCTTATGTCTTTGTTTTCCTCTAATATCAACTGCTTTATCCTTAGAAGAGATAAGTATATTAACATCATGCTATATGGTCGTTAGTAAGCCTGTTGTCCCTGGCGACTCTCTCGGTCTTCGGACATTGCTTACCAAGCCATTGGCCCTTTAGTTAATATCATTATCTATATCTAGGATGGCTTAGGCAGCCCCAGTATCTTTAGATTTGTGTAAAAAACAAGAACATAAGACAGCCTATCTGAGTTAACAAGCATAATACATCTGTTTAGAGTTATGCTTTATACCAACAAAGCCTTAATCCATACGTCTACATTTTCCCGTTCGATCAAATAAGAAACGTACCAAGCTTTGATACCAAAAAGAGAGGGGGGGTATTTTTATGCAAAAATACTTAAAAAGAAAGAGGTGCTAAGAGGTGCTAACTATATTATTAGCATAGAAAACTTACAGAGAGAAGGGTACACAAGAAACTCAGGCTTGCTAGCTGAAGGCGGGATGCCTTCTTACAATAAACTTATGCTCCTTATATAGACAGAGCATAACTTAGCCTAGAAGAAAGGCATCAATAAGTGATGCCAACTTACCTCTTCAGAAAGGAGGGGTTACAGACAGGGGGCATCTTGCCCTTTCATAAAAGCTAAGGACACACAGACAGGAGGCATCTTGCCTCTTTGCAAAAGCTAAAGACAGACTATTATTAAAGATACTTTGTCCTTTTAGGACATTGATGAGGACTCTTAAGGATAGAGTCTGACCCTTCACGTGATCTGGGGACCACCTCAATCATCTTGAATGGCTTCAAGGATGTAGTCATCAGCATCATCCATAGGTTGATCCTGACGTCCGTAATCTTTGCATTCTTTAACTAATGCTTCCTCATTTTTTACACGCTTAAGGTGTTCATGTTGTCCCGGGTGAGAGATAAAATGAGATGAAAAAGGGACGAAGGTTACTTCGTTCTCATCATCTACATATATTTTAAGCGCCTTCTCTTCAGCTAAGAGAAAGGATGGATATAAGATCCGGCTTTCTTTCGTCATGGTATAGTTGCGCCATAACAAAATTTGTTGTTCAAGAGGATGGTCTTGAACTTGTAACAGCTCCCTTGTGCAAGAAAATCTCCAGAAATCTGGCATATAGTTGAGTTGTCTTTTAATAAGTACTTGATGTTTGGCATCACTGGGATAACCCAGATACCAAGGTGGACAAGAACTGATATTGAGATCCAGATATCCCTGGAACCCATGATGCTGGTATAGGTGCTGGATGCAATATTTGAGTCTCCATGGGAAAGAGACTAGCTTGTCAAGATGGAAAGCATGAACAACGAGCCGATCCATCAGGCCATATTGAAAAAGGTCTAATAGGGTGACCTTTATTCCCATAATAGTACAATCCTGCCATTCTGAAAGATCAATAGCAGCTTTGATAATCGTAAAGCCTTTGTCGCAGTAGCAATGAGGCTCTTCTGGATGTTTGGATTTCCGGAAAAGAGAAATCATTGTTGGGTGAAGGCCCGCCGGCCTAGTCACTTTGTTTGCAGCTATTTGTTGTAACAGGCTTACTACTGTTACAAAATGTTTGTGTTGTTTTTGTTTTACCAATTCGTATACCTGTTGCTGAGCTGGGTACAACTGCGGTGGTATTTTTGCTTGTGAGTTATTCCACTGTAACTCTTGCTCTTTATTCCATGTTGAGGATAGTAACTCAACTGTTTTTTCAAGTCCTTCTTTCTCAGCTTGGACTTCCATTACTCTGGTTTTTAACAGACTTAGTTCTTTTTCTAAGGCTGTTATCTTGAATTCTTTTGCTACATAAGCCTCCAGTGTCTGAGGCTCTAATTTGACTGGTGCTGTAGCTGGCGGCAATGTTTTCATATAGCGAAGGGCCTGGAGATGCCCTGCTAGTGTGTTCATAGCCGTAAGAAACCCCGAGCTATGATGATCTTTCCAGAGGAGATCCAGAATTGTCCTATCATGACCTGTAAGGGCCGTATAGTGTTTTGGAGTCCGGAATAAAAACATCGGAGTTTTCTCTGGCTCTTCCATCACAGTCTGAGCAAAAGAAATATCTTTTGTTACCATGGGTGTTGGGCTCTGGGCCACTTTCTTGGCCTTTTGGGCCTGTTTTGCGCTTTGGTTAGAAGAACTTGCCATTTCCTGCACAACAACTGTATATCAAGTTTTGATATTGAATAACCTTTAGGTTATTGTTTGATAGCCCTTAGGCTGGTAATGAAGTCCGCAGACTTATTCATTTGGCCTTTGTAAAAGGCGTGATAATATGTCAGATATGACATTATTTTTTCCTCTGATATGCTCAAAGGTAATTCTATATGCATTATTAATGCAGTGATCTGTAAACGAGAGCCATCTCTTTTGTGAGATTCGCTTCTCATTTTTTGTATGGAAGAATTTTACGATTGCTTCACAATCAGTTCTTACCAATATTTCCTTTTTATTTAGTAAAAAGAGTCGAAAAGCATCTAAGCCGTAACAAACAGCCAAGAGCTCTTGATCAATACTGCTTGTGACATTTTTCTCACGAAATTTGCCAGAAGCATATCTACATATGGTCTCTACTTCTGTAGAGTATTTATGGGGTTTTCGGAGGAGAATTGCTCCCCATCCATATTCACTCCCATCTGTTTGAACAATGAGATAATCACTGTCCAATGGTAATTTAAGCAAAGGTAGTGTTTCCACTAATTGCCTAATTTTGTCAATTTGTTTATAGTCTTCTGTGTTGAATTTCTTAACACCAGTAAGACTTAGTTTTGAGTAGAGTGGGCCACTCATTTTATGTAGATCTTTAAGAAAAGGTCTAGCATAATTAATTAATCCCAAGAACTGTTGAAGGCTCTTGGTATCTGTAACCTCAAGGGTTTTTATTTTAGAAGCAATATGGGGTTGGAGTTTTATTACTCCTTGTCCAATTTCTACTCCTAAATAATCAATATTTTTTCTATAAAATTGTGATTTTTGTCCAGAGACAATAATCCCATTAGTATAGAATTTTTGTAATACAAGCTTCAAATGACTTGTATGTTCCTTTTCTGTTTTACTATGTACCAGAATATCATCTATGTACACGCAAACAAATTCTTGGTAAGGTTTAAAAACCTCATCCATTTTTCTTTGGAATACTGCAGGTGCAGTTTTTAGTCCAAATGGCATGACAAGCCATTCGAAACTTCCTAATGGACAGGTAAATGCCGTCCATGGTATTGATTCTTCTGCCATACGGATTTGCCAAAAACCCGACTTGCAGTCAAATTTTGAGAAGAACATATCTCCTTGTATAGAGTTAATTAACTCTGTTTTATCTGGAATGTCATAACTATCGTCTTCAATATTATCATTTAGTCGTCGATAATCAATGACCATTCTTGTTTTGCCCCTAACTTGTTCACTGTGTTTGTTTACAATGAATGCGGGGGATCTGTGAGGAGAAACACTCCTTCTTATGACATTGAGATTTAATAATTCATCAATATGCATTTTAAATTCAGCAATGTTTTCATTTGTTGCTGTAATTTTCTTGTTTGTTATACGAAAACCAGGGTCTTTAATTTTCAAGGTACAAACAAGTTTATTCTTCTCCCAATGTTGTTGGGGATTTGAGCCAAAGATTTTATCTTTTTCAAGAAGCCGGATTAAGTCATCCACATCAGGATTTCCGGATTCAATTTTTTCTATGTGGCCATAATTGGAGTCGTCATGGTCATAGGAATGCCATTTATTCAATGGGTTTTTAAGGATCCTTATTGTGTCTGGATCATCATAGGTGATAAAGTCGTCAACCTCATCACCATCTGATAATACTCCGGCCTCAGGAAGAGGATGGGAGGTTGATCCCGTGTCACAGGATGACGGTGAAAAGGCGACGATGAGAGATAAGATGTGACGATGAAGAGACGATGATAATAATGGCGATAACGACAACGACAACAACAATGACACTAATGACATGAGAAGTAATACAACTAGAGTAGCTGCCCTGTTTCTTACCCTCTGTACATGTGAACCATCTTCACCAATTTTCTTTTGTTTGAGCCTCGCACTTTCTTGCTTTCCCACTTAATACTAGTAGCTTTATTGCAACCATTGTTTGAATCATTTCTTCTTTCTATTTAGCTGGTCCACCGATCTACTCTTCTGCGACCGTCGCTCTATATATGTACTGTCTGCATATAAAGTCAGCACACCGCCCTTCCTAAACCCAAACTCCTCCATGTGTGTTCATCTCTACTTCACTACTCTTCTTCTTTCTCAATAGCAAACTGTGCCATGGTCGACGTTGATCGCCACATGGCCGCGCTTACCCCCGCCCATGCCGCCGGCCTCCGCCGCCTCTCCGCCCGCGCCGCTGCCGCCGGGGCTCCCTCCTCCCCTTCCTTCTCCGTCTCCCACCGCGGCGGCCTCCTCTCCTTCCGCCCCCTCGCCGACTCCATCCTCGCCCGCCTCCGCGCCGCCTCCATCCCCATCCACCCGGGCCTCTCCGAATCCGAGCTCGCCCACCTCGAAGCCGACCTTGGCTTCTCCTTCCCCCCGGACATCCGCGCCCTGCTCGCCCACGGCCTCCCTTGCGCTCCCGGATTCCCAGATTGGCGCTTCACCGACGCTTCCCGCCGCCGCAGCCACCTCCTTCTCCGTGCCACCCTGGATCTCCCTCTTGCTGCCGCCTCCCTCCAGGTCGCTCGCGGCGCGCTCTGGCCCCGCTCCTGGGGCACCCGCCCGGCGAATCGCGATCGTGCCCTCCGCCTCGCCCGCGCCGCCGTACGCCGTGCGCCCATTCTCATCCCCGTCTTCGACCGATGCTACATTCCCTGCACCCCGTGTCTCGCCGGCAACCCCATCTTCTACGTCGACGAGCACAAGGTATTCTGCTGCGGCTTCGATCTCGCCGACTTCTTCGAGCGGGAGCCGGCCTTGGAAACCCCCACCCCTGCATCTCTCGATCCCCACCCGATCCGTTCCCGGAAGCCCCCGCTTCCGGCTACTCCTGCCAGACGGAGCCTGGACGCCGTAGCCGGCAAAATCCCTCGGTGGATCGAACTTTGGAGCGACGCAGCCTCCAATCGCCGCCGCCGGAACTCCTCCTCCTCCTCCTCCTCCGCCTCTTCCTCTTGCGGAATGGAGTCACCCGCGCATCCGGATCCGGAGCGGCTCGTGGAGATCCGATCGCCGCGCCGGCTGCCGAGCTGGGTCGACGGCTATTTGGACAGGGTCGGATCCATCCTCCGCTCAGCTGGGTGGGACGAATCGGACGTCGACGAGATCATGCGTGTCCCCGCTTCCGGAATGTTCGACGGCGAGGATGAGCCAGGATCTGCCGGGATCGACTCCGAGGCGGCACTAGACGCGCTGCTGGTGAAGGCGGACCACTGCTCCGACTCACTCCGGCGGGCCGGGTGGAGCTCTGACGAGATCACCGATGCGCTGGGACTCGACTTCCGGCAGCATCGACGGCGACGGACGAGCCCTCCGGTGAAGTTACCGCCTGAGATCTCCCTGCAGCTAGATAAGCTCGTGGAGGCGGTCACCCTATCCTAAATGGCGGTGTCAAGATCCAGATGCTGTTTTCAATTAACGTGCGTAGGTAACGGTTGTGTTCACGTATCATACGGGAAGCCGCACCAAAAACGACAAGGTGCGTATGTATAGTTTTAAAACAGAAATACATGCGGCTGCAGTAGTGCATCAGCAAGTTGCAACCTTTTAAATCGACTGACTATAATGCTTTCCATCAAATATTATGAAATTACATAAATGGCTAATTTCAGTACAAATCACCTCTTACTTATATTAATTAAGAGATTAATTTTGTTTGAATATATTTCCTACTTGTTTTGTCAGTAATCATTGATGAGAAAGGGATTGGTGGAGCTTCTTTGCACTGAACTACTTTTTAGAGCATCTCTTGTACTTTGTAAATTTTTACTACTATAAATTAGAACAAACATACAAGCCTTGCACTGTTGATTGGATTCATGTCATGTCAGGGAGATTAGTTCCACATAATTTTGCTGCATTTGCATGTTTTCTTTAATTTTACACCTTGTTTTTCTTTAATTAAATTTTGTCAAACTATTTCAAGTGATATATTCAATATTATTTTTTTTTGTTTTAAGAAACACTTTCTGTCGACACATGCAAAAAAGTGCTTTTGGTCGATGCTTAGAAAAGTATCACCAAATTGGTACGTCGCTGAACTTTTCTTCATGCTTGTACAGATATTGTAATATCTATTTATATTTATTTATTTGTGTTTTTGTTGTTCTAAATAAATAAATAAATAATAAAAATAATAAAAAGAATAACAAGAAAGAAGACATTGGAAAAAAAAAAAGATGGCTGGCACACGCGCGGGGGAATGCCGATGCGTGAGTGGAGGAGTGAATGTGAAAAGAAGAGCCACTCGCCGCTCCACGTGTGAATCCGTGCTTAATCTCTTGTTTCTTTCTTGATATATTTCTCGTGGCGACTGTGCACCTGAGAGAGAAAAAAAAAGATAGACAAGGAAAAGTAAAGCGAGGAGAGGAAGCGGCACGGCGTCCTCCTCGGACTGCTACAACGAGGATGGCAGCGGCCTTGTCGTCTCTTAAAAAGAAGCAATGAAAACAAGCTCAAGAAAGAAAGTGGAGAGAAGGCATCATTCCTTCATTGCCGCTGCTGGCACGTGCGACTTTCCACACCACATTTTCAAATTTTTGTCACTATAATCTTTTTGTTTTTGTTAAATTAAAACGCACGCACAGGCAAGCCATTTCGATTCTTTTGCCGCATCCAGCAGCTGCGGCCACTCGAATTTGAGGGAGGTGGTTCTGCGGTCTTAATATTATAAATATTTAAGATATTTATAATATTAAATAAAATTTAATACATCAAAATAAAATAGAAATACAATATAGTGTGGTTTACCGACTTCGATGCATGGAAGCACGTGGCACGAGCTGCCTGGTCAGTCGCGGCGACGCCTAGACTCTCGCTCACATGCATCGAGGATGGTCAGTTAATTATAAGTCAATTAGAGTTAGATTCTCATTTTTACTACACTTCCAAAATATTCTCGTGCATTTAGAAATCAATTATAAGTCAATTATAAGTCAATTTGAGAGAATCAATTATCCACATAGTGGACATACAATGTCCCTAGGTTGTTATTATTATCTCGTGCATTTAGAAATCGTGATACACGGTGGCGCATGTGATAATCACATAGAATATATGGTATACCATTTTATTGTGCGAGTAAAGTGACAACTCCAAGGTGTTAGGTCTTTAGGGCAGTAGTCCCTAGTTTATTTCAGTACGCTCATATGTATACGTATATACATATACAATATTATATTCTTGTAATTGCTATCCTTTAGCACTTGTTAGTTTGTATGTCATGCTCAGTCTCTAATTTACGATTCATTACAGTCATATGTATGTACATATACAATATTATATTCTTGTAATTGCTATCCTTAGCACTTGTTATTTTTATGTCATGCTCAGTCTCTAATTTACGATTCATTACAATCATAGTGATTCTTGATACATGTGGTTCTTCATGGTTCTATAAAGTTATTGGCATATACAAATTTGTTACGTTGTTAAATGCATATATCATTGATTTTAGGGTATATGTTTGTTATAAATAGTGACAAATCCCCCCCCCCCCCCCCCCCCCCCCCCCCCGCAAACAGGATAGGAAAAAGATAGACGGAGAAGATGAAAGAAAATTATCTTTTTTTTCTTCGTTTTTTCAATCCGTCTAAATAATTAGGCAGAAACACATCCTTCAACGATCTGCGCTTGACTCGCTTCACCCTGTTTCTCTCCCCTCCCACTCCTCCCTCCTCTCCGCCAACCTGCCTCACTTTCCCTCCTCTCCACCTGCATTTTCAGCAACCTCAACCTAGGTAGCTTGCGAACGCCGCTCTTGCCAACTCACCTCGGTGACCTCGCCAGCATCTGCGAGTTGGTGAGAGTTCACATACACCAACCTCATCTCAATCTCGTTTGGTCACATGATTTTTACATGACTCATATTTCAATCCTTAGTTTTTTCCTTTTCCACTTTTTTTTCTATCTCTAGTAAACAGGACCTAAGATCTCGCAATTGATGATTCTTCAACTCCCTTTCCCCCTCCTAGTGACGGGCAACTCCCCGACTAAAAATATATAGGACTAAAATTAATTATAAGTAGTTTTAGAAATTTTTAATTTTTATAATTTTTTTAAATATAAATGACTATAAAGTTGTTGATTTTCTAGGAAGTGTAGTGCCCCACTTACAAGGCAAGAAAGTAAACCCACATCCCATCTCCCTTTCAGCTCCAAATCACAGGAACCAATTCGCCAATCCGAATGAGATAATTGATAACGCACAGCCACTTTTGATGCTGCATTAATTGTAAGGAATGATGTGGGCTCCTCATGTCTAGGGGCACCCTTCGCCTCCCCAATGCAACCAACAAACTCCTTTCTAAGGACAGAGACTGAACACAACCAATTAGTCCCAAGCCATGCTGGGGGAGCTTTCAGTTGCCATCAGCTGTGCTAGTGTGTGGTGCCAATGCAGCTTCATTGATTGCAGAGCTGAGTGGTTTATCCTCAAGCCATCACATTAATTTAGTCCACTTGGCAAATAGTTGCCCTGCATGCAGCTTGTCTGCAAATAGTGAATCATCAGCCTGGTCAGCAGGAATCTGAATATTTGTTCTGTCCTTGTTCTTGATTTCATGACTTTGTTCCCTGGCTCCGGCGTTTGAGGCGACATGCTGGGGTTGATCACAAGTTCAAATCTAACCTGTTTGCTTTGATGGGATGCAGCATTGTAAAGGCTCATTCTTTGGACCAGATCAGTGTTCGGTGTTCAGTGTTCATGGTTGAGAACAGAAGAGGCTCATTCTTTGCTAGTTTGACTAGTAAAGAAAGGCCAGCTTGATTACTAAGAAAGAAATCTTGATTGTGATATCCATTAAATAATTGATTTATTTATGTATTTTCATCAATTTGCTCTACTCGACAGCGAAAAGTGTGCACCACGAGAAGTTTTATTATGAACTTGAGAGATTATATGTACATGATGAAATTCCATATCATCTTGAAAATATACTTGACTAAAATGTTCAGCAAAGCTTTCGAGAGCCCTACACCACATGACATGTCGCCTTGGGCATTTAAGTGCTTTTGAGAAGATGTTGAGAACATCTAGTTCTGAGTGCACCTCCTACATCTTAAATGAGAAACAATGTCACTGACTTGCAGTAATCACTTCCTGTTCTATTGCTAGAGACTCTTGCTAATCAACGTCCCAACAAACCTGTTTCTCACCTTGTTTCTATCTCTAATTCTAATAAAGTGATTGTGGCATTTGCAAGGTCTCACTCCATGGACACTTCGAATCTCCAAGGGTCAGATGACCCAGCATTAGGGTGGTGATTACCTGTGCAAATTATAGCAACACAATGTTTTCCAGATATCTGTGTGCTCTTGTTCAAACAATATCTAAGTCGCACCTCTGCAAATTATAGAAATTCTACTCTCAAAAACACAAGCAGATAACAAATTAACAAATAGTTTACGAGAGAACTTTATTAACCATGCGGAGAATGATAAAGAAGGCAACTACATAAAATTGAAAATGGCATTAAACAATAAAAGCTTCAATCATACAACCATACGAGCGGGTGAATAATAACTGACCCGGGTATGTAACGTGCCCTTAAAATGGAGCAACATGGTACTACTGCCATTTGAAGATTATAAAAGCTTTCACTAAGCCTCAAAAGGAGAATGAACAATCCCTAATCACAGCACTATACTGTTAACACATACAACACAATGCTTATTAATCGGCCTTAACTAATATAATGAGAAGTCATTACAAGACATCCCTTCTTTACATAGACAGATATTCCAGTCTGACGTCAATGAAGCTACAAATCTAAGAAGTCGAAGGTCTTCTTTCAGCAGCTCCTGAAGCCACCATAGGAACCAGGCAAGTTGCCTCACAAGATATCTTGAAAAATTGTAGATAGGACAAGTTCTTGCATGAACTTTGTCCTCCGAGCTCTCTCTATATCTTCGCACGATGAAGATGGCTCAATGCTGGTAGAAAGGTTTGCAATTGTTAAAAAAATATATCACAAAGAAACTGAAATAATGACTCTTAGAATACAACTTGTTGAAAATTCCAAACAGATAAAATTAACACTACCCAACCATCAAAATGACAGAGGTACCAGTCGATTTAATATTTGAGGGTTTTTATGTGAAGTTCCTTCAGTGGCCTCTTCTGGATAAGAGGCTATACTCCATCTAAGTGTTATGCCTAGAAGGAACAAAGCATTTAATGGATGTTCTGAAACATGAGCTCATTTAATAGAACGTGTGGGTGGCTGAAATATGAAATAAATACAACAAACTAAATTCCATTTCTTTCATTTTCAAATGGTCCCTGATTAGTTGAACCAACCGACTGACCCAGTGTTGCATCTCACCGCACATGCACGGTTGCACACAATTAACTATGTTTGGTACTGTGATGCTGCGCTGCTAGCCATCTACTGTTAGCCTGTGACGCAAGTAACACTTCGAACACAAGTTTCATGTGGATCAGATATTCTTGCATCACATTTAATTTTGCCGGCTAGGGAAGAATCATGGCAAATCATTGCTCTAAAAAATTAACTGCCACAAGCTGTAGCTAACGGTTGTTCAGACTTCAGACTATAACGATACACTCACAAAGCAGTGGCAGATTCAATTGCAGAACTAGTGGCTTTCATTGGTTAGATTGTGGAACACCGGGGCCAAAAGGATCACTGGTAAGTCCCCCCTCCCTCCCCTTCTTCCTGGTACACTTGCCAATTGATAATTGGAGTGGCCTTGGTGGAGCTAGCCTCAGATACCCCATTCGGCTAATGAAACTATTTGGGTTTAGATGTCGACACCTTGCAGGACTTGTAGGAGATGCGCCTTAGGTGCCAACATTTTGTCCTGCTAGGACTTCATGCCACGCAGTACAGATCGTCCTTAATCTTTTCCTGTTGCATCAACTATACCCAAATCTAATCAGACAAGAAGTGCAATTATCTAGTAGATCCACTAGCAAAATTTGACAGTAGTTTGACAAATAGCTGAGCACAAACAATGCGAGGACTAGTAGCAATCTATCAAATCCAGATTAATATTTTCCTCTACCAATGTGCACCTTTACTACTCATTACTCCATTAGTAAGTCTAGCTGCCTACTTAGAAGGCACGGCAATTTCTGGAAGTCTTACTACCCAAGTCATTGAAAGCCAAATGTGTCAAGAAGTTGCAGTCTGCAAAGCATTATTATTAACAATACTTTAACGCCCTTAAGTATCCATCTAAAGAACTTAAAAGTGGCAGTTAATTTCCACCATAGAATCAGTGAGCAAAGACAAAGGAAGCGAGCCTGTGTCAGAAAATTCGTTGCTACTTCGACATGTTGAGTGACAAAGATTTGAGACACAACACAAATAGCCTTGCAGGAGGAAAGACTACACGTTGCTCCTCACCATTGTATATAGGCTGGAACCTCGTGCCCAGACCATCAAATATCAGAGAAATGTTTAAGCACTATTTTCTCTTATCATGATATATCTGCTATAATCACCTTCAAAATTCAAATGCAAGAACAATAACATTCAAATAAGCTTATTTACTTGGATTTACTTGTATCCATCCCTCCAACTACCTACCTACTTGTTCCTTTACAAGCCATGGAACCTAAACAAAGAACGCATACTCAGTTTTGTCAATCTGCCATTTATAATCCAATCGATGTCCCTTCAAAAATTCCCTACTTTATACTGTGTTTGCAAATCTATTTTCATCATACTCGAATAATGGTTCTAATGGTACTTCCTACTAAACTCTAGCTTCTGGAAGAATCGTCACATTGCTATCCTAAAACCATTTGACCGAAGCTAGTACCAGAACGAACTACTTATGAAGATGGACATTCCCAAATTCAACAGATTCAACTATTGCACTCAGCTCTTTAGATCAGCGACGGAGACATAATAGGAAAGAGGAGGCCACCAACCCCAATGAATTATGAATCAACTTTTATATGGTAGGTATGTTTAATAAGCATGGGCAATGAAATTTCAATTAACTTTGAATGTATGATACACAGTTTCCGGTACACTACCCACTCTTGTATCTATCTCAAGAAGGAAAGCTTACATTATAAAAACTATTAATTAAAAGTTCATTCACAAAGAGAACTGCCCCCTCTTGTGTGCGTTATGATCCTAACAATACAGAAGCAACTAAATGTCAAGTTCTCATCGTTCACAATGCCACCGCTACTTGGAAATTTTTTTACTAAAAATAATTTAAAGACAACTATTATTTTCATTTATTTGTTTTATTTATTTATTATGAAATAAACATAGAATTATATTTTGTTATTTAATGATTTTTGGAGGAAGCAATCACAATAAAGGTGATGATTGAGAGCACCCATTGTCAATTGATTTACTGGTGCTGACAACAACCATAAAAGATAATTTTTGATGTTTGATACTATTATTATATTTGATAGTGATGCTGATCAAATTACAATTCTTTCAATTTCAGTTTTTTAGACAATATTACCTCATGACCATAGCAAAGCACTTGATATTAATTAAATAATACCATACATTTTCAAGAATAATTTTATAATTTTATCAATATGCACGTTTTATCAATCAAAGGAAAGAAAGTACAGGAAGAACCAACACTTGGTTAACAATTACAAGATTTCTCAAAACAAAAGCATTAACTTAGATTACCTCTATCCTAGTTCAAGAAAAAGTTTTCAAGTTTTTCATCCTGATGAACAAGAGCTAGTTGCTCTGAAATATAAATGCATAAATTGGACCATTTTTGACAGCTTAGGCTTTTATGAAAAGTGGTAACTCAATTGATTATTGAAACCAAAGATTAAAAGATCAAATCTTGCTCACTCTCTATCTATTAACTATTCTGTCTAGTTTGCTAAATATAGTGTTCACAACTCAGAGATAGTAGCGTGATCTTGAGGGAGAGGGGAGTCTTAAACTATAAATTTTATAAACACATATTAGAGTTTTCCATGCAGCATATGCTTTTAGACAATTGAAAACTCAATTGACCTGAATACTCACCAAAGAGACCTTGCCAACTTTATAATCATAATTTTCCATAAAAAAGAATTGACAAAGCACTTCAACGATTTGTCTCCAACCAGGTTGAAAGAATATAACATTTTTTTTGTTGCAATTGTAAAGGATGAAACAATTGATTCATGTTGTTATCATTATAAAATATATATACCAGATAGTGATCTTTGTAGCAGAAGGTTAGCAAATTGGAAGAAAATAGACATTTGACATTCGTTGGAGACCCAAATATTGTTCACAATCAAGTTTAGAGAAAATGTAAGGATTTGATGAATAAAAAAATATATCAAAATTGCTTTAGCTACAAAATCGGATCAAGCACAAAAAATACAGGTTTCATTTAATCACATCATTAGTTGGTATACAATTTCTTTTAAGTCAAAGTTTGGCACTTCATGGTAATAATGAAGGTGAAGAATCAAAATATAAAGAAAATTTTGTTAAGCTCTCGTAGTCCATAATGATAAAATTAAATATAGCCACGTATGTAGTAAATAATAATTACTATTGTTGTATTCAAGACCTCTCTATATATATATATATGTCACATCTACTGTATAATTTGATAGAATTTATTCACAATATAATATCATTATAATTCTCCTCTATTTTCTTATATTTTCTTCATACATGGTATAGAGTAAGGGTTTTTTTCAACCCTTAGCCACATATTTTTTCAATATGCTAGGGCCTTCTCTAACCCCTAGTGGTTACTGTTCATAATAGCTGATTGTTCACAGGTATTCTTGTAGGTATTCTTTTAAAATCTTAAAGTCTTTCAAATTGAATAGCTCTTTTTCTATCTAAAGTGAGAAGTAGGGTAATGTGATATCTAATTCCAGATTGCTACTACTCATTATCAAGATTGGTGCACAACTTATATCGTACAATGTTCATAAAGAAAAAAAAAAAAAGCGAGTCTTTTACACCACTATCTCTCTCTAGTGTACTCTCAACTAATGTTATCTTTGTTGCAGCTCTCTGCAGCCTCTCTACTTATTTCATTGTCTTCGCTGCTACTTTTTTTTACCGTTATTCTTGACCTATGTTACCACTACTTCTACAACCTAATCTTTATGTTAAGCATGACATAATTATCATATATGCTCGAGCTTCAGAGGGAATATTAGAAATAGTCATATTAAGTCAAATTAGATATAGTCATAAATAATAATTACTACTTTCATATTCAAGACCTCTCTATATACAGAGATTACATGTATTATGTAATTTAATAAAATCTATTCACAATGTAACCATTATGATTTTTATCAATATTTATCCTCTCTTCACTTCTAACACTTATCGTGATATAGATTCTTGCAAGCATAGAGATTTTCTTTAAGAAAAACAATTCCATAAAGTGATTAAAGCACTTGAAGCTAGAGAGATCGCAATGAGCAAATGTTTAAATCAAGACAAAAGTCTACAAAGGGAAGGTGATAAGCATAGGATTCTCATTCCACATCATTGATCAATTTTGATATTTTATTCTGTTTTTTATCAAAGGGATTAAGCTTCTTTGTTACCTACAATACATTCTTCTGAGCTTACCTTTACAATTTACTCTACAACAATGTATTTTGCAAAAGGGAAATTGAAATGAAAGAATGAAAAGTATAGTTTCCTTCATTTCCAGGACAATTAGATGGGAAAAAAATGAGGGATTTCTCCTCAATTTAAGTTTCATCCAATTTGGACGGAAACCAAGAAGCTCAAGCTAGTTCTGTCCTCCACTCACTGTTGCTCGTGGTTGTGGTTGCTTCCTCTTGCCACGTGCTAACCTCCTATCATGTATGTGCCCACTTCCACTCGTGCTTGCCTCCCCTCATACTCACCTCCTTCCACTTTTCTCTCTCAAGGGAAATATAGCTAAAAAAATTTTATTGTTTTTCTATACTCTTATTTTCTTACAGTTTTGTTCTGTAGTTATGTTCCTCCTTTTACTTTCTTTAACTTTGAGAATGCACAATGTAAGGAAAGATCGAGGTGCTATAAAAGCTACGACTTTGGTCAAAATGTTTAAGCAATGACAACAGGAATGAGGATGATGGATGTGAAGCTTTAATTGGTGATATTTCTTTGTTTGATGATAAAAATGATATTGATATAGTGAACATGGATGGCACAGAAGTGAAATAGTTAACAACTTGAATATTATAAAAATCGTTTGTTCAATAATGTCATTGATTGGAAATTTCAAAAACTTGACAATCGGTTCAATGAATTGACTACATAATCGATACTTTGTATAGCTTGTTTAAATCTAGATGATTCATTCATAGCTTTTGAATACGCTTGATAATAAACACTAGAAAATTTATTATCGACATGAGATTAAGTGATGACTTTAAAACATTAAACATTATAGGTGAACCTTCCAATTTTGGTTGAGAAAAAATGTTGGGTATCCATTAGTAATATTTACTTACCTGGTTGACTTTAATATTACCAATTGCTATTAAATAAGTTGAAAGGGTAGTTTTAGTCGTGAAATTTGTTAAGTATTATTTGCTTAATAACAAGATTGTTAGGATCAAGATCCTAACCTAGAAATAGTAAAAGTTCTGGATTGGAATGTAGGATCGATTTAATTGTGTGATCTTACCGAAAGGCTAAAACTATATTTGTTAAAAAAAATGTATTCATATATTAAGAGTAATGTATATATTTAAACAAGTAATAAGTAAAAGAAAATAATAAATTCTATCATGCGTCAACTACTACTTAGACATTATTTTGTAACCAACTAAATTATGTATTTTTGTAATGAAGATGAGTTCAAAAAGATGGAAACAATGCGTAAGGAGCATACTATAATGAACTCAATGAAATTAAGACAAATATGTCAATTACATATTAAAGCTATCATATGAAAACACAAAAGGAAGATGACTAACAAAAGCAACAGGGATAATGACAAAAATGATAAAGATGAGAACAAGAATAATGAAATAAGGAAACATGCAAATTACATAGCTATTCATTGATGCATTTGTCAAAGCATTTATCAAAAACAAGATTCGAAGAAACAGTCCGGACCGGCGTGCTGAACCACACTCAGACCGGTACATACCAGTTCGTATGGTGGAACCGAGCGAAGCAACAGAAGAAGAAGAGAAAGAAAAAGAGGAGGAGGAAGAAGAGGAAGAGAAAGAAGAGGAAAAAGAAGAAGAAGAAAAAAAAAGAAATAAGGGGAAGAAAAGACAGTCTATTGCCGCCTCCGCCATGGCAACGATCTTCCTTTCCTTCTTCTCTTTCTTTTTCTCCTTCTTCCTCTCCTTCCTCTCCTCTTCTCCTTCTCCTTCCTCTTCCTCTTCCTCTTCATCTCATCAGCTCCACTACTTGATCTGTTCTAGACCACCGCCAGACCAGTTCCTTGAACCTTGGTCAAAAGTATTTAACATAACCATTTTCCTAAGATGGATATCGATGGTGAATCAAAAAAAGAATCTACTGGAAGATAAGTTGTCAATAAAGGCAATGAATAGGACAAATAAATGAAACAATTATATGTTATTATAATACATGTTTAAATAACTTATAAGCTCAGGTTCACATTTAGTAAGAGGTAAGTGAATATGACACTTAATCACCTATGCTGTAAAATGAAGTAAATCGTAGGTTTTCCATTAAGATTCTATCCATATTCTAGATCATTTAGTCTAACTTGGGTTGTAGGATCATAAGATCCTAAGCTCCAATATGAGTCCTTGACAACTTTGCATAATAAGATGAGAGATCCTTGGATGAGTGATTGTTTAGTTACATAAATTGGGTGAGAGATACTTTGTATTTATGATGATAAAAATCTCACAATATTTCCATAATATGAAAGCTCATTTTGGACTATTGTTAACAAAATAAATAAAATATTATATTTTGATCATAATGTTTTTCAAAAGTAGATTTTCAATGATTAGGCTGTTTTGCCTATGATGTGTCTTTTATAATAAGATGTTTGTTATGTATTCGCCTGCCACCACTAGTCAAATTTTATGGCTTTTACACAACTTCAAATCATGAATCACTTTTGTTATCTACTTTATTTTCCACCTCTCTTTTCATATTAATTCATAATGACAACTACCTGTTATGATAATGAATCACCTTTGTTATCTATTTTATTTTCCACCTCTCTTTTCATATTAATTCATAATGACAACTACCTGCTATGATAAGCTTGGACAAGCAAGTGAATACAGAATAGTGAGCAGTAAATTTATCTCAATACTCATATTCAAGTAAATAATTAAACTGGCATGTTGGAAACAAGAGGACATATCTTTGGAATATCAAAGCATGAAGTTGAAATAAGGCAGAACTTTTGCACCTTTCCACCATCCTCTCATCCGATACATTGTCGACCATACTTATTTTGTCCGAGGATTCTATCCTGTCATCCAATGGATCAGCCACGGGAAAATTAATAATGAATGATGACCACAATGGATCAGGCGCAGCATTGGAGGGAGCATTTATGCATGAGGAATCCTCTACAAATGATTGCAAACTGTCATCAGATAGGTCTTTTCTCAGCATGGAAAACATGAACTGATAATCTGAAGAACCTCTGTGGAGCTTACTCCTTTGTGGCACGTGAGTTATCATTAAGGAATTCAATCATGTTACACAGCAGAAAGCACAATATTGTCATACAGCAGTATAGCACTAATTGATAAAAGAATTTGCATGTAAGTTAAAATTTTAATGATAAATAATTCATGAACAGAAAATGAGAAACATCAATGTGCAAAACACTTTGTAGAATTTCTTTTCAAGAGAATTAAGGATATCTTGAAGTAACTTCCATGTTGTAATGCTATGTGGTCAACCATGTCCATTCCAACCCTAGATGCACAAATAGGACATACCTGAAAAAAGTCAACCAATTTTAATACAACCATTATTATTTGGCAAATACCTAGAAAACTAATCAAAAATACTAGTGATATTACAGTTTGCCTCAATAATAGATATTAAAGGAAAATTAATGGATTTAACAGGCTAAAAACAATTTCAATCACATGAAAACAAATATTGTCTTAATAAAGACAAAAAGGTAATTTTTAGGTAAGTTGGAGGGCCCCACCATGCCATCGACTAAATGATGCAGAAGTCAGAAGAATGGTATTATGAGAGGGGAATCAAAATGGGCCAGTAGGAAAATCGATATGGAGGATATTTTCTTTGTATTTTGTAATAATAAAGCAAACATGGAACTCACAAAAACGCATGGAAAGACTAATTAAAAAAATCATAAATTTCATTGCAAATGCATAAGTTTTTATGCAAAAATATGATGATTTACATTTTACTATCTTTTTTATGACAATATCATTATCAAATCTTGCCTTACAGATTACAATATGACCATTATTTAATCATTCTAAAATAAGTCAGAATTAAAAAAAATATATATCCTGCTTCAAACTCAATGGAACAACTCCGCTGATAGAAAAGCTTATCTTGAACTAGAAAACATCAATATAAAATATCAATGCGCAAATCTGAATGATGGAGGTATTGTTGGCGAGGCAACTCAAGTCACCCATACGAATTAGCATAAACATATCACAACAGGCTCCAAATGGCCTTGAATATGAATTGCCATGGATTTTTTGTTTCTGTTCTGGGGTAAAGAAGATGAATTTGAACATGTAATGCTCTAAAAAAGGGAAAGCATATGCAGAACACAATGTAGAGAAGCTAATCACTAAGACCATTCCAACAGGAAGGTCATATGAACTGTTAATTTTCTTAGTAAGTAAGATGAAGAATATTCACATTAAAAATGAGTCTTGCCTATTAAAAGGACCAATGAGCGTTAAAATTGTTCGCAAAATAGGAAAGTGCAAAAGCATTTCCATGAGCTGTGTTCAGACTAGAAAAAAAACTTCCATGGTTCTGGATAAATCCTTTTATTATAGATATATCTAAGTGAAGGCACATAACCAAAATAAAAAAGCCTGTCCATGGTCTATCAATAAAAGTGGCTTTATTCACTTGGCTGTTTTCCATCTAATTTTCGTTATGAAGAAGAGAAATGCTACAACTTTAATTGTGGGAAAATAAGAACCACAATAACGAAGATCAGAAGAGAGGGTCAGCAGTTATTCTATTCCTACAACGACCAACATCATATGAACAACAGGCTTTCAAGACATTTATGTCAGTACCACAAACATTGAGAACAATTATTTTACTCTCAAGCACATTAACGACTTTGATTTATAGACTGGATATCCAAAAATTCTTGCGCCGGAAAGTATAAGTATCACTAATTACTCCAAATTCTAACTTTTCTCAATAGAAGCGCATCAAAATCCATTTTCTACTTGAGAATTGATAAAAGGACAAGTAACCGAAACATTATTACAACTAACAAGAAGTAGCAGCCAGAAACTACACCCCATTTTTGGACTCGCCCTGATGCTCGTCGTCTATGTGGCAGCACAATCCAACGATATCGAACTCCTCAGAACAAAAAGGGCAAAGGAATTCCTGTCGGCAGTCGTCAACGTCCATCACTGCTCCATCAATCTCCTCGGGACCAAGGCAAGCATCTAACAAACCCAATATAAAACAGAAAAATGAACAGAAGAATCCAATCAAGATCCAAAAAGCCCCCCCAACAAACACCTAATAATGGAAGGAGAGACAGGCAACGGCAAGGCCCTCACCGAACAGGGACTGAAGGGTAGAGTGGTGGCGGTTGGAGGCGGCGAGCGAGCTTCTCCAGCGATTGTCCTCCATGGCGAACTTGACCAATAGGGGGGATGGAGTAGTAGAAGTACAAGTGGAAGAGAGAGGAAATAAGTGGAGCAGCAACGAAAGAGCAGGGCAGATGCGATTGCTTCGCTAGCAAGGAGATGAGGAAAGAACCGAGTGGAAGTCCAAGGAAAGGCGACGGGGATTAATTAATATGTTATGACCGCGGCGCGAGTGGGTACATCTTGTGGTAGGTTTTCTCCAGTGCGCGTATCGGGTCACGTCAATCGTGTCTGACGTGGCATCCACATAAAATTTTCAGTTTAGATTAAAAAAAATAAATTGAGTATCATTGTTTAAATATAAGAATATGCCTGTCGGTTTGGATAGGTGATTGTCGTGTCTACGGTGTACCCCTAACTTGATTAGGGCAACCTCGACTCCTCGACTCCTATATTAAAATAATAGGATTGGCTAGCAGTGAGTAGGAGTAGCAGGACGAAACTAAGGTTGCAAACAGGAGTTTGGTAGCTAACAAATGTTTGATGACTAGTTGAAGCTAGAAGCGAAAAGCAATAACTAAAAGCTAATTCACAAGATATAAATAAATGTGTTGGGTAAACAAAAATTCCATAAAAATTAAATTTATTAAATTTACAGTAAATAAAATATTAATAAACAATTTTGATATTTTTTGTTTATTTAAATTTTAATTATCTATTCAATAAATTACTAATTTACTAATATATATAGTCTACAAACCACTAGGTAGGCTCAAGGGCCAACTCACTCGCCACCAGTCTAATGATTCCAACCCGTCGACGCCGTCCCAATCAATAAAATATATAAATTTATATGTGCAATTAATTATATATATAATATTATATTAGTTTAAAGAATAAAAATAATATTATAATAAATATATTCAATAATTTTCTTATTAACATCGGCAATAAAAAAATTAAGTTCAATAAATTTCATAAATCAATGATTTAATAATTATGAAATGGTTACCCCTAATATTGACAAACCATTATTCTTTTGTTCTTTTGAATAGGTAGACAAATGATAGTACGTACGAACATCAATTTCAACCATCTCGATTGTAAACAAAAAAAAGAACGAACGAACGAACCATCGGTTTTAGATTATAACGCATCTAATGTAAACAACTCAAGTTGTGGCATTGGCAAAGCATGCGTCGTTAACTACAGTTTAATAGAACCACTAAATCTCTAAAGATGCAACCAGACTGCGTGAACTAGTTGACAACCAATGTTATCAAACATATGGATAGCTGTTTAAAAGAATTGTCTGAAATAGCAACGAAAGAGAAATAAGATGAACTCTCTAGGGTGTATTGCTATGACAAAATACCATATAGATAAGCGGGGAAGATAGTCTAAAGAACCACACGGGCGGGAAAAGAAGGTGACACTACTTCGACTTCAAATAGTCAAACAATGACTACATATTTATACTGAAAGCGCAAGACGGATCCAACGAAGGGAACCAAAATGAGCCATCGACTAGGCATCTTCGCATAACCCTTATGGGATTGGAACCACCTCACCTCGACCAACAACTGAGACTGGACCGACTGGAACCAGAACAATGACTCGATTTTAACTCGCTGACCATTAACCAAAACCCATCCCTCCTGGGCTTTTTGAAAATTCACTCCATCCATCAAGCAAAGTTAAATCCACCAGATGGAACTTGAATTTGGTTTCCATACTGGAATGCAGTTTGTGCAGCATCACCCGACGCCATGACATCCTCTTCTTCCTCCAACCAATATGTTTCAAGAATCTTCACTGCTTTTTCGTATATCTCAGTATTGTCATGGCTCTGGAGACTCTCAATCTTATCCAAGCCCTCAGCCTCGTCAATCATCTGTGCAAAAAGATTCACACCCCCGTTGGCGCCCATGTTCTTATCCACTTCGCCAACCTTCAAGATGTTCTCGAGACCTTCTAAACAAACTATAACAATTCTCGGGTCAGGGCAAACGAGGAGATCGCACAAAGGTTTGATGCAGCCCTGGCTCACTAAAAACCTGACATCAGAAAACAAAAAATCAGTAATATAAGGAAAAAAAACAAGTGAATGGTGCAGAAGCCAAAAAAACCTTGACATACTTTATTTGATCATGAGTACCACCAGAAGTAGCATTGGAGATGGCCCATGCGGCCTCTTTTTTAATATCAAATTCTGCGGTTTGTAGCAAATGCACCAAGGGAGCAATAATACCAGCAGCTATCACAGACTGAAAATAAATTAAAAATTACTAGCAATTAGGCACAAGGGCCATAATACAAGATCAAAAAAGAAGCTTCATTTGATAAACTCTCCTCCACATTTCACTAAAACTTTTCAACCATCTTGTACAGGGCAGAGAATATAATCAATTATGCAAGTATTAGTTCTTCTATTACTTGGTACGCAGAAGGGAAGTAATAAATTGTCTATAATCATTGACAATACCTGGATCTGATCTTTGTTTCCAGCTGTAATGTTTGATATAGTCCAGCAAGCTTCCTTTTTAATGCTTTTCTTGTGATTGTTGGCCAGAAGACTCAGAAGACAAGGAAGAGCTTGGTGATTGATGACGTACTTCAGTAGGAAGAACAAATTTGAATATTAGTTTATACCAAGTAAATATGCTAAATAGAATTTTTTTTTTCGTATTTGAAACATCAGATTAATAGCAAGAATTGCAAAATCCCTACATAGGTCACAATGAAGACCAATATGAATTGGGTCGGATCAGTTAGATAATTTGAATCAATGAATGATGAGCAGAATATTTTATTTGTTAAATTTGTGCTATCATTAATTAGACCATTATTTACTTGTAACACAAGTTCTTCTTAGAGCCAAAAAAGTTGTTTATGAAATTGATTTGGATTTTGAATGTAAATTGTGCAAGCTTCCATGTAAGTATCTTATGCACCAAGTCCTCTTTGTGTACACAAACTTTTGAGTTGCACCTCCTTAAATGTAATCCATAACGATTATTGCCCTGTTCTATTGTGTGAGAATGCAGATGCGTTAATTATGTGATGAATGGCGGTATTACCTATGACTAAACACATCTATTGATTTCGTGATATATGCTTGTGTAACTAACATATGACTAGCTCTAACATGCTTGTATGTAGCACACAGGGATTGTAAAGTATCAATCAAGATAGTTAAGTAGCCTCAAAAGAATTGTAATTGTAGTTGCAGCCAACTCTTGAGATAATCAGATGTTGTGCATCTGCGTCCCCATATATGACATGTGATGTTCTATACATTTGGTGTGTTTTATATATACTTTATTTGACTGTGAATTTATGTTGTTATATAGGAATCAATTTTTATTTCCTCTATTTTATCAGCCATCATATAATACATATTATTAGGTCTTATACACAGATGTCACGATTCACATATAATTAATTTACTTTAAATCTACATTTTTTTTTGTTGGGTGTTTGTGCTCAACCCTCTTTTCAGGGTAAAAATGGAAATTTGAGTTTGATATCTATATGTGACGGACATTATAAGATGAGTGATAAAACTATCTGAATTTCATAATGAATAATGGGTATTTTGTGGATAGCATTACATAAAGAGTTTACAATATCTTTTTATCAATTTCTAAAATATATTAATATTATGGATAGCGACACTATCAATTGTTCAATAGTGCACTCATACACTATGTATTTCTATAAACTTTTAACTAACCCATGAAGTACCAACAGGATGCATTGCTTTTATATTCGCTTCAATATTGCTGGCTTCTCCAACTGTTGCAAGCAAACAGAATTTTCCTTGTGACAATCTTATCATAGAGTTTACATTCTTCCGTTTTCAGTTTTGCGACAGCACCAACACTCACCTATCCTCTAGCAAATTGTCCCCCATTTCCAGAGAGAAATTATTGGTTATGTACGCATATGCCAATGGGCATGCAAGTTATACAATAGATTCTTCTTTATATGAAACAGTGTTATGAAAAAGCGGCTATGGCGGCACCATAGGGTATTGCGAAAGATACTGTCGCAGCTTTCGCAATTCCCGAATGGCGGACGTGATGAGCGGGTGTGGTTGACGAAGCGGAAATGGCGAAAAAGAGGCTGCGAGCGTAGAAGAAGCCGAAGAAGAAAGCAAATGAAGGATGCTGCGGCAATGAAGCAAGCATTAATGGAGGAGAAGCGGAAGCAGAATGCGGGGAGAAGGAAGGACGCTGCAGCGAGCAATAATGGAGGAGGGAGGAGAAGCGGAAGAAGAAGGCGTGAGCAGAGATGGAAGCCGTCGGCAGAGGCAGAAGCCATCGCAGACTTGACGGAAGGCGTCGGCGACAGCAAAGGCGAAAGGCGGAAGGCGGAAGGCTCAGAAGGCGTTGCAGAGAGCGGTGTGAAATTTTTTCGCTAAATCACGCGATGGATGAGTCAGCGAAGCAAGCAAACGCGTGGAGTCAAATAAGAGGGGAGATGAAGCGTCGTGTGTCTTGAAGAGGTAAAAAAGAAAAAATAAATAGTGACACCTTCCGAAAAAGGTGCACTGTTTATTTTCTTCCGCCGCGCCTATGCCTCTGCCTGTGTTTATTTTTCTTCCGCTGCGCCCGATTTCTTCGACTTCGCCAACCGCCGAATACCTTCGACCTAGCCAAATGCGGCATGAGACATTAAATTTTTTCGATTTCCTTCAATTTCACTGTGCCGCGCCAGCCTTCGACGCCTAGTTGCTTCAGCCTTCAATGTCGCCCGCACCACATTGCTTCAGCTTTGACTTCGACGTTGCCACTCTCCAAACGCGACAACTTTATTGTCCTCTAAGGTAATAATTTCAATCTTCTTGTAGAAATTTTTATATTCCATATTTTTAACGCATACTCTAATTTTTTTTTCAAATAATTTTTTTTTCTTAGCATACTATAGCATGCAAAGAATCTTTAAATCATTCAAAAGTTTGTAATAGATCTGATCCTGGTTGGAAATATTGTAAACCAGCACAAGGAAATGATACAAATATATGTATTTGTAATTTTTGTGGGAAAATTACAAATGGTGGAATTACTAGAGCCAAAAAACACTTGATGGAAAAAAGGGAAATGTTGCAGCTTGTATTCAATGCCCAAAAGAGGTAAGAGAAGAATTATGGAGATATTTAAAGGATAAGAAAAAACAAGATAGTGAAGCATTTCAAAAGGAAAGGATACACAATGATCTTGATGAATTTGGTTACAGTAATGAAGAAGAAGAATATGTGCGTAATGAAGGGTTTAGAGAAATAGAGGTTGATAATGCAAATAAAAAGAAGGGTGCTTCTAAGGTCCCATTTCTCTTTATTTTGGCAAACCTGAAACTGCAATTGAGAAAAAGAAAAAAGAAAAATTAAGGTAAGCAAATATTAGGGAGTCATGTGACAAGGAGGCTACTGCAATAGTTCATCAATATATAGCTTGATTTTGGTATCAAGCTGGTTTATCCTTCAACATGATTAAATTGCAAAGCTTTCATGACATGCTCACAGCTATTGGAAGCTTTGGACTAAATTTGAAGCCTCCATCTTATCATGATATAAGAGTTCCACTTTTCAACAAAGAGTTAGTGTACACTAAAGATTTGTTAAAGGGCCAGAAGGAGGATTGGACTAGATTTGGATGTTCTATTATGTCTAGATTTGGATGTTCTATTATGTCTAGATTTGTTATATGCATGTATTGGGAGGTTGATTCCTACTTCAGAAATGAAACAAAAAATTCTTGAGGAGCTGCCTATTTATAAAACAGCTGGTGGTATGTTTGGAAACAAATTTGCAGTTCCACAGAGGAACACAATTGCACCAGGTGAGAAAGTTTATGAATTTTTTTAAATTCTAAATTTTAAATTTTATTACATACATTATTGAATAATAAAAATTTTTTGGCCTTTTAGCTCAATGGTAGCGAATGTATAGATTGTCAACTCCAAATTTACAACTCGCCATAAGGATCTTGAGCTTGACATGTAGTGCCTCAGGATGTGAACGCAACTGGAGTGTGTTTGAGCAAGTAATTTATCAAATTAATAATTTATTAGTAATTAAGAATTTATCATTTATAGAATTTTGTTAATTATTTATTTAACTTGTTGCAAATTCATTCCAAGAAAAGGAATAGACTTGAGCATAAAAGGCTACACAATTTAGTATATGTTAAATATAATCAAGCCTTGCACAGAAAATACAATTATAGAGATGAAATTGACCCAATCTCACTCAATGATATTGACGAGTGCAATGAGTGGTTACTTGGGAAGATGGATGGTGATGAAGATGATGCTGGTAATGAAAGGGTATTTGAGGATGAAAATGATAATGCCCTTAATTAGGATGATGTTTAGAGGACTTTAGGAGTTAGAGAGCCTAGAACATCTAGGCAAACATTTTAAAAAAAGAAAGGAACCTCCTAGTGTTGTTAGTGCAACATCAAAGAAAAATAAAGGTGTGATAAGTGTAACTTCTTTAACAAGAGATTGTGGTTGAGGGAGAAGATGATACAATTTTTGAAGAAACAGAAAAAGAATTAGAAGACATTGATTATGGGGATTCAGAAGAAAAAGTTGAAGAATATGTCTCGCTATCTGAACATGAGAATAATGATTATGTTGGAAAAGAGACAAATGACGATGAATAAATTTTTGGCTTTGTTTTATGTTTTACTATTTTCAATATTTTGTATTGAACATTATCTTGATTTAGTGTTTCTATTACTATGTTTTGAAGTTTAAAAATTTATATCAATGACTTTGTTGAATGTTGTGTTAGTAACATGTTACCTTTCCTTATTCAACTTGTTTTAAATTTTATACAGCTTGTTTTAATTATTATACAACTTGTTTTAATTGTTACGTAGCTTGTTTTAATTGTTATAAAACATATTTTAATTTTTATACAGTTTGTATTATATGTATACAATATATATTTTGACCGCTATATGATTTCCGCTATTTGCCCGCGACGCTATCCACTATATTACATAGCGGATTTTTGGGTTTCCGCTATTTTCCGCGATCCGCTATTAATAACACTGATATGTAATTAGAAACTCAAAGCATGTTACCTTGTAGAGATTATATGATCATACTTAAATATACTTTTCTTTTATATATTGTATGACAAAATACAAAATGAGTGAATACATAGGAATTTAAATGTTAAAATTCACTTATCCTTTTCATAAGAATCAAGCTCCACCCAACAAAATTTGACTTCTCAAATAAATTGAATCAACACTGTAGTTCAGCCCAAAAAGGTGGGATAGCTCAGGATATTGAAAAAATTAATTTAGATTAACAACTCACTAGAATCAACCAATTTTATGCAAATTTTGCTGGAAAAGGTTGATCTGATAGATTCATGCCATCATTGCAAAGAAAAGAAGGTTGGTTTATATACTTGGGAAGCCTGAAATGAAGACTCAAGCAAAGTGGAGAGAATTAAGTGTGCATCAAGAACCATTATTAGAAGACACTCGATTCTGTGGTAAAGTCTTTGAACATCATAATCAGAAGATAAATATGTTTGTAGTATATCTATGATATGTCATTGCAATTCTTAATCAAGTACTGGCATGCTTGCAAGCAAAATTTTCAGATATTTGATTACATTAAAAAATTAAAATTAATGCTTAATTACAATAGTACCAGACCCAAAATAGTATGCAACTAAATGCAGAGTTACACTAGTATTTTAATTATATGACAATATAATTACTTAAAATGAATAGCGATAAGTTAACTTTCTAGCTACCATGTAAATGATTCTAAGTATCAATAGATCTAGATTATTCTTACATCAACAATAGTTTACTTTGTAAATATTTACTCTTACATCAACAATAGATACTTTTTCAAATATTTACAAAGTAAACTATAATTGATAAATATTATATCTTTTATCTTAATTTTTTAAAATTGCTTTCATATTTTCACATTGAATTTTTAAAATTATATGTAAATAACTGAATAATTGTTTCATGGTTGAAACCACGTATTTAATGGTCAATCACATTATCTATTCATCAAGCTAATGACCAAATCACTCCAGCTATGATATTTAACATCATAATTACGTTTCAACTACTGATCCGAACCAATTTATTAGTCGATTATCATACTGGTACATTCTGATCAATACCAATTGGTATAACCCACGAGTATTAGTCCAATGGTACAAACTGATTGTATCATTTGGTACAAACTGATCATAGTCATACCATGCTGATGTTCTAAATATATGTTGGATATGATGCTTATAAGATTCTTCACACATTGGCCCGAGACTTCCTCAAGGTATTTAGTATCAATTACTATAATTTTCTTTGTAGCCTATAGATTGATAACTAATCAATAGAATGTTGCATAGTTTTAGTATCTAACAGAACTGGCCAATGAGAATATCAAAACAAACAAACTTAATTTCTGCTAGAAGCCTCGAACACTGTTTTCCACATGAAATGAAGAGCTGTGCTATATATTAGCATTTACACCACAATATGCATTTTAACATATAGGTCTGCTCAAAACATGACATCCACGATGATTCAAAGATAACACCATTTGCTAAATTTAGTTAAAGGAAAAAGATGCAGCTAAAATATATATTTTTCATAGTGTTGTATGATAATAATCAAGAAAGAAAGCAAACATGGAAAAAATAGCAAGGTTTCAAAAAGATCCGTGTAACAAGAGCATCACCAATACCAACATGAAGTATGAAAGTTAACATGTGCATGATAATATCCTAACTAATTATGTTTGAAGATTCTATATGTTCCATAGTTAAAAGCACACAATCACATATCTAAATCACAAAAGATCAAGACACAGATCTCTATCAACCCAAGTAATTCATAAATAAAATAGAAATCAACCCAGGAGAGCCGATAAAATCAAGCATGGGGAAACAATCAAAATATTCATCATCATACCTGTGTTTGCACGTCATCCCCGGTAACAATGTTGCCAACCGTACGAAGCGCTGGAATAAGGACAGAAGGTGACGGATGCCTGCAAACATTAGATATATAACTTAAGAGCCGGGATAAACCAGATGCCCTAAAATAACTGCCAGATACATACAGAAGAAGTTCCACTAGTCGTGGGCAAACACCAGCTTCAATTACAGCTTGAATTTTGTCATTAGTACCGTCTGACAAATAGGAGAGTGCCCAACATGCATCAGTGAGGACTTCTTCATCGTTCACATGAATAAGTCGCTCAAGTGCTGGGAGAGCTGGCTTCACCTGATCAGAAAACAACAAAATATTAAACATGAACATGAAGTGTATTAGTAAACAATCAACGACTTTCACTAACTATGATCACACCTGCTCAAAGACCGGCTGGGGTTTCCCTCTACAGAAGTTTGATAAAGTCCAAGTAGCATTTCTCAACATTGAGAGCTTTGCATGCTCAGTCAATTGTCGAAGCAAGGGAACAAGTGCTCCACTAGCAAGAACAAGATCCCGGCAATTTGGGGAATCACCAGCCACATTGCCCAATGCCCATACTGCCTACAAATACAGTATGGTTAGATAAGCAAGAAGAAGAACTATAGATTGTAATACATTATGTTTATCATAATACATATAAATTGAATAACTGCATACCTGTTCACGAACATCATCACTGGCAGAATTAAGAAGCTTAACAAAAATAGGAACAGCCCCATGATCAATCACAACTTTGGTGTTTTCTGAGGTCCCTGAAGCAATGTTGGTGAGTGCCCAGGCAGCTTCAAACTGCAAATTTCCCAGACAAAGGTACAAAAGCATCAGATCAAACTATTAAAGAAAACTAGAAGAGAAACTTCACTATGGGAGCTAAATTACTCACCTGAAGTTGGGGATAATCCTCCCTTGAGAGGAACTCTACAAATCGGGGGACAACCCCTGCTTGTATGACCTCCTCAATGGGAGGACTTCTTTCTATAGAACCAAAATAAGACTTACAGTTAGCAATATTTTTAATTGATCATGTTAATAAAAACGACCCACTAACCTCAAAGCAAAAAAAAGTAAGAGAAATCCAATTACCTATTGAAAGCAATTTTCGGAACTGCGTGGTTGCATCTAGTTGTTGATTGCTATCGTCCGAATAGACGCCTTGAACCATCAACGGCAAGCTCTCTAACTGTAAAATAAGCAACAATATACAAAAGCGATAAAATATATATAATCATGAAAAGAACTTCACCTTAAAGAATCATGACTAGCCAAACCAAGCTGAGACATCGGAGGTACTAGAATAGCTCACCTTCTTATCGAGGACGGACGGGAGCGACTGGGGGAGCGGCGCAGCCGCCAGCATGCCCTCCCGCCGCTTCTTGAGGAGGCTCTCCTCCCTCCGATTCTTCCGGATCTCGACCATGTTGTCCTCCCTCCGCCGCCGGCCTTCCTCGGCGTCGACGGCGACCTTGTACTTGTTCCGGCGGACTTCCGCCCTCTCACTGGGCCTCAGCGACATGCTTGATCTGCCTCTGGTAACAAAGACCGGAGAAGAGAAGCGAGGGCCAAATCACAAACCCTAGGAACTCGCGGCGGAGAAATGGGAAAGGCGTGGAGCTGACGAGCTTTTTGAAGGCGTCGGATGTGGAGACGCGATCGATGGAGACGATGAAACCCTAATATTCCATTTTGAATGCCAAAATTTGAAATCCATCACCGATATTTTATTTCGTTCGGCCACGTAAATCTATCACACTCGTGCACTCCACAATCTCTACCCAACCAAAAGCACCTGTCATTCTATTGGCGGAAGTGACTTTTAGGTCCACTTGGCCACTATCCTGGAGAACTGAGAAGAGCGTCAAGCTTGCGGGTGGAGCTGTGGAGGTGCTGGGTGCAAAAGATTAGCAATAAAGTAAGCACGTAGTACAACGCGACCACCTAAGTAGGGTTCCACCGATTGCTAGTTGTCATGGCACACGGGTTGAGTTCTGCGTGGAAGTAGAGTCGGTGCAAGAAATTTTTGTGTTGGATGTTCTAAAAGTGAATTTTAATTAAACATCTCCAGCAGTAACAAAAAAAATGTGCATACAATTTTAATTTCATAAATAATTTTTATTTATTTATTTAAAAAAAAAAGCCAAAACATATAGCTTTGACCTCCAACACTATCCTTTATTACTCAAATAAATTACTTTAGGATCTTGATTTAGTTGTTATTGAGTCCTATCACCTTATAAAGGAGTCTTCTATCCTAGGTGTCACGCTTCGATAAAATCAGCCCTAAATTGATGCTTATCTGTTGTCTTAGGGTTGTCCAGCAGAACACCAGAGCGTGAACTCCCTAGGGTTTCCGGGTAAAATCCTTTCCCAAATCAGAAACCCTAACTCCCCGAATAATATTTATCCTCAAATTACAGTTCGCTCAGAAAACCCTAACCCTAACTTGGAAAACCGAATCGAAACCCTAACTCCCTAGGGCAGGGTGAGGACTCGCACCTCGTCCTCGGCCTTCGAGCGTCGTCCGGCAAAATCGCAACGCTGCCGAACACAAAGAACAGGGAAGAAGGGGATTTCGAGAAGAAAGCTAATATTACCCTTTAAAAGCTACAAAACTCCTCTGGTTTTCGTCGCCGACGGCCCGCTTCCCCTCCCTCGCCGGTCGTCCCCCTGGACGCCGATTACAAGCTCTGCAATCGTCACCCCCTGGCGACTGAAACCCCTCACAAAGTCCTCTCAACAACACTCGTCGATACTGAGATTATGGAATCGCCGGTGCTCCTCTGTTTCCAATTGCCAGTGGAAGTCGATCGCTTCTTTCTCCTCCCCCTCCGCTCTATTCTTTGGACAATCTTATAGAGTGGAGGTGTCGTTCGCTTCCGCTACCAGCGCCGAGCTCGGTCTCCTCTTGCCGAGTGGCTCGCGTCGTCTGCTGGAGCCGAAGAAGTCGCTGCACCGCGCCGCTCATGATCCGCGTTCGAGTCTCCCAGAGACGACGACGAAGTTGTCTCTCCTTGCGAACGAGCTCCGCTGCCCTCGCATTTAGATTTAGGGTCAACTGCATAGGTTGACCGTGAGAGGTGGGCTGTGTTTGGGCTTGGGCCGGACCGGGGCCTGACAATTCTCCCCCGCCCAATTTGGACATCTTCCTCGATGTCCGTGACGGGCGGATCTTGTGCAACCATTGCTCCAATCCTCAAAGCCCCGATCCTCACCTCTGCGGGGATCTCCTCAGCCTCCACGGCTGGTTCCTGTGCCACGATGGTCATAAGCTTATATCAGGAAGGACAGTCCTTCACCTAGTGAGGACCGCCACACATGAAGCAACCCCTGTGGTTTTTGCTCTCGTCGTCCCGGTGAACCCCTGTTCTGCCGGTGAAAGGGCCTACCCCTCTCTAGAACCCTAGCTCCCGGCGGTGTCCGTGGGGAGCCGCGCTTCGGTGGTGTCATGGACTTCTTTGGTGGTGCTAGTCAAAACTTCTGATTATCCACCAAGGATTTGGCCACCGCCGCAACCGCCCTCCAATCTGGTGGTGAGTGTTGTCGGACCTCCGCCTCTGCCCATGGCTGAAGGTTCCAGAGGAAGAGATACCTCCTATCATCCTCCTCTATGCGTGGAATCTCCAACATCAACGAGGAGAATGCCTTGACGTACTCCTAGATCGACCCAGTGTGCCGCAGCCGATCCAGCTTTCCACGCGCTTGGTCCACCGAGTTCCTGGGAAGAAACTGCCGCCGTAGTTCCTCACAGAAAGTCTCCCAAGGCAAGCTAGTAGCCCCCGATATAGAGCTAACTTTGGTCCGCCACCAAAGTTTTGCGTCGCCGGTGAGGTATGCGATGCACACCCACACCCGATCTTCTTCTGGAACATAGTTAGCATAAAACAGTTGTTCCATATCCCAAATAAAGTTTTCTACCTCTCCGGAAGATCGAGCCCCCCCGAACATCGCTGGCTTAGGGATGCGCACCCTCGGCTTGGGAGCCTCCTGCTCTGTCGTCGCGGCAATTCGGGATACTTGCATTAGAGCCAAATGCAGTACCCCGATCTCAGCTTGCATCTCCTCACGCATCCGTGCCATCCCTGCATATTGTTCCTCACGCATCCTGACCATCTGCTCTGGCAGGTCGAGCAGACTCTCCATGGTTTGTTGTAAATTCTCAATTTGCAACATCTGTTGCTCCACTATCCTCTGAAGTCTCTCCAACACCGTTGTGTCCCTATCACCCGTCATATCGAGCATTTGCTAGATTTCCGCTATGCGATCACCTTGGTTCACCATTTTCTCAGGTTTAGCCATCTCCTTGGCTTTACCTTTGGGCCAGATCCTTGGTTGTGTGGGTGATCTTTTAAAACTTCAAGCCCTTCTTCACCTTCGCGGGTGAAGGTGTCGTGTTCGCCGTAATACGTTAGCCTCGCTCTGATACCAGTTGTCACGTCCCGGTCGGATCAGCCCTAAATCAATGCTTATCTGTTGTCTTAGGGTTGTCCGACGGAACACCAGAGCGTGAACTACCTAGGGTTTCCGGGTAAAATCCTTCCCCAAATCAGAAACGCTAACTCCCCGAATAATATTTATCCCCAAATTACAGTTTGCTCAGAAAACCCTAACCCTGACTTGGAAAGCCAAAATGCCTTGCTGACGTCGTTGCCCACGTCAGCCGCCTCTGATTTGAATTCGCGAAACACTGTTTTGTGTTTCCTCGGTTCCGATTTTGACCCAGTCAAAATCGAAACTTGCCTTGAAACGAACGCTCATGCGTTCGTCTTCTCCTCGACGCCGCCTGTGTCGTCCCGTCTGCGCGTGCTCGTTTGTTCACCGGAGAGGGAAGGAGCCGACAGGGTGAGGACTCGCACCTCGTCCTCGGCCTTCGAGCGTCGTCCGACAGAATCGCAACACTACCGAACACAAAGAACAGGGAAGAAGGGGATTTCAAGAAGAAAGCTTATATTACCCGTTAAAAGCTACAAAACTCCTCTGGTTTTCGTCGCCGACCCCCGTTACCGACAGCCCGCTTCCCCTCCCTCGCCGGTCGTCCCCCTGGACGTCGGTTACAAGCTCTGTAATCGTCGCCCCCTGGCGACTGAAACCCCTCACAAAGTCCTCTCAACAACACTCGCCGATACTGAGATTATGGAATCGCCGGTGCTCCTCTATTTCCAATTGCCGGTGGAAGTCGATCGCTTCTTTCTCCTCCCCCTCCGCTCTGTTCTTCGGACGATCTTATAGAGTGGCGACGTCGCTCACTTCCGCTACCAGTGCCGAGCTCGGTCTCCTCTTGCCGAGTCGCTCGCGTCGTCTGCTGGAGCCAAAGAAGTCGCTGCACCACATCGCTCATGATCCGTGTCCGAGTCTCCCGGAGACGACGACTAAGTCGTCTCTCCTTGTGGACGACCTTGAAGACGAGCTCCGCTGCCCTCGCGTTTAGATTTAGGGTCAACTACATAGGTTGACCGTGAGAGGTGGGCTGTGTTTGGGCTTGGGCCGGACCGGGGCCTGACACTAGGTGTCACACCCTGGCCTAAACCCTAACTTGGAAACCCTAATTCCCCGTCCAAAATTTCTCCTTAAGTCAGAAAACGATCGGAAAACCCGAATTCTAAAAACCGGAACCCTAAATCAAATTTATCTCTGGTCAACTGGTCAACGTCCCAATCCACCGCTTGAAAATCCCTTGCTGACGTCACTCTAATGTCAGCCCTTCAAAATTTGAATTCGCCGCTGCGATTTGGTTTCGCTGATGTCGTGCTGACGTCAGCTACCCAAATCGATTTCGTGCCCGCCGAATTCAATGTTGACCAGCTGAGTTCCTCGAATCGAACGCTGGAACGTGTTCGCTGTCTCCATCGTGTACGCGGCGGCTTACGAACGCCGCCTGTGTTCGTTTGCCGGATGTACCACCATCACCGGAGCCGATGGGCGGGCCGGCAGGGTGGAGAACCCTCTCCGCCCTCAACCTCTCTTCCCGCCTACCGACAGTCATCGGATCTCGCCGAGGATGGTGGGAAACCTGGAACCTGATTCTCGCCGGAACTCCACAAAACAAGGGAAAATACCAAAGAAGAAGCTTTATTATTCAAGCTACAGGCCCTTCGACCAGCGACCTCCGTCGCACACCCCTCTCCCACAAGAACCTCCCACCGCTGGTTACAAGCGCTCAATGCTCGCTCCCGCTCTCATGCTCGTCGACGCCCCTTTTCACCGGAATCTTTGCCCCCTGGCAACATCTGAGCCCCGCTCAGGAAGGGGTGACGGCGCCCTCGCCGTCGCCGGTGGAGCCGCTCCCCGACGCTCCCTCCTCCCATGTCATTCCCCAACACCGAGCTTTATAGCTGCTCTACATCCGAAGCTTGCGATGCTCGCGTCCACGCCTCCGTAGGAACCTCGTCCATGCCCGAAGACGCTGCACACCGACTTCGTGTCCGATTCTTCCGTCAACTGATTCCAAGGATAGCATGAAGACACCGTCTGTTGCAGCCGTCCGCTTCTTCCACGCCATCGTCCACGTTCGACGAAATCAAAAATCGCCGCCTGCGATTTCCGTCCGAAGCTTGTGCCAATGACGCCGCTGAAGACACCGAGCCGCGGTCAACATTGAAAGCTTCGTTCGGTTCCTCTGCCGAAGATCTCGCCGTGACCGTGTGCCCGTTGACGAAGACGAGGACGTCGCGCGTCCTCAATCAAAATCGGGAGGCGTCCCGATTTTGACCCCGAAATTCGGCTCCGCCTGGGTTTTGCAACGTGGGTTTGGGCTGCGGCCCAGTCCAACTCCTCATGGGCTGAACCGGAAATTTCGGACCTAACAATTCTCCCTTGCCTAATTTGGACGTCGTCCTCGACGTCATCCTCGACGTCGTCGAATGCCCTCCTAATGCTATCATCGGAGCTCGTTGCTCCGGGAAGAGGTCCTGCATACCTCTCTTCGTCACCCTCCTGGTAACGACATCAAAGCCTCCTGCTCTGGAAAGGGCCTCGCAAACCCCTCTTCGTCACCCTCCTGGTGACGGCATTGGAGCCTCCGGCTCCGGGAAGTGATCTTGTCATTGTCCATCTCTCATGGACTCGGCACTCTGCTTGGCTTAGAACAACAAGGCTCACGTCATAACGTGCCGATCTCTACACTTCGCCCAGCTCATCTCATATTCTGCCCCATGTCATAACGTGTCATAGTGCTCCGCCCAACTCAGTGCTATCAGGGTCACGTCCGTAACGCATCATCCACACAGATGCTTCGCTCAACCTGTAATAGCTGAGTTCACGTACTAGCGCACCAAATCTTCAGCACTCCACCTGACTTGGCACGACTGGGTTCACATTATAACGTGTCAGACTCGACACTCTGCCCAACCCCTCGTGCCTCAGCCTACGTCATAGCGCGCTGGAATTCCTCTGTTGAGCACATGTGTCTGCTCCATCTCCGGTCACCCTCTCATCAGCAATTTGGCTGGATCTTTGCCTCTGATACCAATTGTCACGCCTCGGCATAAAGGTACTCCGACAGACCTTCAGACCGGTGTGAAATCCCTAGGGTTTCCGGGTGCAAAATCACCCCTAACTTGGAAACCCTAATTCCCCGTCCAAAATTTCTCCCCAAGTCGGAAAACGATTGAAAAACCCTAATTCTGAAAACCGGAACCCTAAATCAAATTTACCTCTGGTCAACCGGTTAACGTCCCAATCCGCCGCTTGAAAATCCCTTGTTGATGTCACGCTGACGTCAGCCCTTCAAAATCTGAATTCACCTCTACGATTTGGTTTCGCTGATGTGACGACAGCTGCCCAAATCGATTCCGCGCCCGCCGAATTCAGCGTTGACCACCTGACTTCCTCGAATTGAATGCTGGAACGCATTCGTTGTCTCCATCGTGCGCGCGGCGACTTACGAACGCTGCCTGCGTTCGTTCGCCGGATGTACCACTATCACCGAAGCCGATGGGCGGGCCAACAGGGTGGAGAACCCTCTCCGCCCTCAGCCTCTCTTGTCGTCGACCAGCAGTCGCCGGATCTCACCGGGAATGGTGGGAAACCTGGAATCCGATTCCCGCCGGAACTCCACAAAATAGGGGAAAATACCAAAGAAAAAGCTTTATTATTCAAGCTACAGGCCCTTCGGTCGACGACCTCCATCGCCCACCCCTCTCCCACAAGAACCTCCCGCCAACGGCACACCCGCCGCCGGTTACAAGCGCTCAACGCTCGCTCCCGCTCTCATGCTCGTCGACGCCCCTTTTCGCATAAATCTTCGCCCCCTGGCGAAATCCGAGCCCCGCTCTGGAAGGGGCGACGGTGGAGCCGCTCCCCGACGCTCCCTGCTCCCATGTCGTTCCCCAACACCGAGCTTTATAGCTACTATGCATCCGAAGCTTGCGATGCTCGTGTCCACGCCCCTCCTCCGTCGCCCACCCCTCTCCCATAGGAACCTCCCGCCGCTGGTTACAAGCGCTCAATGCTCGCTCACACTCTCACACTCGTCAACGCCCCTTTTCACCGGAATCTTTGGCCCCTGGCGACATCCGAGCCCCGCTCAGGAAGGGGTGACGGCGCCCTCGCCGTCGCCGGTGGAGCCACTCCCATTCCCCAACGCCGAGCTTTATAGCTGCTCTGCATCTGAAGCTTGCGATGCTCGCGTCCACGCCTCCGTAGGAACCTCGTCCATGCCCGAGGACGCCGCACGCCAACCTCGTGTCCGATTCTTCCATCAACTGCTTTCAAGGATAGCATGAAGACACCGTCTGTTGCAGCCGTCCGCTTCTTCCGCGCCACCGTCCGCGTCCGACGAAATCGGAAATCGCCGCCTGCAATTTCCGTCCGAAGCTCGTGCCGAAGACGCCGCTGAAGACACCGAGCTGCGGTCAACATTGAAAGCTTCGTTCGGTTCCTCCATAGCCTTCGAACCGAGGACGCCGCCTCTGCCGAAGATCTCGCCGTGACCGTGTGCCCACTGACAAAGACGAGGACGTCGCGCGTCCTCAGTCAAAATCGGGAGGCGTCCCAATTTTGACCCGGAAATTTGGCTCCACCTAGGTCTTGCAATGTGGGTTTGGGCTGCGGCCCAGTCCAACTCCTCATGAGCCGAACTGAAAATTTCGGGCCTAACACTAGGGTACCCCTAAAAAGTTGTCCATAGTGGATAGATATTCAAGGTCTTTTCATGATCGACCTCTTAGTGATCCAAACATCAATGAACAATTATGTAAACTAGGTGAACAAATTATATTCAATGAGGAATTCTATGCTAAACCTTTGTCACTTCACTTATTTATTCCACTCATAACTTCTTCAATCATTGGGGTTTCATCACTAAGAAACTATAGGCAATTCTATTATTGTGATTCATGCTTATATTCTATCTAAATATATACTTAGAGATGTTGTTGTCTCTACTCAATTATGTTTAGCATTATAATCTTAGAAAAGTGCCACAATGTCTATGATCAATCATGCATTAGATGAAAACTTCCCAAGGCTAAGTTTGTTGGCTCCTTCCAATTGGTTAGCTTCCCATCATATGTTGTTATTATATATTCATTACATCTTTGCTCAACCACATGATCGTGTTTTTTGAGTTTGTTGTGTTTATATCATCTAGTTTTTACCTATAGCTATCTAGTAATTATATCTTTTGTTGTTATTGAAACTCCTCTAGGTCTCTAAGCACCTATGTATCATCGTTATATATAGTTATGACCATTTGAAAAGGTGACAATAGCCCCACATTGGGAATAGTTAAAAGCATATAAGGGTTTAAATGCTTTGTTGCTCTTAGTAAAGCAAAAAGTATTTGGACATTCCATGGACAAAGTAAATGGATCTCCTATACCCTAACTTGAAAGTTCAACTTCAAAAGGAGACTTTCAAATTGAATTGTTTTGACAGAATAAACTACTTGTGATGGCAAGCTCATATTGAATCTCTACTATCTATTCGATTTGAATATATATCTCTACTATCTATTCGATTTGAATATATCACCAATTGTGATGGCAAGCTCATATTGAATCTCTACTATCTATTCCATTTGAATATATCACCAATCAAAAAGCATCTAGAGGGATGAGATGATATGTACATGTTACATAGATCCTAGTTTTCCAATCCAAGTTGGACCAGATGAATTGATTTTGGGTTCAAGAATGAACCAAGTTTCTATTACCCACTTAGTTTTCCAATCCAAGGTTGGACCATGGATGAATTGATTTTGGGTTAGTCCATATTTATAACAGAAAACCCTAGACTCTCACATCAAAGAATTTGGGTTCAAAATGCAAACTCCATTAAGGATTCCTTTCAAATCTAGGGTGCAAAATTCAAATCCATTAAGTATTTCTCTCAAACCCATAGGCTACACAAGTCATCCATCATATCCAGTAAGGGCTTACTAATTGATTAATATATGCTCTCTCAAATCAATTAATGTTAGCCCAAAATTTCTGATAAGGAAAAATAATTTACTATAACTTATACATTTTGACATATGTAAATTAAATAGACAATTAACTAAAAGTAGAAAAGATATTTTATTACATGTATAGATGATCATTCAAGGTTTACATATGTGTATTTTACTAAAACTAAGGATGAAGCTATTGATAAATTTAAATAATGTAAATCTATGGTAGAAAATCAAAAGAAAACAAAGAACAAAATAATGAACATATAAAGGTGAGAATATTTTTCATAAATATTTAACTCTTTTTTGTGGAAATAGTAGAATAATTCATTAATGTATTGTCCCTTTATACACCGCAACAAAATGGGGATGATTAAGAGAAAAGATAGATCATTAGTTAAAATGATTAATGCAATATTATTGGATGCTAAGTTACCTTCTTCCCTATGAGTGAAGCTTTATTGATAACATGTCATATTTATAATAGAATTTTATTTAAGAAATTTAGTGCTTCTCTACATGAGTTATGAAATGATGGTAGAAAACTAAACTTAAATTACTTTTAAGTGTGGGGTGTTGCTTTTTTAAGAGACCCCAAATCTACATAAATCAAAATTATGACTAGGAGGGATAAGGAGTATTTTTTGTAGGCTATGCTTAAAACTCTAAAGCTTATTGGCTATTCGACCTAGAACCAAATACAATAGTTGAATCCATAAATGTTAATTTTTTTTAAGATAAATTTGTTAATGATACAGAAGAGGCTCAACCAAATGTAACATCAAATTCTTATGATGTGGAGCCTGAAAAACAAAGAAAAGAAATTTGTGAGTGAACCAAGAAAAAAAATTAAAGAATTAGAATTAGAAAAATATTTAGATCCATATTTTATGTCATCTAATCATATTGTCTTCCTGGTTGAAGGAGATAGAACCAAAGTATTAAATAAGACATCCATTATGTTTTATATGGAAAGTGAACCCAGATCATATAATAAAGTTATGCCTTCAAGATATACAACATTCGGAAAAAAAAAAACTATAAATGAGGAAATGGACTCTATAATGTCCCATGGTACTTGGGTCTTGGTATATTTACCACCTCATTTAAAAGCAATTGGGTGTAAATTAAGTGTTTAAAAGGCGACATAATGCTATTGGTCTTATACAAACTTATAAAGCAAGATTGGTAGCTAAGAAGTTTATACAAAATGAAGGCATATATTACTTTTGTTACACCCCTAGAAATAATATTTATTATCTTTTCTGTTTAACACTAAATTCCAAAGATCCAAAATCAAATTGAACAAAATTTGAGAACAACTTTGTTAACATAAGAAATCACTTATTCAAATTCCCAATTAAGTGATCAATATGCATCCTAAATGATTGAATTTACACCTGATTCATCAATGATTGAGTTAATATGGGTATTTATTTATAATTACTTAATACTCTTCATAATGATATTAGAAGATAAATCATGGATATCACAACTTTGACACATGCACTAATGGCTAGAATAACATCTATTATATTGTTATTTGAATTAGCTTCGATTCGTAAATTATTTGTGCATTAAATGGTTATTAGAACAATATTCTTGAATGATGATTTAACTAAAGAAGTGTACATGGAACAATGGAAAGCTTTGTGCTTATAGGAAATGTGCATAAAGTTTGTAAGTTAGTTAAGTCACTATATAATTTAAAACAAGCTCCCAAAGAATTAAATTTTGATACTATAATCCTCTCATATGGGTATAGGCATAATAATGCTGATAAGTGTATATATTATAAATCAACAAATGAATATAGTATGATTTTGTGCCTATATATTAATGATATGTTAATTTTTATATAAATGAGAAAGGAATAAAAGAAACCAAAATGTATCTAAGCTCAATATTCTAAATGAATGATCTAGATGAGATAGATATAATTTTGGAAATTAAAATAAAGAAACATAAAAGGGCATTCCTTATCTTAGATACTAATGCTAACAGTTGCAAAAAGTAAATGATAAGTATTGGCTCTTAATAGAGTTTATAAACAATTGTGTCTTTAGCCATTAGGATAAAAGCAGAAACTCCACTTATATGAACATCGAAGTGGTGTCACTTCAATAAGAAAATTATGATTCTTTTATAAATGTTCATTATATTGGATTAACATATAGTCATATATAATAGTGCTAAGTTTATTGAAAAGAAGTCTTTCATAACAACATGACAAGTCTCACACGCGAGATATTTTCAATGCTAATACAAAGAGTTGAGGTACAATTTATAAAATCTATAACGTTTTAAGGACTTTAAGTATTTACATGTGGGCCCAAACAAAAGATACTCACTAGCAGAAAATGATGGTTCACAAATAGTAGGGAATTGTTATATAGTTGTGGAGGCGTGATAATAGTTGTGCTGGGAATGGTTAAAAGCATGTAAAGACTTAAATGCTTTGTTGCTCTTGTTAAAACAAAAGGTCTGTAAACCTAATAGTTATATTCAAGATGAAAGGGTCTCCTATGGCCTAATAGTAATATTTAAAGTCTTGATTGGGCACTTGGAGCCTACACAGTCAGGGTGTGATATTTGTCATGCTCGCGACAACTATGAGTGTTACAAAAAAAAGTTGAATCATCACTTAACAGACTAAACTGAACCACAAATGTGGTTAATCGAATCGAATGATTATTATAATGGTGATTTTTTTTTAATAGGTTGATCTTTTTGGTTCAAGACTAGTTCAAGGGGTTGACTGAATAGATGGTTAATTGATCAAACCAGTTATATATTAAAAGTTTTAAAATTAATTTTAGAGTGAGATGTTGCCCACTGCCGGCTGCTGGGCATCTGCACCAACCTCCTGTCACCAACTGCCTACCATCAGCCTCCCATTGCTAGTTGCTCACGTTTGGCCTCCCATTGCCAACCGGTCACCCTACCATTGGCCTATCATTGGTGGCCACTCGCCACCAACCTCCCATTGTCAAATGCTTACCACTAGCCTCTTGTTGCTGGGCTGGCTGCCCACTGCTTCGTATGCACTGTTAGACACTCGCCATTACTCACCTACTGATGATACCAAAATTCATAGTATATTTTATGTCATTTCATTGGTCATTTTGTATCATATTCATGCTCTTTTGCTTGTTTTTAAGCCTTATTTGTCAAATATTACGGAATCTACATTATTTTTTATTTTTCATGATTTTTAGGTAAAAAGTGCCATATTTTGATGGATTTTAAAAGATTTGAGTGCACGAATGAATTCCAAACGTCGAGACGAAGTTGCCCGTCAATTTTCATGCAAATCAAAGCAAGTTTGAAAATTACACCCTGGGTGTAATTTTTATTATGGCCTGTAATTTTCTGCCCAGATTACACCCCTGCTGTAATGAAAATTACATTACCGTATTTTTGCCCAGAATTGCACTGAAGCAAATTACGGTAGTACCGTAATGAAAATTACACTACCATATTTTTGCCTAGAAATCTACATAAGAAATTACGGCAGTGCCGTAATAGTTTTCATGGGACTATAATTTTGACCCAGAATTCACAGAACCCAATTACGGCGTAACCAAAATTACGGTCATAATTATATTTTTGGCCAAGTCTTCCGCAGCCGCCCAAAAGCCCAATTTTTGCGATGTAATATCTAAAGATCCAAGGCACCAATTGAAAAACCGTAAAAAGGGGAGTGTTCTATAAATCGAGGAGAAAATTTGAGAACCAGAATGATTGAATTTCGTGAAGAATCGAGGGAGAAATCAGAAAGGGCGTTTCTAGGGCACGGCCTCGCGTCGAGAGGCGTAGAGGCCATCTCAGGCCGTGAATTTACAAGGAAGCTTCACCTGGAGGAGAAGATGATACCCTAGAAGTTTCAGAGTGAAAGGAGATCGATCAGAGGAGAAATCAAAGAAATTGCGAGCACCTGCACTGTTCACACGTAAAATTACGGCTGTAATGAAAATTACAGCTGTGTTGTTATTTGATTTTCTTCTTTCTGTTCGATTTCTAATCATTCTAAACCATGGATTATTGTAATTCTTCTACCATGCTAACTTAGACATCTTTTGGGACATGGGGGAGTAATTCCCCTCAATTTCTTAATGACTAGATTATTTTTACTTTCGTCATGATGATTTTACTATGATAATTCTACTTATGTGATGATTGCCTTTAATTCTCCATAGATTCATATTGTTAGCATGTTTTAGAGTTTTTGCAATATGGACTGAAAAGTGATTTGCTAAGAACTTGGAACCCTAAAATTGAATGTTAGGAACTCATCGTAAGAAATTAGATTTGTTCTTATTTCTCGATTTTAGAAGTTTAATGCCATGTTAATAATCTGAATCTAGGATTGAGTTATTGTAATAAACATGACGATACTATGAGAAATCAAGTATTAGATTGTTGGAGAACCTTAAGTAGAACCTGTGAAAATTATAGTATGAAAGTATGTAATTTTCACTTAAGATGATTGATTTAGAATTCGGATGCATGAAAGTGATCCTTGAGTTCTTTATCAATGATTTACTTATCTTCAGCATTGAATATATCTTGCATGAAAGTGAGGATCGGTTCTTTGTAAATTGTCTGCGAAAGCGAGATGATTTCTTTATGAAGTAAATTATATCTTTATCATGATAAAATTTGATTGACGAACATCTATTTATATCTAGTCATGAAAATTAAGGTGGATGAAACCCTAGTCCCAGTTTCTCTCTCTAATAATTCGTGTGATTTACATTTGTGCTTTTATCATATTCGATTTGCTTAACTAGTGAGAAAACATCTATTTGGTACTTAACACGTAGGTTTCTGTGGTTCGATATCTTAATTATTACTTCGAGTATCCGTGCACTTGCGGACACAACACCTACTATTAGCCTCTTGTTGCCAGCTGCCGCCACCAACCTCCCATTGTTGGTCGCCCGTTGTTGGTTCTCGATGATCTATCATCCACTGCCGGTTATCTATCCGCTACCACCAATTGTCATACGATTAACCAAAAACTAGCAATTAATCATATAAAAAATTGGTTAATTGATTCTATAAGTTTAGACTCGTTTCAATTTTTTCCTCGAATTGATGGGTTCAATTCAAGCACCCTAGTGACAACATCATAACAAGAATTTTTAAAATTTCACAAAATATATCACAACCAAGTTGTGACCACTATTGTCAGGCTTGGGTTAGTCCGGTCCAGGCCAAAACCCATTGGGCCGAGGGGAAACCCAAGCCCACGCGGCAAAAGCCCAGGCAGAGCCCGAATTCCTCCTCACGCCATTCGGTCAACGCCCAACAGCCGTTCTGATGTTGACTCCACAAACTCGACAATAGCCGCGTCAGCTTCATCCTCTTCACCGCATTGTTCAGACGCGGACGCGGGCGAGGCTTCGGACGGAATGGACGACGGCGTCGCGAGAGATTCACCGATCTTCTCAGACGCAGGCTACAGCGGACGACGCGGTCTCGGCAACAACAAAGGGCGGCGTACGCCCTAAAGAAGACGTGGCTGAGCTAGGAGATCGGAGGGGAAGATAGCAGCATCCCTCCTCTTTAAAGCTAGAGGAGGGCCTTCGACCAAGGGAGATGAATCGAGCACCTTCACCAGCCATGACGAGCGATAATTGTAGGTGAGCGTGAGGGATTTTGGGAGAAGTGACAGAGTTTGTAGTCAGCGATGGGGGTCGCCAACGAGGGAGGGTAAGCGGGAAGCCGGCGACGGGGGTCATCGGTGACAAGGGAGGAAGAGATTGTAAGGTTTATGTGGTAATAAACTTCCCTTCCTCCACCTTCCCTGTGTTTCTTGTGATTTCCGCGGCATTCTGACGACAGCAGACGGCTTCTGGCTCGGCGTCGGCGACTCTAAGCGGCACCGAGAGGTCAAGGGCAAGGTGTAGGAGCGAGCTTTCGCATTATCGGCACTCTCTTCCTTTGCGGCAGACAATGAAAGAGTGTGGGCAGCACTCGGTGTCGGGCGAACGAACGAAGAAGAACGCGGCTGCATTCGCTTTGAGGGAAGAGTCAAAGAGCAGAGGCGGTCAACAGCTTCAGAAGCAACTCGATTCGGCGAAATCGAATTGCTCGAGTGACGTCGGCGTGCCAAATAAATCGAAGCAAGATTTCGAATTCGGGCTGACGCAAGCACGACGTCGGCCCAGCCAGGATTTAGCGTGGCGGAAGCGAAACTGCGGCTAACGTCAGCATGACGTCAGCAAGGGCGAAAAAAATTCGGCGAGACAGCGTTGATTGGTCAAAATCAGAGGTATTATTTGATTTAGGGTTTTCCGGTTGTTTTTTTGATTTGGGGGATAGATTTCGGACGGCAATTAGGGTTAGGGTTTCTGTTCTAATTCTTTTTCAATTTGGGGGTGATTTTGCACCCGGAGAACTAGGGTTTCATGCCGGTCTGAAGGTTCGTTGGACTACCTTAGGCCAGGGCGTGACCACTATCACACTCATGACAACATTACGAATGTTATGACTTCACATAAGACACATCACTTCCTCTTGGTTAAGTTACTCCTTGGAACTTTTTCTCCCACACCTAACTCTTCTATGTGAGTTCTTAGAGAACATCTCTTGCTTTGTAGAATCCATGGGGTTTAAAAAATCACCTAATGATTTAAAATAGGAATTGACAAGTATCAAATGTCAGCGGGCTTCAACCGAGCCCCGAAAAGGGTTTTACGCTATGGAGTACATGGAATGACTGAAAAATCTCTCAAATAGCATAGAAAAACTACAAGAAATCGTTTCTAAAGGGGAAGAGATGCTAAACCAAAGCCAATCTCCAGGAATCGAGACGTCTTGATGATCGAATCTCGTCAAATCTCCGTAAAATCCCCGTGTCACCTTCGTTCATTCGCCCTTGTCGTCTTTCGCCCGATTTCTTGATGATTTGGGCATGAAAATTAGGGCTTTTATATCCCCTGTGTTCTCCTTCGAATTAGCCTTCCAAAGAACCCTCACTTGCCAAATTTGGATGCCAAACGGGTTAGAAATCGAAGAGAATCCGATTAGGTGTCGGACGCGCGTTCACTTCGCTCGAAATCATGGGTGAACCCCGCCGGGTTCACCTGATCGTGATGTGTTTTGGCCAATTTGGGTGAGATGAAGCAGAGAGAATCACGGGTGAACCCCGCCGGGTTCACCTGCCCGTGATGTCTTCTGGCGAAAGCACCAGTGAGCCCCGTGGGGTTCACCTGGCCGTATTTTTCAGGTTAACTCCAATTGAGCTCAAATTTGACGGGTGGCTTCGTTTTCACGTGGGGAATCACCTCGTGACCTTAAAATCTTCAAAGGACATCAAAATTGGGTGATTTTGCCTGAAATTCCACAAGAACGAGAAAATGTGAAGATTCCGAAGCTTTTAAGCAAATAAGTTTTGAAAGAATGTAAAAATATTAAAATAGGCCTAGATTTATTATGGAATAATAAGAAAAATTACTACTAAAATGCAAGACATCAATTCCTCATCTCTCAGTTCTATTTTATAACATTACCTTCTATCTCTTAGAGCTTGTTTACTTAGGGGAAAAATTAAAAGGAAAAAAGAGAAAGTATGAAGGAAAGGAGTATATACTGTTTATTTAGATGAACGGATAATTTAAGAGGAAAATTAAAAGAAAAATTTAGGCATTAATCCCTCTATTTGCTTTTCGCCCGAATCGGACGGAAAGTTGAAACTATGTCCTAACTTCACTAACTTCACATCTCGTTTTTCACCTCATTGTTGCTCATTCTCGCTCACTACAAGTTTTTCTTGACTATTCGTCCTCACCGTTGCTGCTCGATCTTGTGGCCATTGCATGTTGTCGCCGCCGCTGCTTATCTTCACCACCGCTGCTCGTATTTAATAATTCTATAATATTAATAGTATTTATATAATATGAGTGAAAAAAAATAAAAATTAGAATGTATATATCAATTGTTTAAACTTGCTTTTCTTGAATTCCTATAATACTTTCTATCCGTCTTTTTTTTTTTTTTTTTCTTTCTACTTTTCAATCGTTCACGTAAACAAAGTGTTAGTGAGAAAGACAAATTTGCCTAGTTTGTTTGGTATTAGAACCTAGTTCATTTAGTTTATTCTCATTATTAGTTCATTTAGGTACACCAATTTGTTTTCATAGTTGCTTCATATTTCATTATCTATGTTTTTCTTTTCTTTTCGTCAATTTAAGACGAATTCAAGACCACAATTTTAACCTAACACACTTACCCTTTTGGTATTATCAAAATCGGCCAAAATGTCTTTATGCATCTTTAGGGAAAAAACATATTAGGATAATTTTACATAATATCCAGTTGTTGTATTTATGGCCTTTTGTCCCAACTCCAACTAACGTTCACACCCCTGCCCACGTGATTTGCATGAGGTCCTGAATTATGCTGCAACATCCAGTCAAAATCATCCTTCCAATATTAAATTATATTATATTATGAACACATGAGACCTGTGTCCTCTCCGGCTGTGGACTCAATTATTATTCCTTTTAACATAACAAAACATTCTTCCTAATTCTTTTGCCCTAACACGTGTTCAATAATGCTTAATTACCAGACTTTCATTTTAATTAATTAGGGATTAGCTAAACTAATCTTCTTAGTTCATTGCTGGGAGTTCAAGGTCAAGTTCGATTTGAAGTTTTATAAAATCAAACTGAAAATTAAAAGTAAATAAATAAAATACAAGTGTATCGATGATCCCAATTGTAAATTTCTGCTACAACAAGGGATTGGAGAAGATCCCAACTGAACAATATCGACTTCAGCCTTGCCGCTAGATTCTCTCGACACTCCTTACCGGGTCCAACTGACATTCTAACGTTCGTCCTAAAATTGGTCAAAGATTTTGCAGTAGGTACAGTTAATTAGGAAGCAAACTTCTGTTATAGAACCCCAAACTCCGATCTGAGTCCTTCACTTCCCTCTCGCTCTCTCCCCCTTCCCGCGATCCGAATCGTAGGGTTCACCTGAGATCACTGCCCTCCGATGGCGTCGACGACGGGGGCCGCGGCGATGCTGCTGTACCTGGTGATCTGCGTGAGGGTGACCTCGGAGGTGGAGAGGAAGGAGGGGGGAGGAGAAGTCGGCATTGGAAGTGATGGGATCGTCCTCGAGCTCCCGAAGGGTGGGAGGCGAGGGAGTAGTAGTAGGCGGAGGAGGATGTACCCCCAGCGGGAGATTGAACCTCCGGAGACGTGGATGGGGAAGGCAGCCCTGGTAGTGGGCACGATCTGGTTCATCTACTGCGAAACGCTGGGAAGGTGGCCGATGGCTGATCTGTTCTTTGGAATCAGGCACCACCGGCGGCGGCAGGTCAGTGACGGAAGTGGGATGAAATTGTTCTACCGTTCCGTAGTCTTCCGACTAATCTGCTTTCCGATTCTTTTTCTTGTTAAGATTTAAATCTTTCTTTTTCTCTCTCTTTTTTTCGATTGTGAAGGAGCTAATTCTTCACTCCAACGACGAGTCATAGTGCATTCTTTCAACCCAGCTTAAGAAAGAAAAATATATATACTTCACTGTTTTAGGGGTTAACTGTCTTGACGTAGACCTGACTACATATTGATGGGTTTGAAACCCCAAATTTAGCTGTTTGTCTCAATCAGAAGCTGATTTTTTTTTTCACTTTTGCAATATATCCTGTCAAAAGTTAAGTGGAGTAGTGACATCACCTAGCTACCATCGTACTTAATCCTGAAGCTGTTTCAAAATTTCAGGATAAGGTTTCATGTTTGTTTTTTTTTTTAACATAGTTTGTTTTGAGTTACGAATTAGCTCTTCAAGGTAGCTGGAGAAAGTAACAGAAAAGAGAAGAAAGTCATGTGGCACTCTAAGGTAGTTTCTAATGAGTTCTCTGAGAAAATTACCTTGGATGAACTGGTCTTCTATATGTCATGTTCCATCTGGGTTGTTTGAGCACGCCTGGTTTATTAGTATTGACCAATAATTCTTCAGTTATGGGTCTCTATCTAATGGTTACACTTTAATTCAAAATATAGCTTTTTTTATTCACGAGCTTTGATATTTCAAAATACAAAATATTACATTTGAAAGCATTCACATTTTGCAATTTCAGGGCAATCGAGAGATTGCACGGGTATATGCTGGTAGCCAATGTTTACAGCTGAAAGGCTGTAAAATCATGGTCGAACTGACCCATATGCTTAGATTGTTGACTCTTTGTTTTTTGTTCTCAAAGAAACCATATCCGGTTCTTTTGGAGACTGCTGGTTTCACCGAAGATGATGTTCTACTTAAAGAGCTCAGGGCAGGGGTGAGTAAGTATCAATTTACTTGGGTTTCTTTGACCTTTGTTAATGCAAATATTGCATTTCACAATGTCATCCATTCTCAAGGCTCATTTCTATCTTTTTTTGACTCTATAGCTATTGAAGCCTGTGTTCACAATTTTACGAGATAGAGATTCCAAGTCATTTGTTCTCTTGATCCGTGGGGCTCTTAGTGTTAAGGATAAACTAACAGCAGCAACTGGTGCATTGATCCCTTTCCACCATCTTGTTTCAACTGAAGGCGGCATCCACAATGTGATTATAGGATATGCACACTGTGGAATGCTTGCTGCTGCTCGGTGGATTGCTAAATGTTCAACTCCTTGCCTCCTTCGAGCAATGAATGAATATCCAGATTATGATCTCAAAGTAAATATATCTACTCTCTTAATTGCTGTTTTTTTTTTTCTTTTAGTTTACAGTTTAGACATAACTAAAAAGATCTATTGGAGACTGAAGGAATTATGCAATTTAGACAGTATCTTTCTTCCTTTGGTATATAAGTAAAGCCAAGGTTTTCTTTTTTGAATTAATAATTGCCCACTTGAGTATATGTTGAGTTGATTTCTACTTTAACCAACATATTTGGGGATATGCGAATTGAGAGAAAGGTTCAATATTCCATCTTTCTGTCAGATTTCTGGTTTATTCACATTAGCTGGTCAAGTCTATTTGTAAAGTGAAGGAATTTGAGATAGATGATTTACTGAGGTAGTAAGTTAGATTGGTATTATTAATTTTATGATTTATAGAGATCAAGGAGGATCAAGTTCTGTATCCAGATGACGACAAATATATTGCACCTTGGATAAATTTTGTTTAGTTCATTTCCTTGACTTGTGCCTAGATTTTAAAATTCTTGGTATGTTGGAAGTTGTTTTTCGCTTGCAACTGAAATAGAAGTGAAGTAATAGTTCTAGCAAGACTCTCCAGGCTATCATATTTTTAAGTGGTTTCTCTATGTCCAGGATCTTTATGTTTGATTCTAGAAATGGGCCATCAAGATATTAGTTCATACTTGTATCTCTAAGATTGAGGTTAATAGTTACAACAATTCTTAAGAACCTTCAACATGATACTGAGTTGAAAGTATTGGATCTATCCTGTAACAATTATTTCCATCTAAATAGTTTTACTTTAAAATTTATATATCGAGGCACATATATCAAAGTAACATGTTATGATTTACTCTAGATAATTGGGCACTCAATGGGCGCTGGAATTGCTGCACTTCTGACATACATTCTTCGAGAACATGAAGAATTCTCATCAAGCACATGTGTTGCATTTGGTCCAGGCATGTATCTTTAAAGTGTCTCTTGCAGATCAATTTTGTGGCAGTTAATACATAATTAATTGTGTTCAGAGGATGATCAATGATGCCATGGTAATTTTGCTCCTTTGGAAATTTGGATGAGCATTTCTCAAATCACGGGGTGGCCTCTCTGATATTTCTTTATTGATATAATCTTGCAAGTATGGAGAGTAGTTCTATACTTCTACAAGTCTACGGCTGGATATTTTGATCCTCACTAGAGCCTACTTTGGTTGGTCTCATACAATGGGCTTTCCTATATATATATATATATATATATATATATATATATATATATATATATATATATATATATATATATTTGTGTTAGCTTGTAGATTTTGCTTCTTCTATACACCACAGTTTTAAGACATAGTTTTTAATATATCAAATATGGACCAGAAATTCTGACTTGCACAAATGTACGGCTGGATATTTTGACCTTTCCTATAACCTTCTGACTTGTATTCTTTGATTCCACTCCACAAGTCTAGGCAAATTTTTTAATATACCTGTGGTTAGGTCTCTAAACTGCCAAGTAGTGCCTTTTAATCGCTGACTATTTAACTAGCCACTTTTGCACTCTCAAAAGTGGAGAACCCTTGTTGGAAAAGTTGTTGAACATGATTTTAAACAGGATATTCAGACATAAGATCTGTCCCAACAGGGTCCATCAAGGTTCGAAAAATCAGCTCGACTGGTTGGCGGTTGGACCACTACATACCGGTTGTATCGGTGGTACTGACACTATAGACCACCGGTATCGGTGGGACCATTTGGTAATGAACTAGATTAATCATGGTTTGGTCCATTTGGTAATGAAAACAAAACCCTATTTTCAATTACTCTCCCTCGCACTTGCTACTATTGTTGTCTCTCCTGCTTCTCTCTTGCTCGCTGTCAGCTCATCGGAGTCGCTTGCCAGATGCACTTTTCTTTCCTCCACTCTTGTTGCTGTTGTTGTCTTCCGCTCCTCCCTTTTCACCGTGTGCTCTTCTCTCCCCCACTCTTGCTGTCACATCTCTCCCACTTCTCCCTTGTTGGAGTGGCTCATTGGAAGTGCTTTTCGTATCAATATTGTATATAATATGTCAATCAGCTGAATAGAACAATTGTAATAGTCTGAAATAAAATAGTCATAATAGTCTGAATAAATGGCTGTAATAATCTGCAAATAAAAGGCATTACAAGTAATAACGCCCATAAAATTATACGCCTCTAAAATTTTATTGAACTTTGATCAAATTTCGTATAACTTTGACCAAATTTCGTAAAACTTATAGAACTTGTAGAACTTTGACTAAAGTTCATAGAACTCAGAACTTATCAAATTTCTTAGAACTTTGGTCAAAGTTTGTAGATTACAAAAAGAAATCAAAATAATCAAAAACAAAAAAAATTGTACACCTTCACGAGTGTACAGTAATTGATTTAAAAAAATTAGTACACTCCCACGGGTGTACTTTTAATTAAGTCAATATATTAAAAAAAATAAAAAAACTAAAAAACTAAAAAACGACCGTGCATGCTGGAGCACAGCATGCCAAACTCAAAAAAATGTTTGTGCGTGCTAGAGCTCGGGCGTGTAGTGAACAACTGGTTCGACCTGAGTCCCCAACCACTCAACGACGTGCAAAGGGGCTCCGATGTCTCATTCCTTCCCTCCCCGAGCTCTACAGTGAATCCAACGAGTAGGGCTTCTCCGATTAACAGTGAGGGTCCGGCGACCGGTTTCACTGAATTTATTGAAAACTAATTTGTTTACACCGGTTTCAATTAGTTTATTAGTTTTTTTGAAAGGAGAAATATGGTTCGAAGCTCAATCAAAATAATAAAAACCAAAAAAAATGCACACCTTCTTGAGTGTACAGTAATTGATTAAAAAAATTAGTACACCCCACGAGTGTACTTTTAATTAAGTTAATATATTAAAAAAGATATTAAAAAATAAAAAAATAAAAAACAAAAAAATGATCGTGCGCGCTAGAGCAGGAGCATGCCAAGCCCAAAAAAATGTTGGTGCCTGTTGGAGTACAGGCGTGCAGTGCATAACTGGATTGACCCAACCACTAAGTGATGCCCAAAGGGTCTCGATGTCTCATTCATTACCTCCCCGAGCTCTACAGTGAATCCGATGAGTAGGGCTTCTTCTCCGATTAACGGTGAGGGTCTCTGACTACCGATTTCACTGAATTTATTGAAAACTGATCGGTTTACATCGGTACCGATTGGTTTATTGGTTTTTTAAAAGGAGAAAGCTGGTTTGAAGCCTGCCGCAGACATGTACAAACTGGAAAAACTCATCAGCGGCAGGTTTTTAAAATCTTGGTATCCATGAAGCTTCTCACGTTGATTCATCTATGATCTATCTTGTTTGCTTATATGCACTCTCAATTTCTTGGATAGCTTTTCTAGGTATTTTAGGTGCTTCTTAAGTTTCATAGGTATATGAATGTATTAAAGATGTGCGTGCTGTCTGTTGTTTCTGCTGATAATCGTGCATGTCCTTTACAAAGAGATAGATCAATACAACACTATATGGGAAGATATATTTTCTTGACATATATGTGATTTGATCTTTTGTAGCTGCTTGCATGTCATGGGAGTTGGCGGAGTCGGGCAAACACTTCATTACTACTGTTGTGAATGCAACTGATTTGGTACCATCATTCTCAGCTGTTTCGGTTGACAATCTTCGATCTGAGGTAGTTGCTTCATGGATCGCTTGTTCCAGGCCATTGTATATTTACATTTTTTTATGTAGGTTATTGTTTATCTTCATATCCAATTATGTTTGTTAATCAATATCTCCAACAATGTTAAAATTTTCAGGTCTACACTGCCAGCATTTCTTTATTTCCTACTATGTTTGAGCACCGTTAGAACATATGAACACGCTAATGCACCACTGGTCTAATGGTTGAGGCATGTGGCCGTTTGACCTGGATTGAGAAACCTATGGTTAAGTGCATCTGAGCAAATTTTTGAAAAAAAATTCTACTTGATGCAACATATTCAGCTATAGATTATATTCATTGTTGTTCTTCTGATATGCATGTGTAAAACATGCAAATAACTGACTGGGTGCTAATGTTCTTTTATAGATTTTCCTAATCTTCATAATTTGCATGCAAAATCAACCATACAGTTCTTTTTCTTTACTTATGTATATTCAAAATAACAAGAAATCTGTAGCATTTGATATCTGGTTTTTATTTTATTTCATAATTCTTAGGGTCCACTAACCCTTCAACTTTAGTGTCACGAGTGACTTAAAAATCTTTGTGAGTAGGATTGAGCATGAGCCTATCTTAGCCTAAGGTTTTTAAAAAACTAGTCAACTATGAGGTTTACCATCTAGTGCTATGCAGTATATACCAGTCTAGTCTAGTAGTACCGATCTATCATTATGTACTGAACTATACCAGTCTGGTCATAAATGGTTTTCAAAACCTTGCCCATGGTTGGTAGGGTTGTGCAGATAAACTATTGGAATCGTTGAATCGTAGTTAACTGAATTGAATCGAACCGGTTTTCTGATTGACTAAACCGAGCGATTCCTTAAGTGGTCGATTTTTCTATCTCTTAACCGGTTACCGGTTTGGTTATGGTTTGAGACTTGGCTGAACCGCCGATTATGCAGTATATACCAGTCTAGTCTAGTAGTACCAATCTATCATTATGTACTGAACTATACCAGTCTGGTCCAATAAATGGTTTTCAAAACCTTGCCCATGGTTGGTAGGGTTGTGCAGATAAACTATTGGAATCGTTGAATCGTAGTTAACTGAATTGAATCGAACCGGTTTTCTGATTGACTAAACCGAGCGATTCCTTAAGTGGTCGATTTTTCTATCTCTTAACCGGTTACCGGTTTGGTTATGGTTTGAGACTTGGCTGAACCGCCGATTAACCGACCGAACTAGTATATAATATATTTTTATATAAAATATTTATTTATATCTAAAAATAAATAAAAAAAATTATATTTATATAATCGACTAAACCGGTTAACTGTCGAAAACCGACGATTAACCGAAAATCGGCGATTAACCAAAAAATATTTATATTTTTTTTATCTTAAATTAGTTTATAATTTTAAATATTTTTTTATATATATAAAATATGATTAACATAAAACCGACTGTTAACCGTACCAAAAAATTGGTTAACAGGTTTAACTGGTTCGGGACCGGTTTTTGGTTTTCCCCCAACTGATTACAACGGTTCGATTCGGGAAAACCGTTTGAGCACCCCTACTGCGTGGCCAAGCTAGGCATGCCATGTCTCTAGACCAGCCTAGATAGACATGACTTCCCATGGGCAAAATGGAGCTTAACCCATTCCATGACTCGGTGGGGATGTGATGTAATTAGACCATATATTATTAGTGGCTATTATTTAACATTTGAAAAGTTAAGTAGGTAGTGGAATATGGTATGTTAATATGTAATTGTATATTGTTTGGGGTTATGATTAAAAGCCGATAAATGACTTTAGACATTGTAAAAAGGCAGACTAAAATTAATTAAACCTTGATTTTCTTCCTTGTTCTCTCTCCACTTATCTCTATTAGTTGTCCCTTTTTGCTCTTTTCTCCCCTCTCTATGTGCCTAAACAAATTTTGGTATTAAAGCCAATTACTAGCCCACCTTGTCTATCTATCCTAACCCTTGCAGTTATTATTATTGCTTGTGTACTAAGGTTTAAGGAACCGGTCCAAACCGGCTAGTTTTTCCGGTTTATACTGGTTTGGCAGTGGTTTGAACTGGACCAAGTGGCAGAGCCACCAAGATGCAGCCGAAGAGGAAGTGAAAGTGAAAGAGGAAGAGGAAGAGGAAGAGGGAGAAGAAAAAGGAGAGGAATAAGAAGGAAAAGGAGGAGAAGGAGAGGAAGAAGCAGCGGACAGGTGCGGCAAACGCGGACATACACTCTTCTTCTTTCTTTTCTTCTTCTTCTCTTTTCCTCCTCTTATTTTTTCCCTTCTTCTGCTACTCTGCCCAATTACACTCGTACAGACCAGTTCTTGTCAGGTATGGACCGGTACATACCGCAGACCGATACTTTGAACCTTGTTGTGTATTGCTTCTAACACACCATAACACCTCGTCGATCTTCTGTCATACGTCCTCTGTACTTGCTACCATTGTCAAGCAAGAATCTATCTCTTTTGGTTAGTGCTTGGTGTCATCTTCGGTCTATCCTTGAATCCATGGATCATGGCCCACAAAAGGAAAAAGGGGTGAGGGACAAAGGCAAAAGAAAGGTGTGAATTCACTAGAGTTCAACACCTCCATTAGAGATGGCCAACGGGCCGGGCCTGGCCCGGCCCGGCACGTTGTCCAAGTCAATGGGCCGCAGGCGGCCCGTGGCTCGGGTCGGGTCGTGCTGGGCCGAAGAGTTCAGGCACGGCACGCAGGCCGGGCCAGGCATGACATGCATAATTAATATTTTTTTATTATTTAGTGCCAAAATTTAAATTTTTACCTATGTTATTTTACATTTATACCCCCTTAAAGTATCTAAAAAATTTAAATTTATAGGTATAATTGTCTTTTAGCTATAAATTATTATTTTATTCTCTTTTAATAATATAAATAGAGGATAAATTTATAAATTTACACTCATTTCATCTCTATAAATTCTAGATAGTTCCTAACATTTTCACACACAAAATTTTAGTTTGAATTATTTTTTTATTACATTCCTCTTAATCACGTGAGTTTCAATTACTTTGTTAATTGTGTTTGTAGTCTTGCAGGTGAGCACGAGGCATAGAGAAAATAACATATAATAGAAGAGTGAAAATAATTATTATTCTGTCAAATTCTCAACGTTCAGGACTTTAAAATAAATAATAGTGCGGAGGACAGTGATAATATCAACGATGAACTGGAGCAATATATCGAAACAAACCAAGCACAAGAGTCACTTGAGTTTTTTATTATTGAAGGAGGTAGAGCTGAAAACATGGAGTGCGCAATATGCATAGAGAAGATGGAGCACGGAGAGCAAATATGCTTAACACAATGCTCGCACATCTTCCATAGTAGTTGCTTGCGTCGCTGGCTACTGGTCAATTGTTTATGCCCATTATGTCGGCAATTGATTTAAGCTTAAATGTATAATTTATGAATATAAAATTTAATCGAGTTGGTTTTAACTTTAGTCATGTGTTGTTAGTGTTGTTAATAAATAAATAAATATTAATTTAATAAAATAGTAAAATTAAAATTATATATTTTTAAATTAAATAAATAAATAAATTAAATAATAAGTTAATATTTTTTCAAAAATTTGTGCAACATACACAATGCTCAATTTCTTAATTTTTTTCATATTTTATATATTTTAATTAATTAATAATTTATTTATTCTTTTAATTTATTTTTATATGATTTTCCAATTTGCCCGCGGGCCAAAGTCGGCCCGTGGGCCAAATTCGGGTGGGGTCAGGCACGGCCCGAGTGCCGAATCCTGACCCGTTGAGCCAGATTAAACCCGCATGTCGACTCTAGCCCGCGTGTTGGATCACCGGATCTGGGCCGAGTGAACGCTTGAGCCGTGCCTGGGCCGGCACGGCTAATTGTGCCGTGGGCCGTGCCGGGCCTAGAGTTTTTTTTCGGCACGACATGATTGGAAACGGACCGTGCCAGGCACGGCCCGCCAGGAGCCGGGCCGAGGTGGGCCTGGACCCAGGCCAGCCCTAGCATGGCCCATGGCCACCTCTATCCTCCATAGCGCATGCTAGTTGCTCCACCTTTATCACCTTCTCCGTTGCCTTTCTAGCTTCTTTTATTTCTTATTTTACTCTTACATCTTTCTTGGTTATGCTCATGATCACCTCCTTTGTCCTCATTACCTTTACATCAACCTTTATGCTATGATCATTTATGTTGCCTAACACCTCATTTATAAGCTATCTAGTTTAGGGAATTATTTAGGGAATAACACTAGGCAAATCAAGGTCGAAGCCCTTAGCTTTAATGGTCAACTAGATCCTATTGTCTTTCTTGGTTGATTAACATACACAGAAGACTACGGAAGACTACTTTGATTGATATTAAATGAATGACATTCTCACTTTTCTAAATTGAAACTAGTAGTTGCAGCTAAAAAAGTAAAAAGTAAAAAGTATTTACATAGACATTAAGCCAATTTATCTAAGGCATCCACCTATAATGAACTAGTCTCACCTGGTTTAGGTTTAGAGAGAGATATATTCTAACATGTTCAAAGATCAAAATCTGTGCATAGGGATAAATATGAAGCAATTATCCTGGGATAAATATAAAGCAATTATCCTTAAGTGATGCAATACTTAAGCTGGTTTGAGAAGTGACAAATATGTTGTGAAAGCTACAAAGATTCTTGGTTGATATAATGGATTTGTTAATGCTTTTAGATTGGACATTCAAAGAAGATGCATTGCACACACTTGAATATGTAGAGAGCCTATCACAATGCTATTAAGATTAAAAAAAATACATTAGATCTTCTATGCTTAGGCATGCACCATCTCAGGCTGTAGATTCTTCACTAAGTCATGCTCCCTATGTCAGAAAGCAAGTTGCTACAACTCATTTTGGGTCAATCATGGGCAGAACTATATTTTGATACTGTTAGAATAGATAATGGTTAGGGGTATTTTAGTCATTTTAGAATTAGGGTTTTATGTACTCAACCTCTATATATAGAGGTGGTTTCTATTGTGTAAGTTATCCAGATTAATGCAATGTAGTCTATTAGGGTTTCCCCTTTCTCTCCTTCTCTCTCATCTCTTCTAACATGGTATCAGAGCATTACTCGCTGCTACCGCCACCATCCTTTCCATTTTTCGCTGCCTACACCTTCTGCTGCTCCTCTTCTTCATCTGTTCTTCTACTCGTCTCCAACCTAGCCGCTCGCGCACAGCGCTCCCTCTTCGGTTTCCTTTCGTTCCCTCTCGTCGACGTGAGTCTTCCGTCGACACTCTTCAGGCGTCCGTTCTCTATTCGTACGCTCACCAGTTCTCTTTTTTACTCGCTGCTTGCTTTCGTCTTTGCCATCCTCAACCGCGGCACACGAATCAAGCCCGATGACTCCAAGGCAAGAGCCTCATCAATCGTGGCGCCTAGCTCTCTGGCTCCCTTGCCATTGTCGCGCGCGCCAGCGACGTCGTCTTCCTCATTGTCGGATACCCTTCCGATGTCCGCTGTGTTGCCCTTGATCTCTCCGATGGAGTCCTCTCCGGCCTGTCGCCTGGATCTGCCCTCGCCAGCGCTCGCCTTCACCGCGCTCTAGTGTCTCCTGCGCCGACCTCCGCTGCCTCCCTCCAACACAGGCGGGCGGCATTTCTGGCAGCTGCTTCCCCATCGAGCAGCTTTGCTTTTAGGGTTTTTTTGAACATTTCAGGCAACTGTTCATCTGCCAGAGCTCGATGGTGATTCTAGGCCCTTATTCCGGTGTCAGCACCCTCGCCTTCATGGCTTTAGCGACTTCTGTGGCTTTCTCTGCTTCGTGTAGTTCTTGCTGGGTGTCCTGTCTTTGACTACCTGCATGTAGTCTTATTTTTTCTCCTTGGTTCGCTGCCTTCGTGCAATATCTCTACAAGCTGGATCCAAGCTTCCATACAGGTCTTCTACAAGCTGATCGCTCTCTATAACAACTTGTGTTGCTCTCTATGATCTCTTATGTCGCTCTCTACGACGCCTTACATCGCTCTCTACAACAGCTTGCATCGCTCTTTACAATGCCTTATGTTGCTCTCTATGACAGCTTGCTTGCGACCTGTGTTGTTGTCTTCTTCTTGTACTTGTCCCTTTATTATCTTGTTGTCTCTTTTTATTATGTACAAGCTGGAACATACATAACAGTGTAATTGTTATGTATGTTCCAGCTTGAGGGGGAGTGTTAGAATAGATAATAGTTAGGGGTATTTTAGTCATTTTAGAATTAGGGTTTTATGTACTCAACCTCTATGTATAGAGGTGGTTTCTATTGTGTAAGTTATCCAGATTAATGCAATATAGTCTATTAGGGTTTTCCCCTTTCTCTCCTTCTCTCTCATCTCTTCTAACAGATACCATTTGCAGAATAAAAGACAAGAAGCCCCAAAATTGATTACTAAGTGAACCACCATAATATTGAGTGTTTCTTTATCAATTGATCTAGTTGTATGTTTCCTTAGTGATGATCTAACAAAATATTTACATTACCTAATCTAAGTCTAGGATTCATAATATTAGCTAATGGAAATAAAAGAGAAAATATATTTATATTCTTAAATTAGTTTCATTTGTCTTATTACATCGATGTCTTCATTATTTCTATATGTACAAAAATTGTCACCTACTAAAATTAAATGTTATGAAATTAATGAAGAAGTAGATATTAAACATATTATATAGTTGAATAATAGTATTATAGTTGAGAAGGCTGCTTTAAGGTTTAGATAAAGAAGGTGTCAATTAGTTTACCTAGTAAGGACTTTAGTTGAGATCAAATCCCTACCTTTATTATTTAACTTGCCTGTATCAATAAAAATATTGTAAATATTATACAATATTTTAGTCTTCTCCTAATTTATTTTGTTTCATGTTGTTATATGTATTCTTTTATTTAAAAATTATAAAGAATCTTTTAGACACGAACAATCACCAAATTACAAGTAGAATTCTATTTAGTTTTTTTCTATCAAGTTTAAAATTGTTATATGAACTACCATAATTGTAAACTATTTTTCAAATTCTTGATATTGAGGATTAACATAAATGAAAAATTTATTTATATTTTTAAATTTATCTATATAATTCTTTATTTTTATATCATTTTGAATACATAAATTAAGTATATGACATGCATAGAGAACATAAAAGAACAACCACGCATGGTAAGATTTATTATTTTTTTGAAAGGAGAAACTATTCTATAATTATTTTTTTCAGTTATACTATAACTATGTAAATCACTATGAATTTCTCTGTATCATCTGAAGATAAGTATATTCAACTATTTTAAAATTAATAATTTTTGTGCATAGAATATTATATATTAAATGTGCAACAATAGCAAAAAAGAAAAATATAATTACTAATCAAAATATCAATAGTTAAAAATTGCTGACTGTAATGTTTGATTAAGATTATATTTTTGTTGTTATACATTTTACATTCATACACATTGTTTCTTTAGTAACTAGATTTATTATATATTTTTAAAAATTTATAAGTTATATAAAATAATTGATTCTTCATTATAAAAGAAATACATTTAGCTAATTCTCTTGTGAAACAATGTGTATTATTAATTTCTTTCTTGTGAATTTTAACTAATTCGTAGTTTGATTTGCATGACATTTTCTTTTTCATTTTTTTGCAGCATTTTTTCATCTTCAACACCACTAAGTCTTAATCATTTCCAGATATTACTTTTGCATTTTCTTTGAGCAGTTGAGCAGTTTGAGTAGAATCAGTAGGATTGAAAGGAATGGTTTTATTTTCATGTTAATTTTTAGGGTCAACACTTGCGAAATTATGTTGTTGACATTGAAAGGACTCAGATTAGGAGTTGATGATTGGAATATCACTAGTTTGGGTTATTTTATTTTTCACCTCTGAAGACAAAAAAAAGCTTAATCATTATTAAGGGCTGCTATTTATTGTACAAAATATAGAGGAAACATTTTCTAAAAGTATATTTAAAAGAATAAAGTATGACATTTAAATATTAGTAGAGACTATATTAAAGTATGCTATTTATTAAGGAATATATTAAATGCATCAAAACTTTAAAATAATTTCGAATTTGAGTGCTATAATTTATCAAATTGTCTAAATTAAAATTTGACTGACTTAGACTCTGCTTAGCTCCTTGACCTCTTGCGAATGAAACCAAACTCAAGAAATAAAAAGAGAGAAGATTAAGAACATTTTAATAGAAATTTAGGCTTTTGAAAAAAAAAATTGACTGATTAAGAGACCTTGAGATAAATTAATATAGGAGATTTTTTGGGTGTGGAAGAATGGAGGAATCATAGGGGTAGGTTGAGATAATTTTAACCAATTCATCCTAATCTTTTTTGCTGTTAAAAAAGGCAAATATAAAAAACCTCGAAAGTTAATAATGTTCATGTTTTTAATCGTTTAGAGCTATGAGGAGGGGTAAAATGGTAATAAAGATCAATTTGAACTTTAGCATCGGCCGCCCTGTGGGCGAGGGACATGCTAAACCATACCATTACCAGGTTGTTGTCGTGATATGTCATGCTTGATATGACACTGGCTCGGGTTGTGGGTCACTTGCAGCATGTTGACCTGTTAATAGGCAATGCTAACTGCCAAGCCCATCTCATGACATGCTCATACAGCAATTGCAGTTTGCTATCTATATTGCCTACCTTTACCTCTCGCTTATGACACTATGCTTCATCATTTATCCCACTGTTCTTATTGTAACTGAAGTAAACCCACTTTGAAATGTAACTGTATATTTTCCTGCTTTCCTCTTCGTGGCCACTTTTCGTGGCAGATGTACCAAAGTATAGATCTTTTTGTATACTGAATTCTTCTCAGATTCTTCGTTTCATCAATTAGGCATATTGTATATCTGTACCTCCCACATTGTTTGCTGAATTCAGAATATTCAAAAGAATGGTAGAGTTCTTATTCGTTCCTTTTTCTGCAGATAAAGGCATCTTCCTGGTTAACAAATACAATTCAGAACACAGGACTCTTTAAATGTGTACACCACTTTATGGCTGCTTTAGGATCTTGCATGCCATTTTTATACGATGGGGAAGCAAGGGTAACAAATGAGGGCATGTTTCATCAGCCAATGCCAGAAAGTACTGAGGTAGGTCTTAACTAACAGAGTTGCACTAAATTGTTTATAACGTGTTCATGAATATGTGGTTCTTTGCAATCTTGTAGCTCCTTGTTTATCCTGCATCACTTCAAAAGAGTTTTTGTACATGTAATAAATATTTATTTGAAGATGATTCATTTAGTTCGTTTAATCATATATAGATATATTATGAACAAGATTTTAGTTATGACGTCAACTTGGAGATTGAAATATGAGAAGCTCATTTTACATCCTAATGTCCTAGCATTCTGTTCTCTTGAATGGATCCAAGGTTTGTGGTGCTTTATTGATAGGTTATCCGCCTGTAGTGTTCGTGATCTGAAGGAATACAGTTATTACAGGAAATTATATTCAACATCAAGATGTTGCCAAAGCTTAACTAAAAACAAACCAGTAGCTTCTCCCCATACCATATGCTGCATACGAAGTAAATGTTTCTTTCTTTTTGGAGTTCAACTTAGAACAACTAGGATCCCAAGTTTTTTTCTTCTCTGTATTGGTCCAATTAGCTTAGAAGTTTAATTTCAGTACTGGTGCTCTTTGTTCCATCTTTCGCCTATGCTAAATAATATATTTCCTGTCTTTTGTGCAATGATCAAGGATCTACCCCTCATTCATTTAGTGCTCAAATGAATACCTTATGAAAAATGCAGACCATCAATGTACTTGCTAATTCCTTCACGTTCATAAGCAACTGTGCCATTTATTAATTCTGCTGGTTGACATCCCAGGCTGCCGTCAGACATGAAGCAGTTGCATCCTGCCCATTGATCTCGTGTTGCTCATGTTGTTCAGGCATGTCTAGAAGTCAGCGTGCTTTCGGCGTGCGGACAAGCCCCAATGAGGATGGTGCACTTAGTTTGCAGATAACACCAGAAAATAACTTAGTTGAGGAGTACAAAGCAAAGTCAGTTTCGGATAAGCCTGTCAATGGTTTCATGACCTCAGGCTGTGAAGAAATAGCAGATGGTGAAGATCCTTTGCAGGTTAATTATGCGGTTAGGCCTGTATCAACAGAAACGGCTCAAGAAGAATTCTGGCTTGAGCTAAACAAGGATTCTCACAGGCATAACGGAATAATGCGGGACCTAGAAAATGGTAAGGAAAAACATAATTTGATGTCAACAGAAGAATCAAGAAATGGAGTACCTACAACAGCAAATGATCTGGAGGTGCATCAATTGTATCCTCCTGGCAAAATCCTGCATATGGTTGCGGTGCCGGCATTGGATCAATATTGTGATTCTGTTGAAGATGCTCTGAGCAACAGAAGCATTGGCATCTATGAAACCCCAAGAGAGATGTATGGGAAGATTCGTTTAGCTGAGACTATGATAGATGATCATTATATGCCTCGCTACAAAATTATGATGGAGCTATTAATTCACAAGCTAAAAGAAGAAAATAGCTGTTTTTCAACTGCAGTTTAGTGGTTGTTATCCCCCGTCCTAGTTTATTTTTTTCTTCATTCATTCATGATTCCTATATATTACTGTATAGTGTGCTTCGAAATCCAGTTTGCAACTGTAAATTACTGCAAAAAATTGTGTATTCAGCATTTGATGTACGCAATTTCTGTGAAGACACATCAATCTGCTGCAATCTCTGCACATGAACATTATTTTGCAGCAGATCATATTTTTTATTAAAAGCTGTAGAATCTTGTTTCAAAAAAACTTGGCTGGAAGCATTTTTAACTTCCGTCATTTGCATTTCATTGATTCGCTAAGCACTTATCGATACATGTATGAGTTTTGCGAGCAGGGGAATCAAAGAGCTGAATAAGAATTCTACGCATATGGATTGTAAAAGCACATTGAGCAGCTTGAGTTTGTGTTCAATTTCTTTTCCCCTAACATCCTATTTTTTGCTGTTATGTTTACCCAGCATCATACGCCATATAGTAATCTTAATATCTTGGGGTGGAAGTTATATTTCATTAAATAGTACTTTAATTCTCACTAATACTTGATCCTTCATAGAATAGGCCAAGTATTGTTGGAGCTATCTGCTCAAAGATGGCAGTTACCCGTGAGAATTATATTTTTTGTATTGGATTTGATTGTATTGAGCAATAGTTCTTCAGCTTGATCGGCTTCCACCATCTATCCTTCCAAAAGTTGAATTTTTTTTTCCATTGCCAAATTACCAATCAAGTTCAACAATAACTATAAGCCCCGTTTGGAACTGCCGCGCTTCCAGCGATGTGGCGACCAATGGTTGCTTTTTATTTTTTTTCATCGTTTGGATTTCCAGCTTCAGCGGCATAACAGTGCAATTTTTACACTGTTGGGCAAAGCTGAATTTTCCAGCTTTGAGCGCTGCCAAATTGCCTCGACGCGCGTGCAAGGCTTGGTTGAGTGCGCAAGTTCAATTCCTACTCTCTACATTATGTTTTTTGATTTTTTACTCATACCGTTACGTCTCTCTTCCTTCTCTTTTATATATTTATATTTTCTAATTATATATAATAATTAATTCCTACTTTTTTTATGCCAATGTTGGTGAGTATATAACTCTCTTCAATTATTCACATAAACATGTATACTATATAATATTATATTTGTTTTAAAATTAAATATATGTTTAGTAATATAATATAAAATTATTTTAAAAATAGAATTAATAATTAAATTTTATAATAAAATTAATTATTTGATCTCATAAAATAAATTTTATTTTATTATAAAAATATATAATTTTAATTTCTTACTTTAAAAATAATATTAATAATTGAAATTTATATTAAAATTAATTATTTAATCTCATAAAAGTAACAATTTTATTAAAATAATTATTTTAAATTTCAAAAAAAAATTATTTTATTATAAAAATATATAATTTTAATTTCTTACATTAAAAATAAAATTTATAATAAAATTAATTATTTGATCTTATAAAAAGTAATAATTTTATTAAAATAATTATTTTAAATTTCAAAAATAAATTTTATTTTATTATAAAAATATATGATTTTAAATTTAATATATTTTATTAAATTAATATTTATTTATTTATTAACAATACTAATAACCCAATAAATTTACAAAATAACTTTAATAATAGTTGCTACAGTGACAACACAGTTAGATTCACCAAACACCTTTAACAGCAGATGCTACAGTGACAGCGCAGCAGAACCAAACTAGCCCTATCTCTTTTATTTGTGAAAGATTTCTCTAATCTGAGAACATTTGTTTTGAACGAGGCCTTGGTTCACTGGCTTAATTTGAAGTAGTGTTGTATGATAATTTGCTTCAAGATTATGAACTAAGACAAATTTCAACTACCACTTGTACAGTAAAACTTTGATCCTCCAAAATTAACTACTCCAGGCCTTCTTGATTTCACTTCAATAGACTTTATAGTCTAATTCCTCAACATTATCTAATCTAATTTTCTTAATCCCCATTAATAAAAAAAAACCACTGAGTTGGAAGAGTTGGGGTTATCCACTAGATCCATTTTACACCGAAGTCATGTAATTCAATGATGCATGATAACACTACAACTACTGAGATGATCAAAAGTTTTGGTGAAAATTAATTTACAACATCATTTTCATTCAACACTCAATTATTCTTCTACCCTAAAGAATGAAAATTGGTTGACATTATGATATCCGACAGCATCTATTTCAATCAATTACTTGCTCAACTAATAAAGATTTTTCTTGTTCAAAACAATATCTTGAAATCGAATCCTGTTTTTATCAATACCATCTAATAATAGCTTTACTTCCCAACCTATGCTTTTTTTTTTCAAGCCTTTCAACCATTTACCAACTTTAATATACGATAAGTTAATTCTTTACGGTAGGTATCTATATTGAAAATTGAGATGCATTTTAATATTTTTGAAATTATTTAAATTTGATCTTGTTAAAAAGTACACTTCAACAACTCTCCAATAGTTTAAATAGTGTTTGAATTATAGTTTCAAATGAGCATCAGTCTCCTCCCCATTAATTATGTTTTGTGCTTTTAGTGTTTGTGTTTTAATTTGTGTTTCTTAGATATACTATATATCTTAGATATTTGACTAAGGATACAAGAAATTGTCGATCAAGGCTCGGCAAGTAACATTGTAGGGATATGTTATTATTGAGAAACAACCTATAGCTATGTTTCCTCACAAAGGAAAATAAGAAGGATAAAAAAATTAAAAATTAAAAATAAAATAAAAAGAAAAGGGAGAAAAAAAAGTTGTAATTCTCATATGCACCGTGCGATTGCATGATTGGAGGGAGAAGTACTCTAGCCAACAGGAAGCGGGGGAATGATTGGAGGGAGTAGCGCTCTAGTAGTGGGGAGCGGGAGTGTGCGGTGGTTCGCTGTTGGCGGCGGTTCAAAGGAGAGAGGAGAGCCGAGAGCTCAGGTGCAAAGGTGCAACAGTAAGGCGAATGGAGGAAGGAGGGGGATGGGAGGGAGAAGAGGGAGAAGGAAGATAGGAGGAAGAAGGGGTGTGGCATTCGGTTGTTTGCAGTTCGGGAGTGAGGACGTGCTGTGGTTGACAGAGGGAGTAGAGGCGGGAGCTCACATGGGGATGGGAGGGAGAAGAGGGAGAAGGAAGATAGGAGGAAGAAGGGGTGTGGCATTCGGTTGTTTGCAGTTCGGGAGTGAGGACGTGCTGTGGTTGACAGAGGGAGTAGAGGCGGGAGCTCACATGTGCAAGTGGGGGAGAGAGAGGAGAAGGGAGGAGAAGGGGCACCGGAGGGAGGGGAAGGGAGGTGGGGAGGCAGGAGTCCAAGCAAACATTGACGGATATAGGACCCAAAGATATATGAGGGCAATTAATATTTAGGGGTAATATAAAAGGATTAAATTTTTTTTAGTGGGGGCAAATTAAAGTTTATATACATATAATATTATAAATAAGTATTCATGTTCACTCAATTTTAAAAATTGAGTGGGGGCATTTGCCCACACTCAAGTACATGTGGCTCCGCCACTGCAAGCAAGGGAAGAAGGCGAGGAACGGAGGAGGTGAAAGGAGGGAGGCTGGTGCGAGGCAGGCAAAAGCTTTCTCTCTAGTTTTTCGAATAAATGGTCTAACCTGGGTACCCAGCTTAAGGACGCTACGCAGGGTACCCTAAAAATTATGTAAAAGTTTTTTTAAAATTTTTTTTAGAAATGATCTACACATTATAAGCTATCCAATAATATCAATATTGTTGTGAACAAGATTATGAACAAGGAAAAATTACCCTAAACATTTTACATAAAAAACAAAAGTGTTTTGTTTTTTATGTAAAATGATTAGGGTAATTTCTTCTTGTGTATAATCTTGTTCACAACAATATTAGTACCATTGGATAGCTTATAGTGTGTAGATCATTTAAAAAAAAAATAAAAAAAACTTTTTAAATAGTTTTTAGGGTACCCAGTTTAGCGGCCTTAAGCTGGGTACCCAGGTTAGGCCATTTGCTCCTATTTTTCTGCCTGATTTGAGAGAAAAAATGAGCAATTTTTTTTTTCTTCTAAGAAAACAAAAGTAAATAAAGTTTTTTTTTTTCTTTTTCTTCCTTTCTAGTTTACTATTCAAGGAAACACATCTCAACAAAGATGAAAGCAACAAAGAAATAGTTTTAAAATTATGTATTAAGAAAAATGTCGAAGGGACGCATGGGCAACATATTAGAATTGTAAGTCAAGGAAAAATATAAATTAAGTAAATTTATTTAGGCAATGGATATAAATATACACTATCTATTGAAAATATTATTGAAATGAGCTTGAAGACGCATAAAAGAACACACATAGGTAATCTAACAAAACAATCCCATATATGATTAATTGTTGCAATTTTATATGCTACATTTCTTAGCAATATTTTATATCTAATTTTTTGAACAAGATCATTAATAAGATATGCAAAAGACTTGGCATACTCAGAGATACAAGATTATGGAAGAAGAGCAATAAGGACAATAAACCCTACTCATAGATACAAGATTATGCAAGAAGCATGATAAGGTCAATAGGCTTACAAGGATGTCCTTGAGGTGATTTATCTAGAAAATAATAAAACAAATTAATTTCAGAAGTAATCTAAAAACATTTATTGTTGATCTAGATTAGATAGTTACTTGATTATTGATTTATGCATAAAGAATAAAATTGTATGATTAGAATAAAGTGATTATTTATTTTAGTAACTAGTTATGATGTTTTATTTAAAATTTATATGATTCATTTGTTCTTGTTAGTTTTGAATTTGGACTTGTTATATATTTTAAACTTCTTTGTTTATTATATGTAGAAAAATTTTCCTAGGCTAAGACCGCCTAAGAATGTTGAGCAGGTTGAATCTAACCCTTGATGCTACTTTAAAATTCGTGTAACATTGATTCATCAAGCGATACACAAATTTTAAAATAGTATCAACATTTTAGAGAGAAGCGCGCTTAACATTTCTAGGCGAGGTCCCTGCCTAGAAATTTTTTTCTTATAAGTGCTTATTTATCATGTATTTGTACTTATTCCAATGATCTTGTACATATTTTAAAATGTTTAGTTGTTGAGATGGTTATTATGATATTGTATTTACATAATTATTTGAGTATTTTAAATTGTTATTGTGATATTATCTTTGTTGTTTATAATTGGTGAATATATAAGTGATGTTCAAAATTGATGAGCCTATGTTAGTGTTTAATTTTCTCCATATCTTGTTAGCTTTTGGAAAAGTTTATTAACATTCCAATATAATTAATATGATTGCATTAATTTTTAAATCGATTAAGGCCCATTTTGGAGGCAGTGCTTCATATTGCACTGGGGCAGACCATGTAATCAACACATTGTTTGTGTTTAACTTCTATTGTACTTCTAGCTATATGGTTGAGCAGTGCTAGAAAAGTTTAGCTCTACTTTTAAGTTATTTTTAAGTAGCTTTTGAGTAGAAAATAGTTAAAAAAATGTTTGGTACGAAAAATAGAAGTAAGAAAAAATAATAAAAAAGTAAAACGGGGAGAAAACTATTATTAGATAATTTTTTTATTTCTGCTTATTCAAAAAAATAATTTTCATGATTTTAATAAAAAATTTAAGTATTATTATTTTAAATAATTTAAAATTATAATAATAAATAATATTATTAACTTTAATAATTTAAAATAATATATTTTTTATTATTTTAAAATTTGATAATAGTTAAAAAATTTATTTATTAAATATCTTATAAATTTTAATAGTATAAAATAGTATAATACAATATAGTTTAGCACATGTAAAGTAATTAACAGTCACACCAAACTGATTGATGCTATTCTGCTTATATGTATAAAATATTCTAATGCATTCTCTTGATATTTTTTTTTGTTAAAAAGTGATTTAATTCAAAGCACTTCGTGAAGTAAAAAAATAATTAAGGAAAATTTTTTAAATAATTTACCTATAATATTTAAAATAATAATTTTGTAGTAAAGTATAAATAAAATATTTTGTAAAGGAAAAAAAAGTGAAGGATATAACAAAAGGGTGTAAATCAAGAGAGCCACATAAGATTAATTTTTTTTAAAAAATAGGCCTTAAGTAAGTACATTCAATTTAAAAATGCAAGAAAATATTTTTTTGACTTTATTGACTTGGCCAATCAAACTAATTCTACTCTATATGCACACATTTGCTTGATCCATTAGATTGGATTGACTTGAGTTGAATAATTTTAATTTTTTTAATGCCCGTTTTTTATTTATAGTGCAATGAGCAGTGAATCGATTGACACACTAGTCAAACAAGCAAATCGGGTTCGATTCTAGTTAACCAAGTGCAGGAAAAAAAAAAACCAAGTGCAGGGACACATGTGCAATTAGGCCAATTTGCAGGGATTAATATATAATTGTACCATTTCATGTCAGTGCCTGCCTTACTGGGCCGGATATAACGTTTCTGTCGTGTCGACCGCTTCCACTCGCCCGCGCTCGCTCGCCGATGACAACGCCTTGAAATAGGGAAAAAAAAAAGCACCAAACCCTAAACCCTTCCTCCTCGCTGGGTTTTGGACTCGCTACTGTTGACCACCGCAAGAAGCATTCGAGCATATCTTTCTTCTATTAGCCCTTTCTTGGTCGTGTTTTCACGGAAGCAGGACCTGTCAGTGGTCGAAAGCGATGGCGAGGGTTCTCCGGTGCGCTCTGTTTAGGCGAGCGCTACTTGCATCAGAGGTTTTGCTTTTCTTCTTTGAATTTTTTATCCTTTTTATATATATCTGAACGTTAGATTTAATTTTTTTTTTTGCACTATAAAAAATTTCTCTTTTCCTGGTTAAAGTTGTGTTTCCTAATTCTTGATATAGCCGTATGTTCCAAACATTCATTTATAGTCATTGGGGAGGCATAGCCATAGTCTTTACAAAAGGAAAATATGATTACTTTTCCATGTAGCTTTTGTTATTTGACGACTTCCTGCCCACGCGCCCGCGCCCATGTTTATGCAACAGATCGACTTGAGTCGGAAGTGCTTGCTTTGAATGAAACACTAATTTCATGCTACCGCTCTCTTTTATAAGTTAGTTGTACTTTTCCCACTTGAGATATTTTCATTAACACTAAATTATGGGGGTGAAAGTGAATTGGTAAATTAAAGTATAGGAGGCTAAGTGGTACCATTGACCTTGTAGGGAATGGAGTATCATTTCCTACAAGGAGACTAAATGAGGTAGGCTTTGTTCCTATTACCTTGTTATCAACAACTTAGATCATATAAATTGAGTTAATGATGTATTCATTTATACAAAGCTTATTTATTTCTTTTGAAGAAAATGTATACAAAAGACTGATTCTCATAGTAGGAAACACAGTATCCTGTTGACGTGTTTATGTGTTGAGAAAAGGAGTTCGTGGTCAGGAAGATTACAAGTTAAGTGTGAATTACTTCATGAATATTAGATTTCATTTTTAAGGAATCAAATAAATGATTATTCAATTATCATAACTAAATGATTTTAGTTAAATAACGCCACTAGCTGGACTATTATGTCGTTTCTTGAACATTGCTAACTTTTATCAGAAATGTGTTTATACTTGCAGAGGTATGAACAAGGAATCAGGGCATCAGGTTCCCAGCTTTGCAACTTCTCTAGTAAAGGTAATGGAAGCATGCAATATGTAAATATGTGACATAGTTTCCTATTCATATATGCATAATCAGATGTGCACCTATATTTAAAGTGATTGCCTTTTCTTGCAAGATTGTGAACGCCTTTTGTCTTACATTCGCAGGCTTTTATGATTTCTGTCTTATCTTGTACTTCATTTTTTTTGTTAAAAATGCATTTTGGAGTCCTCATTATTGTGTTTGATAATGTTCTCTTTGACTGCCAAAAGTGCTGATTGATATGATTTGGTGAATCTTATTTTTTAAATTTCGTCAACTAATTTGATGTCCACAAATCAAGTTCCAGTATAGTTTTGTCAAAGGGAAGCACATTATAAATTCGAAATTCTGCCAGAAGCGGTTCAGTTGAGGTTGTGGTTCAGTATAATCTGTTAGAAGGGTCCACAACCGCAACCTCAACTCAACCGCTTATGTTAGTTTTGCCAATATTTTTTTCCCATTTTCTTAATGCCTTTTGATTCATTGCAAAATATACTATAAGGTCTGACATAGTTAAATATGTGCAATAAATAACCAACAATTCAATTTTGAATTTTGAAACAACTTGGCGATTGCCACTTGTGTTATCAGTGCAGGTTATTTAGTGCTTATTTTCAGTAGTTTTCATATATTCTATATTCTGATAAACCCGAGTTGCAATGAGATGCATCTAAGTAGGATGTTAAGTGTAGCGTTTCTAGTGCTTCTTCATTGGGTCTTCTGTTCATAACCTCTATATCTTAACTTCTTACAATCATTTAGCAACATTTTGAACATAATATATCTTCACATCCATTGGGAGATTTCTCATGTACGCTATTGAGCTTTGGCATTTGAATGGACTGAGCCTAATCTGTAAACACTGCCATTGTAGCTAAAAGAAAATCAAGGTCATCTGGGAGTGATTCTGGTGAAGAAAATCTCTCTAAGAAAGAACTTGCTTTACAGCAAGCCTTGGATCAGATTACAGCTTCATTTGGGAAGGGCTCAATTATGTGGCTTGGTCGTTCTCATTCTCCCAGGGAAGTTCCTGTTGTATCCACAGGATCTTTTTCTTTGGATATGGCATTGGGTATTGGTGGGCTTCCGAAGGTATATGTTGATATTGCTCAAATAAAGTTACATTTAAAATAGTTGTACTATTTTCTGAGTTTTCTGAATAAATATTTGTGGAACTGAATAGACCTCATGCCTCTTAACTTGTAGTAACAATTTTGACCTACTATAGTCTCTTGCTTTCTATACTTATCTTTAGATCAGTTCACACTGCTATATTAGTTGTCTTTCCTCAATTTTTTGCGTACTACTAGTATCTTGTGTACCTAGAGTCATATTGCTTTTTCTGTGATATAGCTCTGGATGTTCGTTTCATTGAGATATCTCTAAGTTATTGTCTTAGTCTCAAACTTCTGGGTGAAAGTAGCCATCAGTTGCTAATCAACGAATGAACATTGTGTTTAGTGCATCAATATTGGTTCTTCCGCCCAACTAGTCACACCCCAATTTTCTTTTTCTACATTATGTTGGATTGCCTCCCCTGAAATGCTCATCTGTCTCTGGTAGGGTCGTGTTGTGGAGATATATGGTCCCGAGGCTTCAGGGAAAACTACACTTGCTCTTCATGTTATTGCAGAAGCTCAAAAGAACGGAGGTGATTTCTTTTGTCTTCTTGCATCTGACTTGTCCCCACCTGATATGCTGTATGCAGTATAACAGAACACCGATAATGACAGATTTCTAGCAAAGGGCACTTTTTTGGGACTTACACATCAATTGAACGTGTAAATAAAGGAAACTGGGAAAGGAGATTCCTTGAATGGCTTCCCGCATATTGCATAAAACAAGTATACCGACTAGCAGACCATGGGGAAATAGAGAAAGCAGATGCAAGTAATGACTTTCCTGCATACTGCCTGAAACAAGCATGACGAGTTGCAGACTGTTGAGAGAATTTTATGTACGGAAGAAGAGTTGTTATATTCCAAATAATAAGGCGCGATACCGCAGTTGATGCATATCCTGCATGTGCTTATACTGAAAACTGATATGGCAGCTCCATATTAGTTCTCTGTGGTGAACTTTGTCTTTGCATAGTGAATAGCTGTGGAGTTAAAACATATTTCAGTTATTTACGAAAAGTTACTGGTTTTCCTAATAGATAATCCTAAAAGCAGAATTTTCTTCTAATGATTTTGGAATTCCTGAAATCATGTACACTCATTATGTAGATTTCCAATTGTATTTTACAGGATATTGTGCTTTTGTAGACGCAGAGCATGCACTTGATCCAGCATTGGCGGAATCTATTGGTGTAAATACTGAAAATTTGCTCCTCTCACAGCCAGATTGTGGTGAACAGGCACTTGGTCTAGTAGACACTCTAATCAGAAGCGGTTCAATTGAGGTTGTGGTCGTGGACAGTGTAAGTAGAGAGGAGCTTGAGTTGTGTCATGGTCTCTACTGCGTTATTTTTTTTATTCTCTATACTTCCAGACATCAATTTTGCATCATGTTCTATATCTTATAGATTGTCAATTACAAAACTTGACTTAATTGCTTATCCGTTCATGTGGTTCTGTTTACCAGTTATGTGCTACATATTTCATTTGCTTTCATCTCACAAAATAGAAATTCTTCCTGTCAGCTAGAAGGGTGTTTTGTCTCAAATTCTTGATGCATCCATCAAGAATGGTGTCAAATTTACGTTGCTCAGAGTCAATTTCATTTACTTTGAACGATAGAGGTATGGCTACCTAAAATATGCAGATTTACTTTTAGTACGCACATATGGCCTCAGAAGAATAAAACAGGAGTTCATAATTACGTATGTGATACTTGACCCCCAAGGAACTGATCCAAGGCATGTTTGTGGTAACAATGAGAACAGAGGAAAATTGCAGCAGAAAAACAATGTGCTTTACATTGACTTCATGTAAAGTATGTTCTGGTCGTGTAAGAATAATTTATGATATGTGATGGAACAGTTGCTAGGGTGATTTCTCTACAGTTCAAGACATTGGAACTAGAGGATATATGAATTTTTATTGATATTTATAAATTATAATACCCTTGGTAAGCGGCAGTCCTGCATGTGAGTTCCATTTTAGAACAATTTAGAGCACCCATTGCATCCTATTATCCTACGTAATTTAGTTTCATATGAAAAAGAATCATGTTGGCTAATTTGAATATGAAATTCTTCATCTAGTTTGATTAATTTTACTTTGATATTTAACGATTACTTTGATATTTAACGAACGTTACTGGATATAAATAATTGAAGTGTCTCCAATGTGAAATTGCTGCCTTTGGCATCATTTACTTGTTTGCATAACACTCTGTCAGGCTTCTTTTGTTTATCTCTATATGTTCTATAGAAACTAAAAATGTTTATCTTGCCAACTTTGCTCCGTCATTCTTACGTTGAAAGCTCTTCACTGCTAAATTTTGAAACGCTTATCTGTATATGCCATTATAGACTGGTAACCCACGTTTGCCGCACATAATTGTGTGAAAAAATGTTCCTGAACTTTATCAAGTCTTATTCAGTGCACCTGTGATATGTAGAAACATTATTTTGCAAATAAACATGTCCTTTCAATTGCATGCATCATTAATTTACTACAATATATTTTTAAATTCTTATAACTTCATACAATTTTTAATATTTTAGTGAACTAAAATATACAAATTGGTGTTTTAAAAGTGCTTTCACTAATATTCATCTGGGGTTCAGGTGGCTGCCCTTGTACCTAAAAGTGAACTTGATGGTGAGATGGGAGATGCCCATGTTGCTCTCCAAGCAAGGTTGATGAGCCAAGCTCTGCGCAAGTTGAGTCATTCACTGTCCCGATCACAGACGATTTTGCTATTTTGTAATCAGGTAAGTTTAAAAGGGTGTCAACTTGATTAGAAGTCTAATTGCTTGGATTTCTCTTGGGATGGTATTAATTTTAATTTAATGAATCTAAATGAGCTGTAGTCATGAAATTGACCACATGTTTGAATGCCAACTTGCTTTAGGTTTTCTCTTTGGTTGAAATTATTTTTGACCTTTATAAACATAAAATGAATCCTAGACTTCGATATTGTGGTTGCCTCTTTTTTCTGCTTTGATCATTCGGGTATAAAATGTACTCCAGAACTTATAAAATTGATTTGTATTGTGAAGTTTTGCCTATTTCGAGGGATAATTTCATGCACATGAAAAGTAGAATCTAATATTTGCAGATAACAAACAACATCGTTTAATTCAAATATTATTTGTGTTTTGTTTATTCAAATACTTTATAGATAAAACAAAATCAATGATCATAGTTTCGATTTGTACATATTGGTGTTGCACTAGATCTTTTTTGTGCATATTAGTGTGTTAGGCATTGCATTGCAGTCACAGGGCATATGAAACCTGATTTGCTTGGGGACTCATAGAATGTATCTTAGAGAAATGCAATAATGCGATTTTCAGTGGACATTTAAAATCTTCAATAGCAGCGCTGGCTAGTAAGCAAGAATGCAAAAATTGAATGTTTTCCCTGATTTTGTTGATTGCATAAAAACCGTAACTTTTCAGTGTAAACATATAAGATCATAAATGCCGAAACCTATTCCAGGTCCAAAGTTTTGCTCTTTAAGCTATATTAGAATATATTTATTTTAGTTTCGCAGAGACTGGTGATCGTTTTCACTGCCATGCATGCAACATATTCAAATTTGAAATATTGTTTTTATTATTTAAGTTGACCATCCTAGTTGCTGCATCTGAGTCATATTTTTATACTACGCATTATATTTGTGTCCAAATATTTTAGGTAAGGTCAAAACTCACAACTTTCGGAGGATTTGGTGGACCAACAGAAGTTACCTCTGGCGGTAACGCCTTGAAATTTTATGCATCTGTCCGCCTGAACATCAAACGAATTGGGCTGGTTAAAAAGGGTGAAGAGGTAAAGTACTTGTGCAACACTTCTGATATATCTGTTCAAAATTTTACAAAATTCAAAAACAAAGCTTTTCATAAGATTTTTTGGTAATGTAAGCTCCAGTTTCATTATGCAAATTAATTTGTTCATGCGAAGAGTTAAACTCTGATTACAAAACAATTTGCACAGTTAGTTTTAAATTGTAGATTTTAGCTACTACAGTCTCCTTTACAGGTTTAAGTCTTTGCTATCAGTAAGTCTATCTACATCTTTGTTTTTTCATCTCTCTAGAGCACATTTGAACCCTTTTCATTTGTAAAAACTGCTACACAATTCAAGAGTGTAGTTTCTGAGAAGTATACTTCCATTGTTGACATTTTGTCAGACTTTGGGGAGCCAAGTTATGGTGAAGGTTGTGAAGAACAAACATGCCCCTCCATTTAAGGTAGCACAATTTGAACTTGAGTTTGGCAAGGGTATCTCCCGTGATTCTGAGCTAGTAGAGCTAGGCTGCAAGCACAAATTCATCACGAAAGGTGGAGGTTCTTACTATGCTTTTGATGGACACAGCTTTCATGGAAGGGATGCAATTAAGCGTTATCTTGCTGAGAACGAAGGTATCCGAGAAGAGCTGATGGCGAAGTTAAGACAGAAAATATTGTCCGGCGATGCAGATAAGAAACTCGACACTGAAAGAAACGTTCCTGATGGAGATGTTCCGGGAGAGACTACAGTAGCAGAGACCGACGAGGAAATTGTTGCTGAAGCTTGATGTGTATCTTCAGCGTGCCTTTCAGCCAGATAAATTCTTATCTAAAGGGGTCATATGCTTTGCCAGAAATGGATTCCAAGATGGCATTTTTGGGACAAGTTCAGGTTTTCTGGTGATATGATGTATATGTCTAACTGATTGCGCCCAGGTAAAGATTGATATGCTTCGAGTTCTCATAACTCCCAATGATGCGTACAGGAAAGGCTTATATAGCAATTGGGATTTTGGTGATCCAGCGTTTGCAATATACCTTCAATTCAGTGTATTCTGAATCTGTTACCAATCAATCAAATCTATAAATTATTTTTGTTTGAAGTTATGCTTAGTCTCAAGGATTGATGAATTAAGAACATGACCTTAGTTTTTTACTTGAATGGAAATTGTGTAAATTTTGGAGCTTAGCTCAATGTCAATCTAGCATTTGCTAACAGAGCATTATAGCTATATGCACAGATACTCTTCCTATTCTATGAACTCGAAGTAGAGTTGCATTTTGGATGGTTGGCTGTTCTGGTTTTGATTTGTGCTGTAAAGGTACCTTCGGTTTGGCAGGCACTACCAATAAAGCTTAAGAATTGGTGAAGTTCACTCTATTCGCATCAACCCACTATACTAATCTGTGTATCTTGGCATACTTTGTCAATTGTCATGTAACTACAGCAGATTTCTCGCTTTCTCCATCTACTTTGATGTGCATTTGCCAATGTTTTCTGCTTCGAATGTAGAGCTATTTTCATTGAGATATGAGCTTTGAAGTAGACCTCAGAGATGCTTTTGTAGGCCATCCATGTGTTTCTTTCAGTGAACATTTTAAGTTTACCTATCACGATCAAATCCTTTATCATGTTCCACAACTTGAATTAGCTGGCATCATGAATACCCCTTAATGCGTAATTCTTATTATTCTTCTTATTATTATTATTATTTAATTCTAAGATTCAACAATGGGGGTGAGATGTGCACATCCATTCAATATTTTATTTTATTTATTAAACGGTTTTATACTATTAAATCTTTTACATGCATCACATATGTTTTGTATAATTTATACTAAAATTTGTCCCTTTAATCATTGATCCGACCAACATACTAGTTGTGAGGCTCAGGGGCTGGGCCCAAGCCCAGGCCCAGGCCCAATCTATGCCCAAACCCAAGCTTCCAGGCGGATCGGGTTGGCGGGCTATTGGTTTCGAGCGAACGGCTTATCGGGTCAGGCGACCCGTTTGGACAAAAGGGCATTAGGGCTACAGTAGCTCGGGCTCTCCGTGTGCGATCGTGTCCATGCGACGCTTCGTCCGAACGCAATGGCGGCGGCGCCGTTTCCTTCTCCCTCCGTCGAGTGCGGCTCCGGCGAGAGGTCTCGGCAGCGGCGACGGATCTCCGGCATCTTCCCCGTGGGTTGGGTGCGGCGGTGCGGGAAGCTTCGGAGCAAAGGGGCGGCGTTCCCCTTTCCGTTCATCCACCTTCTTCTTCGGCGTCACCGGTGGTGGAGCCGGCCGACGGTCGTCCGCCAAGGTAAGCCTCTTTCACCTCCCGTTCCGGCTTCGTCCGGAGGGTAGGCTTCCGTCGGCGAGGTTGCGCCGACCTTTCTTCCTCCCCTCCGCCGCGTCCTCCGCCTTCTCCCCTTTTCCGGCGAGTTCGTGGACGACCGGCGTGTCTGGGGGCCTCGCCTGCTCTTCCCGGCACCGTCCGGTGAAGTGGGGAAGCGGTTCCCCTCTTTGGTTGGCGTCCGGCGACTCCGGCGAGTTCGTCGATGCTGCCTTTGGCTCCGGTGAAGCTGGGCTCGGCCGGACGGTGTTTCGGCGAGCTTCGACTGTCGTCCTTCTACCTCGGTTTGCGTGCATGTGCTTTGGTTGGCGTGCACGTGCCTTGGTTTCCGTACGCGCACCTCTAACGGGTCCCGGACGCGGTTCTCGTTCCCGGCCGATCAGCTGCCCTCGGTCGGCGTCTTCCTCTCTCCGGCTCCCTGAGCCTCGCGCTCCCGGCCGAGTCGTCTTTCTCGGTCGGCGTCTCCTCGCCCCTCTCCGCGCTCCGGTCATATGCGTCGGCCTTGTGTGGTGTTCCCGGTTTGTTGTGCCGGACGTCTGCGAGACGTCCCTGTTGGGCGAGTGTGTGAGTCTGGCCGCCTGCGTGCGGTCTAATCGGAGTTAGGGCGTGTGCCCGGCGTCCTGCGTGACGTCATCTTCTGCGCGAGTGTGCGCCTCCGCCTGCGTGTGGATTTACTTCTTTTCCGGTGTACTAGACTCGTACGTGCGCTGCGCCGACGTCGAGTCTCGGGTGGTGTACTTTGGTGGACATTGGAGCTGGTTCGTGCAGCGGTCCATGGCTGACGTGGCGGTCGATAACTCGTCGAGACGAGAGTTGAGGTGGCCGCATGGGTTAGGCTGAGGAACACGTCGAGGACGTGCTCCTGCCGGTCGCGCCTGGATCAGCGGTTCAGCCGTTTAGCCCCTGCGTGGGCGTGCTTGGGTGCGAGTCAAAGTGTTGACTCGGGTGTATTTTAATTAAAAATTTATTACCCTAATTCTGGGTATAGCAAGGGTTGCTATAGACCTATTCTTACAAAATGTGGTGAAACATTTTGGCATCATAGTGGATATCGAGAGTGATATGGATGCCCGTTGTTACTGGACACTCTTGAACCACGTTGTTCAATAAGTATTTGTCCAAGGTAAGTTTCTCCATAGCTAATCATCCTCAGACGGATGGGCAAATTGAGCGGGTGAATGCTCTTGTGGAAGAATTCCCCCGTCACTTTGTGATCGCCAGTCAGGATTACTGAGTGAAGTGGATCGATATGACATGGACTGCCTACACCTTGCAAAGGTTGTCATCCACAAGTCCCACCTCATTTGAGCTTCGAGTTAGTGTTAGGGAGTCAGCCCCTAACCCCCGTTGATGTGGTACAAAGGGATTCCTATGGGAAGTGCCCTAGGACTCAACAGAAAGCTCGGGAATGAATCGATTCACTCCGAGAGGCTAGAGGTAGCTTGGAGTTGGCTGTACAATGGATGCAAAAGTATGCAAACCATCGACGTCGGAATGAAGAATTTGTCGAGGGCGACTTTGTTCTTCTCCGATTTACCTCACATATCTGTAGGAAGATCCAGGTGAAGGAGACTCACCGGGGTCTTATCTGATGAAACGACGGTCCGTGTGGGATATTGAGTCGAGTAGACTCAGTAGTATACCACTTGAAACTCCAATAGAGAATGTAGATGCGCCTTACATTCCATGTGAACTTGAGGAAGTTTCACTTGGATCTGGACGATCCTTCTCGGTCATTGTCTTACCAAATCCCACCGATGGTGCGAACAAAGTTCGACCAAGGGGTACGTGATATTTTATATCACTGGGTGTTGGGGCAAATTAAGTCGAACCGATATACAGAGTTTCACATCCGATGGGATAAATCCCTTATGGAGGAAGCAACCTGACACAAAGCTTTCGAACAATACTTCTCCGATGGCTCGGACGAAGTTCGATCTAAGAATTGTCGAGATTTGAGGTTATCGACTCATAGGTCGTTGTTGGATGAGTAAACAGTGAATGTTTCTCATTCATTGGAAGAGAGATATGCCTGAGGACAAAGCTCTTTGGTGAGAGGCTTCAGAGTTCTGGTTTACGAGGTTGTAGCTGAGGAGCTACCTTGAGTCGCCAAGGACGACGACCACCTCAGGTGGGGGAGAATGTGAGGCCTAGGCGCTGGGCCCAAGCCCAATCTACGCCCAAACCCAAGCTTCCAGGCGGATCGGGTTGGCGGGCTATTGGATCCGGGCGAACGGCTTATCGGGTCAGGCGACCCATTTGGACAAAAGGGCATTAGGGCTACAGTAGCCCGGGCTCTCCGTGTGCGATCGCGTCCACGCGACGCTTCGTCCGAACGCAACGGCGGCGGCGTCGTTTCCTTCTCCCTCCGTCGAGTGTGGCTCCGGCGAGAGGTCTCGGCAGCGGCGACGGATCTCCGGCGTCTTCCCCGTGGGTTGGGTGCGGCGGTGCGGGAAGCTTCGGAGCAAAGAGGCGGCGTTCCCCTTTTCGTTCATCCACCTTCTTCTTCGGCGTTGCCGGTGGTGGAGCCGGCGGACGGTCGTCCGCCGAGGTAAGCCTCTTTCACCTCCTGTTCCGGCTTCGTTATGCGGGTAGGCTTCCGTCGGCGAGGTTGCGCCGACCTTTCTTCCTCCCCTCCGCCGCGTCCTCCACCATCTCCCCTTTTCCGGCGAGTTTGTGGATGACCGGCGTGTCTGGGGGCCTCGCCTGCTCTTCCCGGCGCTGTCCGGTGAAGTGGGGAAGCGGTTCCCCTCTTTGGCTGGCGTCCGGCGACTCCGGCGACTCCGGCGAGTTCGCTGGTGCTGCCTTTGGCTCCGGCGAGCCTCGGGTAGTTTGCGGCGAGTTTCGACCGCCGTCCTTCTGCCTCGATTTGCGTGCATATGCTTTGGTTGGCGTGCATGTGCCTTGGTTTCCATGCGCGCGCCTCTAACGAGTCCCGGATGCAGTTCCTGTTCCCGATCGATCAGCTGCCCTTGGTCGGTGTCTTCCTCTCTCTGGCTCCCTGAGCCTCACGCTCCCGGCCGAGTCGTCTTTCTCGGTCAGCGTCTCCTCGCCCCTCTCCGCGCTCCGGTCATGTGCGCCGGCCTTGTGTGTTGTTGCCTGGTGTTGGCCGGTTTGTTGTGCCGGACGTCTGCGAGACGTCCTTGTTGGGCGAGTGTGTGGGTCTGGCCGCCTGCGTGCGGTCTAATCGAAGTTAGGGCGTGTGCCCGGCATCCTGCGTGACGTCATCTTCTGCGCAAGTGTGCGCCTCCACCCGCGTGCGGATTTACTTCTTTTCCGGTGTACCGGACTCGTACGTGCGCTGCGTTGGCGTCGAGTCTCGGGTGTTGTACTTTGGTGGACGTTGGAGCTGGTTCGTTTAGCGGTCCGTGGCTGACGTGGCGGTCGATAACTCGTCGAGACGAGAGTTGAGGTGGCCGCCTGGGTTAGGCTGAGGAACACGTCGAGGATGTGCTCCTGCCGGTCGCGCCTGGATCAGCGGTTCAGCCGTTTAGCTCCTGCGTGGGCGTGCTTGGGTGCGAGTCAAAGTATTGACTCGGGTGTATTTTAATTAAAAATTTATTACCCTAATTTTGGGCGTGACACTAGTCACTCAACAATAAGGCTATTAAAATAGTTATTAAAATTGGCCTTTTCTAATTATTAGAAAGCGTGCAAAATAATAAATTAGGATTCATTCAATTATTATGATTATTATTAAGTATATAATCTTAATTAAATGGCAATTCACGTTGTCTTCAAATGTATGTATGGAATTATTGAATATTAATCTATCTCCATTTTCATTCTCTTAGCACTGATTTTATTTTATTTTTTTAAAATTTTTAAAACACTTCCTTTAATGGTGAGCTATGCCATATAACATGTTTTTAACTGATGAAAACCTTTTTATTAAATTTTATATGATACTATTTTTATCCTTTTATAACTTTTTAATTTCCAAAAAATAACATAAAAATAATTTATTTTTAATATTTTTGGCTATCCCTCCTCTAACGAAAAAGAAAAAGTAAACGACAATGCGGTAGTGGGGAATAAAATCATAAATTGCAAGTGTTTACAGGAAAACGCGCTTAATCGGACGGATGAGATGCTCCAGGTTTGCTAATTGTACGGCTATATCTAATCGACGCGCTTTTGAAACCTTCCCTCTTGTTCACCAACTATATACAATAAAAATAATCTCCCGTCCTTCTCGTCCTGTCAGCGCCGCTCGAAGCACGACCTTTTTCCACACGTCAATCGCCGATCCCGAGATTTGTGCCGGTGCATGTGAGGTAGGGGAACTGAATCGGAGGCGAAGAGGAGGCGCGTGCGGTGCCGTTGGAGCTTGGATCTGTTGACGGCCGCGACCATGATGATGACCAGGGCCTCGATTGGGGCCATGGAAGGTCCGGTGATGGATGACGTGATACGGCGGCTTCTAACTGGCGGCGGGCGGCAGGTGCAGCTCTTCGAGGCGGAGATCCGGCAGCTCTGCGTCGAGGCGAAGAAGGTGTTCCTCTCGCAGCCGAACCTCCTGGAGCTTCACGCCCCAATCAAGATCTGCGGTCAGTTCCGATCCTTCAGTCCCTCTGTTTGTGTGCAATTGAATGTGGTGGAGTTTCCGTATGCTCGAAGATTTTTGAGATTCTTTCTTTCCCTCCTTTGGAAATTACACACGGAGCAAAAAACAGGTTGCGCCTTCAGATCATTGGTTTAGTACTATCCCGCGGAGAGCTAATAATAGAATATGTTTGTAGAGTGGCAGTTGCATATAGCCGATTGCTTTGGGCTGGTTTTGCTTTGATGATGTCCTGATATACCTTCTTTCGATGCACGGTCTTTAGGACTAGATTGATCTCGGATGAGGTAGCTGTGGACCTGTGGTCTCACTTTCTCATCCCCAAGTCTTTGGAACCATGTAGCATCTTTCTCCGTTCGAACCTTAGCTTTGGTTGACCATTTCTTGTCGCAGAAGGTCCACATGGATATACTAGTTTTGAACATCAAATTTTGTAACATATATTTTGACTGTTTATAGATTATTGAACGAGGATGCATTTTAGTTTCTACATGAAATTCGAATCCATAGTTGTGTTTGAGATAATCTGCAAATTAGGATACGGTCCGATTTCTTCTGTTGATTACTTAGTTGTGCTGATTGCCATAATGCAAAGAGGATAGAGTATAATGGATGAGTTGTAATTTTTGGGCAACGTTTCAAGAAATTGTATTTCTTCCAGTGTTCCCTAGTCAATGTAATTATGCCACCTGTAGTAGAGAACTAGAGATCTATATGTTTTCTGTAGACTTAAGCTGCACAATGATCGGAAGGAACACTGAACATTTGGAGGAAGAATAATGGGGGAAGAATGTGGAACAAAGATATTATCACATCTTTCAAAGTGAAGCTATGTATTGGAGTAGTGGAATCATGCGCATGCATGTTTTTCTACGTTAACGTGATAAGGACCTCAAACAGGTGGCATTTCTCAGTCTAGTCCACTATGATAATGACTCCCCTGCCTACTAAATACTAACTCAGCGTTGTTGGGTAGACAGTTGAACTTCTGCACACTTATTCTAGCATTTTTTTGATCAATTACCATCTCCTGTCTTTGTCACTTTAAGCTTTCCTGAGCTTCCATTTCTGCAAAATTCAGTTGCCTGCTCATGGATTTGTACATAATATTATTTACTTGGTCTTCAGCATAAGATTATGATGAACATAATATTTGTGCTACTTGTTACCTTACTGCAAAATTCAGTTGCTTGCTCGTGGCTTTCCTGTACGTAATTCGTTTCCTTGGTCTTCAGCATAAGACTATGATGAACAAAGTATTTGTGCGACTTGTCATCTTGCTCAGTTGTTACGCCAACAGGCACAATCTTTTACATCCTCTTTTGACTCTCAGTTATAGAGCTCTAGCAATTCCAAATTAAAGAATTCCAAAGTACGGAAGCAGCTGAAGCTGGCATATGTGCAGTAGTTTGGTTTGTTAGTATAATTTCTTGTCGACCTTAACTTCATTAATCCATGTATTCTTTATCCTCTGATATAGAAATCACGGCACACAATTCATCTTTTATTCAACATTGATTGAGTAAATACATATGCAATGGCAATTAATTTTCTTTCTCGTTCAAGTAGTTTTTCGGAAGATTTTTCTGTCAAAGTTAAATATATGAGGATTTTTATTTCTGAGTTGATGCTTATAAAGTAGTCACCTGTATTTGCTAACATTTATTTTACTCGGGCTACTATAGTCCTTTGAGAAACTTCAGTTCTGAAATTATATTTGATGCAGGTGATATACATGGGCAATATAATGATCTCCTGAATTTGTTTAAAGTTGGTGGCTTCCCTCCTCATACGTCTTATTTGTTTCTTGGGGATTATGTAGATAGGGGCAAATATTGCTTGGAAACTATATGCTTGCTTCTAGCTTATAAAATAAAGTATCCTGACAAAATCTTTCTTCTAAGAGGAAATCATGAAGATGCCAAAGTCAATAGAGTGTACGGGTTCTATGATGAGTGTAAAAGGAGATTCAATGTTCGGCTATGGAAGACATTTTGTGATTGCTTTAACTGCCTGCCCTTTGCAGCCCTAATAGACGAGAAGATATTATGCATGCATGGTGGCCTTTCACCAGAGTTGCGAAGCATGTATGCAATTCGAGATATATCTAGGCCCACTGAGATTCCAGACTATGGTCTTCTTTGTGATTTACTGTGGTCTGACCCTGATCCTGATGTGGAGGGGTGGGGTGAGAGTGATCGAGGAGTTTCAGTTACTTTTGGTCCTGATAAGCTGGTTGAGTTTTTGGAGAAGAACGATCTGGACCTTATTTGTCGAGCTCATCAAGTCAGTTCTACGTTCAATTTACTTTTTCTTCTGTAAACCTAGCAGCTGTTGCTTAAGGTGAATATATTTACAGGTGGTGGAGGATGGGTACGAGTTCTTTGCTCAACGAAGATTAGTCACAATCTTTTCAGCTCCAAACTATTGTGGGGAATTTGATAATGTAGGTGCGTTGTTGAGCATAGATGAAAACCTGTTATGTTCTTTTGAGATATTGAAAGCAGAAACACCAGTCAATTCCAACACATTGACTAAGATACCTAAGAAGGTACATTTTCCAAAATTTGTCTTCTTTCTGAAACCAATTAGAGTTTAGTGAATTGATGTTTTGCCGTAGAAAGATTAAATTTGTTCAAATTTCTCTTTTTCCTCTCTTTTTCCCGAGAAACTGATCAAGTTATTCTGTCTTTGGATAAGTAGCCGTCAAGAGGTGGAAAAGCTAATTGATCTCTGTACAGTCAACTGTATGGAAGACGACTGACTTTAAAAAGATCCGGATCTTATGTCGTGGATCCGCTGGATCTTGCATTAGTTTGTGGTGGTAGATTTGTTATGGTAGCCCGTGAAATACATTCAACAGATTATGGAGCCTTTAGGAGGGTGAAGATTGAAGCCTATCATGACAGCAAATATCTGTAAAGTTTACCTCATGTTCTTGTTGTACAGCATTCCATACAGAGTTTTGTTAGGCGGGGTTGTGCCTTCCAAGTTGTAAGAAACTGCTTTCAAGGTTCATGTTACCTTAGAGATTTATGTGTTCGAGTTATTAAGATGAATACTGACCCAACTATTTAATTTGGATTGACTTTTCTCAGATTGAACTTGGTGTGTGCTGTATAGTGATCATCATTGAGTTAAATAAGCATGCCGGGAACTGTGACGTTTCTTCGTCAGCTTAAGTATATCAAATTGATAATTTTAGGCTAATGCTTAATTGGCACAATCGCTGTAGCCATGAAAAATGGCTAAAAAATAGTCACGGAAAATTACTAACTATGCTAAACTGAAACTGTAATGTGTGCTGCGTTCTCAAAATTTATAAAATATTTAGTTAATAATTTTTTAATTATTATTAAAATTTAAAATAATAAATAAATATTTATTTTAAATTATTTAAATTAATAAATATATTTTATTTTTTTAGTATTAAAATTTTAATTATTTAAAATAATAATACTTAAAATTTTAATAAAATCATATAAATTATTTTTTTTTTGAAGTAAAAGTTATAAAAACATTAAATTGTAGCTTTCTAAACTTTTACTTTTTTTACTATTTTTTTTACTTCTACTTTTCATTACCAAATAATTTTCTAATTGCTTTCTGTTTAAAAGTTGTTAAAAATCAGCTTAAAAACAAGACCAACTAATAATTAATTTGGGGCATCATTTTACAAATATGAAAAATAGCAGCAAGAGACTAGACACATTAAAAATAATTTATAACAAAAAAATTTGGATAAAGATAAAAATAAGTTTGACTAGACATAGTAAAAATAATTTATAACAAAAAAAATTTGGATAAAGATAAAAATAAATTTTAAGAAAATGAATGGCCTACCCAAGTAACTCAACCATAAGTCAATTTATTTAATGATTATATAAGCCATATAAGCTAGGAAATTTCTAACTCTACCACAAACTCACAACCCACATCCTTGAATGATAGTGTTCATATAGACGAGACAATAGGATCCTCTCTTTAGGTCAAATGATTTATAGGACGCCTAATAAAAAATAAAGATAAATACTTTCTTTTAGACTGACACTTTTTACTTAAAACCCTAATTGTACTACGGTTCAATAAAAATAGCTTCACCCTGATGAGAATAAGATTAATTCGCTTCATCTAACATATTGTCACACCCTTTAACATAATAAGACCTTTAGTATGGGCTAAATTGAAGATCATAATAAAAAAAGGTATATGTTGTCATTTATGATCCGCCATTAGGTTTTACATTTGATGAAGTTTCAAAAAAATATTGGCCTGCTTAGTATAGCTGGTCAGCTACTTTTGCTGGTCAAAATAGCTAATTTTAAAAAACTGAAGTATTTGATAAAATCTAAAAGCGGCATGAGTTTAGAAAAGCTGGGTGAGAGCTGCTTTTGACTACTTTCTAACTATTTTTCTTCTTGCATTTTATATCTGCACCTATATTTGTATATCTTTACGATAATAAAATTATTATTTTAATAAAAAAATATTAAATTTAAAATTATTTTTAAATATTTTTTAAAAAAATTGATCAGTATAACAATTTAGCCAAACACTTTTTAACTTTTTCAATCATCTACTTTTCAACCAACACTTTTTTTAACTAATAAAAATTAAATTTTAATTACGCCAAACGTAGCTAATATTATTTATACACTTTTAATGAAAGAAGAATAAAGATAATGGTAATCAATCCTTCTTTCCCACTGATGTTGCCCTTACATATGAAGAGGAAAACAAAATGGAAGGGAGGAAAGATAAATAAGTTTCTTCCAACATATTTTCATGGAGTATTTGCCCCCTATTCAATTTAGAAATTGTCTCAATAACAAAATATTTATATAATTCCAAAAACAATTTACAACAAAATTTTCTATTTTATAAATATTCAACATCATAAAGTTTGAGTGGAGTGATTCAAATCACTTGGTCTCCACTCAATTTTAATGGACTAAATAACTTGATCAAATATCTAAAATTAATTATTATATGAATCATGATAGCTATGGATTTAGAAATCAAGTAAACCTTTTAATGGATGAATTTTTGCATTAAAATCATTTCCTCAAGAATCTCTTGATTGGAGTTAGGCTGCAGTAATAATTCTAAACCCATATAATTAGATTAATCTAAAACAAGTTTTGATTGAACAAATATTTTGATCAAACAAGGAATGTCAAATCTCTTATTAACGCACACAGGCCTTCAAAATAGAGAGAAGTATATCAACGGATTCTTAGGTGAAGCAAATATCGGACTCGGACCCGACTGCCATGCCATATTATAGTGATATTGACGGGTACAAATTGGGATTCGGACCTCTTGCTTCGACAAACTTCGGATTCGGTTCGGCAGCTGCTACTTCTGGAAGCTCCCGTTTCCTGCTTGCAGCCTCGCAGGCGGAGAGAGCGTGCGATTGAGAGCGATGAGCAACGATGGCGGCGACGCTCCTTCCACTCCGACCAATATGACAATCTACATAAATAACCTCAACGAAAAGATCAAGCTCGATGGTGAACTCCTCATCCCTCCTTCTCCTCCTTCTTCCTCCAACTCTGCGGTCGTTTGTGCTTCATTTTTCTCCTTCTAAACCCTATCTAGGTTTTTGCATCTTCATTACAATGTTTAGTGCTTTTCTTGTTTTATTGTATGTTTTCTGGGTCCTGTAAACCCTAGAAAGGACTTTGTGATTCCTTAGTTATCGCATTCTTGCTTGCATCGTGAGATGCAACCAACACGGCTTCTTCTAGCTTGTGTCACGACCACTCGAAGTGGTCGCGTGTGTTCGATTCTTTTATTCCCATTCGCTTCGGCTTTTGATTTTATCAACCAATGCATGTTTACGGCGCCTGTTTAAAAATTGTGTTTTTTGTTTCACTCTCAAACTTGAATCGCCGTGATCCAATCTGTCCACTAGTTAAGATTCGTCTTCTCCGTCGTTTTGGAATATATTAATACCTTCTTCCACACCGCATAAATCGACTTTCATCAGGGCTGTTGGATGGTCGGTTTACTGAACCGTTAGACTCCGGTCAACCAGGTTCGGAAAAAAATCAGAAACCCATTTGACCGGTTAACTGGTTGGGCGTCGGGCATCATGGGCAAGGGCGAGCATAGGGCGACTGGGTGTTAGGCGTAGGAGCGACTGGGCATCGGGATTGCCGGATTAGGGAGTAGGGCGACTGGGCATCCGGCGACTGGCTGTCGAGTGTAGGGCAACTGGCTGTCTGATTATCGGACGTCGGGACTTGGGCACAGGGCGACTGGCATGTGGGCGTCCGGCGTAGGGCGACTGGGCGTCGAGCGTAGGGTGATTGAGAGTCTGAGCATCGGACGTCGGGACTCGGGCGTAGGGCGACTGGCGTGTGGGCGTCCGGCATAGGGCGACTGGCGTGTGGGCATCCGGCATAGGGCGATTGGGTGACTTCCGACTAGGCATTGGGCGTAGGGCGTGTGGGTGTCGGACAATGACTCGGCGACTATGAGGCTACGAGCGGCAGAGCTAGAGTGAATCGAGGGAATTAGGATTTTAGGGTTTGACTTTGATTTAGGATTGAAGACTGAAGAGTAAAGTTTAGTCGACTCATGACTCAAGTTAGAACTAAGATCGCATGAGAGATGCTTGGTCGGTTGGTTGGTTTATATATATATATATATATATATATATATATATATATATATATATATATATATATCATGGTCGGTTTGAACCGAACTGAACCGAACCGCAATATCATGTTAAAAAAAACCGATCATGAACCAAACTGGACCATTCGGTTAACCGCCCATTTGGTTCGGTTCCAATGTTATCAAATAGCGGCTATGGCGCCATAGCGCTATGCGGAAGCGGATTCTATGGAGTCCGCAATGTATTCGTCGTGGCATTACGGAAAACACAATTTTTGGTATTGCAGTTAGTGTTCTCGATGCGGATGGTGTTCTCGAAACGGACATGGCGGAGAAGAGAAGAGGAGGAAAGAGACGAGGCAGAAGGAGAGAAGCGGAAGAAGGAGACGGCATTGGCAGACTCGGCGGAAGCGAACGGAAGAAGGCTGAAGGCATTGGCAAACAACGAAAGCAAGGAAGGAGGAGAGAGAGAAGGAGAGAAGAAGCGGAAGAAAGCTGAAGGCATTGGCAATCTCGGTAGAAGCAAGGAAGAAGGCTGAAGGCGTTGGCAGTCTCGGCAGAAGCAAGGAGGAGAGGCAGGCGGAAGGCAGGAGGCGGAAGCAAGGGGGAGGAGAGGCGGAAGGTTGAAGGAGGCGTACTCAGTGGATGGGAAAGCACGTGTAGTGAGTAAATATTGTGTTTTTTTTTTAATTTATTATAAGGAAGTGGATGAGTCATGAATAGCTAAGCTGGGAAAAAATGAACAGTACTTAGGAAGCAGAAGAGTCACAAAGAGCCAGGTTGGAAAAAATGAAGAGTACTGTTACAGGCCCAATAGTGTTAGTAGGTTATTAATAAAGTGAATACACTGAGTACTGTTCATTTCACCTAATGTCTAATTTTTTTAGAAATTTTTCTAGCCGGTGCTTACTTCTCATACACTTTAACCTTTTAAAAATTATTTCTAGCTACCGGCGAGTCTTCTTGGGTTAGGTATATTTTTTTTCCATCTTTTGAGTACTATTTATTTTATGTTACCCCTTAATCTTTTATGAAAATTTTTTATTATTTCAACCGCTATATGATTTCCGTTAATTGCCCGCTATCCGCTATATTATATAGCGGATTTTTGACTTTTTGCTATTTTCCGCAATTCGCTATTGATAAAGGATGGTTTTTCAGTTTTTTTGAACACCCCTAGCTAATAATAGCATCTTAGATTACCCATCCTCGTAGGCATCCTTGAAGTACCTTGCTCCTGTCTTCTTTTTGTCCATTTTGTTATGAGATATGTTCCATTGCTACATCTGAGTCGCATCTGCCTCTTTTCTTTAGGTAGTTAAATATTTCTTGGAAGATTCTACCTGGAAACTGCCTCTAACATTCCATGAGATTAGATTCATACGGCAAATTAATGACATTACTGAAGAACCACACATTTTTTTCCTTTTTTGTTGAGAAGATAGAGAAGGGTATTCAAACATAATGCATATGAATGTGTAACCATGTAAACTGGCGTGCTTTTGTAGCTGAAGTGCTGGTACCATTTCACATTTCGAGGATTGGAGAGAAGCATTTGCTTGATACCATTGATTATGCAATTTAGCTCAGCTACTTATCTGATACTGCACAAGCTTTAATCGTTGTTGCTCTACTAGTCATTATTTTTTCACTTTTCTTTTGAGTTAATAATAATAGATGCTTGTGAGAGCTAACACCACTTTCTTGTTTCATTCTAGAACTCAAGAAATCTCTCCATGCTGTGTTTTCCCAATTTGGGAAGATTTTGGAGGTTCTTGCTTTTAAGACGTTGAAACATAAGGGGCAAGCATGGGTGGTCTTTGAGGATGTCTCGTCAGCAACTGAGGCATTAAAAAGGATGCAAGGATTTCCATTCTATGACAAACCTATGGTAAAATTTTAATGATTAATACTTGCATTTGTAAACACTAATTTGAATTCTGATTTTTTTTGCAAATTTTTTATCACATTCCACTAATAATTTTTGAACAGTTTCTTAAACCTAATGTTATTTCTCTATAGTGAATTATCCAGTTGCTATGGTTTTTAGTTGCTAGATATTAGGTAAATGTTTTGTGAAAAATGGTAAGTTACTATGCATTGCAAAATTACAGTGGAGCATAATCAAGCTGATTATATCAATTTTATGTATGTAATTTAAATCTTGATTGAGGAATTGTGAAATATATAGGGAATCAATTATGAAAATTTTAAAGCTAATCTTTCAAGTTTTTTGGTTCTATATTAAATAATCTACACCCTTGACCACAAATTAAAGAAAATATGACATTATACCATATGAAGTTATGTTGTAGCAAAAGCATGCTGTTGTAGGTAGATGCTTTGGATCATAATCCTCTACATTCATTTTTAGTTATCTGGGAATGAATGAATAAAATAGTAATATGTTGGTTGGAAAGGACCTTTTTGTATTGTTGCAAGTAGTAGTGATGGGGATCTTGACGGCAAGCTAGCATGCTGATTGCAATAGCCAATAGCGTAGCACGGTAGCACCAAACTGACAGGTTGTTAAGGGAATAAGTGGAAATTTTAATTAGGGAATTTATCTGAAAAGGAAAGGTTTTTTGAGAATATAGAAAACAACTCTAGGTAATCCTTAACGGTTCTAACTTCTAACCAATCCAAAACAAACTGAACTAATTCCAATTTACAATTATGAATGCATGATTAGTGTCAACTGTATAAACCACTTCCAATGGCTATAAAAAGAGGATGCCCTTCAACGGATGGATAGATTTTGGAGTTTATAGAATCTTGGAAGTATTTTTCACTTCTATCGCTTATTACTTCCCTCCTTGTTGTACCTGTTCTTCCCTCACCATGCATTAACTTTCATGACCTGGCGCACCATTCATGACCCACTCTCCCGTCAACACCATCCACCAATTCGACTTCCACACCTTTGACATTGTTATACCTTGCAGTAAGTGAGGATGTAGTCATTAGAGGTTCCTGCTTTTGCTTCAAGCTACAGGACAAATCTCATGTTCGTCCCATGCCTCCACTTGTAGTTCCCATGTTTGACTGGAGTTTAGGCATGAATTAGAATAGTCCACTTTTTTTGAGTTCCTTACTATTGAGATTAAATCCAACCTCCCAACCTTGACACCAAACCTAGAATCCTTCTAGGATGTTCGTACACTAGAGCTATGCCTAAGGAGAATTCATCATGACATCATCACATCTTTTCCCCTACCTATCTAATCTGCTAAAGTCCCTATGATGAAGCTTCAACACTACCCCTACTGCAATTCCGTCTAAATCTTCTCTTCTGGTAGCCATGTGATAATCATGATGAGATTCATATAAAGATGAATAATCACCTTCCCTAAGAAAGTCTAGTATAACTGGTAGGTTCCTTTAACCTGCCCCCTTGTTTCTTTACACAACAATGAAAAAAGAGAGCATTGTCAAATCAACGACCCAAATATTTTTTACATGATAGAATCCTTTTGGAACCTTTAAATACTATTCCCTCTAGACGTTAATGATTCTACTCTAAATCTCTCTAGATCTAGATCCCAATTGTCTCTAACACTGCGTTTACTAGGTGGAAAGGAGAGGGGGAAGGATGGATTTAAGCCTTTTTCTTTGTTTACTACGGCGGCCGAAAAACGAATAGAGGAAAGTACAAAGGAAAAAATGGGTCTTTTCCTTCAATTCCCAATCCGCCTAATATGGGCGGATTGCTAAACTTGACGCTCTTGCTCGTCCTTAGTACGCTACTAAAACCTATTAGTCTCGCCTGCTTTCGAACGTTGCCTGTTTTTCTCCTTTGCTGTTGAATGTCGCCCGCTTTTCTTAATCTTCGGGTGAAACTGATAGCTAGATGCCGTTTGCTGGATGACCGTTGGATGCTGCTTGTAGGAAGCCGCACGTTGGACGTCACATGCTGGACACTGCTTGCTGGACTCCGCCCGTTGGACCAGCGTGTCCGCCAGACAGTCGAAGCTATGCCATAGCTCAGTGACGGCGTTGACAGTCAGCTTTTGGACCTAAAGATTGGACAAGTTCAGGAGGATGAGGCGGTCACCGCCATCCGTCGCGGTGGACCAGAGAGTAATCCCTGTCCCCGAGTTGGAGACAACCAGGTTGCTGTTGAAGGAGAGGGAAACCGGCGAGGACCACAGGACGAGGCTGGCTAGGGCGGCCCACCAGAGGGTGAAAGAAGAAGGGAGGTGGAGGATAGCGAGGTCGAGCTGGGACGCGTTGACACGGAGGAAGCCGAGTGAGAAGACGCCTGTAGGATTAGCAAGGGTTGGAACTCGGAGTAGGTGGAGTCGTGGGAGGCAGAGAAACCCCTGCCGGTTTCGTGAACTATGGATTGCCGCTCGTTGGCCGTCGCCTACTGCTGCCGACTCTTTTTCGAGTGAACAGGAGATCATGTGAGTTTCACGCCTTTCTCTTCCATCGTTTTCTCCTTTCCTCTTAATTCCCTTTCCCGTCTTTCCGTCTGTCAAAGTAAACCGGCTGTAAGGAATCTCTGAGGTTGTGAATCAAAATATTTTAGAAAAAGAATATAATGAGCAAATATTTTCTTTCTTGTTTTAAATTATTTCAATAAACTATAATACACAAGAAACTTGTATTTCTGTAGTTTTGCTCACCAGTCATTGTTTCCCAATAAATGGTTCTATCACTCACTGCATGAACTAATCTGTTGATTCTTCCATGAATTGCTTGCCTAGGCCCCTTCTCCAAAACGCACATTAAAACTTTTCAGAATTGTCTACTACTCTATTAACATTTTATTGTTGAACTTAAAATTTACATAATTCCTATATAATTTGATTGTCAGATTCCCTTCGAGGTAGTCCTACATCACACAGTTTCATTTATTGTTTCAAAATCATGAGTCACATGATTCTACATATTGAATTTGTTGCAGAAAAATGTCGTAGGACTAGGAAATATTTTTGCTAAGCTTGACTAAATTCATGAGCCAACTGAGCGGTATCAATTCACTCAGACAAATTAAGTTGATTTCATAAAGTTAAAGCAAATTAAATTCTTAGGGTTTTAGTGGAGTTGGCTATGGTTTTATTGGCTTTAGGAAAAAAGATTGAAAAAATATCTCTTGGAAACTCTATTCACCACCTCCATATTGTTGCCATCTCGCTTATAAGCACTGTTTAAAGGTCTACAATGCTACAACTACATAAACCCTTCTTGCAAGTCTCATGTAGAAGCCAGAAGCTGCACCCACATAGGTTCAATTATCTTGCATGTTTTTTTTTTGCAACCGCCAATTGTTTCGGAATAATTTTTGACCATTGCTTGTTTCAAAGGAGCCACAACACCCTTGTTTGTTGTCCTTCACTCGGCCAGATTGAGTCATCCCTCTCTGCATCTTCACCACCCCAACCCACCCTACTCCATACCCAATACCCCTTGAATCTTATCAGGGAGCAATAGTGTATTCCTACAACTCAACAATCTGATTTCACTATTAGTCTTCTACTTGCGCTAGCCCATGTTTTGGATGTAGATTGGAAATTTGGAGAAAATAATGGATAGAAGTTTTCGACAGCTGAAACACACTCATATTAACTCTGTAAATGTGCTTTCCTCTTATTGAATTGGGCTTCCTTCAGTAGTCATTATTCATCTCTTTATTGCTGTTTATAGGCATGTAACTGTAACATAGTGCAGTTACCTGTTCTTGTAATTATTTAATCTGTAACTATTCATCTTCTAGGTAGCTGCTGATACTGTGGTTAGCAGCTGAAACACACTGTAGGTAGCAGTGCACATATACACTTCTTCCCTCCGTTATTTATTTATATAATGTTTTTTTATCTCTATCCAAATTGATAATAAAATGTCTACCATATTCATTAATGGATAAGTATGAAATATTAAATTTATTGAAGTTGTTAGATCCTACATTCCTATCTTACAATTTGAGTCCAATGACTTTCTACCGTTGCTAGGCACGAAACCATATTTGATAGTCTTGATCTCATTGCATTCTAAATTCAACTTTAGCATATTCAAAATTTGCACCTTGCTTTTGGAACATTGTGATGTTGTGCATAAAGTCTGCTTAGTTCTTCATTTCATTATCATCTATATTACACTTTAGGTTTTGATATAAAAACAAACAGATCCTTCTTGAATTCATCTCATATATCTGTCTAATGCTATGTTTATCTGTCGTTCACCCTCAATCAATCTCATTTCTGTAGCATCATTGACATGATGTTCAATCTTCACCAAGTTCGAAAGAAAAAGCAGGGAACTGCATGATTTAAGGAATAAGGATATAATCTTCATTGGATAATTTGGCTCCTAAACTCTTGAAATTTGGTGAGAATATTGCAAAAGTTTTCACTTTTGGGATAACAAGAATCAGAGCACTACCTTTTAAATAAGCTGTAACGTACTATTATCTATTGAACTAGTAATGGTGCTGATAGAGGAGTTTGTTGTTTGTAGGGTGACATATACATACATTTGTGATATTGGTACTGATCACTTCATGGCATTTTTCGACTTTACATATGTTTGGTAATGTTACCTTTTACTTAGTAGTGGTAATATGCTAACGAGAGCCTAAGAATAGCAAGGATGATAAAACTTAAGATGCAGGTTATAACTCTCAGTACTTCATTGAAACTAGATGCATGATGCTGGTAATTAGAAGAGGTACAATTGGCTGTTGTGATTGTAGATTAAAACCTCAGTTATTCCTAATCAATGTGGTTATCCGGGATTACACTGGTCATCAAATGGTTGTGGTTAAATATAATTTCAGTCATAGTCATTCAGCACTGATTCTCGATGTTTTTGTCAATTATTTATCACTTCCATGATATTTTGACAACCTTATTTTTGTAAGCAACTTTGGATTTGCATTGTCTAGCATTTTGGCATGCTCCTGTTGCGTGATTCAGCATCATAGTCACGGTGCTATTCCTGGCAAACTATCAGCTTAGTTAAATGTTACCTTCCTCAGCAAAGGATTGCTTGGAGAATGAAGGCATTTTATTCTTAACGTAGATAATTGAAATAATTCTTTCTGTGCTGACTCTAGTTTGTAGAAAATGAACTATACATGTCATAATCAAAATCTGGCTTAGAATAATTAGATTCTCTTTTATTTAATTAATATTAGTTAATATATTTACAATTACATTTGAAGTTTTCAATGAAGATGATTTCATGAATTTTCCTTGTTTTCAGAAAGCATTCATCATCAAAATGTTGCAAAATTCTTTCTGACTTCATGATTCTAAAAATCATTGGTTAACTATTATTGTATGTTGCTGACTAGTAAAAGATGCAAATGGATCCAAATTTTTGTTGCATTATTTTATATGTTTGGCCTCATGTTTTTTGTGTTATGAAGTGACTTTCTTGAAACCACAGGTCCGTTAATTTGACCGATTGTGTTCCTTGTAATTCTCACCTTTACAAATTCGTAACAATTTTTTTCTTGATTCAGAGAATTCAGTATGCAAAAACCAAGTCAGACATAATTGCAAAGGCTGATGGGACTTTTGTCCCTCGAGAAAGACGGAAGAGGCATGATGAAAGAGGTTGGACTAACTTCATACTATTTCCTGTTTAATCTTCTCATCCTTATGTCATTATTCAGTAATCATATCTTATTTGGTTTGTTGTTAAAGTTTTGAGATGTCTCATGTTGTTGATTATGTTGATACAGTAGAATTTTACTTCTCATATGTGCTATGAATAAACTAGGCTGATGCCTTGAGAAGAGATGTGAAAATTAGTTGTCGTTTATTCTGTTTACTAACTTTTTCAGAGTGAAAGCATGATAAGCTCACAAGTGAGAACAGGGGTTGTGCTTTGGATTTTGAATAACTGATAATATATCAATATCCTGATCATCTTGCCATCTCAAATGATGGGATGAATTGGCCAAATAATATTTGTGCCTTCAATGAACAATTTTCGGTTTTCAAAATAGTTCAGAGAGAACTGTGGGTGGTTTCTCAGCACCCTTGATAACCTTTTCTCTTAGAGACTTCTAAAAGGATGACAACTAAAATGAGTAGATATAACTTATAAACACACATATAATATGTTCTATATAAACATTTGTATGTGACCCCATATTTGAATAGATTCACACATACACACGTATATATGGGCTAAGTATATGTAGCATACATGTGTATCTATGGATATACGTATCTACATATGTATAGTGATAACAAATGTTGTACATGCATATACAAGCAATTGTACTCTATATATACGTATCTATTTATACTTGGATGTACATGTATTTCTCTTTGTATAATGCATGCTTAGAAGCCACAAATATGTGCTTATGTGAGGCATATTTTTGTCACACTTTTTCTATTGTATGTGTTTATATATTCAAGTGGTTTCGTCTGATACTTTTCTTTTATAATATTTTTTTTCTCGTGTACAAGTAAAATTGGTCCTTTATTGGTTTCTTATCTTGGTTATGATCACAAATCTCAATCTGTTTTGGTAATGTGTAATGCAGCTGAAAGAAAGAAGAGGGAGCAACACCATGATACTAATCAAACTGGGGCGGCCTTGAATTCTACTTATTCTAGTGCCTATGGGGCGGTACCCCCAGTAAGCCTGATTTCTGCTTTATATTCTTTTTCATTTTCCTGGGCACATTGTCCTCTATAAACTCATATCCATGGATCGAATAGTTTAGCATCAAGCTTGAGTTTTTTTGGTTATAGCTTAAAAACATATTAATTGCCTCAGTGATTTTTTGTGTTTATTTGCAGAATATTAGCATTACATGCTAATTCTTTGTGTATTGGAATTTTGACTTGATCCAATAACCCAGTTCCTCAAATGCTTCGTCTGTCACCTATACATTGGGAAGATCCTTTTTCTTCTTTTTTGTTCTTTTTGCCAATGGGAAGATCCTTTCCGCGATCCCATACCATGAGCTTTTAGTCATTTAAACCATGACATCCTTCCAAGTATTGGATTCTTTCCGGTTTCCGTTGATTCTTGTAAATGAGAACGCGCCATCTTCTTTCTCGACATTTACTGATATGAAACTTATCATCTGGTACAAGGAATTTTCTTATACAGTCCATAAAGCTGTAGACGCAATTGTCTATATTGAAAGTTGAATGGGGATGAATATTCTACTTGGACTGTCTGGACACGTGGGCGAGGAGTTGACTGATAATGATTTTAGCCTCTGAATGAAATAAATGTTGTATGCGGGCCACCGGTGGCCCCATCCACCGTTAAGGTACTTAAATATTTTGTTGGGATTCGTTTTTATACGTATCCCTAAGTATCTTCAACGATGGATGGGGCCACGACTCGCATATAATATTTTTCCCCGAAGATGACGCCTGTTTACTTGTATTTGTTGAAGATATGTTATCTTAGCGATCATGAAGCTTGATGACTTCTAGGGATAGATAAATATTTATGTATTTATTCCCATCCATGCATAGTTGATGGCTACTGGCTATGCAAGATAATTCTTTTTGTTGTTTCATATAAATCGTCTTGACCCCCTACCCTCTTCATAGAAAATTTCAAAATGCCCCTTTCATCTTAAGCACTTAACTTTAGGTCTATGAATAATTTACAAGCCTCTCGTCCCAATTTATCTTAGACCCGAGACAATTTAAATATCTTACATATTCTAACTTCAGTCATCTTAACTGCTTACCTTTTACTTTTGATATTATTACACGAGCTCCATTACTTGCGCAACAAAGTTTTAAAAACAGTTAAACGGTAAAGACCAGTTCAGCCTTTGTACTGAGACACAATATAGGGTCAGTGCCAACTGGTCCTCTCTCTCTCTCTCTCTCTCTCTATATATATATATATATATATAGGCAGATTTGTATTACCCAGTACCATATGCTGGTTTCTAATTGCTGTAAATCTTAATTTCTAATTCTTCTCCACTATCAAATTTAATATTAATTCTGTTTAAACTCTTATCAAACAGAATAATATCACTCCTAAATAACATACGCGGGGGTTTATCCTGAAAATGGGAAAAAAATTGTGATAGGAGAAAACTATGTGGATGATGAGAATGAAGTTTGAAGGCAACGTTTCTTTTCTTCATCATTGTTATCTTAACAATGCCAGCTTAGATAGTCATGTAAACCATTCAATCTTTGTTATGGTGAGTGATATGCATTAGTGGAAACGGACGGGTGCTGACTTGTGAATGATAATTATTATAATTAATGTGCTAAGATCATTCTTTTACTGCATCAGCACGTTTATCCTTGTCTATGAATCCATACTTTTAAGTTGAATCGGGTGTTATGCTTTCGTGCCCTTTCTCTGGAACATGTTCTTTATCTAATATTTCTGCTTTCTCAGTTGCCTTATGGTGGAGGGGCCAAGCTACCAGAAGCACCTGCCTTGCCGAACAATATTCTCTTTGTTCAGAATCTTCCCCATGAGACAACACCAATGATGCTGCAAATGCTTTTCTGCCAGTACCCTGGTTTCAAGGAAGTTAGGATGGTGGAAGCAAAACCAGGGATTGCTTTTGTGGAGTACGGAGATGAGGTGCAGTCTACAGTTGCCATGCAAGGTCTTCAGAGTTTCAAAATCACACAACAGAATCCAATGCTCATCACTTATGCCAAAAAGTAGCATTCTTCCATTTTCCAACGCTCGAAGGAATGATAGCGGCTTTAGAAGAGCTGCTTATTAGTGAGATTCAATCGAGTAGATACTGCCCTCAAGATGTTTGTGACGCTAAAAAGTTTAGATGTATGAACTTGGAATTAGCGCTTATGAAACAGTTTTTGAATTTTAAATCTCCATGGACTTGAGATTTTTGCAGCCTTTATTACTGTTAATTAATTACACTGTTGATATTGTTATTGTCAATATTGATATGGTTATTGGTGCACAAACTTTCCGAAGGTTATAATTATTAAACAGTAAGTTATTGAAGGAGACTTCTAAAAGGGTATAATCATTATCGATATAATTATGTTATTTAACGGAACTCCATGAATGGATTTATGTTCTTGAGGATATAATTTTTCATTTGGAACATTGCAATAAAATAGGAGTTTTGGTGAAATGAATATTAGCGTTGGCCACTAATCGGTTCAACTCGATGAATCGAACTAAATTGAAAATTTCTTTTTGGTTTGGTTAGTTTCAATTTAAAATCGGTTCGGTTCGGTTTAGTTTGAGATGGTTTAAAATCAGTTCAGATTGATTTTTGGTTTAGCTCAAAAGTTTTGAGTTGAATTGGAAAAACTAAAATTTTAATATAATATTAATATTTTTATATAAAATATATTATATTATTATTTTTATTAAAAATTAATAATAATAGTATATATGTATATATATGTATATATACATATATATATGTATATATACATATATATATATGTATATATACATATATATATGTATATATACATATATATATATGTATATATACATATATATATGTATATATACATATATATATATGTATATATACATATATATATGTATATATACATATATATATGTATATATATATATATATAAGTTTGGTTTAACCCTAATTGAATCGAATATGAACTGAAATTTTGGTTTGGTTTTAATTCGGTTTTTAGAAAGTTCAGTTTGGTTTCGGTTTGAAATTTTTTTGTTTTTCGATTCGATTTAAAATCGGTTCGGTTCAATTTAGTTCGCGTTAAACTGTTTCGACACCACTCAACAAAGTATAAAAGGGTTATTTTTTTGATTGTGCCTACACTCAAGGTGTTTACTCTAGATGTTGGCTAAGTTCATTGGTAGTGACACGCTTAGTGGATAACTACACATTGATGTTTGTGAGGATCAATTCTTCCCTGGACCGGGTTGAGGAAAGATTGGATTGGGTAGCGGCCCAATCCTGCTACGTTGAAGCAGCCGGCCTAGATTCGAAATCCACTCATGTCTCCTACGCAGACTTTGCGGTGCCAACGGCGACCCGATCTCTGGTAGTATCGACGGTGACTGATTCGGCGGCCTGAGCTCGCGGACGAAGGTGAGATCTAGGGCGAAACGGGCGGCGTCAATGGCGTCGACAGCGGAATCACGTGGAGGCGTGATTTGTGGATGCCACAACCAGGAGGAGATGTCGTTGCTGGCGGCCGGTTGGCTTTCAAAGAGGGAGGCACCCTCTTTCCTTTAAGACGCTAGGTGGCGAAGGAGACAGGGGAAGGGGTGTGCGGCTTCCCCTGCTTGTGAGGCTTCGACGATGCAGCATCCCTTCCCCGGTCAGGCTTCGTCCAGACAGAAGAGAGGGGGAGGCGGGTTCGAAAACACGACGGCGTGCTTCCACTGCCTCCCTCATGCAAGTTCGGCGGTTTGGGCGACGACGAGTTCCCTCCGGTGAGGAGTGAGGGTACTGTAAGTCGACGGCGAGTGGGCCGTCGACATGATGGAGTGAGGGAGAGCTCTGTAGGGTTTATGTAGGTTCAGTTCTGATCAAATCGAACGTAAATTTTCCTATCTCAGTTGCCTTCTCCGGCAAGCTCCTCTTCCCCTGTGGTTCCCGGTGATGTCTCCTTCCTCACCATCTCCGGCTGCTTTTGGCGGTGCGATGGCGAAGGCTGAGGTTCAGACATGAATTAGAGTTTAGATATAACACGGGCATTCTAAAGGATTATTATGTTAGTTGGTGAAAGATAACGCATTTGAAAATATGATAGGTAGGCAATTATTAGTAACCAAGTCTTATTGAAGATGAATGATAGATTATCTAATGGTTGAGAACTTGAGATGCAGCACCTTCATCTTAGGTAAGATGGGTGCATGAAATACCTGCAACATTCTCATCGAAATTTACATAAGATAGAAAGAGTATACCATAATTTTCCTCATTGCTTGACTATTTTATTTCGTCACATTACATAAATGGGAGATTTGTAACTACTCTATATTATGACTACATGAGAATGATAACATAAATACTAAAATATCTATTCTTTATATGAAATTATTTTATCTAAGATCTAGAGCTTTATCTTATCTTACTATCACTTGAATTATTGTAGAAGGTACTCTACTTTAACTACATGAGTCTCATAAAATAATAGTAAAAGATGATCTTATCATTGTGACCAAAAGAATATTATTGAATGCACACCTATATATCACTTTGGGTGAAAAGGTGCACAAAGGATGAAAAAAAAAGAAAAAGAAAAAAAAAAGAAAAATGAAAAAGAAGAATAAAAAAAAATAAAGAAAGATAAAAGAAAATTCTAAAAAAAATAGATTGAGAGTTTTCTTTTGAGGATAGAATAAAATTTTAAAAAAAACCCTATAATTCACACAAGAAATATGGAAATTATAAATCTTTTTTAGGAGAAAAGATCCATGGGGCTTACAGTCTATTTCAGAGGAGGGATATCTGAAGGGAAAGGAAAGATTTATACCCTTTCCCTTGTTTCAGTAAAAAAAAAGAAAAGAAAGGAAAGAAAAAAGAGGGAAAATTTAGGGCACTTTTCCCTTCAAACCAATCCCTCCAAATAAGACGGAAATCATTTTTTTCTCCCTCTCACGCCTCAACTCTTGCGCACACGACCTCACGCCTCACGCTTCACACTCGAAACCCTATCTTCCTCTCATGCTTCTCCAGTCGCCGCTTGCTTCCACCTCTCGGCGACGCTTCTCCAGTCACCGACTCGCCTCCACCTGCTTCGAAAACACCACTCGCCTCCACCTGCTTCGGCGACGCCTTCTCCAGTCGCCGACTCGCCTCTTCCTCACGCCTGCTTCTCCAGCCGCTCGCCTCTCCCAGCTGGCGCCGTCGCCTTTCCCAGAATTTGCCGACGCCGTCACCTTTCCCAGACCTCACCGACGCTCTTCTGCTCCTCGCCGACGCCCTCATCTCTCCCAATCGACGCCCTCGCCTTTCCCAAACCTCCTCCTCGCCGATGCCCTCACCTCTCCCAACCGACGCCCTCGTCTCTTCCGCTGTGGACGCCGTCGATGGCACATCGGAGGTCATCTGTGGCAGCAGTGGAGGCGAGAAGTTGAAGCTGCAATGTTTGTGGCGGCAATAGAGGCGAGAAGTTGAAGCTGCAAACTTTCCTTTCTTCCCGATCCTGAAACAAGAGATAGAAAAATGAAAGTATTTTCTTTTCTTCCCATTTTTCCATTCTATCCTATTTTTTATTCCTTTTTGTTTTCTATTCTCCCTCTGCTGTTAAGGATATAATACAATCAAACTTTCTTAATTATTTGTATAGTCCACACTTTCGATGAAAGTATGTCTACTACAAACACCTTTATTCATAATAGCACTCAGGACTCTTAGCCAATGTCTTTTGATGATAACTTTGAAAGTGAAAAAAAAAAATATTGCAGCGACTGCTTAGATTTTTTTTAAATTTTAGAAATAACATTTTTGATATTGTAATATGATTCTATGATTAATCAATATAATATACATGATAAGTTTTTAAATTACTCCCAAACTCATTTTCAGCATTGAATTTTTATAAGAATTTTAACTAATATTAGTTAAAATTTGTTTAGAATCTCATTATTACTATTGAGGTTTAGATATTGTGATATTCTGTTTACGTAAATTTTAAAATAGAATAAGCCGTTTATTCAAACAAAGTTTATCAGAATTTATATATGTGATTCTAGTTAATTTGTTTAGATACATACAATTAACTTTATAATATTAATTGAATTTCATATATTGCTTTACTTGGTGCACACCTGGAGCCTTGAAGACCCCTGAACCAGAAAAACGTAAGTTGACTGTACATTCTGCAATCATCTCGGTTTCATTAACCCTCTGAAGACCGAAAATATGAGGTAAGCAGCCAGCAAGAACATATCGTTCTAGACAATAAAAACTAACAAAGTTTGCCCCTACAAAAATAACTTGACATGTGTGCAATGGTGAAATAACGACACACTGAATTCAGACTACCTATTTCTTCGTAGCTGACCACTGCTGGTTGACCCTAGCTTCTAGCCTTTTAGCAGTTCGCCTAATAGCTGCTTGTTTTTGCCGGCGGGAGTTACCCTTTCTCCTGCTGCACGAGCATCCATTTACACATATAAGAACTTTAAAAGTCCACATTGAGTGAGGAAAATTTCCGACCAGGTGCTTGCCTAAAAATCTTAGGCAGATCACACCTAAACCGTCCATCATCTTAAAACAATATAGATATAATCCTTGCTTTAAAATTCACAATTTCAGAGATATGGCCAGCTCAGATGTGATTTGGCGTAAGATTTTTAATCTTGCCTAGGAATTTTGGCTTAGGCATATAAAAAGATTATTTCAAACTCCAATACAGAGTTTTCATTGGTTGTATCGAGAAACAGACATTGTAACATTTAGAAACTGAAACAAAAAAAAAAGTAAAAAAAAAATGTCATGGCATAAGTAGCTCTAACCACTAAGAAAAAAAAAAAAATACAATGGAAGCCAAGTGATGGTTATCATCGTGATGCAGTATATATCTAAAGGTCAAGAGAAAACTCAATACAGAAAATAATTGTGGCTTCAGTAGTTATCTCTGATGATCTATTTGGACAATATAACAATAAATTTAAATTAAGCAGGTATGATTATCTACGAAATAATGCAATACTCTATAGAAAAACTTATATAAATGATGAAAAATGTGCCTAGAAAATATCTTTGGAAGAACCAGTCTGAACATGTGAAAATCCATGACCATGTTTATAAGCAGAAGCAAGTTGGACAATTGACCCCAAGATACAATATAGGTAGAGCGACAGGCATAAATGAAGTACAAGTATAATACAAGTTTTTAAAAAATATCATCCCTTTAACATAGACCACTAACCAAATTAGATCAAAGATAGGTCACAGAAATTTATGTTAAATCTAATAAGACCAAATCTAAAAAAAATCGAGTCTGCACTAGCTAGAATGACAATTGGATTGGAACTGAAATTTCCTAGAACCCTAGAACATACAATCAAATAACTATTAAAAATCATAAGATCCCTAAACAATAGAAATCTAGTACAGTTCGGATATGGTATGATCCATACTAAATCTTGGTTCAAATTTGATTGAACATCTTCAATAACATGATTTGGTTGAAGTCAGAATAAACCTTGTTCAACTTGATTGTCTACTCGAACAAGTTTTTTTCTGTTTTTTTTTTCTATTCTGCCTACGATTACTTATCAAATTGGTAGAAAGGTTGGGCATTTGCTCCAATCCAAATGGTCGAATGGTAGAGTTTGGGAACTATGCATTGCACAAATGGAGAGATTAAAAAAAGTGAGGGGGCTTGGGTAATAGAGGGCTCTTTGACACAGGTGTGATTCACGTTGAGCCAACTTCACCCATTCAGCAGAGGGATATTATCATGTAAGAGGTGATTGGTGGTGTCGGTGGTGGTTGACCCATTAGAATTGATCCAGCTTTGAAGGTGTATGTTATTATTGGTTATTATTAAAAATAGTAATATTAGGAATAATATTATATATAGTAAAAATAGTAAAAATATTATTTTTTTAGTTTAAAATAAACTATAAATAAAAGTTCAAAAGAGTGCTTATAGCGCAATAAAGGTTTTGTGGCCTCATAATAGTCAACCATGATAAGGTTCTCAAAATGTGCAAGCACTAAGGGATCATTTAATGATCATATATTGACTCTATTCTTCATTAGCAACATCACAAAGTGAATAAAACACCATGAGGTGGAAGCTAGCTGATATATCGCTTAAATACACAATGTCCTTCATCGTTAGCTAAATGTTGAACAATAAGTAGAACATTCATGTTATATTCAAAAGATAATATGAAAACATAAGCTAACATAGCATAGTAGCAAGTGTAGTTCGATGGTGGAAAGACACATTAGAGATAAAAGTGTTGATTAGACACTTTGCTCTTTAAAGTTCACCGTGAAGATCTGTTTTTGACCGGTATGTTGACATATTTTACTAGTATTCCTAATGCTTTTAAATCTGGTACATAAACTTTGTAATGATAACTAGACTAAACTTAGGATGAACGGCCTTCATTTTGTACGTTCTTTAGGTAAACATGAACATATATATAATTATGTTTTATTCCTATAGGTGTAAACACACTAAAGTTTTGAACTGTATCAGCAAAAGGTAAAGGTAATTCGATGTCCATATAAGTAGGCAAGTAGTGAATCGACCTATGTTTGAAATTGTTTATGGATAGTACAAAGCTTTGAATAGAGTATAGTTATGCAAACATTCTTAATGATAAGAGACATTATCGCACTTTTAGCATTGGCTTCTTCATAAGTAAAATAAGCTTCAAGAATTTTGGTAATCATGCTTAGGAAGAAGCAAAGTGTGATAATATCTCCTATTATTGCAAACACTTGTATGGTTGCACTCTATTCAAAGCTTTGCATTATCCATCAACCATTTCATACACGGGTTGATTTGTTGTTGCTCATCCCCTCTTACACGAAGGATATCGAATTATCTTTACCTTTTGTTGATGCGTTTAGAACTTTAATGTCTTTACATCCATAGGAGTAAAACATAATTATATTTGTATTCTTGTTTACCCTGAGAATGTACAAAACGAAAGTCGCTTATCTCAAATTTGGTCTAGTTATCATCATAAAGGCTACCTTTCATATTTGAAAACACTAGAAATACTGGTAAAATCCATCGACATACATGTCAAAATCGAATCTCTATGGTGGACCTTAAAGAGCAAAATGTCTCATCAATACTTTCTTCTCAAGTATGGTTTTCTATTGTTGATTACTCCGTTATGTTAGCTTCTATTTCATATCATCTTTTGAAGATAACAAGCGGCCTATTATTCAACATTTAGCTGACTATGAAGATCATCTTGGGTGTTTAAGAGATATGTCAATTCACTTCCAAGGCGTTTTATGCACTTTGTCATGCCTAAAAAAATGGAGTCAATATATAATCATTGAATGATCCCTTAGTTATTTACACACTTTGAGAACCTTATCATTTTGTGATCGACTATTGTAAGGCTATAACATTATCTATGTGCTCCAAGCGCTCTTTTGAACTTTTATTTATAATTTATTTTAAATTAAAAAAATAATATTTTAATTATTCCTTATTGTATATATATAATACTATTCCTAATATAACCAATTCTCACAATGTACAATGCCAATCCAGTACATGGGAAGTGTTAAGGCAGGGGTATATTTTAGAGTTCGATGTAGAAGGAATAAATTGGATCAAAGTAAGGGAAGAAAAGGGCAGGGAGGTGAATGGATGATGACAACAATGGGGGAATGCACCAAGAACATGAATGGAGAAAACAAAAACCAAGACATGAAATTAACAAAAGAAACCCTCAAAATTTACTAGTATTCAAGTTCTAAGGTAGATACAATCTTGTTTAGAGAGTTTTAGACTATTGGAATAGTGTTACTTCTTAGAAATCTAACTCAGGCTATTAGGCTTTGTTTGGAGGTTATAATAAACCTCCAATTTTATAAACGCACATTAATAACAAGAAATTATGTATAGGTCCTTAAATTAAAATTAAGAAAAAAAAAGTTTTGATTATAGAAACTTTCTGCAATCATGGTTAGGCTTCTAAGTAAGTGAGTTCATCTTTTTTCTCCCACATCATTCCCCCTAGATGGGAGAAATGCTCACTACCTCTATGTGAACGAATAACATCAAGGCTTTTAGAGGTGGTAGCGAACAACTTAAGCTATATATCATATTAGTTGTATCATATATCAAATTAGTTGCATCAAAGGGTGATAATGTTGGACCAGTTGCAACATGCATAGTCACTCTAAACAGGAGCTCTTTATGGGATGTTTGGCTAGTTCAGTAGTTCTAGGTAGAAACTTTCTGCAATCATGGTTAGGATTCTAAGTAGGCGAGTTCATCTTTTTTCTCCTACATCATTCTTCCTAGATGGGAGAAACGCTCACCTCTATGTGAACGAATAACATTAAGGCTTTTAGAGGTGGTGGCGAACAACATAAGCTATATATCATATTAGTTGTATCAAAGGCTCATAATGTTGGGCCAGTTACAACATGCATAGTCACTCAAAAGAGGAGCTCTTTATGAGATGTTTGACTAGTTCTAGGCAAATAGTATCTTCAAAATCATGAATAGGTGCAATAGTCCTCCCAGTGTAGTAGTGTTGACCATGTTTTAAAGAAATCTACTCTCCCACAATATAGATTATTTGTACTGGTATGGCCATGCGTACGTACATGTATAGTTAAACTGGTCAATACTTAAAAACTATAGTGTTGATAAGACATGAGCAGTCAACTAAAACTTAGTCACTATCTCAACATGATCTAGCTATGGGCTACTAGATGACAACAATAATTATCTACCCCTTGGTGGATCTTCAATATCAACTACACAATCAACCTTAATAATTTAATTCATAAAACAACCAAACCTAACTATCAAATGATATTATAGCTAATATAAAAATCAATAGGTCTCTACCAAATATACTAGGGGGTACATGGAGATCACCGAAAATCATAAACCCAATCTTACCATGCTTAAGTGCCAATATTAGTGCACAACCATTTGTTTCATATACTGGCATCTTCTTAACCTCTAAGTGCATGGTAAAGTCTGATAACTACTCTAAAATCTAAGAAATAAAGAATGCAAGAAAACAAATAACTCAAATAAACCTAATGCTATATAGTCAAACAAAAAGATCAAGAAAGAATAAAGATAATAAAAACATTATTGTGATCAATCATTATATAGCATCACTGTATGGCGTGGCAATAGTAACATCCCAAAAGCATGACTAATAACTCTTTTGAACCTAGTAGGATGAATTGATACACCACAGGTTGAAAATGTCAAACTCTATAAAAGATACTTTTGATCCTAATGTTGATGTAGTTCTAATTCTAGTTCACACATGTCCTTACAATCACTATAATCTCTTAAATCCTGCCTATGGTTAGGCTTAACCTTGTGAGCACAGATTTCTTAAGTGGTTGTACCTCAAGCTCAAGCATATGGTTATCCAAGGTTTAAAATACTGATCATATAGACATACATACATTTGCTTAGATTGATGCAGTTTCGTGCCTATTGAACATGTAATTGTTGGTATCACCTAAACTAGTATTTTATGTCTAGTATAATATATATGCCTCTACTCCAGGTCAATGTTGATCCTATTTAGTGTACTAGTATAGGGTTGGACTTTATGTATCAGTATCGCTCGGTAAGGACAAGTATTTAAAATGCTAAGGTGGTCTAACTCAAGCAAGGTCACTAAAGAGTCCTAACAAAATCTCAGCTACCATAGGATAATCGAGCTTTAGTTTGGTACTCTACTAAGGGTTCATGTTTATAAGCAAGCCAGCATACTATTAGGCATATGATCTCTAACTCTATATGTTTGAACCCTAGTGTTTTGGAGTTGCAAGAATGTTATCTCTTAAACAAAGATGTATATACTTAATAAAGTTATGATTCTTCGTCCTTCAACACAAACTACATTGCCGAGTACATACCGAACTTGTACCTCTACAAGGTCAGTGTCATTATTTGTTAAACATACATACATACATATATATATACATACATACATATATATATATACATACATACATATATATATACATACATACATATATATATACATATATATATATATATGACTATTAGGCTCTATTATAGTAAAGTTAATTAGCCAGATAGTGTGAGTTGTCTTTGAATGGTGGGTAGTCATTATTGATAGCTAAGTTCCATATGATAAGGCCCATCAGTAGCTGAGTCCTTAGGGGATCATAGGTATGTTATTGACTGTACGCACATGTCTATGGATAGATCATAAGATGCATATGGTTTAGTACGATAAAGTCTCAAATCTATTGTGTCATCCACTTGTATCTTGTAGTCATCAACTAGACAGTCAAGAGTATAAAAATGATTTCCTCAATACTTATGTCAATTAACATATCAACTTAATAAAATTTGATCAAATATGGGCAATAAAATTTTTTATGTAAAATCTAAGGTCAGGTCTAAAAAGATCAAATCAAATTAGTGAAATGAACAATGAGAGCTTGATTTTGGACTTCCACGGAGCCTCTAGATCATGCCATAACTCTCAACAATTTAAAACATTAAATTCCTACAAAATAGAAAATCTAATATGGTTTGGGTCTAGTCTCATGCAGATCCAATTTTGATTTAGATTCAACTAAACCAATTAACTTGGAAATGATTTTATTCAAATCAGAATCATATCAATGTTTAATTTGACTGAGTCTGGACAGAATCAAGTTACTTATTTGTTTTTCTTTTAAATTGATTTGTGATTAAATATAATTGAACTAGTTCATTTAACTTAAAACGAATCTGGTTAACCTATTTAATTTTCTAGAGTAAAATAGATGGACGCATTCCAATGAAAAATATGCAAGAAAAGCATAAGCCACTAAGCCAAATTATTCTCTGGGTCATGTTACGTTGTATATAACTAACCTGATTAGCAAAAGTCCTGCTGTAAGAACCATGCCTCCAACAGCCCAAAAGACCATTTCCATAATTGGCATCTCTCTCACCCATTGCTGAAAATCTTCAAGCACCCAAGGGTCTGAAGTCCTTGACGATGATCTGGACTGTGGGGATTTCCATGAACCAGAAATAGACTTTAGGCTAGCTTTCCCTCCATAACAAAATCGCTCATCAATTCCTTCTAAATTTTGTCCATCTGGCTGAACAGCAAAACCTGCAAGGCGGCAGAGCTCTGTACCATTAGAGGCCCACTCAGAAGCTCTACCACAGAGAGTGTCGCTTAATCCACAAGGTAACAAAGCCTGATACACAAAAAACCAAAATGAACAAGTAACTAAGCGTTTAATGTACTTCAAATGGCAAACATGATAGCATTGTTTATGATTCAACACTGCAAAAGACGGTCAAACTCATTTGGTATCTGATATTAGTTACTGCTCTACTGGCATGAAAATTAATTAGCTAAGTTTTAAATATATAACTAATACAAGAGAAAATTGAATAAGAAAGTGATTATAGTTTAATATTACCCTACATGCTTTAATGGCAAAACAATAAAACATGATTCTTATCTCATTCAGCAGCAAGAGATACCATGTGGCATCTATTATCAAATTTTGATGTGCAAGGTTCGAAGTACCGGTCCTCCTCTTCTTCTTCTTGCTTTCTTCATTCTTCTTCCTTTTATGTGGCTGTTCTGCTTGGTTGCACTAGGATTTTGATGGGTAAGACTGGTATGTAGTGATCGGACTGCTGATCGGACCGATACTTCGAACATTGCTGATGAGTCTAAACAATTAGCTAAGTTGATGTTATACAACTATGACCGATAGCAACATCCACTTTTTAGCTAATATTTTTTTCAGCTTATGAGATAAATCATTTAATAAATTGTGAATTCTCTAAACCACCGGAAACACAAGAATCACAAACTTTGAATAAAATTAAAAGTAAAAAAATCTACCTGAGTCTTGGCATCAATAGAAAAATATGCACTTGAGCATGCCTCCAAAACCATATCACAGAATGAGGCACATATTAAAGGTGGTCCAGGTTGAACCCCAACTTGTGGATCACATATGGAGCACTCCAACAGTTCCCACAAATGCAAGCATTGTTGGCTCCCTTCCCCAGCAGATGCCAATCTTCTTATCAGTAGTAAGGCAGGATATGTTTGGGAAACATCACAACATGTGTTCTGCCGAAATATTCTGCACAATGCAAGATCTTTGGGCCCCTTGTTAACTCTTTTAGGAGGTTTTCCTTCATTTGAAAATGCTGGGAAGCGACCACCTGGAGAAACACACAACCCACTTGATTGACCTGGAATAAAAATGAAGATCATCAAATAATGCTACTGTTCAATCATCCATGACTATTCAGAATTGATTAATATACTGTAAGACCCAGAAATTTAATTTTCCTGAAACAATAATGAATAAGTAATCAGATAATGATACTGTTCCATCAACACGCTATTTAGAATATACTAATCAAATGTAAAAGCCCAAGAAATTTTCAGAATGATCATCGTTGTTAATCACATTAGTGAACAACAATTCTCTTAATAATCCTTTTCAAGACAAAGCAATCTTTATCAGCAGAGAGACCTCTCACTGCCCTAAAAATAGAAAATAAGTAGTGGAAAACTAAACTTGCTAAGGAAGCAAGAATTATACATCCAACTTATTCTAGAAGACTCATGGAAAATATAGAGAAGCCAGAGTTAAGTAGATACCAAAACAATCAGAGCATCTGAAAACTTATAAGTGCTCAGAAACTGTAATAGTTCAAGGATGAATATTGACAGATGTTTGAACTTTGATGTTTGAGTTAAGTAGATACCAAAACAATCAGAGCATCTGAAAACTTATAAGTGCTCAGAAACTGTAATAGTTCAAGGATGAATATTGACAGATGTTTGAACTTTGATGTTTACAATAAAATCTAAAGCACAGCTGCTGATCAGCTTCTAGTGAAAGTCTGCAAGTTATCTGATTATGTTCAAGCCAAATTTTGCTTTTAGGTTCTAGTTGATTGGATGCAAGAATATGTTCTAGTTTCACTTAATTCTAAGTTTCTAACACTTGCTCATTTTATTGAATTATGGAAGTTGATTTTGATAGGTTAGTGCTAATCATACTGATTATTTATGTGCATAAGCTACATCCATTGTGTTGATTTTTTTGTCTTAATCTAGGTTTATGGCAAACCCAGTATTTATTGATCTGTCTAGCAATCATTATGAGTAGTTGAATTGTTTTTACCAATGATTGCAAAACAAATGTGGTATATCTGTACTACAATAATACAATATATTACTAAAGCCAATACCAGAACATAATTTAATATCATTTTTTTAAGTTCTTTAAAATTTAACTTACGCCTAAATTGGGCTAGTTGTTCTACGACTGTTCAAACTATTCATATGACATACCACAAGTATTCAACAGGTGTGGAGCATAATTTGGACCCTTACTGCTATAGTTTATGATATCCTCTGCTGGCATCACTAGTTCCCTATAAATAGGGCTGTCCAATAGGTTCACCGAACCAAACCGAGTTAGTTTAAACCAAATTTTTTTTTATCAAAATTTTAAAAACTGAAGCTGAACCATTCTTTAATAAAACCGATCTTTACCCAAACCGAAATTTTTGGTTTGGTTCGGTTTAAACCGAGAAAAACCGATATTACTTACCATGGATCGAGCGCCCTTGGTCCACTTAGCCGCTTCCACCTTCTTGTGGCATTACATGGCTCCGTTAGGGTAGAGGCGTTAGTCTTCAATGCTGACAGGGGAAAATCGGAGGAGGGGGAGAAGGGAAGAAAGATTGAAAGAGGGAGAGAGGCTAGAGAGATGGGAATGGAGGAGGGACAGGAAGAAATTGAAGAGGGGAGAGTTCCAAGAAGAAGAGAGAGTGGCAGGAGATCAAATTGTTTGGCATTGGAAATTCAATCGGGTCGGTTTAGGTTATTCAATTTTTTAATTGAGAAAACCAAAACCAAACCGATTTTTGAAGAGAAAAATTTAGCTCAAATTGAACCCAACCATTATGGTTTGAACTGGCTTGAACCGAAAATTTCAGGTCTAAGTCAGTTTGGTTTATTGGGTAAACCCGATTTTTGAACAGCCCTACCTATAAAGGTATTAATAGGTAATGATGAAGATTACCCCAATGACCAAAATTAACTAAAGAATCAACCATACTAGGACATGATAACTTAGATCACTGTAACAGTATTAATAGATCATGAGGAATATTAGATAATGACCAAAAGTAATTAAAGAACAACCATACTAGGACACAGTAACTGGAGTATTCCCAGTATCTGCACAAGTCAACATGCTTTAAAGGTCATAAGAAAGTGTAATTTTCCACATTCACTAGTGCACTTCTTTCAATAGCCATTTTCAATATGCAAGCAAATTGTACAGGGGCAATTTGAAAATGGCTTTCTTAAGGAAGTTCAAAATTTGATTATCTTTAGGAAATTTTAACTGTAGATTCCATATTTTACTCTTCAAACAAATAAATAGCTGCTTTTTTTAACATTTTCCAAATTGAGCATGGTTTTTCTTTTTCAATGGATGAAAATACTCTTAAAATTAAGGGAAAAATTTTCTAGCTAGATTTCTCCCAACATTTACGCGTATATCATCATTGTCTAGATTTGAAATATGATATATCAAATGCTGATTTACTCTCCAGAAATACACTTTGGGGGTAAAGCAATTACTCAAGTGCAAAGGTTTGAAACAAGGATGTCTAAGATGACGATCCTCAGTGTCACACCATCATTTAGACAATTACATTTTATAAATTTCATTAAATGTATCATGAGAAGCACACTCATACTCGTTCATGTAAATATGTCCCACTGGACTAACTATACAGCTAAAGAACACTGCTCAAATGCCTATACCAAAAATACAACCTGCATCATTAGATATTTTAAATGAAATGAAAGTTAATAATTAATATTCCAACAAACCTAGCAAGAAATTCACCGCCCTCGAATTTTCAAGTGCTTCTGCTTGCCATTCGTGTACACAAATATTCTAGGTTTCAAGATAACCTGCTTTACCCCATATGGTGATAACCCAGTAAGTATAAGAGAAGTACCAGGATATGAGCTTAGGCTTGAACCAAGATTCTATAGAACTAATGAATTATGATAATCTAATAACAAAAAATTGATTCTGCTAATTAGAGCTTAGGCTCTTTGCCGATCCGTGCCCATACAATAGAAGAATACTGAACTGGCGTCCTATATTTACTCCATGCCAATGGCTCTATAAAGCAGATGACTGTTAGTATAGAGAAAGAGTGATCCTTTACAGCATCAAAAGATATTTAATCGGCATATATGCCATTTTTATGAACTACCATATGATTCTACTACCTCATTCCCACAACGCAGTCCGAAAGAACCCATTGGATCGCAACAGTGCACAAATGTTACACCGAACAACTCTTGCAACACTCTTGCCGCAAGAAAAAGAAAACCTCTTTCTCACGGAAGAAGCGGCAGATCCGCGGTGGATTATGAGCCGTCCAGGGTTTTCACAATAAAGTAAAAGGAAGGTCTTGGGGGAGCAAGGAAACCACAAGAAGGCTTACCGACGGCGATCGGAATCATAGTATTGAAGGAGAGAAGCAGGAGCAACGGCAGCATCAAGATTTCGCCGCAATCCATTCCTTGTCCTTCTCTTTCTCGCTCTCTGACGGCTTCCCAACTGTGGAAACGCAACTCCGTTTACGTTCGAAGTCGACAGCCGTCAAGCGCACAAACGGGTTGGCGGGTTGCTGCCCTGCTCCTGCTGGGGGCCTGAGGTCCTATAGAAATTAGAAAACATTATTCTTTTTTCCCTTATAATCTGTTTTACTGTAAATAATTTATAACATGTTGTATAAAATTAATAAATAGAAATAAATTATTTCAATGAACTCAAAATTCTAAGAAACAAGCTCAAATTGATTAAGTTCAATATCGCTTCATTGATATATTTTAATTTATTATTGACAAATCGTAAATTATCGTTTACATAGCTTAAATCATTAAAAAACCTTAAATTATCATTGATAGACTTTAATTTATTATTGAAAATCATAAATTATCATTTACAAGTCTTAAATTATAATTTACAAACCTTAAATTATCATTAACAGACCTTAATTTATTATTGATTGATCTGAAATTATTATTAACAGACCTTAATTTATTATTAATAGATCTTAAATTAAAAGTTCACAATAAAATAATTAATAAATTTCTATCAATGTCAACATAAGAATTAATTATCGAAATTCATGCCTTCATCTAATTGTTTTAAGATCAAGAAATGTATGATTATGATACTCAGCCTATGCCATTTTTTCTAACACTGTATTTCTAAGAGGAATAAGTGTAAGGAAAGAAAGGAAATAATTTTTCTTTGTTTCCTAGAGAGAATAGAAAAGGGAACAAAAATCTTATTTTTCTCTCGTTTTAGTCTTCACCTAAATCGGACAGAAAAGTTAAAAAAAAACCTAATGCTGCTCACATTCACACCCCTATGTTGTTCTAATAATTTTAGAAAATAAGTCAAAATATACAATTCTACAAAATAAAGCTAGTGCAAAAGATTAAGAACAATTAATTAAATCTATTTAATTAATTGATTTACTAGGCTTACGTTTTTCTTTTTTTAAAAAATCTAGGAAGCCCCACATTTTTCAAATTGTATAAGACATGACTTAATTTTCTTTTTTAGGTTATCATATATTAACCTTAGTAAGGTGTCACCCACATTTGAAGAAAATTAAGTTTTAACTTATAAGACCACTTAATGTGATGTGAACTCTTTATCTCTTAAAGAATATAAAAGTTTTGATTATTTACAAAATAATTTATTAATTTATGAGAATTATGTTAAATTTTATTGAATTACACATGCTCGATTTGTCCATAATGTACATTATGTTTTTCATGTATTTAATGTCCATTATATCTAAATTTTACTTATTTACTAATAACTAACTTTTTTTTAATGATATTACTGTATTATGTACCATATACATTTACGGACATTTCATATATTATACAATATATATATTGGAGGGATGCTAAACTAAATTGCTAATTTAATTGAACCGAACCGAGCCAAGTCTAAATCTATCTTAACCAATCAAAAATGAGAATAGACCGATTTAGGACAATACTAAACCAAGACTAAATAGCATTAAACTAAGCTAGATTTTAGAGAACCAAATCTTATTTGATTTGAGCCAGTGCTAAACCAATTCGGTTTAGTACACAACACAAAGTTAGGTAGGTTCGGGTCAATTATAATCGTGTTCGAATCATAAACAAGTCAACCCATATATGACCCAAAAATAATCGGGTCATGTTGGGTTGTAAACGGGTTGACCCGCCTTAACTCGATTACATTATATATATATATATATATATATATATATATATATATAATATCTTCTAACTATCTTTTAATCCAAATTTCGATCCACCTATAAGCCCAAATTTTTATCAATTTGTTATTTATATTTAAAATATGAATGATAAACGGGTTATTTGAGTCATGTCGAGTTGACCCGATTATATTCAGGTCATGTTCAGGTTAGACAATTTGACCCAATTAATTAAACGGGTCATGTTCAGGTTGACTTATTCGGGTCACGGGTCACAGCTGACACGACCTATTTATGATCCGCTGACCTAAATTGTCAGGTCTAAGCATAAGCACCAAGTTTAAATTTACCTTATTTAATTACAACTAGTCATAATGTAACATTAGCTAAGCTTATTCACATAAGCCCTAAATGTCATAGTATACTTATAAGCCCCTAAGCTCTACCTTTTGACCAGGCATATGTCTTTATGAGTCTTTAGGATGAGCTTGGTCTCATAATCCCTAATGATTATAGTGTATTCATAAGTGTTAGTGATGAAGGATGAAAATCCTAATGCCCTAGATCACCTTAGGTATGGGGCTCTTCTAATGTAATAGTAAGAACAATTCTAGCATGGGAATGTTTAAGCATGTGATTAAGGGTTAAGGATGGAGAGAATGCACCTGAGGCCCCCTTGAAGGAAGGGGGCCGAACCCCTTCTTGGTTCTTTACTAGATGATTTGCAGCCGAGAGATTCTCAAAAGAAGTTTGCTGTTACACCTAATCTTCAACTCCGATCAGGGTGTCCACCGTGAACTCAGTAAACCAATGGAACAGTAACACGGATTTTATGGAGGGGTGAAGTTGGCTGGCAGCGGGGTGAAGTTGAAACCATAGAAGAGAAGGGTGAAGCCTTGACAAGAAGAGGAGAGATTGGTAGACCCAGCAGGTAAGGAGAAACTCAGCAGGGAAGAGGAGGGATTAGGGGATAAAAGAGAAGATTGAAAGTCTTGACGAGAAGAGGAGAGATTGGTAGAAGAGAAGTAGAAGAGAACCCTTAACTTAGCAAGCAAGGGGGAAGAGAAGGATAAGAGAGGAGCAAGCTCAACCCTCGGTACACAAGAGGAGCAAGCTCCACTCTCGGCACAAACAAACCACGCAAACACAAGTTTTCTAAAACAAATCGACTTCCTTTTTTAGTGTAGACAATTACAAGGGCTTTAAACCCCTTTCTCCCTCAACGGTAATATTTTCCCTCAATCTAGATCTATGGATAGCAGTCACTGATTTTGAATGGATGGTGTTGATGGATGGAATCCTCTTGGTTTTCATTGGTTGTCTTGGGCGGTGGAGAGGTGGAAGCATTTGTTGCATGCAACCGAGACTTGAATAGATGTGGTTTGTGCTTGGCTCACATTGGTATTGGTCGGCTCTTGCTGGAAATGTAGCCGAAAGTTGCTTGGAGAGGTGGAATCGCCCCATTGTTGGAAGATGTTGATTGGTGGGAGTTACATGCGCTGTTTGAAGGGTTGCTTGTGAAGAGATGCCTTCTTAGCCGAGTAGAAGTAGGATGTTGCATGTTGATTGATGAGGTGGAGGCTATGTTGTCTTGACTTGCATGAATATTGGCGGTGGATGACTTGATGTTGACTTAGCTAGATGTTTGACTTGAAGATGTTGATGTTGACCTTTGACTTCTTCAATATTGAGGGTTGACTTGTAGTTGAGGGGGTTGGAGGTGCCTTGTAAGTGCATTACAGGTGCATACACCCTAGGCTACCCAACAACCTAATACATTCACTACAAAATAAAATAAGGGCTTGGAAAGTAAATCCTAGGCTAATCCTAACTACAACATTAACCACAAGTGCAGAAATTAAAGTAATGTTGCAACATATAGTCCCAAAATATCAAAATACAACAAGTTTCCAAAATAACATTAAGCATACTTAAATCCTTGGAGATATCCCTACATCAGCTGAACTTAAATCGCCTCTTACTCAAATGAGCACCGAACCCTCTAGTGACATATCCTTAGAACCTTCACTCTTGGAATTAAATATTGAACCTCAATTGACAACACCCTTGGCTCTATCCCAAGCCGGCTCTAAGCTTGAGGAGATTAAGAAGACTACATTGTTGGCATTAGCGGTTATTGATAAGGATCCATACAATCTGAACCAAAGGGCAACCATAGAAGCTCATGAAGAAGTGTTGGATCCAATATTAATCCTAGCACCATATCTTGATCCATTTTTACACAAGCCACCTCTTGCCATAAGTTCATTCCTAGGTGACTTTCGTACTAGAGCTAGAGGCTACCCACTAAACCCCATACCCCTTAGCCGAATTGAACTTTTGACTTCATGCTCTTTCTTAGAAAAATCCCAAGTCATCCATCCTACTTGCCCGAATGTTGTCAACCCTATGTGCCTAAAAGTTTCAACCACTACTTCAATAAGTTACATGAATACCTTCTTTATAGATTTGAATTCATCCGACCCTACGTGCCACATTGACTTTGTATTTGGAATTGAACTTTTGTCCCGCTACCCCGCAAGCATAAATCATTTTTGGTTGAGTCTAAGAAAATTTCTTGGGGCGGGATTCCATCTTAAATTCACAATAAAGTATCTCTCTAAGAATTGCATGAAAATATCTCTTGGTACTCTCTCATTTGCTGCATATATTTCAGGGCTGACATTTTCTTACCATGTTTTCAAGATACAAAAGGTCTACACACATAAGAATGCAAAATTTCCTTACCATAGTTACATGGGATCCATTATAAACTTGAATTTATATCATTCAGTCAATGCCTATCTACCTAATTTCACATTTGTTTATCATGTTTTCAAATCATACATTGCCGATATATGTAAGAGGACAAATACTGTCAAATACTTGTGCTTTACTTGCAGGTATAAGGTAGCTACAAATGCTGAAGATAATATGCACACATTGGGAAGGCCACCGGAACCATGATGGAGCTTCCACTTTAATTCTCTGGGGGAGAATTTTGCAGCCCCCCGGAAAGCTGATGTAGGGACCGGGAAGCGAGATGACCTCCACACCCTGGGCTTACCACCGGAACCTCCACATGCTTCAATTTTAATTCTCCGGAGGAGAATTCTCAAAGGATGAGATAGCTGATGTAGGGATATCTCCAAGGATTTAAGTATGCTTAATGTTATTTTGGAAACTTGTTGTATTTTGATATTTTGGGACTATATGTTGCAACATTACTTTAATTTCTGCACTTGTGGTTAATGTTGTAGTTAGGATTAGCCTAGGATTTACTTTCCAAGCCCTTATTTTACTTTGTAGTGAATGTATTAGGTTGTTGGGTAGCCTAGGGTGTATGCACCTGTAATGCACTTACAAGGCACCTCCAACCCCCTCAACTACAAGTCAACCCTCAATATTGAAGAAGTCAAAGGTCAACATCAACATCTTCAAGTCAAACATCTAGCTAAGTCAACATCAAGTCATCCACCGCCAATATTCATGCAAGTCAAGACAACATAGCCTCCACCTCATCAATCAACATGCAACATCCTACTTCTACTCGGCTAAGAAGGCATCTCTTCACAAGCAACCCTTCAAACAGCGCATGTAACTCCCACCAATCAACATCTTCCAACAATGGGGCGATTCCACCTCTCCAAGCAACTTTCGGCTACATTTCCAGCAAGAGCCGACCAATACCAATGTGAGCCAAGCACAAACCACATCTATTCAAGTCTCGGTTGCATGCAACAAATGCTTCCACCTCTCCACCGCCCAAGACAACCAATGAAAACCAAGAGGATTCCAGCCATCAACACCATCCATTCAAAATCAGTGACTGCTATCCATAGATCTAGATTGAGGGAAAATATTACCGTTGAGGGAGAAAGGGGTTTAAAGCCCTTGTAATTGTCTACACTGAAAAAGGAAGTCGATTTGTTTTAGAAAACTTGTGTTTGCGTGGTTTGTTTGTGCCGAGAGTGGAGCTTGCTCCTCTTGTGTACCGAGGGTTGAGCTTGCTCCTCTCTTATCCTTCTCTTCCCCCTTGCTTGCTAAGTTAAGGGTTCTCTTCTACTTCTCTTCTACCAATCTCTCCTCTTCTCGTCAAGACTTTCAATCTTCTCTTCTATTATTCCTCTTCATCCTCTTGCTGCCGCAACCACCATCGTATCACCAATTGCAACATCCTTCCAAGCCACATTACATGCACATCGTCACTGTTCCATTGGTTTGCTGAAGCTTGCGGTGGTCGTCTGCATTGGAGAAGCTTAGAACATGAAGGTACAGCAACACAACACTTGGAGGACATTCGGCTAAAGTCCTGCTGCAAGCATCAGAAGGGGGTCAGCCCCCTTCCTTCAGGGGGCCTCAGGTGCCTTCTTTCCCTCTCAACTTTAGAATCGCATGTTAAACATCCCATGTTAGAACTTGCTTACACTGTTACATTAGAAGAGCTTCATACCTAAGGTGATCTAGGGCGTTAGGATTTTCCATCCTTCATCAGTTAGGCCTTCGGGATGAATTTTGGGCGCGGCCCAAAGCCCATCCTGGTATTACCCCTTTAAGCGGATCGGGTGGCGGATTAGGCATTTCCGGGACCGGATCCGAACCCGTTTCACTTAACGAGTAAACGCCGTGCACGCAATCGCATGTGATGGACGCGAAATGGCGAGTGGGCGTGGGATGACGCGACAGGACGGGGCCTCGGGGCGGGTGCATGGGGCGTGGAAAAAAAGCCGTCATCTTCGACGACGCGGATCAGCGCGCTTCGGCGTCGAAAAATAAAAAGGGGTGCTCTCCCTCTCTCTCCTCCGGTCCGTCCATCAGCCGGAGTTTCAGATCTCAGGCGGACGTTCCGCCAAGCTCGCGACATGCCTCCGGTGGTGTGGGTGGGTGGACGGAGCGCGCCGAGCTTCCCTGTGTCTTTTCCGTCGTCGCTGCCATCGTTTCCGTCGTCGGCAAGCTCAGACCGCCTCGGAAGGCGCTACTGCCACCTCTTCATCGACGGGAAGGAGCCGACGGCCGTGTGATCGCCGAGGTAATTCCTTTCCTGCCGTCGCTTTGGTTTCTTCCCCGGTCGAGCTCACGGCTCCCGGCGGCTTCTCGGTCTCCGCTCCGACGGTGGTTATGGTTGGCCGCTTCTTTCTCCTGCTCCTCCGGCGAGCCCGCTCCCCCTCTCCCCGGCTGCCGGCCCGCCTGCGCGTGGGAAGTTCCAGAGCCAGTCGCACCTGCGTGCGTGTGTTGTCCGTCCGTCGCCTGCGTGCGACTGTGGCCAGTTGCCTCTCCTCCTCCGCCAGCGTCCGGTGGTGGCCGCCCCTTCTCCGGCGAAGCAGCGAGCGGATGGGTTCCGGTCAGTGAGCAGCTGGGCAGCGTCTTCGTCGCCATTCGTGGAGAGTACCAGCGGTGGTCTTCTCCACCAGCGAGGAAGAGCAGCTAGTAGTGGTCGTCTCCGTCTTCGATACGAATCTCTGGCCGAGCTCGCCAACGTGCGAGCGCTGTGTTTTCCGGTGCCGACCATCGCCGGCCTGGTTGGTTGCCCTCGGGCGTAGCTTCCTTTCGGTCGTTCTCGTCTACGTACGAGAAGGCCGAGGCTGCGAGCTCCTTCGTCACCTACGAGTGACGTAGCTTGCGGAGCGTCGTCTGGCCTCTTCGCCGGCATGCGAGAGAGGAGCCGACCGAGTCTTTTCTACCTCCGGCGTGCGACGCTGATTGGATCTTTTTGTACCGGCGTGCGACACCGTGTGGAAGACCGTCTGTGATCGCTGGGCGCCGGCTTGATCCGACGGACGAAGGAGTGAGTCCTGTTTGGGTTCGAGTGAATCCCGGTTTGATTCGACGACAGCGATCTTCGGTGAATCGTCGGCGTTGATCTGAACCAAGTTGGAACGGCAGCGAGCTTCCGCATGGGTCCACAGTCGGGCTGGGAGTCGGTTCGGGGAATCAGCTCCGCCAGTCGCGCCCAATCCGGTGGTTTCGACCGTTAGGATACCTGCGTTGATGCAGTTGGACTCGAGTCAAGCGTTGACTCATAGGCAAAATAGTTAAAAAAATATTATCGTAAACGTGGGCGTGATAGCTTGGTATCAGAGGAAGTTCTGCACGTTCCAACCCATACGAGCATCGTACGTGCATTTTGATAGACCCACTGCTTGTGTGCAGATGGAACTCGGGCATCTTGTAGCTCAGGTGACTCGAATCACCGAGGAGCTAGAGGCATCTCGGGTAGAGGTCGCGATGCTGAAGCGCGCTCCGGCGGCTTCGATAACATCGACCACGTTTTATGTGTCAGAGTCAACTTACGAGATACATCGGTGTATGGGTTTTTTCTAGCATGCACATGTCATAGAAATTTTTTTAAAATCTTTATGCCATGTTTTATGTGTAGAAAAATAGTAGGTTTGTTATTTCTCGCTCTTATGAAATTCATGATTTTCGGTTTCTACACATGGGGATAGACCCTATGTGTGAGAATATATTTCTCCTCATATTCATGGGATAGACCCACGATGTGAGACTTATATCTAGATTTCGGGGCATGGACTGGGTGATTGCCCTAATCTGTATAAGTTAGGGATTGCAAGTGGCATCGATAATCGGGGTATATATGGCCACTTGTAGACTCCTGAGTAGGGATGGCAACGGGGCGGGTCGGGGGTGGGTTTTGCCTTCCCTGCCCCAACCCCGCCTCTATCAAACCCATCCCCGAACCCGACCCCGACCCCGACGGGTTTATAAAATTGAATCCCAACCCCGACCCCGCCGGGGAATCGGGTCCCTGCGGGGAAACCCGACCCCGACCCCGACAGATTTTTGGCCTCAAAAATTTTAGTAGACAATTGCATTCCAAATTTCCAATTCAAATACTAGTATAGTAGTATTATACTACATTAGAGATTTGGAGGGAATAACAACACAAGAGAAGGTAAGGGTAACAATATCCCGAATGATTTCCTTAATCTAGAATGATTTTCTTCATCAAATTATCATCAACTTGTAAGGGTAACAATATCCCGAGTAAACCAGAAAAGGTAACACAGAACATGAAAATCCCTTATCTGCGATCTTCAATATATGCCTCTAGGACAAAGCCACAAAGGAACACTCAATTACAAAGCCTTGCAGCAGAAGGCAGAGGCAAAGCTTCCTCGAATCAGACTCGTAAAGCTTACACGTTCAAAAAGTTCACACGTTTATCACAAAGTAGGAACCTAGCATGAACAAAAACTACATGATAAAGTAAAAGAGCAGCAGGGATGAGATCTCTTTAGATGTGAATGCGATAGGAAATCCAGAATCGCCACGAAATGGTTAAAGGCCATGTAGGTGGATACAGAGGTATGAAATAATCTACATTTCCAACTTCCTACAGCTCAGGATACAAAACATGATAATCGAATACAGAGAAAAGAATCGGTAGAGCAAAGTATATGAAAAAGGTGCGCCAAGATCTTTGCCATCTTGAACTGAAGAATGAAGATGAATCAAGTTGCAGGGAAAGAGCTCACCAGGAGATGCTCCCGAGCGGCAACTAGCAAGATGGAGCGGCGGCTGCGGCGCTTAGGGCAACTGGTGGCAAGATGGAGCGGCGGCTGCGGCGCTTAGGGGAGTCGGGAGTCGGGACTCGAGGTGATATTAGGGTAAAGCGGTAAAGGTAAATCTGAATAGTGTATAGGTGACTTCGGGGTATTTTAGTAATTGTATTAATCGGGGCGGGTTCGGGGTCGGGGTCGGGGCGGGTAATGAAACTCCCATACCCGACCCCGACCCGACTTATACAAGTCGGGTTTTCCCCGAACCCGACCCGACCCCCAGTCAACTCGGGTTTTCCCCGTTGACTTTGGGTCGGGTCGGATCGGGTATGGGTTAAATTGCCATCCCTACTCCTGAGAGAAAACGAAAGATCTGAATTTTCGATAAGATCGCGGAGATTTAACGAACATGTTTTCCAATGAAAAACTAAAATATGATTTTGTAGTTTTTCATTGCATATAGAAGAGCATGTCTTAGGTGTTTTTCTTTATGCATTTGATATGATCAAAGACAAGCCCTATTGTCATGCCTGTGATGTATCAATGTGAGGCCTGCGTGCCGATTTTCAATCTTGTGTTTTCAATTCTACATTGTAAATCAAATCGAAGGTCTTGATGACATTTTGTGGTGTTTTCCTCTCTCTCTCCCTTGTGCATCTCTCAAGGTGGCGCAACTCTCACCTAGCCGAACCCTAGGGTGGCTTCTAGGGTTAAACCTAGGGGCGCATCTAAGGGGGTGGCGGCTAGGGTTAGGGTTGGCGCACCTCACCTCCTAAGGTGGCGCATCCCCTTATTTGACCTACCTTGAGTGGCTTCTAGGGTTACCTAGTTGGTTCACTTAAGGGATGATGGATGGATAAGGTGATGGTGCAACCTAGTCAAGTAAGGGGGCTGACCTTCATCCTCAACTGAACCCTCATGGCTTCTAGGTCTCCTAGTGGCGCATGCATGGGTCCAAGGGCTAATGATGAAGGAAAAGCAACCTAAGGGGGCTGATCTTATTCCTTGACTGAACCATGGCACATCTTAGTTTTCCTAGGTGGCGCATATTGGGTTCATTGGTTGAGGAAGACGATTGGCGCTCCAAGCTTGCAGAGGGGCTAATCTTCTATCATTTGCCAAGAACTTGAAGGTCTTTTGGATGCTTCTTAAGTTCATGGGCTGATGAAGGAAGATTGAGCACCAAGGATGTTTGATGGCACATCCAAGCAAAGGGGGCACACCTCTAGGTGGCGCACCTTGCAAGGGATGATTCGTATCAAGCATTGAGGTGAGATACCTAGCATAGAGATGGCACATGGATGTTTGGCCAAACCTTAGGAGGAGCCTAGGGTTTGCGAGCTATCTTCCAGGAAGAGATATGAGTTGGCCGAATCCTAGGAGGAGCCTAGGGTTTGCGAGCTGGCTCACGGAGAAGACTCGGGCTGGCCGAACCTAAAGGGGGTATAGGGTTTTCCTGTATGGTTCCTTTGGGGTTCGCGAGCTGACCCATGGAGCTGAAGACCTAGGTGGTGCATCTCGGGGCCTTGGAGCAGAGCCCTTAGGGCACTCAGGGATGAGCTAAGAACTTGTTGGCATGGGCCCATGGCTTATTGCCCTTGGTAGTGCTAGGTGGCTAGGACTAGGTTTAGGGGCTTGTTACCCATGCTTTGGGCTTTGATCACATCGTATTTACTATTTCTGCTCTATGATGCCTTTACTGCTTTGTTTTATTCCACCATAGGATTGCATGCCTGTATTGGTAGAATAAGATAAAAATTTGTGGTGTCGAGACCACAAAAATCCTCACAAAATTATTTCAAGTCTCATTTTGCCTTCTGACACGTAACCCTCGTCAAACTGTCGATCAATGGTATTGTGCACTGTTTCCCACCTCCGTGGGACACACCCTTTTATCTTCAGGAGGCGTGTGGTGACAATGATTTCCCCAGTCTGGTTAAAACTCTAGACGCGCTTTCCGCAAGGAAATCATTGGCCCTGGGTATAACGGTCAGGTCGGACTTGACTAGACTTTTCATATGTGGTGGTTCACATGATGAAATTTCTAGAGGCACCCTTAAGAAGTTAAGGCTTTGTGCTGTATCCAGCCTCCGTTGGACACAAAGTGCTTGAACTGTCTTAAGAAGGGGAATTGCCGAGTTGCAATTGGCCAGGGGCCTACCTCAGGAAGCATGCGTCACCTTGTGCAGTACATCCCACCTCCGTGGGACGCAAGACTGTGTACGAAACGAGGATCCCATCTCACTAAGGAAGTCGGGCGACTTCTCGATCGATTTTTGAGGATTATCGATTCGAATAAAATGGTGAGAAACAGTCATTTATAAAAGACTAGAATAAATGATTGAAATGTGATACTGATCTGCTCTTGTTTGTATTGTAGATGGCTCTACAAGCAATAACAACAGTGGACTATCATTCCGTTCCTTCCTTGAGAGGGAGAAGTTGACTGGAGTTAACTTCATGGACTGGTACCGGCACTTGAGGATAATACTCAAGCAGGAGAAGAAGTTGTATGTCTTAGAGCAAGCGCTTCCTCCTCAACCGTCATCCACAGCCCGCACGGCTGAACGAGATGCTTTTCGCAAGCATCAGGATGATGCCCTGGATGTTGGCTGCCTTATGTTAGCCATGATGTCGTCCGAGTTGCAGATGCAGTATGAGGATCAGAATGCATTTCAGATCATCTCGCATCTAAAGCAACTGTTCGAGTCGCAGGCTAGAACAGAAAGGTTTGAGACATCCAAGGCTGCTTTTCAGTGCAAGATGCCTGAAGGTGCTCCAGTGGGACCACATGTACTCAAGTTGCTTGGGTACTTGTCACATCTCACTAGGTTAGGACACCCGATGGATCAGGATGTGGCTACGGACCTTATCCTGCAGTCACTACCTCCGAGTTATAGCTCTTTTATCATTAACTTCAATATGAACAAAATTGCTTGTACTCATGAGGAGCTGCTTAAACTGCTAGAATCGACCGAGAAGGAAATGGTCAGGTCCAAACCCAAGTCCGTTCTTATAGTCTCCAAGGACAGTAAGAAGCGGAAAAGGGGTAAGGGCAAGTCCAAGGCCAAGGCACTGAAGAAAGGCAGGGTGAGGGAGAACAAGTGCTTCAACTGTGGCCAGGAGGGCCATTGGCGCAAAGACTGCAAGCATCCTCTAAAGAGATGAAGAGAAGTAACTCTTCGTCTTCAGGCTCAAGTAATTTTATCACCAAATCCTATATTGTCTATTTCCATACATGGGTATTCTATACCGCACGGTGAGACTGATATTTGCAAAAATATGCAGGAGCTCCAGAGAAATAGGACCTAGGTGACAGTAAGAAGATCTTGCTGGTGCATTGATGCTGCCGAGCGATTTTTTCATTTGTCATTGATAGGATTGTTTTATTTTTGCAAACATGTAGTTGACATTGCATCTATTCCTTTGGAATAGAGTTTTTGGAATAAAAGGAATTTGACATTCTTTTCATTTGCAAATCTTTTGTCATTACATTGTGCAAAAATAATGAGGTAATAAAATAACTTGAATTTAATAAGTGGTTCAATATGAATGCCAATCTTCTGACCCAGACATTTTATCATAAACAAGTAATGCATCCATTGACTTCATGCACATGAATTCTTGGATTCGAACTCCTTCTAGGAGATTGACTATCTTAACCTCTTTCGAGATGTTATAGATAGGCAAAGATTGGTTTGCTGATAAATGTTTTCACCAAGTGAGGCGAAGTGGACTAAAAGGTCAAAAGATAGGAATTCATGATTACCAAAATATTTTGGAACCAGCTTATCAAAATTCATAAGTGATCTTGAGCCACAGGTGACTATCATAGTGAGTATGAGGTTTGCTCATAGCTCATAACTCCTAAAGAACACCTTGGTAGGTGGTTCTAGTGGGAGGAATTGAAAGTCATCCATATCTCTACTGAGGTTATGCTGCTAGTTTCTTCAACACTGAACTATTTCATCTTAAATGTATCTCCAGGTAAGGAGATGACATGACTAATTATCAGGATCTATAGATGTGAGACTTTGGGGGTCATACATTTGAATCTAGTGATATAGAATCAAGATCTGATAAGTGTAGGTGAAGTATCCTAAATTAACTTAGGGATACTAATTTCCATAGACCCACAGGAAAACAAATGATTGTTGCTCTTGATGCTAGTTTTCTTGGAAATGTATTTCCTTGAAAATGGCAAGTGGGAGGAGATTATGACTTGGATTCAGTCCAAGGTCAGCCACCTAGCACAGATGGTCAAAGATGAAATCTGAGCCTCGTATATAGGTTGTGGGGAAACCTAGGTTCAGAAAGTGTGGGAAAAAGGCTGAATCGATTCATGTGTGTCAGTGTTATGGGTAACTCCTAACTTGGACAAAGAATCTTCACCTTATAGTACCTAAGTTCAGTGGGAGCTTGATGACATCTCTGGTCTTGTATGATGGGGACATACAGATCATCAAAGACGATATCTTGATCCTTCACTTGGTGAATAGATGATTGAGAAATGTCTTGTGATGAATGACTTAGTGAACATCACCTATGGGATAGGTGTTAGAGTTTTTTTTAAGAAACTCTAAGGGCTAAGTCAGATAACATACATCGATGATGGTATGTTATAGACTAGATGTGGTTTGTGCCGAGAGCATAACCAATCGATACTAGGTCCAATCCAGGTGCATGGCACTGGATAAGGAATGAAGAACACACTTAGGTTCTATATAGAACTAAGGGGTGGTTCTTGGTCAGTAATGACAGGAAAAGCTCAGTGGATTCACTTGGCAGCTTGTTCCAGTCAAACCAGTGACAGTCTAGCTGTTCCTGTAGTGGTGCTAAAAGCTTTGGGAGCTTCAGAGTAGACTACTTGAAAGCAGAGTATGCAAATGCTTTTGGGAAGCAGTGGGAGTTCTTTGATGAACCTCGCAGGCATACTCAGATGCTTATATCTTGTCTTGGGGACAGAGGTGCTAGATATATAGCAGATATGAACACTGATACAATCGTGATAGGCCCATTGACCGATGCTCTGGCGCAGCAGGAGCTTGGCAGGTCGTGCTTAGGACATGGTGTTGAGGTTGCTCAATGCAAGGTCCTAGTGCAAGTGGGAGATTGCTAGTGTTTATGCCCTAGGACCTCAGGATGGTCCATTGGGATATGTGTATCACATCTAGTTAATAGATGAGTTTTCCTGGCATTGTCGTTGTCATGCAAGTTTGTACATCTGCGCATATGTACATTTGCATATAAAATGTCCCTAAGAGATAGATTTTATCTAGTCTCTGTGTTTATCCCTGGTCGAGAATCATGGTGGATATGGGACAGCTATGATTCGCTTGAGACTAGTATATGCGCTGGTTGAGCACGGGTTGCTAACGCAGGTATATGAGTATATCAAGGGAGATATACTGGATCGACCCACCGTGAGGATTCATCTCAGTGTCACGAGATGAATATCACAGTGACAGAGTTGTATTTGTCCTAGACTTGAGGGCATTGGTATCTCTATATAGTTATTGATGTACTTTGATGCAACTTAACGCTTCGCCGTAAAAGGGAAGTCATAACGGTTGTCATTGGGTATGTCATAACCTACATGAGGGATTCAATGTGCCAATAGAGGATTTTCCCCTTCCTTATGGGGAAGCTTGATTGTCCATGGCGCCCTATATGGATGACTGAAAGTGTATGACCATACCGAGGTGAGAACCTGATTTAGTCATGCCATATTATTGGGATTAACAAGTGTGACACACTTGCCCAATCTGGACATCAGTTGGCAAAAGGACAAGGCTACACTTGTACTTTGTCGTAGTTTTAGGGGATGTCGATGATGACACCATTCTGATGACTTGGGTAGCAATGATGTACTGCTAGGTGCCACTCATTGCTTGTGATGATTTAATCATCTTCCGGGACAAGTGGCAGTGCTACCCACTCCTTGTCGCCAACATCCCTTCTTCTCCTTGGCAGTGGCGCAAGTTGAGAAGGCTAGAGGCGTGGATCTCATCTTCCGGGGCTAGCACCCAGCGCGCAGATTGGAGAGGATTCGAGGAGTCCGTCTGTGCGCGATTGCAGAGGACGGGCCCTTGCGCATCTTCATCATCGGCCGCTTCTAAAAGTTGCTTGATAAGGTACTGCCTCTGTCACATCCCTTGTATTCTTCGTAAGTCAGTCCTTTTGTTGAATTAGGAATCTCATTTTGGTCTCGCTTCCGCTGTTTTTGTTTTCTTATAGCCCGGGGATTCCCAACAATGCCCTTGTTGGCGAACGCCTTAGCTGGAGGGTTGCGCCAAGGAAATCCGACACTTCGGATCAAATGATAGATGATGCATTGATACAAGATGAGTGTCCTGTAGCTTTCGATAGTCGAAAGCTGAGTGAGACAGAGCAGAGGTACTCTGCGTATGGAAAAAGAGATGGTTGCAGTGTTGCACTGCCTCTGAGTATGGAGAGTTTTTCTCCTGAGTGTCACCTTCGTGGTGAGAACCAGCAATGTGGTGGACATTTGTTTCACCACGTAAGAGAATTTGTCAGCAAAACAAACAAGATGGCAGGAATTCCTAGTAGAATTCCAGTTCCAGTGGGAACACAAGTTTGGAAAGGCTAATGTAGTGCTTGATGCACTGAGTAGGCTAAACGCCTTAGTTCGCTTTGCGATCTCTAGAGTGGATGGAGATCTCCTTACGAGGCTAAAAGCGACAGCTGGGATCGATAAGGCCTATCGAAAGTCTGTTGAGCAGACCAAGTCGGGTACGACCCGATGAGAGTATTTGGGCAGACGGAGTGGGTTAATGTCCTCACGGAGGACTGCCTTCGTCAATTTTGGTGACTGTGAGTCAAAGGACTGGGTGAAGTGGATTGATTCGGCACAATGTGCCTATAATATCCACAGATCATCGTCTACTGGGCACGGCCCTTTTGGGATTCTGTTAGGGAGACAATCCCTAACTTCGGTTAATATTGCGATAAGGACCTCCGAAGGGAGATGTCCTACTATTCTACGGGTAGCTAGTGAGCGAGTGGGGGTCGCTCTAGGAGGCTAGGGATAGCCTCATGTTTGTGGCTAGACGAACGCAACATGATGCGAATCGTCGACGTCGGGATGAAGAATTCGTCTTGGGCGACTTAGTGCTTCTCCGACATATCCCGCAGATATGGGAGAGATATCTGCGAAGGCAGCACATCGGGGACTTCCGCAGACATACGATAGACCTTTCGATGTGTTGAGTCGGGTTGACTCAGTGGTGTATCGTCTGAAGCTCTCCAATAGGGTGAAGCTACATCCGACTTGCCATGTGAGCTTCCTAAAGAGGTTTTGTAAAGATCCGAGGGATCCGGCTTGATCTTAGTCGCTTCGTGCGCCTCCGATAGTTCGAACGGGGTTCGACCGAAGGATTGAAAGGATCCTAGATCATCGAGTTTTGGGACATGCCAGGACGAACCGACGAACATAGTGTCTTGTTCGGTGGAAAGGTTCTCCAATGGAAGAAGCTACATGGTATAAGGCGTCCGAACTGTGGCAGTTCGAGGACGAGATCCGACGTTATTTTGAGTCGTCGAGGGCGACAACTTGCTCCGGAGGGGGAGAATGTTAGGCCTTCGAGCCGAATTTTGGGCGCGGCCCAAAACCTAGCCCAAAATCCTGGTATTACCCCTTTAAGCAGATTGGGTGGCGGATTAGGCATTTCCGGGCCCGAAGCCGAACCCGTTTCACTTAACGAGTAAGCGCCGTGCACGCGATCGCGTGTGATGGATGCGAAACAGCGAGTGGGCGTGGGATGATTCGACAGGACGGGGCCTCGGGGCGGGTGGCACGATCCGCAAGTGCACGGACATGTCAAAGTAATATAAAAGATGTCGAATCCCACAGGGAATAAGGTTGAGTACTAAAAAGTCCGAGTCCTAATAGCTAGGCGAATCGAAACGTGGGTTTTTGAAGATGGAAATCGAAAACAAACAAGTTCAACTACTTCGGTAGAGAAAAGATATAAGAGAGAATTCAGGGCTACGGCTTCCACCACGATGATAATCTTAATCGCACAAGAAAGATATTAGTTATTTGGTTTATTGGTTTTGCACAAGGAGTCTAACCCTAGGGTACAAGGTGCCCTCTCTCGAGTGATACACCCAGTGTTCATTTTAGACCGACCTCCTACTCTCACGGTGGATCATTCTAAGACGAACTCAATGAGTTCTATGGTAGACTATGAAATCCTCGAGTGAAGACCAAGCACTCTCGTGTTGAGGTCTCGCAAGTTTTACTCAGAGGTTCGACCCTTACGATCCTTCTCTCGATATGAATCGTAACGGCTAACACGCGAAATCACTCGGCCAAGGTAAAACCACAAAATAAATACGTCAAAGTAAAATATACTCACAATTCATACCAAACAACATAAATAGATACAAAGTTTGCAATTAAAATAATTAAAGGGTTTCCACCAAGCCCCGAAATAGGGTTTCCACCTAGCCCAAAATCCTGGTATTACCCCTTTAAGCAGATCGGGTGGCGGATTAGGCATTTCCGGGCCCGAAGCTGAACCCGTTTCACTTAACGAGTAAGCGCCATGCACGCGATCGCGTGTGATGGACGCGAAACAGCGAGTGGGCGTGGGATGATTCGACAGGACGGGGCCTCGGGGCGGGTGGCACGATCCGCAAGTGCACGGATATGTCAAAGTAATATAAAAGATGTCGAATCCCACAGGGAACAAAGTTGAGTACTAAAAAGTCCGAGTCCTAATAGCTAGGCGAATTGAAATGTGGGTTTTTGAAGACGGAAATCGAAAACAAACAAGTTCAACTACTTCGGTAGCGAAAAGATATAAGAGAGAATTCAGGGCTACGGCTTCCACCACGATGATAATCTTAATCGCACAAGAAAGATATTAGTTATTTGGTTTATTGGTTTTGCACAAGGAGTCTAACCCTAGGGTACAAGGTGCCTTCTCTCGAGTGATACACCCCGGTGTTCATTTTAGACTGACCTCCTACTCTCACGGTGGATCATTCTAAGACGAACTCAATGAGTTCTATGGTAGACTATGAAATCCTCGAGCGAAGACCAAGCACTCTCGTGTCGAGGTCTCGCAAGTTTTACTCAGAGGTTCGACCCTTACGATCCTTCTCTCGATATGAATCGTAACGGCTAACACGCGAAATCACTCGGCCAAGGTAAAACCACAAAATAAATACGTCAAAGTAAAATATGCTCACAATTCATACCAAACAACATAAATAGATACAAAGTTTGTAATTAAAATAATTAAAGGGTTTCCACCAAGCCCCGAAATAGGGTTTACGCTATAATCGTCATTGAAACGCTCAAAATCTCTCTTTTAATGAAATAAAAAGTATAAGAAAACGAAGCTAAGGGGAAGGAGACGATGAACCGAAGGAATCCTGAAGAAATCGTGATGATCGTGTGTCTCAATCTTCGAATATCTCCAAAAGTCGCCTTTGTCGCCGTGTTCTTTCTCCCGCGCCACTTCTTCGGGTGAATGCTCTCCCCTTAGGGCATAAAAATTAGGGATTTTATATTCCATCTGTTCGCCTCTGAAAGAGCTTTCCATAGACACCTCAGTTGCCAAATTTGGACTCCAAACAAGTGAGAAATCAAGGGAAAACTGAGTCAAGGTCGGACTCGCGCGTGACTGGGTTAGAATCACGGGTGAACCCTGTCGGGTTCACCTGCCCGTGATTCTTCCTGTAAATTTCGGCGAATAGAAGCGCGGTGCACCCCGTGGGGTTCACCCGGCCGTGCTTTTCTCTGAAGTGATTCTGGTTGAAGTTTTCAAGAAATCCAGTGAACCCGGTGGGGTTCACCTGGCTATGAAGCTTTCTGCGAATTCTGCTGGCTGGCGACCGGGATGGTGAACCCCATGGGGTTCACCTGGCCGTGATTCTCTTTGTAAGTTTCCTGCAGCCTGGCAAAGAATCTGGTGAACCCCATAGGGTTCACCTGGCCGTATTTTTCAGGCTAACTCTGTTTAAGCCCAAATTTGACGTGTGACCTTGTCTTCATACAAGAAATTGTCCCATGGACTTAGAATCTTCAAAATATGTCGAAAAAGTGCATTTTTATCTGAAATTCCATAAAAGTGCCAAAAAGTGAAGATTCCGAAGATATCAAGTAATTTAGCCTAAAAAGGGTATGAAAGTATTAAAATAAGCCTAGAATTAGCATGAAATAGCTATGAAAATTACTACTAAAATGCAAGGCATCAAAATACCCCAGACTTAAATCTTTGCTTGTCCTCAAGCAATAAAATAAGATGAAATACAAGATAGGTATAGAGCAATCTTTTGAGTCAAGGTGTACATCCAAGTTAGAAAAACATTTGATAGCAATCCAAGATCTAATTAGGAGAAATCAAGTAAATGGTTGTTTCAAGTGTTCAATAGTTTGATCCCATAGTAACTAGATGCTAAACAACCTAGTAAGCAGCAAACATAGGATTCAATCAAGTTTACACACAACACTCATGCAATTCTAATATTTCCAAATCAAATCGTTGGGGTTAACTCAAATGCTTTATGAGGAGTATGATATACTGATTATTGCATTAGACTTCAACTCATAACCTTAGGTACCATTGCCAATTTTTCGCAATGCCAAGTAGAGGAGTCTTTTTATTGATTTTTATTTTTTTATTTCACATCTCTTAGATTTCAACTCATATCCTTCGGTACCACTGCCAATTTTTCGCAGTGCCAAGTAGAGGAATCTAAGGGTGATGATTTTTTTATTATATATATATATATATATATATATATATATATATATATATATATATATATATATTTGAATCATGCTCAGCAGTTGATAACATATCCTTTTTGACAAATGCAGTGTTTCCCCAACAACATATAGGAATTTAAAGAATAACTAAGAGAGTATATATCTCAATATGATTCTCATGTAAGTTGCAAGCTTTAGTTGATTTAACAATCAAAGAGATGTTTGACCCACTAATGAACAACTCAAATCAATCCAAATTACAAAATTTCTAAATCATAGAACATATGAATATGATCAAAAAGTATCCCTAACAAGGAGGTATTATCAACAATTATTGATTATTCCTAACCAATCATGCATTCAGCTTTTAAATTTTTGTTTTTTTTTGAAATGGCTTTCATAGGACAAGACTCACAAGACTCATGAATTCAAGCATAATATACAAACTCATGTAAAAATTTCACACAGCATATATGAAAAGCATGATCATCATAGCGGAGCAAGAAAATAAGCAAGAAAATAGTGTCATACAAGTCTGTCACAGAGTGGGGCCTGAAGATGTGGACCAGGCCCACAAATATGATGGCATATAAGATACAATGCCACATAATATCCATCATAAAGTATCAATCCAAATATAACAAAGTCTAGGTGTCACAGTCATGTAGCCGCATGAAGCAAGAGAATAGAAACTGGAATTTAGAAAGCTCACCCACAATAAAAGTTTGCATAGTCCTCTATGCAATTCCATGGTGTGAGAGGAGTAGAAGATGACGCTCATGGTCTGGGAAGCTACCTCCGCTTGCGCGAGTGAGAGCCAGAAGCCCTAAAGCTCTTGCTCTTCCCGCGTCCGGTGTAATCTGGCTCGGCCTCGTCATTAGAAGAAATGTTCATGCGAGCCATTTTGTCTTCAGAGAGGGTGGATAGCCGGTCGTCCATGATTGATATCTTGTCCCAAACAGAACTCATAATTTTATGCTGCCTCTGCATATGGGCTTCCAAGGACTCCCAATGCGAAGATTGGTTCTGCTGGATGTGGGTAACGGCGGTGTCCAGGTTATCAATCATCTCCTGTTGATGGAGTTGCTTCTCTATGATTTTCTGCAACACAGACATCATAGAATCGTGAGAGGAGGTGCCACCAAAGGAAAATGCTCCAGGTGCTGGTGGTGCAGTGTCGACTGGGTCGGGCTGTGCGTCCTCAACTGGCTGGATGCGCCAGTTTCCACGGACTCTTACTGATGTGCGCTCTGGGTTCAGTAGTGGAAGGCAGAATGAGCTCCCTTTGAATGTCATACAATAGGAATCTCCCTTGTGAATAATCAGCTTCATGGCAACGCAAGACTCGATGTCGAGCCTGTTGCTGCCAGTGGCTTCCAGTGTGCCGTATGGGATGATGTCCAAGGAAACTGCCAATGGTGTAATCAGGCCGCCGATCACAATCGCTCCTTTCAATGAACGGGCGGCATGGCTAAATTACTTTGCCAAATAATACCCAAAGTCCACCCTAAAACTGTGCAGCATACACCAGAGGTAAAAGAGTTCGGTCTGCCGAACCATACCATCACTCTTACCGCGGCCAAATAAGGTGTGGGCCAACACGCGGTGGACATACTTGAGCACAAGGTTGCATAAACTAGATGCACGAGTAACGCGAGCGGAATAGATGTGCTCGTTAGTAATTGCGCCCCAAAAACCCTACTCACTGAACTCAGTGGGGACCCTGTGAACACAAGACTCCGGAAAACCAAAAATACCACGCAATTGTGAGAGAGTGAGGGTATGTTCGATGTTACCCAACCGAAATGTTAAACGTCATGGATCGTCCTCGAGAATAGGATCGGCCTTCACTTCCAAAGAACTCAGAAATTCCAAAGTCACGCCAACATAGGTGGTAGAAAATAGTCGCTGGAACTGCTCCAAACCCACTACAGCATACATCATGTCAACGTCATCAAGCATCCCAAGCATCTGCAGTGTACCTCTGTCAAGATACCTCGTGTTGAGGACCCGGCGCTGGCGCAATATCTGATAGCGTTGTTCTTGGTCATCATCGCGAAAGATAATCCCGAACTCGTTCGGGGGAGAGGCATATGGCTGTGATCGGCTGGAAGTAGCGCACCCATGGTGAGAGGAAGAAGAGCCTGGAGTCGCCGTCGAAGATGGTCGGCGAGATGGAGGTGTAGGCGTAGGCTCATACTCCTCATCGTCGGTGGCGGACGAATCAGATAGCGCCTGTTGAGGGCGTGAGGTCCACTTGGCAGCCATAACTTTAGTCCTTGGAGGCATGGTGGTTGACAGCGATCTGAAGAGGTTGGTGAGTTCTGGTGAGAAGGTCCGGTGGGAGGCGCAGAGAAAACACAGGCAGCAGACCAACTGAAAAAGAAACTCGGAGAAACTGGCGGAAAGGAAATCTGGAACCGATTGGAGAAGTAACCCGACTGGATGAAGGAAAAAGCTGGATCAAACCTTTGGAGATCTTCTTTGAGTGCTAAGAGGGAGAGGAGGCAGCGTGATCTGGTCGGCTCCGTCGGAATCGGGAGGCGGCAACGAAAACCCACAAAATTTGGCGACGCAAAAAATCTGGGACGAAACTAAAACAGAACTTGTCCCTCTTGTAAGGAAGCTCGGATCTGCCTCAGAGAGATCTCCCCTCTATTTGGAAAGAAGGGAGAGTCGCGGGATCGAAGGGATCTCTGCGAGATTTTGGGGCGGCGGCGAAAAGGTCGGCGCGGGTTGCCCTAGCTTCGGGTGAACACAGGGTTAGAAAACCAGTGAACCCGCCTGGGTTCACCAGCCCATGATGTTCACTGTGGTCGGGCTGAAGCAACAGAAGCACGAGTGAACCCGCTGGGGTTCGCCGACCCGTGAAGCTTACTGGACATTTTCTGGAGTTCGGAAAGATGGTGAACCCCGTGGGGTTCACCTGCCTGTGAAGCTCACTGGTGGGTCCCTGCGCATGTAGAAATTCTGGTGAATCCCGTGGGGTTCACCAAGCCGTGATTTGCACTGTTCAGTCAGAAAAATCCTAGAAAAATCTGGAAAAATTCCCATGCGCTACATCTTCATTCTACATCATAAAGAGACATCAAATTAGTAGCAATTCTCTCTAGAAAACCTAAAATAAAATGAAAAGCAAAGCAACAGTCTAAAACATTAACTATCATCAATGAGAAATTATGCATAAAAAACTAAAAATCAAGCAAAAACTTGGGTTGCCTCCCAAGAGCGCTAGTTTAGGGTCGGTAGCTCGACCATAAGAGTTTTCAAGGTTGCAAATCCGGGGGGTCTGAAAGAGCTAGAACTTCCTCTCTTTCGACCCGCTCATCTTCAAAGTAGTGCTTGAGGCAGTGCCCATTTACTGTGAAGCTCCCAGTTCGGTCTGTCCAAATCGTGATAGCACCATAAGGTTGAACTTTCTGAACTGTGAAAGGACCGGACCACCTCGTTCGAAGCTTTCCTAGAAACAGTCGAAGTCTTGAATTAAACAGAAGTACTTTGTCCCCCTCATGAAATTCTTTCTTTGTTATGCGCTTGTCGTGCCAAAATTTGGTGCGTGCTTTGTAGCTCTTGGCATTCTCATAAGCAAAAAGGCGCAATTCTTCCAATTCATCAAGTTGAAGCTTTCTCCTTTCACTGGCGTTCTTGAAATCAAAGTTGATTTATTTGACAGCCCAATACGCCCTGTGCTCAAGTTCAACGGGTAAGTGACATGATTTTCCATAAATAAGTTGGAAAGGAGACATACCAAGGGGCGTCTTAAATGCCGTCCTATACACCCATAAAGCATCGGGTAATTTTATCGCCCAATCCTTCCGTGATCGCGATACAGTTTTCTCCAAAACTTGTTTGATTTCTCTATTGGAGACCTCTACCTGACCACTAGTCTGAGGATGGTAGGGCGTAGCAATTTTGTGTCGTACACCATACTTTTTCAATAATGCTCTGAACCTCTGCTCAATAAAGTGGGAGCCGCCATCGCTGATCAGAAAGCGTGGGACTCCAAACCGGGGGAAGATAGTTCGTTTCATAAACCTCATAACGACTCTGGAATCGTTTGTAGTTTCGGCGGATGCCTCAACCCACTTCGACACGTAGTCAACGACGACCAAGATGTACCATTTTCCACATGAAGATGGGAAGGGGCCCATGAAGTCTATCCCCCATACATAAAAAATTTCTATTTCCATGATATTGTTGAGTGGCAACTCGTCCCTTTTTGATAAGTTTCCAGTCCGTTGACAACTGTCACAAGTGGAAAGAAATGTTTAACATCATAGAATATTGAGGGCCAATATAAACCAGACTGTAAAACTTTAAAAGCTATTTTAGAAGCCCCCGCTTGTCCTCCATAAGGTGAAGCAAGACAATGGCTCAACACATCTTGTATCTCCTCCTCGGGCACGCATCGTCTGTACAATCCGTCCGCACACCTCCGGTATAAATATGGCTCGTCCCAATAATAAAACTTTACATCATGTAGAAACCGCTTCTTCCTCTGAAAAGTGAGGTCTGGAGGAAGAATGTTAGACACAATGTAATTAACAAAATCTGCATATCATGGGACTTGTTGATCTAATAAGGCATAAAGGTGCTCTTCAGGGAATGTATTGTTAATCTCTAATTCTGCATCAATTTCTTTGTCTGCGCTGCGGTCAAGTCTGGAAAGATGATCAGCCACTAGATTTTCACTCCCCTTCTTGTCTCTGATCTCTATATCGAATTCTTACAAGAGGAGGATCCATCGAATGAGCCTTGGCTTTGCGTCCTTCTTATTGATCAGGTATTTTATGGCTGCATGATCAATAAACAAGGTAGGAGCGAAACTTATCAAAAGCAAAGACAATCTCTAGCAGCTCCTTCTCCGTAGTCACATAATTTATCTGAGCGTCGTCAAGTGTGCGACTGGCATAATAGATGGCGTGAAGCTTCTTATCCTTCCTCTGTCCCAAGACCACCCCAACAGCTTGGTCGCTAACATCACACATCAACTCAAAAGGTAGCGACCAATCTGGGGGTTGAATTATTGGAGCAGAGATTAATGCATCCTTGAGTTTCGAGAAGGCTTCCTCGCAGTCCCTGTCAAAGCAAAACATAGCATCTTTAGCAAGCAGATTAGTTAAGGGGCGAGCTATCTTAGAAAAATCTTTAATAAATCTTCTGTAGAAGCCGGCGTGTCCAAGAAAGCTCCTGATCCCCTTCACTAATGTAGGCGGCTTGAGATGTTCAATTACTTCAATCTTCGCTCTGTCCACCTCTATCCCTTGTTCAGACACTAGGTGCCCAAGGATAATGCCTTCCTTGACCATGAAGTGGCACTTCTCCCAGTTCAAGACTAGGTTCACCTCTTCGCACCTCTGCAAAACCTTAGACAAATGAGACAAGCAATGACGGACTGAAGAACCATATACAAAAAAATCGTCCATAAATATATCCATGAATTCTTCGTTAAAATCAGAAAATATGGCCATCATTGCTCGCTGAAAGGTCACGGGGGCGTTGCAGAGGCCAAAAGGCATTCTTCGATACGCATATGTGCCGTAGGGACATGTAAAAATTGTTTTCTCCTGGTCATCCGGGTGGATAGGGATTTGGAAGAAACCTGAAAAACCATCCAATGCGCCAATCTATCTAACATCTGATCTATAAATGGAAGAGGGAAATGATCCTTTCGCGTGGCCGAATTCAACTTCATGTAATCTATGCACATTCTATGTCCTGTGACCGTGCGCGTAGGTATTAGCTCGTCTGCCTGGGTCTTTATCACTGTGACGCCCCCTTTCTTGGGTACAACGTGTACGGGACTCACCCAAGAGCTGTCTGAGATTGGATAAATAACTCCGGCGTCTAATAGTTTGAGCACTTCTTTCTTCACTACATCCTTTATATGCGGGTTTAGTCAGCGCTGGAACTCCACGGAAGGTTTGCAGTTGTCTTCCAATAGGATCCTGTGTATGCAAACAGAAGGGTTAATCCCTTTTATGTCATCTAATGAGTAACCTATTACCTTCCTATGGAGACGAAGTTCATTGAGCAACAACTCGGTTTGCTCCATGTCCAATGCCGCACTGACAATCACAGGGTATGTGGAGTTTTCCCCCAAGAATTCATATATCAAAGTGTTGGGCAAACTCTTGAGTTCAATTTTCTGCTACCCCTTGATTCTCCTGATTTTCTTCTATCTTACCAACAGGACTTACATCACTTTGTAACAATGCAATGTACTCGTCTGCCTCCCCATCGCCATCTTTATCAACATAGTTCATTAAGGCGAGTTCCAGAGGATCCACTTCTCTCCTAGGCGGCTCAACATCCTGTGTAGCTTTCTCCACAATGTCAATGCTGCAGCATGTACCTGCAAGAGAAGGTTTTTTTAAGGTATCAGTTAAATCAAATTGAATAACGTTGCCACAAATGTTCAAAGACAGTTTCCCATTCTTGACATCCATGACAGCGCCTGCAATGGCAAGAAAAGGTCTCCCCAAAATGATAGGGAGCCTGTCATCCTCATCAATTTTCAAGACAATAAAATCAGCAGGAATAAAGTAATCTCCTACTTTAACAGGTACATCCTCTAAAATACCAACTGGGTGGCGTATAGATCTGTCGGCAAGCTGTATGGAAATATTAGTTGGTTGCAAATCTCCTAAATCTAGCCTTTTACAGAGTGATAGTGGCATGAGGCTAACGGTTGCTCCTAGATCGCACAAAGCTCTCTGAAAAGACATCTCCCCAATCTGGCATGGTATGGAAAAACTGCCTGGGTCCTTCAGCTTCTGAGGGAGCTTGTTCTGGATGATGGTGCTGCACTCCTCAATAAGTGCAACGGTCCCTTGATCTTCTAGCTTCCTCTTATTTGATAAGATATCTTTCATAAATTTTGCATAAGTTGGCATCTGCGAAAGAGCATCAACGAAAGGGATGTTAATATAAAGTTTCTTTAAAACCTCTAGAAACTTACCAAACTGCTTGTCCAATTTAGCCTTGACAAACCTCTGTGAAAAGGGAATCGGTGGCTTATATGCAGGCGGTCCCACATAGGGCCGCTCCTCTTCAATTGGCTCATGTGCCACCGGTGTTACATCTGAATGTGGTTCCACTAGTTCCGGTATCACTTCATCTCTTCTGTCATCGGTCGGCATCTTTGGATCTTCCAGTTGCTTGCCGCTCCGAGTGGAGATTGTATTGCAATGCTCCCTCGGGTTTACTTCTGGTTGGGATGGTAGCTTCCCTGGTACTCTCGAAGATGAGCTAGCTTGCTGGGCTAGCTGACTCTCTAGCATCTTATTGTGTGTTTCTAGGGAGTCCATCCTTGTCATCATCATCTTCATCATATCTGTGAGTCCTTCAAGTTGTTTGCCCAGATTTGAATCATTATTCGGCCTTGGCTGTTGTTGCGGTGGTGGCGGTGCATTATAGTTTCTGGCCTGGAATCCCGGTGGTCTGAAATTGTTCTGTTGGGGTTGCCTAAAGTTTCCTTGTGGGGGCTGGGTTTGCTGTGGTGGAACTTGTCCAGGCTGAATTGGCTGAGTTGTCCGGTAAGAGAAATTTGGGTGGTTGCGCCATCCTGGATTGTAGTAGTTGGAATAAGGGTTATTGTTCTGGTTGAAATTTCCAACTGCATTCAACTGCTCAGGATGAGCCGCAGCCATCTGTCCATCTCCCGCCTGACAATCTGCCCCTGCATGACCTACAACTCCACAGACCTCACAAGAAATAGCGTTAACATCCATAGAATTAACAGACCAAGAATCAAGCTTTCTAGTCAGATTGTCAACCTTAGTTGTGAGAGCAATAAGAGAGTCTAGGTCATACTTACCTAACTTCTTAGTAGAAGTACCTCTCTCAGATGTCCATTGGTGATGGTTAATCGCCATATCCTCAAGAAGGTCCATTGCATCTTCAACTCTCCTATTCATCAAGGCGCCCCCTGCTGTAGCGTCCATTGTAAGCCTCGTGTTGTAATCCAAACCGTTGTAGAACGTTTGGATTAAAACCCAAGTCTCAACACCGTGATGTGGACACATCCTTTGGAGCTCCTTAAACCTCTCCCAAGCTTCATATAGAGACTCTCCATCCTTTTGCATGAAGCTAGTTATCTGATTTCGCAATTGGATTGTCTTTGATGGAGGGAAGTACTTGGAGAGAAAGGCTTGAGAAAGCTCTGCCTATGTTCTTATCGAAGCAGCAGGCAGTGTGTGCAGCCAAGCTCTCACCCTATCCATCAGAGAGAAGGGAAATAGCCGCAACCTGATAGCATCAGCATACACTCCATTAATTTTCAACATGTCGCAATATTCTAGAAAAATAGAGAGGCGCATGTTGGGGTCCTCAAGAGGAGAACCACCAAATTGGTTTTGTTGCACCATAGAAAGAAGAGCAGGTTTTATTTCGAAGTTGTTGGCCTCAACAACGGGTCTACCAATTCCTGATTGAAAATCGTAAGTGTAAGGTGTCGAGTAATCTTTCAATGTCTTGTTGTTATAGTTGTTGCCCATTGGTTGTTGTACTTGGTCATTGTTCACATCAAGTTGAATGTGTTCCATCTGATTGTCCCCCCTTGGATGGTTCATGATTTCTTTCTTCAAAATTTGATTTTGCTTCCTTCTTGTCCTGAAGGTGCGCTCGATCTCTGGATCAATGTCAAAGAATGTACCTGCCCTAGAACTTCTTCGCATAAAACAATCAGTCAGAATTATAAAGTTCTAAGACGGCAAGTAAATAAAAGAAAAAAGAAAATAACAGTGCAGTAAGAAAAATCTAACCTAAGGCCTAGTCTACCAATTCTCGGAAGTATACTAATATCAACCGTTGATTCCCCGGCAACGGTGCCAAAAACTTGGCACGATCCGCAAGTGCATAGATATATCGAAGTAATATAAAAGATGTCGAATCCCACAGGGAACAAGGTTGAGTACTAGAAAGTCCGAGTCCTAATAGCTAGGCGAATCGAAACATGGGTTTTTGAAGACGGAAATCGAAAACAAACAAGTTCAACTACTTCGGTAGAGAAAAGATATAAGAGAGAATTCAGGGCTACGGCTTCCACCACAATGATAATCTTAATCGCACAAGAAAGATATTAGTTATTTGGTTTATTGGTTTTGCACAAGGAGTCTAACCCTAGGGTACAAGGTGCCCTCTCTCGAGTGATACACCCCGGTGTTCATTTTAGACCGACCTCCTACTCTCGTGGTGGATCATTCTAAGACGAACCCAATGAGTTCTATGGTAGACTATGAAATCCTCGAGCGAAGACCAAGCACTCTCGTGTCGAGGTCTCGCAAGTTTTACTCAGAGGTTCGACCCTTACGATCCTTCTCTCGATATGAATCATAATGGCTAACACGCGAAATCACTCGGCCAAGGTAAAACCATGAAATAAATACGTCAAAGTAAAATATGCTCACAATTCATACCAAACAACATAAATAGATACAAAGTTTGCAATTAAAATCATTAAAGGGTTTCCACCAAGCCCCGAAATAGGGTTTACGCTACAATCGTCATTGAAACGCTCAAAATCTCTCTTTTAATGAAATGAAAATTATAAGAAAATGAAGCTAAGGGGAAGGAGATGATGAACCGAAGGAATCCTGAAGAAATCGTGATGATCGTATGTCTCAATCTCCGAATATCTCCAAAAGTCACCTCTGTTGCCGTGTTCTTTCTCCCGTGCCGCTTCTTTGCGTGAATGCTCTCCCCTTAGGGCATAAAAATTGGAGCTTATATATTCCATCTATTCTCCTTTGAAATAGCTTTCCATAGACACCAAACTTGCCAAATTTGGACTCCAAACGAGTGAGAAATCAAGGGAAAACCGAGTCAAGGTCGGACTTGTGCGTGACTGGGTTAGAATCACGGGTGAACCCCGCCGGGTTCACCTGCCCGTGATTCTTCCTGTAAATTTCGGTGAATAGAAGTCCGGTGCACCCTGTGGGGTTCACCCGGCCGTGCTTTTCTCTGGAGTGATTCTGGTTGAAGTTTTCAAGAAATCTGGTGAACCCGGTGGGGTCCACCTGGCTGTGAAGCTTTCTACGAATTCTGCTGGCCGGTGACCAGGATGGTGAACCCCATGGGGTTCACCCGGCCGTGATTCTCTCTGTAAGTTTCCTGCAGCCTGGTGAAGAATCTTGTGAACCCCATGGGATTCACCTGGCCGTATTTTTCAGGCTAACTCCATTTAAGCCCAAATTTGACGTGTGACCTTGTCTTCATACAAGAAATCGTCCCATGGCCTTAGAATCTTCAAAATATGTCGAAAAAGGGCATTTTTATCTGAAATTCCATAAAAGTGCCAAAAAGTGAAGATTCCGAAGATATCAAGTAATTTAGCCTAAAAAGGGTATGAAAGTATTAAAATAAGCCTAAAATTAGCATGAAATAGCTATAAAAATTACTACTAAAATGCAACATGGGGCGTGGAAAAAAAGCCGTCATCTTCGACGACGCAGATCAGCGCGCTTCGGTGTTGGAAAATAAAAAGGGGTGCTCTCCCTCTCTCTCCTCCGGTCCGTTGATGCCTTGAATTTTAGCAGTGATTTTTACTATTATTCCATAGTGAATTTAGGCTTATTTTAATGATTTTACACTCCTTCAAGGCTTATTTAGTTAAAAACTTCAGAATCTTCACTTTTCGTCTGTCTTATTGAATTTCAGGTAAAATCACCCAATTTTGAAGCCTTTTTGAAGAATCTAAAAGCATGGGGTGAATCCTTATGAGAAGATGAAGCTGCCTGTAAAATTTGGGCTCCATCGGAGCTTTCTCTGGACTTCACAGCCAGGTGAACCCCACGGGGTTCACCCGTCATCTTGCCGAAGGAAGGATTTCAACGCGCACGTCACTGCCTGGTGAACCCGGCGGGGTTCACCGATGATGTTGAGATTTCTGAAAGTTGCCGCATACTTCACTGGCAGGTGAACCCCATGGGGTTCACCCGTGATCTCATCTGAAGATACCTGCACAGAAGTACACTGAGAATTTCACTGGTAGGTGAACCCCACGGGGTTCACCTGTGATTATTTCCCAACAAAAGAGCTCCGAGCACTTCACCACCTAGTGAACCCCACGGGGTTCACCCGTGAAGGCGTCGGAACAGCACGACCCCCACTCGGTCTTTCACAGATTCCTGGTCCGATTCAACTTCAAATTCAGCAACTGAGGGCTTTTTGGAAAGCTGACTCGAAGATGAACATATAGAATATAAAAGCCCTAATTTCCGTGACCTAATGGGAGAGCAATTGGGCAACGAAGCGGCTAGGCCGAAAGAACACGGCGATTCGGCGACTTCTGGCAGATTTCTGAAGATTCGATCAATAGAACCTGGCAATCCTGGGTTCTTTCATTCGGTTTTTCTTCTCCTCCCTCCTAGAAACCTTTTCCTGTGATTTTCTTATGTTTAAAGAGAGGATTCTGAGCGCTTTGACGATGGTTGTAGCCTAAACTTGTTTTCAGGGCTCGGTTGAAGCCCTTTGACGATTTCCATTTGCAATTCATGTATTAACTCTGTTATTCGGATCATATTTTAAGCATATTTCACTTGGTGTGTTTATTTCTTGATTTATACTCTGGCCAAGTATTATCATGTCATAGTTGTTACGGTTCATAACGAGAGTAGGACCGTAACGACCGAACCTCATTGTGAATCTTGCGAAGGGTCGACACGAAAGTGCTTGTTCTTCGCTCGAGGGTTCATAATCTACCACGGAACCCATTGGGTTTGTCCAGAGCGGTCCACCACGAAAGTAGGAGACGTTCTAGGTAAATACCGGGGTGTACACTCGAAAGAGGGCACCTTGTACCATAGGGTAGATTCCTTATGCATATTTGTAAATCCTTGTAACCGTTTTTTATTTATTAGTGCAATAAAAATTGTCAGAGTGGTGGAAACCTTTGCCCTGATATTCTCTCTCATATATTTTTCCTACCGTTTGCATTTGATTTCTTGCTTACGATTTCGCTTAATTTTAGTCTTTAAAGTTCTAAAAACCACAATTCGAGTAGCTTGGATTCCAAAGAATTAGACTTTCTAGTACTCACCTTGCTCTCTGTGGGATCGATATCTTTTGTATTACTTTGATAACACCATGCACTTGCGGTGCGTATCAAGTTTTTGGCGCCGTTGCCGAGGAGCAACGGTTGATATTAGTACACTTCTGAGTTTTTGGGAGACTAAGCTTAGTTAGTTTTTCTTTTTCTTTGTTATTTTGATTTACACTGCCTCCTGCTCTTTACTTGCTTTGAACTTCATTTTTGGATCTGACAAACTTTTATGCAAAGAAGTTCCAGGGCAGGAACACTCTTCGAAGTCGATCTTGAGATAGAACGGACCTTCAGAAAAAGAAGGAAGCTTGCGCAAATCCAAAAAAAGGAGAATCGGGAACAGATAGAACATCTTCACAATAACATGGAGAACAAACCAGCACCTCAACCCGTGAATAACAACAATGCTAGAACACTGTGAGACTATGCAGCACCTTTCACACATGGGTTTCAATCAGGAATAGTCAGGCCTAGTGTCGAGGCCAACAATTTTGAAATTAAACCCGCTCTACTTTCCATGATACAACAAAATCAATTTGGTGGTTCTCCTCTTGAGGACCCAAATATGCACTTGTCCATATTTTTAGAATACTGTGACATGCTAAAGATTAATGGAGCTACTTCTGATGCTATCAGGTTACGCCTGTTTCCCTTCTCTCTGCGGGATAGAGCAAGGGCATGGCTCCACACGATCCCCTCAGCTTCAATACAGACATGGGATGAACTATCCCAGGCTTTCCTCTCGAAGTATTTCCCTCCTTCGAAGACGATCCACCTCAGAAACCAGATAACGAGCTTCGTGCAGAAGGATGGGGAGTCTTTGTATAAAGCTTGGAAAAGATTTAAAGAGCTTCAAAGACTATGTCCGCACCATGGGATCGAGACTTGGGTTCTAGTACACACATTCTATATGGGATTGGAGTACAATACTAGACTCACAGTCGATGCAGCTGCTGGAGGATCGTGACTGATGAGCAAAGTACCTGAAGATGCTATAAGCCTCCTGGAGAACATGACACTGAACTATCATCAATGGAATCCAGAGCGAGGTACACCTTCGAGGAGAGCAGGTAAATTCGATCTTGATTCATTAACTGCCCTGACTGCGAAGGTAGATAATCTTACTAAGAAAATTGAAAATTGATTCATGGTTTGTTAACTCTGTGGACTCTAATTCAGTATCTTGTGAGCTTTGTGGTGTTGCAGGACACGCAGCTGCTGAGTGCCGAGTGGGAGATGGACAAGTGGTCCCAAGTCAGCCAGAACAGCTTAATGCAGTTGGAAATATGAACTCTATGAACAACCCTTATTCCAACTATTATAACCCTGGCTGGCGCAACCACCCTAACTTCTCCTACAGGACCACGCAGCCACTTCAACCAGGGCAAGCACCACATCATGCACAGCCCCAACACGGGAACTTCAGGCCGCCAGCACAAGAGAATTTTAGGTTGCCACCTGGGTTCCAACAGAGAAATTACAACCCTCCACCTCAGCAAGGAAATTACAATCCTCATCAAAGACCGGCCCAAGACTCTCAGCTGAGTAAGCAATTAGAAGGGCTAACTGATATGATGAAACTGATGATGACCAGGATGGATTCCTTGGAGACGCACAACAAGATGTTGGAAAGCCAGCTTACGTAGCAGGCTAGCTCATCCTCTAGAGCGCCAGGGAAGCTTCCATCACAGCCAGAAGTTAACCCGAGGGAGCATTGCAATGCAATCTCCACTCGAAGTGGAAAGCAACTCAAAGATCCACCAATGTCGACCGATGAAACAAGGGATGATGAGACACTGAACCCTGAGGAGCAACACACAGATACAATACCGGCAAAACCTAAAAGAACAGAGGAAGAGCGACCCTATGTTGGGCCTCCAGCCTACAAGCCGCCGATACCTTTCCCTCAGAGACTTGTCAAAGCCAAGCTAGACAAGCAATTCAGTAAGTTTTTGGAAATATTGAAAAAATTATATATTAACATTCCCTTTGTTGATGCCCTTTCGCAGATGCCAACATACGCGAAATTCCTGAAGGACATGCTCTCAAATAAACAGAAGCTAGAAGATCAAGGCACTGTGGCACTTACTGAAGAGTGCAGTGCGATTTTGCAGAACAAGCTTCCACAAAAACTCAAAGACCCTGGCAGCTTTTCCATACTGTGCCAGATAGGAGAGATGACCTTTCAGAGAGCACTGTGCGATTTAGGGGCGAGTGTCAGCATCATGCCACTGTCTTTGTGTAAAAAGCTGGATTTGGGTGACTTGAAGTCCATAAATATTTCTCTGCAGCTAGCCGACCGATCAGTTAGGAGTCCCGTGGGCATTTTAGAGGATGTCCCCATTAAAGTTGGGGATTATTTTATCCCTGCTGACTTTGTTGTACTAAACATTGATGAGGATGACAGGCTTCCTATTATCTTAGGAAGGCCTTTTCTTGCCACAGTTGGAGTTGTCATCGATGTTAAAAATGGGAAACTGGATTTAAACATCGGTGGCAATGTTATTCAATTTGACCTGTCTAATTCTCTTAAAAAACCTTCTTTTGCAGATACATGTCATAGCGTGGATGTAGTTGAAAAGATAATCTAGGAAGCCGAGCCCGCCACGAAAGATGGAGACCCACTGGAGCTCGCCCTTACTAGCGCCGCTAGTGAAGACAGTAAAGGGGAGGTTGAGAATTATGTCGCCCTACTTGATGCAGACCAAGAATTAAAGGCAGAACAAAAAGAAAGTCTTGAAGGAGGAGGACAAAAGAAGGTGGAGCTCAAAAGTTTACCCAACAATCTAAGATACGAGTTCCTGGGTGAAAACTTTACTTACCCTGTAATAGTTAGCGTCGAGCTTGATAAGGGGCAAACTAAACTACTTTTGCAAGAACTCCGTTTGCACAGGAAGGTAATCGGGTACTCTCTTGATGATATTAAAGGTATTAACCCATCTATTTGTATGCACAGGATCCTGTTGGAAGAGAATAGCAAGCCCTCAGTGGAATTTCAACGCCGACTCAACCCACACTTGAAAGAGGTAGTCAAGAAAGAGGTACTTAAATTGTTAGATGCCGATGTGATCTACCCAATCTCAGACAGTTCTTGGGTAAGTACGGTACACGTAGTACCTAAAAAGGGGGGCGTCACGGTAATCAAGACAGATACAGATGAGCTGATAACAACACGCACGGTCACAGGGCATAGGATGTGCATTGACTATAGGAAGTTGAACTCTGCAACGAGAAAAGACCATTTTCCTCTTCCTTTCATCGATCAGATGCTTGATAGATTAGCCCATAATTCTTACTTTTGTTTTTTGGATGGATTTTAAGGTTTCTTCCAAATCCCCATCCACCCAGACGATCAGGAGCGAACCACCTTTACATGTCCCTATGGCACATATGCATATAGGAGGATGCCGTTTGGCCTTTGCAATGCTCCTGCAACCTTCCAACGAGCAATGATGGCCATATTCTCTGATTTTAACGAAGATTTTATGGATATATTTATGGACGATTTTTCTATGTATGGTTCATCCTTTCGTCATTATTTATCTAATTTGTCTAAGGTTTTGCAGAGATCTGAGGAGGCGAATCTGGTACTGAATTGGTAGAAGTGCCACTTTATGGTGAAAGAAGGCATCGTCCTTGGTCATCTAGTCTCAGAACGAGGAATAGAGGTGGACAAAGCAAAAAATTGAAGTTATTGAGAACCTCAAGCCACCTACATCAGTAAAAGGGATTAGGAGCTTTCTTGGACACGCTGGATTCTACCGACGCTTTATTAAAGACTTCTCTAAAATATCTCGCCCGTTAACCAACTTGCTTGCTAAGGACTCTATCTTTTGCTTTGACAGGGATTGCGAGGAAGCCTTCGTGAAGCTAAAAGGGGCATTAACTACCACCCCAATAATTCAACCTCCAGACTGGTCCCTCCCTTTTGAACTAATGTGCGATGCCAGCGACCAGGCAATGGGGGCGGTGTTAGGACAAAGGAGAGACAAGAATCTTTATGCCATATATTATGCCAGTCGAACGCTCGACGATGCCCAGATAAATTATGCTACTACTGAGAAAGAGCTGCTAGCAATTATTTTCGCTTTTGACAAATTCTGTTCATATTTAGTTAACTCAAAAGTGATTGTTTTTACTGACCATGCAGCCATCAAATATCTGATCAACAAGAAGAATGCCAAGCCTAGGTTAATCCGATGGATCCTCCTCCTGCAGGAATTTGACGTTGAGATTAGTGATAAAAAAGGGAGTGAAAATCTTGTAGCCGACCACCTCTCTAGGCTTGAGAGAGATGTTATCGCAAAGACTGACCATGAGCTGGAGATTAATGACACATTTCCCAAAGAACACTTATATGCTTTGCTCGAACAACAAGTGCCGTGGTATGCAGATTTTGTTAATTATATAGTCTCTAACATATCCCCCCCCCCCCCCCCGACCTTTCCTTTCAGAAGAAGAAGTGGTTCCTGAATAATGCGAAGTCATATTATTGGGATGAGCCGTTCTTGTACAGAAGATGCGCCGATGGGATGTATAGACGGTGTGTGCCAGAGGGAGAAATACATGACGTTTTAGCTCATTGCCATGCATCACCCTATGGAGGGCACACCGCAGCTTCAAAAATGGCATTCAAAGTCCTGCAATCAGGTCTGTATTGGCCCTCTTTGTTTCATGATGCTAAAAAATTTGTTTCAACTTATGACAGTTGCCAGCGAACTAGGAACATCTCGAGAAGGAACGAATTACCCCTGAACGACATGTTGGAAGTGGAGATTTTTGATGTATGGGGTATAGACTTTATGGGACCCTTCCCATCCTCATGCGGCAAGAGATACATCATTGTTGCAGTTGACTATGTGTCAAAGTGGGTCGAGGCATCTACCGAAGCGAGCAATGACTCCAGGGTGGTCATGAAGTTCATGAAGCGAGTAATCTTCCCTCGGTTTGGAGTCCCACGCATATTGATATGTGATGGAGGGTCCCACTTCATTGAGCAAAAGTTTGGAGTATTATTAAAGAAGTATGGAGTAAAGCACAGGATTGCCATCCCGTACCACCCTCAGACGAGCGGCCAGGTAGAAGTCTCCAACAGAGAAATTAAGCAGATTTTAGAAAAAACTGTATCTCGATCACGGAAAGATTGGGCATTGAAGTTGCCCGATGCTCTATGGGCTTACAAGACTGCATTTAAGACACCCCTAGGTATGTCTCATTTCCAACTTATTTATGAAAAATCTTGCCACTTACCTGTTGAACTTGAGCACAGAGCACACTGGACTGTCAAGCAAATCAACTATGACTTTAAAAGCGCTGACGAAAGGAGAAGACTGCAACTAGACGAACTGGATGAGATGCGCCTCTACGCTTATGAAAACGCCAAGATTTACAAAGCTCGTACCAAGCATTGGCATGACAAGCGCATACTCAAGAAAGAGTTCCATGAAGGGGATAAAGTGCTGCTTTTTAATTCGAGACTTCGCCTCTTCCCAGGGAAGCTCCGCACGAGATGGTCTGGACCATTCACAGTTCAACACGTTCAGCCTTATGGCGCAATCACGATATGGGCCGAGCACACTGGAAGTTTTATAGTCAATGGGCACCGCCTTAAACATTATTTTGAAGATGAACGGGTCAAACAAGGGGAAGTTCTCGCCCTTTTCGACCCCACTGATGCGATAACTTGACATTTCTATGGTCGAGCTATTGACCTAAAACTAGCGCTCTTGGGAGGCAACCCAAGTTTTCTTGTTGTTTTCATTTTCTTTTTGTTACATTAGTTGTCATCTAGTTTTTAGTTTACCATCGTTGAATAGATTACTCTCTTGTTTATTTAGTTTATTTTAGGAGATTTTGATCTTGATATACACTGATAAGAGGTTTTTTTTTTTTTTTTTTGCGATGTACATGTACTATGCGGATAGGAGATTTTTACTAGGTTTTCACTGAAGCCCAGTGCTCTTCACGGCTAGGTGAACCCGGCAGGGTTCACCCGTGAAGTACACTGTGCAACCTGACGATGCGACCTGACGACAGCGCCACCTTCTCCTCTCACGTATATGATGTTGCATAGAGGACTATGCAAAAATTTAAGAGCGGGTGAGCTGTCTTGACTCCAGCTTCTTCTTGGCTGTAGTTGTCATGACTTTCTGTTTCATTCTATGGATTTGTTATGCTACTCTATGATAGATGTTATTTTGATACTGGCATTGTATCATATATGCCAGTATTCGTGGGCCTGGTCCACGTCTTCAGGCCCCACCCTCTGCAGTGTATGAGATATATTTGAACCTCTTGCTTTTCACTTTAGTGTCATGTTATGTTATGCATGTTAAATGATATATGGATCTATGCGTTTTCATGATCATTTGAAACTATACTGCAATATCTTCTGATGAAAAATTTTATTGACTTGTGATGTTATATGCTGTCCAATGATAGCCTTGCAATTTTTTGTCCAAAAAAATTGAATGCATGATTGGTTGGAATTTATCAAGACATGTTGAATGTAGTACTTGTTAGAAATTTACTTAATAGTCATGTCCATATGTCCTATGAATTAGAAATTCTCTAAGTGGATTGTTTTTAGGTTATTCATTTAGTGGGTCAAATGTCTTTATGATTATTCAATTGATTTTGGCTTGCAATTTACATGTCGATTCATACCATGTAACTAATATCCTCTTTTCAAACTTTGAATTCTGTTCTAGTATTGGGGAAACACTCCATCTGTTAAAATGCAAGGATATGTTGATCTTTGATTTTTTTTTTTAAAAAAAATTCACACTTAGATTCCTCTACTTGGCACTGCGAAAAATGGGCAGTGATATCGAAGGATATGAGTTGAAATCTAAGAAATGTGAATTGAAATAAAAAGACTCTTCTACTTGGTATTGTGAAAAATTGGCAATGGTACCTAAGGATATGAGTTGAAGTCTAATGCAATGATCAGTGTTTTGTATCCTAAATTAAACATTTGAGTTAACCCCAACATTATGAATTGGAAGAATAGGGATGGAATGAGTATTGTGGATGCTTGATTGAATCTCATGTTTACTGCTTTCTGAATTGGTTGAAATCTAAAAACTGTGGGACCAAACTGGTGAATGCTTAAGACACTCCTTTTAGTTAATTTCTTCTGATTAGATCTTGGATTACTAAAAAGTATTTTTCTGAACTTGGGTGTGAACTTCAACACAAAAAGATTATTCTTATACCAAGCATGTATTTCAACTTATTTTATTGCTTGAGGACAAGCAAAGATTTAAGTCGAGGAGTATTTGATGCCTTGAATTTTAGTAGTGATTTTTACTATTATTCCATGATGAACTTAGGCTTATTTTAATGATTTTACACTCCTTTAAGGCTTATTTAGTTAAAAACTTCAGAATCTTCACTTTTCGTCTATCTTATTGAATTTCAGGTAAAATCACCCAATTTTGAAGCCTTTTTGAAGAATCTAAAAACATGGGGTGATTCCTTATGAGAAGACGAAGCTGCCCGTAGAATTTGGACTCAATCGGAGCCTTCTCTAGACTTCACGGCCAGGTGAACCCCACGGGGTTCATCCGTGATCTTGCCGAAGGAAGGATTTCAGTGCGCACATCACTGCCTGGTGAACTCGGCGGGGTTCACCGATGATGTCGAGATTTTTGAAGGCTGCCGCACACTTCACTGGCAGGTGAACCCCGTGGGGTTCACCCGTGATCTCATCTGAAGATACCTGCACAGAAGTACACCGAGAATTTCACTAGTAGATGAACCCCATGGGGTTCACCTGTGATTATTTCGCAACAAAAGAGCTCCGAGCACTTCACCACCTTCACCAGTGAAGGCGTCGGAACAGCACGACCCCCACTCGGTCTTTCGCTGATTCCCGGTCTGATTCAACTCCAAATTCAGCAAGTGAGGGTTTTTTGGAAAGCTGACTCGAAGACGAACATATAGAATATAAAAGCCCTAATTTCCGTTACCTAATGGGGGAGAAATCGGGCGACGAAGTGGCTATGGCGGAAGAACACGGCGATTCGGCGACTTCGGGCGGATTTCTGAAGATTCGATCATTAGAATCTGGCAATCCTGAGTTCTTTCGTTCGGTTTTTCTTCTCCTCCCTCCTAGAAACTTTTTCCTGTGATTTTCTTATGTTTAAAGAGAGGATTTTGAGCGCTTTGACGATGGTTGTAGCGTAAACTTAATTTCAGGGCTCGGTTGAAGCCCTCTGACGATTTTCGTTTGCAATTCATGTATTTAACTCTGTTATTCGGATCATATTTTAAGCATATTTCACTTCATGCGTTTATTTCTTGATTTATACTTTGGCCAAGTATTATCATGTCATAGTTGTTACGGTTCATAACGAGAGTAGGACCGTAACGACCGAACCTCATTGTGAATCTTGCGAAAGCTCGACACGAAAGTGCTTGTTCTTCGCTCGAGGGTTCATGATCTACCACGGAACCCATTGAGTTTGTCCAGAGCGGTCCACCGCGAAAGTAGGAGATGTTCTAGGTAAATACCGGGGTGTACACTCGAAAGAGGGCACCTTGTACCATAGGGTAGATTCCTTATGCATATTTGTAAATCCTTGTAACCGTTATTTATTTATTAGCGCAATAAAATCGTCAGAGTGGTCAAAACCTTTGCCCTGATATTTTCTCTCAGATATTTTCCCTACCGTTTGCGTTTGATTTCTTGCTTACGATTTTGCTTAATTTTAGTCTTTAAAGTTCTAAAAACCACAATTCGAGTAGCTTGGATTCCAAAGAATTAGACTTTCTAGTACTCACCTTGCTCCCTGTGGGATTGATATCTTTTGTATTACTTCGATAACACCGTGCACTTGCGGTGTGTATCATCCGTCCTTCGGCCGGAGTTTCGGATCTCAGGCAGACGTTCCGCCAATCTCGCGACGTGCCTCCGGTGGTGTGGGTGGGTGGACGGAGCGCGCCGAGCTTGCCTGTGTCTTTTCCGCCGTTGTTGCCATTGTTTCCGTCGTCGGCAAGCTCAGACCGGCTCAGAAGGCACTACTGCCACCTCTTCATCGACGGGAAGGAGCCGGCGGCCGTGTGATCGCAGAGGTAATTCCTTTCCCGCCGTCGCTTTGGTTTCTTCCCCGATAGAGCTCGTGGCTCCTGGCGGCTTCTCGGTCTCCGCTCCGACGGTGGTTATGGTTAGCCGCTTCTTTCTCCTACTCCTCCGGCGAGCCCGCTCCCCCTCTCCCCGGCTGCCGGCCCGCCTGTGCGCGGGAAGTTCCGGAGCTAGTCGCGCATGCGTGCGTGTGTTGTCTGTCCGTCGCCTGCGTGTGACTGTGGCCAGTCGCCTCTCCTCCTCCGCCAGCGTCCGGTGGTGGCCGCCCCTTCTCCGGCGAAGCAGCGAGCGGATGGGTTCCGGTCAGTGAGTAGCTGGGCAGCGTCTTCGTCGCCATTCGGGGAGAGTACCAGCGATGGTCTTCTCCACCAGTGAGGAAGAGTAGCTAGTAGTGGTCGTCTCCGTCTTCGATACGGATCTCTCGCCGAGCTCGCCAACGTGCGAGCGCTGTGTTTTCCGGTGCCGGCCATCGTCGGCCTGGTTGGTTGCCCTCGGGCGTAGCTTCCTTTCGGTCGTTCTCGTCTACGTACGAGAAGGACGAGGCCGCGAGCTCCTTCGTCACCTACGAGTGACGTAGCTCGCGGAGCTTCGTCTGGCCTCTTCGCTGGCGTGCGAGAGAGGAGAGACCGAGTCTTTTCTACCTCCGGCGTGCGACGCCGTGTGGAAGACCGTTTGTGATCGCTGGGCGCCGGCTTGATCCGACGGACGCAGGAGTGAGTCCTGTTTGGGTTCGAGTGAATCCCGGTTTGATTCGACGACAGCGATCTTCGGTGAATCGTCGGCGCTGATCTGAACCGAGTTGGACGAGCTTCCGCATGGGTCCATAGTTGGGCTGGGAGTCGGTTCGGGGAATCGGCTCCGCCAGTCACGCCCAATCCGGCGGTTTCGACCGTTAGGATACCTGCGTTGACGCAGTTGGACTCGAGTCAAGCGTTGACTCACAGGCAAAACAGTTAAAAAAATATTACCGTAAACGTGGGCGTGACAATAAGCCCCAAGCCTCGCCTTAGGAGCAAACATTTCATTTATTTTTATGCCTTATGTTGAGCTTGCTCTCATAACCCTAATGATCAAAGTGTATAGCCCTCTTAACCTCACCATAGAGACAAGCATGTCTCCTTTCATGAACTTAGGCCAACTTAATTTTTATAGGTGCTTCAGCTCCTACTCAAGGCTAAACTCCCAAACCCAATGCCAGTATGCTAAGCCATTCTCTAGAACCATTACACCTTAGCCCAAGGCCACCACATGGCCTAAGGTAAAATCCCTTGGATGGTAAGTCTCTTAGCTAAACTTTAGCTCTTTAGACCAAGCACAACCCATGTTAAGGTATAAAGTATGTAGTACTCTCCTTGGTTCATTGCTTTGACCAAAATTGCCTTGCAACACTACTTTTCTCCCCTTAGCAGCATAGGAGGCTATTGATATGAGCAATTTTGACACAGTGCACTTTTACCTCGTATAAGCCTATTATACCGTAGATGTCAACTTCATCTTAATGACTCAAATGATTGAGGTGCTTGGCAATTGACTCTTGCAATAAACCACTTGAGGATTACCTACCCTTAGTACAAAAATGGGTTCTTTGCAAGAAAGAATTACTTCTACCAAAGAGGGATCTATAACATTTTTTTGGTGCACTCTTTAATGATTCTAATATGGCTTAGCACGGAAAGAAACCTGTCTAAATAAAATTATTAGTTTTTTTTGTGTGCAAATAATAAGGACTATTAGGCCTTGTTTCCTACGGCGGATGAGAAGCTCGATGGAAAGGAACAAGATAAGGAAAGGAGAGAGTGACGGAGGGAAATTGTAACACGTGCTCCACACGTGAAAACAAAAAATCCCTGTGCACAGAGCTCGTTACTGAGCTCGTCATCACTTCTCCTCGTCAGACATAGGAGAGATCGCTGAGAGCAGCGAGTCGGTCGATGGGAGCAGTGAACCAGTGGTGAGTTTGGCGAGTGGAGGGGCGGACGGGGGAGAAGCTACGGATGAGGTGACGAGCAACAGCCTGGCGAGGCGGGGGAGAAGCTACGGGGCGAACAGAGAGAAGGTACACGGTGAGGAGGAGAAACTTGGCAAGGCGGAGGACAGGGGAGAAGCTCACGGCGAGGATGAAGCCATCGAGGCGAAGCTCACAGAGAGGACAGGGGAGAAGCTTGTGGCGAGGATGAAGCTGGTGGTGAGGATGAGTGAGAAGCTCAGCGAGATGGAACTCACGGCGAGGAGGAGAAGCTTGGCGAGGCGGGCGGAGGATGGGGGAGAAGCTCGCAGCGAGGACAGGGGAGAAGCTCAGCAAGGCAGAACTCATGGCGAGGAGGAGAAGCTTGGCGAGGCGGAGGACGTGGGAGAAGCTACGCGGCGAGGCAGGGGACGGGGGAGAAGCTCGTGGCGAGGTAGAGGACGGGGGAGAAGCTACGCGACGAGGTGAGCAACGGCTTTCCGCCCGATTTGGGCAAACTCGAAAACGGTGGAAAAGTAAGCTTTTTTCCCTCATTATTTTCGTCCTTTGTTTTCCATCCGTTGAAAGAAACGAGAGAAAATACCTTTTTCCTTTCCATCCGCTGTGGAATCTACTCAAGGAAACACAACCTTAATGTTATACAAACTAACGTAGGTAAAATTATTTGTGTGAGTTCTCTTGATTCAGTATAATTTACATATTTTTAATGATCATATTGTTTATATTTAGATTTAATAAAAAATAAAAAAAATTACATATTATTAGAATATATATGAACCTATAATTCCTTTATTATAGATGAGTCAGGGATCTATTTTTTATCTTAAAGATGAGCCATAGGATCGTGGCTTCAGCCAAGTGGCAGCATCGAAGCAACCAAGAAGCTGTCTTGTGTTGAGTAGAAGACATGAGCGAGTAGAGTCGTACGAGCAAGATTACTATGTGTGTTCTTGCTGGGTAGGGGTATGCAATCGGGAAATCAGTACTGGTACCGAAATTTCGATACCGAAGTACTGAACTTATTTTTTTTGGTACCGGTACCAGTACTGAAGTACCAAAATTGCGATCGGTACCGGTACCGATTTTCCAAAATAATTTGGGGCAATGTTCGAAATCCCTAAGTCCTGTGGTTAAATAGTTAGGTAAATTAAAAAATTAATATTAGATAATTAGGTAAGTTAAAAAATTAATTATGGATAATAGGTAATTAGGATTTTTTAATATTTTCTTAAATTATTATATGAAATATAAGCTTAACCTTTCATATAATAATTTTATTAATTTTTTATAAAAAAATTTCTGGAGTTCGGAATTTCCTGAATTAATTTTTAGGTACCGGTACCGATACCGAAATCCCGAATACAATTTCGGTATCAGTACCAAAGTACCGAAGTATCAAAATACCAATACAGAAATATCAAAATACCAAAAAATTCAATACATGCTCACCTCTATTGCAGGGACGAGTCAAATTATCTTGTACGGAATTACCCGTCTGACAATTCGAACTTGTTTCATTGCTGGAGATTTGTGTTTCTGATTGGCCGCTCCAACACCGTAAAAGAAATACAGGTAGGCGTGTGGGTGCGGCAACGGAAGAATAAAATGCTGCACGCCGACCATCATCAGTCGTCGACCATCACACTTCGGGGGTTTGTGACTATGAGGTTGGAGAGGCGGAGTGTCACGTCGGGGAAGGGGGCGCCGCGGTGTCATGCTCGATATGCCTTGAGGCAGTGGTGATTGGTGGGGATCGGTCCACAGCCTGGCTCCAGTGCGGACACCGATTCTCTTCACATTTTCTTTCAATCTAGCGATTGCCCTTTCGTGGAACGACGATTCTTTTTATGAAAGAACGGTGAAGGCTACCACACTCGTGGCATTTATTCACGACTAATTAAAACGAAACAATATCCCCTAGTCTTGATGCTCAAGGGTTGCAGATTAAATAAATCTTGTTATATAAAACTCATAGCTAGAACAAAGAGTACGTAATGAGCTTCTTTGACATTCCATGGACTGTGTGATTTCAGATTGCATTCGATCAACATTCAATGTTGCAGGAGAGATGGAATGCCCAAACTGTCGACATGTTGAAAGTGGGACTTGGCTCTATGCAAATGCCCCTGACTCTCATGCTGAAAACTACGATGATCTCCATTACATAGAAATGGTATGATGAAGACTTTGGCAACTTTCTCTTTACATCCATGAGTTAAGTTAAGTTATTGGTTGGAAAAAGGTTGGATCGTTTACACGTGATTATAATTCACATTTGCATGTGCGCTTCTATATGTTCACGCATAAACCGGCTAATTTTTGTATATTTTGGGGCTGATGTTGCTTTATAAAACCAAAGCGGAATAGAGATGAAAAATCATGCAATATATATATGCATTTGTGTTTTCAAGTCATGCATACATATGTGTGTATATTCAAATTTTTGTGCATGTGGATGTCCATTGAATTGATAACCATATCTGCCTACGTGTATGATCATGAAATTTCTAGGTACTTTTTGGAACTAGAACATGCCTTGAACATAATGTTTCCTTCTCATTTTGTGTCTGACAATTAGCAAGGGCTAAGAGACTCCCTTTTTGATGACATAGGTTTCGCCCTTCATTATCAAAGAGAGTAGCAATGCTAGATTACCATGAATAAAAATGTAACCGTACCATTCACGGCTCTCTGCCCCTTTTATACTCAGTGTACAAGATTATCCTTTCCATCATTTCTTGAAGTTTAAGAGCTGAATGGTATATACCAGTGTTTACAAAATCGGTCCGGTACCGACCGGTTTGTACCCGTCCGGTGGGAGGACGGTTCCGGACAAAGGAAATACCATCGGTATGTTAAAAAAATAATTTTTTATTTTGGTACCGGTACAGTATCAGTACGGTACCGGTACATACCAGTCGGTTTGTACCGTTTATATAGAAATCTTTTAGTTTCTATCGGTTTTATAGAGAAAATTTGAATTTTGAATCGGTATCGGTACGGTACCGGTCGGTTCAACCGATTTTAATTATAATATTTAAATATTATATTTAAAAAAATTTAAATTAATACCGGTTTACCGTCGGTACCGGTACGGTACTGGTCAGTACATACCGTTCCGGCGACCCGTCGAACTAGTACACCGGACCGGTTTTTCGATTCTTGGTATATACTCCTCAAGTATGCCAAGAGCTGAATGGTATATACTCCTTAAGTATGCCACAGTAATTATATAACCTACTTGGAAGTTTGGAACCTTCATGTTATTAAAGTTTGAGTTGCTAATTTTTTTTATATACAGATCTTCTGGTTTCATATGTATTAAGCACAATAAGAACTAAGACAAGTTGATTAGAGATAAACTTTAGCTTTTCACATGCATGTGTCATAAATCGATTTTAGCAATTTGACTGCAAAAGCTACCAATAACTTTAGGAAGTCAACGAGCACTTAGTTGAATTGATATTTCAAGCAAAGAACTGATGGACCATCAAACTAACAGTTTTGCGTCAATTATTTTGACCAAAGAAGGTGCTTATCAGGTTCTACTAAAATTCAGATGGTTAAAAATAGTAGCGTCTAAGCATAATCAAGTACATGAACCACCAATGTATTGGCTTATGCTACCTATATTATAACATAATATAGCATACCATTTGTAAGTACACTTTGTATATAGTATAAGATTATGCAATTTTGACAATATGACACTTTTTGAATGCCACTTCTATGATATACGAGTCATTTTATTTTCCAAGAGATTTTAGTCTTTAGATGGGGTCTTCTCCGAGATCACCATTCCCTAGTAATGTTTCTTCAGAGTGGTACAAAAGTTATTCATTCTCGACGATGTGCTAAATTTATTTCATAGTACTATATTTTCATTTCTTACTGTATCATCTTTGCATTCTACTACACATGGACAATTGTATATCTGCTTCACCTATGCATTCTGATGTTTTATGATTCATTTTTAGCTCATGTAAGGAACTTTCTTTTTTTTATGAGGCTACTCTTTTTGAAATAGTTATTTTAGTTTTTCTCAATTCTCTTTCATTTAGTTGTTCCCAAGGACCTTGTTCACATGTGCATAACATCTTGCAAAGATTATAATGGATTTTTTTTCTTATTTATTCATGCAGCCAGTTCAGCATCATTGGTGCCCATATTGTGGATTTGCAGGAATTCCGTCATCCTTTTAGTGAGTTTGACTTTCTAAATGATATTATTTATTAAGATCTCTCATTACTTTTTTGGATGGTGGAAAAATGAGTTGCACTTATTTAAGATATTATAGGCAGTAGATGCACATTTTTTTCTTTCAGTTGGAAAATTCAAATAAAGGTTTATATATAGTTCAAATAGAATGCCCAAATGCAATGGACTTATGTTTTCCATTCTTATTCACCATCTTTATAACATTATGAGATTGCATTTTATTTGTTTATTTCTTTCATATCACTGTTAGGTGTGTTGGAAATATTATTTCATGTCAACCAAGGTTGTCAAAAATGCATTCTGGGTCTTAGGATCTTCTGATCCTACGACTTAAATTAGGTAAACCATTCCAGAACGAATGTAGGATCTGAAATATGGTAAAATCTTACGATCCCATGATTCGGGTCTTAGGATCGGGTAGGATCTTACGATCTCATCGATCCTACTCGATCATGAGTTAATAGGTAAAACAAGTTCATAATATACTAAAAATCAATAATGTATTATGTCAAAGTGATGTAATTTTTCGTCTTTAATTATCATTATTTGTTTTTTCTTTGACCAACATTCATCAACTTAAGCTCGTTATCATCTATAACTATATTTGTCTACTTCAATTATTTATTATAATAAACTTTGTAATATTTGTCATTGTCGTTTTTTATTGTCATTATAATGTATATATTTATTTTCATCATTTTTATGCTTTTATTTGTTGTCTTCATTTCAATGCATGTCTTTATTGTTTCTAATTTTATTGTACATCTTTATTATATTCATCTTCTATTAACTTATCTCCATCATCATCACCTCATAAATATTCAATTTCATTGTGTTATACTATACAATTAATACATCTGAATAATAGTATATATATATATATATATATATATAGTTATTTATTTATTATTTATTACTTATTAGAATATTTTTCATACTTTTAAGTCTAATTATATAAATATATTTTAAATAATTTGGTAGGATCTTATGATCTTACGATCCGATTCTACGTTCCGATTCTATAAAGCCTTTATCGTTCCTAGTTAGAATCTCGATCCTGACAACCTTGATGTCAACACCCTATACTTAGTTCTTTCAACAAACTGGAGATGATGAAGCATTGAGATTTCTACCACTAATAGTAGCATATCTGAAAGTGAAAGCTTAAAACTAAAATTTTGTTTATAGCTTTGACGGGAGATACGGTTAGAAGTTAGAACTACTTTTTGTTGGACTGAGTGGAGTTGAAAACAATTGATCAAGGTTCTATTTTCTTCCTGTTTTATTTTTTTTATTAGAAATTTAAATTAATGTTAGATTGCTCTTGTCAATCTTACCATTGCACCAAGGCTCACTCACTCTCAACTATGCATATATTATCCCACTGGCCCTTTGTTGTGCACTCTGCAATAATGCAAGTCGAGTAAAGGGCAAAACTAATCCTTTTACTTTTGACATGCAAACATGTTATCTCATTGGTTCTGGTTCGTTCCTGTTGCACTCTACCATTTGCAGTTTTCATTTGTGCTTCATGTTTGTAGCAAGTGAAAATTAATATCTCCTCATTGCTACACATTAAATTAAGATGTTACGAGCATCCGGCAATTTAAATCATCTTGGTTATATTGTAGCTTTTCCTTCCACAAGCAATCTAAATTGGGTTCTAGATTTTATGCAGTATCTTTTACTTGGTTTTCATTTTTGTGATGCTCTTAAAAGCTTTGAGCTGATTCTCTCCATGTCCGTGAATATATTTTTGTTTAAAGCTAAAGTACTGTTTGGCCATATGCAACCAGCTGTTTTCTCTTTTTTTTTTTTTCATGGGCAATATGACACTGTGATAATTATTTTGCTTGAGAACATGTGGCTTAATAATGATCATGATTATTTTTTATGTAAATGAATTGCTTTGTGTACCAAATTTTAGATAGAAGCCAGTAATTTTTTTCTGAGTAATTATTTCACAAAATGTATATTGGAAGTTGATCTTGCTTCTAGTTAATAAGTTATTTAAGAGACTTGGATTTATTTTATGGCAATTCATACTGTTGTTCCATTAATTAGAGATTTTCTAATTAAGTGATAATTACTAACCCCATTGTAGGCCCGGATCCTCTAGCTTCATTAATTCTTCAATTCCACCATACTATACAGCCGGGGGAAGCATTCGCCCATATGGTTAATATCACTATTTGCAAAGCGGACAGAGATCCCTCATCACAGGTGTGCCTCAAATTCGCAGTTTAAGGAGCTTCAATCGAACCCCAAACTCTCTTCAATATCAAGCTGGAAATTTCTGGTTTCCTCCCATGTAATCTTCAGGCCAGAGTACTTTCCTCGATCAAAACTCTACTGCATAGCATTTCTATACATGGGAATGAGAGCACCTTATTCTTTAAAAGTTATGTAGAATCTAGCAGTTGGAGATATTTCCTACACTCTGTATGTAGCTTAGAAAGCTCATTTCATCTATCATACCTTTAGTCCGGCTGCATTCCGGAATTGAAATGATTAGGAGGCCTAGTTATTAGAACTAATATTTCTGTATAGGAAAATATTGTACTGATTTAGGTTGCCTTGAAAAACTAAAAAAGAAGGAAAACTATTGTTTTTCCTCCTATTATTTTGCACCCCCTTGATTCCTAGCACTGTGATCAGTTATATTGCTATGATAACATCAGTTTCACTATATAACATTGCAGGTTTGAATAACTTGCATCAAGCTAGCAACTACCAACTACTATCCGATGCATTCATTTCCTTCATCATTTAAAATGGTATTTCGGCCTTCCTATCCCATAAATTGACAAAAAAAAGGCTCCTTGGTTAATTTGCTTTAACAACTCTATATGCAGTGCAACGAGAAAAAGTATCTCTTATCAGCTCTCTATAATATAATAATAATATTATATTATTTCTTCTGTTCATGTAATAATATAAATAATATTGATATTATTATATTATAGAGAGCTGATAGGAGATACTTTTTCTCATTGCACTGCATATAGAGTTGTTAAAGCAAATTAACCAAGGAGCCTTTTTTTTTGTCAATTTATGGGATAGGAAGGCCGAAATACCATTTTAAATGATGAAGGAAATGAATGCATCGGATAGTAGTTGGTAGTTGCTAGCTTGATGCAAGTTATTCAAACCTGCAATGTTATATAGTGAAACTGATGTTATCATAGCAATGTAACTGATCACAGTGCTAGGAATCAAGGGGGTGCAAAATAATAGGAGGAAAAACAATAGTTTTCCTTCTTTTTTAGTTTTTCAAGGCAACCTAAATCAGTACAATATTTTCCTATACAGAAATATTAGTTCTAATAACTAGGCCTCCTAATCATTTCAATTCCGGAATGCAGCCGGACTAAAGGTATGATAGATGAAATGAGCTTTCTAAGCTACATACAGAGTGTAGGAAATATCTCCAACTGCTAGATTCTACATAACTTTTAAAGAATAAGGTGTTCTCATTCCCATGTATAGAAATGCTATGCAGTAGAGTTTTGATCGAGGAAAGTACTCTGGCCTGAAGATTACATGGGAGGAAACCAGAAATTTCCAGCTTGATATTGAAGAGAGTTTGGGGTTCGATTGAAGCTCCTTAAACTGCGAATTTGAGGCACACCTGTGATGAGGGATCTCTGTCCGCTTTGCAAATAGTGATATTAACCATATGGGCGAATGCTTCCCCCGGCTGTATAGTATGGTGGAATTGAAGAATTAATGAAGCTAGAGGATCCGGGCCTACAATGGGGTTAGTAATTATCACTTAATTAGAAAATCTCTAATTAATGGAACAACAGTATGAATTGCCATAAAATAAATCCAAGTCTCTTAAATAACTTATTAACTAGAAGCAAGATCAACTTCCAATATACATCTTGTGAAATAATTACTTAGAAAAAAGTTACTGGCTTCTATCTAAAATTTGGTACACAATGCACTTCATTTACATAAAATAATCATGACTATTATTAAGCCACATGTCCTCAAGCAAAATAATTATCACAGTGACATATTGCCCGTGAAAAAAAAAGAGAAAATAGCTGGTTGCAGATAGCCAAACAGTACTTTAGCTTGGAACAAAAATACATTCACGGACATGGAGAGAATCAGCTCAAAGCTTTTAAGAGCATCTCGGAAATGAAAACCAAGTAGAAGATACTATATAAAATCTTGAACCCGATTTAGATTGCTAGTGGAAGGAAAAGCTACAACATAACCAAGATGATTTAAATTGCCGGATGCTCGTAACATCTTAATTTAACGTGTAGCAATGAGGAGATATTAATTTTCACTTGCTACAAACATGAAGCACAAATGAAAACTGCAAATGGTAGAGTGCAACAGGAACGAACCAGTGGGATAACATGTTTGCATGTCAAAAGTAAAAGGATTAGGTTTGCCTTTACTCGACCTGCATTATTGCAGAGTGCACAGCAAAGGGCCATTGGGATAATATATGCATAGTCAAGAGCGAGTGATCCTTAGTGCAATGGTAAGATTGACAAGAGCAATCTGACATTAATTTCAATTTCAATTTCTAACAAAAAAAAAAATGAAACACGAAGAAAATAGAACCTTGATCACTTATTTTAAACTCCACTCAGTCCAACAAAAAGTAGTTCTAACTTCTAACTGTATCTCCCGTCAAAGCTATAAACAAAATTTTAGTTTTAAGCTTTCACTTTCAGATCTGCTACTGTTAGTGGTAGAAATCTCAATACTTCATCATCTCCAGTATATTGAAAGAACTAAATACAGAGTGTTGACATGAAATAATATTTGCAACACACCTAAGAGTGATATGAAAGAAATAAACAAATAAAATGCAACCTCATAACGTTATAAAGATGGTGAATAAGAATGGAAAACATAAGTGCATTGCATTTGGGCATTCTATTATGAACTATATATAAACTTTTATTTGAATTTTCCAACTAAAGAAAAAAAAAAGTGCATCTATTGCTTGTAATATCTTAAGTAAGTGCAACTCATTTTTCCATCATCCAAAAAAGTAATGAGAGATCTTAATAAATAATATCATTTAGAAAGTCAAACTTACTGAAAGGATGACGGAATTCCTGCAAATCTACAATATGGGCACTAATGATGCTGAACTGGCTGCATGAATAAATAAGAAAAAAAAATCCATTATAATCTTTGCAAGATGTTATGCACATGTGAATAAGGTCCTTGGGAACAACTAAATGAAAGAGAATTGAGAAAAACAAAAATACCTATTTCAAAAAGAGTAGCCTCATAAAAAAAGAAAGTTCCTTACATGAGCTAAAAATGAATCATAAAACATCAGAATGCACAGGTGAAGCAGATATGCAATTGTCCATGTGTAGTAGAATGCAAAGATGATACAGTAAGAGAAATGAAAATATAGTACTATGAAATAAATTTAGCATGTCGTCGAAAATGAAGAACTTTTGTACCAGTCTTAAGAAACATTACTAGGGAATGGTGATCTCGGAGAAAATCCCGTCTAAAGACTATAATCTATTTGAAAATAAAGATGACTCGTATATCATAGAAGTGGCATTCAAAAAGTGTTATATTGTCATGATTGCACAATCTTATACTATATACAAAGTGTACTTACAAATGGAATGCTATATTATGTTATAATATTGGTAGCATAAGCCAATACATTGGTGGTTCATGTACTTGATTATGCTTAGATGCTACTATTTTTAACCATCTGATTTTTAAGTAGAACCTGATAAGCACCTTCTTTGGTCAAAATAAATGAGACCAAGCTCATCCTAAAGACTCGAAAAGACATATGCTTGGTCCAAAGGTAGAGCTTAGGGGCTTATAAGTATACTATGACATTTAGGGCTTATGTGAATAAGCTTAGCTTATGGTCATGAAGGAGATATATGACACCTCATGGGAGGGCTTGGTGGCTTATAAGTACACTATGACTATTAGATATTGTTTGTGAGAGTGAAATCATCATAAGGCTATGAAAGGAGAGATGTTTAGCCGTTAGGTGAGATTTAAAGGCTTATGAGTATTAAAGAATATAAACCACACAAGAGGTGTAAATTATTTGCTAAAATAATTTATGCTAGTTTAGATTCTCTATATAGCCCAATAATAAAGTTAACTAAAATAATTAAGGTATAACTATATTATGACGTAAAATAACACTATGACATTAAACTAATAACTAGTATAAGTAAGACAATGAGAAAGTGCATTTAAAAGAATAAATAAGAACAATGTAAACAAAGGATTTATAGTGATTCAACTTCTTATGCCTATATCTATTAACTAGGCTCTCTAAGATTTCAAATATACTAAATTAGTTTTATTTTCTTTCTTAAAAATGATTACAATAAATTATCTCACCCTTCTCCCAAAGGCACTACTTCTCAAAACCCTGTAAGGCTAGGAGCAAAATAAAACTATTTATGAGATCTCTTCTAAGTTCACTTCACACAACTAGTAAAACACAATAAAGTGAATGTAAGAAATAAAACACAAATCAAGAGAGTGGAAAAATGTCTATGTGAAGCCAAAATTCCTCTTAATAAACTTACACTAAAAATACTTCAACTCCTCTTTAAGAATCGATTTTTGGGATGATAAAGGGCTTCAAGATGACTTATAGTCTTAAAGATCAGCAATGGAAGCTTTAGAAAGAAAGAAGAATACATAAAGATCATTAATATTCTTTTATGACCAACAAAGTAGCATCAGATTATCCATAAAGATCAAAATTTTTACTATTAGGTATTAAAAAGTCAAGGACAACTATTCCCTTAAGATATACAATAGTATATTTTATTTCACTAAAATGTGACTCTTTAGTGAAAGATTGAAACCTAGCACATAAACAATGACTAAATGTTACATTATGACTAGTTGTAATTAAATAAGGTAAATTTAAACTTGGTGCTTATGCTTAGACCTGACAATTTAGGTCAGCGGGTCATAAATGAGTCATGTCAGCTATGACCTGTGACCTGAATAAGCCAACCCGAACACGACCCGTTTAATTAATTGGGTCAAACTGTCTAACCTGAACATGACCTGAATATAATCGGGTCAACCCGACATGACCCGAATAACCTGTTCATCATTCATATTTTAAACATAAATAACAAATTGATAAAAATTATATTAAAATTAATAAAAATTTGGGCTTATGGGTGGATTGAAATTTGAATTAAAAGATAGTTATAAGATATTATATATATATATATATATACACATGTATATACATGCCACTTTATGTTACGAGTCCAAAGCATGTACTAGGATAGACCTTGGAATCCACAATGCGGATGGACAAATCCCATCCAAGATAGACAAAATATGCTCAATCATTAATAACATGCTAGTGACATAACAATATAAAACAAGGAACAATAACTAATATAAAGTTGTCATGATAAATTGCACATGAATGAAGCATGGTGAATAGATACATAAAGTGATAAATGGCAATGTACAATAATTGGTAAGAAACTCACAAGAAAAGAGTAAACTAAATAGGTACATGAAGATATTCTATGCAACATATATAATTACACATTAATAATTATGGATTATAGAAAATCCTGGTTTGCGGTTTCATAATAAACAGATATAGAGAAACTAGTTTGAAGTCTTATGTTAATAAGTGCCAATAGTCTTGATCTAATCCAAAGATCAACAAATAAGTCTAATCAAATGAATTGATCAATCTATATAGTTGATTTATTTGCAAACATAGTCAAATCGGTGTCTAAGCTCATAATCTAATAGCACCTAGCCTAAAACCTAGGAAGATATAATTGCACTGAACCTATTAATTAACTTTGAACAAAACATAATTTAACCTAAACTGACATTTTTATCATAAATTACTTAAACTCTATGTAATTTTACATAACAATCCAATACCAATAGATGCGCAATTTCCTAAGCTTTCCCACATGTACCTGAACTAATCAAGATTTGGCTGAAATCAAGTCGAACAGGTCAAAATACTCTCTGTGTTGACCATGAAATTGAACCTCCAAATTTGTTAGAGTCAATCCAAATCAAAAATCAACTCAAACTTGATATATACCAATCAAATTCCAAATTCGATCCACCCAAACCCAATTTACCTAAAAACCCTTTATCGCCCACTATGCCACTCGAGTGCCACCGCACAAGGCTGTTTGATAGCTTTCCGCAAGTGCACGGAATTATCGAAGTAATAAAAAGATTATCGTTCCCAATGAGGATCTGGCGGTCAAGTATCGATTACACGATCAATCTATATCTAGACGATTCAAAATGTGATTTTTGTTTTGTTTGGATACTTCAAAGTACGAAAAGAAGCAAAAGCGAGCGTTCGGGTAAAAATCAATGTGGATAAAATCAGGACTCAGGGTTTCACCACGTTGACGATTATGAATTTAATAAAAATAAAATTTTGATAAGAAAATTATAGTTTTGAAAGGGATTTTTCCTAAGGTACAGATTACTTCATCTCGAAGTGTAATCTGGTATCTATTTACATTAATTCCCTACTCTCATGACAATTAACATAAATAGACCCATTAAGTTCTGTGAAAAACCTTGGAATCCTTCAAACGAATCCAAACTACTCTCGTGATTGGATTCGTAGGTTTGAAAAGAATAGTTCCGACATTGCGATTCACCTCTCGGTCCTTCTCGCAACGTCTAAGACGTAAAGTTACTTGATCAAGGTAAATTACGGAATAGACACAATTCTAATCATTCAACGGGTCACTTCCCAAATCCCAAAATAATGTTTACACGTTCATGTTCAAAGCAAACAGCATGTTCATCGATGAATTCAACATGTAATCTCTCTAAAATAATGCAAAGAGACACTAGGAAAGTAATTAAAACTCTTCCCCTTGATCTGGTGATGAAGATGAAGGGTCAAATCCCCTCCTTTGCGTGATCTCTCGCCAGAATTTTGCCCTAAAATTGATTTCTGTTGTCGCCGCTATAGCCGTTCGTTTTTGTGCCCAGAAGCCCCCCGAAACCCTTCCTTTTATAGTCTAATCAGTATAGAACCCATCTAGGAAGGTTTATGGAGAGTTTGGTTCAATTCTGGTTCAATTTGGGTTCAAATCGAGTGAAAAACCGAAAGGGTGGACGTTTTTACGGCCCATAATAAGTTTACGGCCGAAGCCGTAATTCTTTCTGTGTGTACAGCCCCTTTGTACATAGAAAGTTTCACAGACCGTGATGGATTCACGGCATCACCCGTGAAAGTTTCTGTGCACTATTTAACTTAGCCATTTTACGCCCGTTCGAACGCCAAAATGCTGGCTCCAAAATTATAGCCAAGGCCGTGAAAGTTGTGTTCTTCATCGTTTTCGCTCCAAATTTGACGTGTAAGCTCGTGGTCTCCTCGGGAATCGTATTATAGTTTTAAAACTCTCAAAATCCATTATTTTTTTAGCCATTTTACCTACATTTTCATAAAAACCAAGAAAAGTGAAGATTCTATGCAAAGTGAAGTAAAAACACCGAAATAAGCACAAAATCATGCAAATAAGCTCGAAATATAATCTAAAATATAGGCAAAAATGTGGTGTAAATACAACGGATCAAAATACCCTAGACTTAGAATTTTGCTTGTCCTCAAGCAATACCTTGATATGTATAAAGAATGTAAAGATAAGGAACACTCATTTGTTTTTGCCCCTGATAACATCCTTAGTCCACAAATTAAGCAATCAATCTTTCAGAACTTAAGTAATTTTAAGAAAAATCATAATAGAGATAACTTCTCAAGAGTTTACAATACAAGAAAGATAAAATTCACAGTTTATGTCATATCATTCATTTTTCACGTACAAAGTATCAAATACTCTCAACTTAATAAATCCACATTACTCAATAGATAAAAATTTATTTCATGAATCTTGGTGATGTTAAAGATAGAGATTTTTAGAGCAATTTGGTCTTTAAACGGTTATATGACTTTTCCTGTTAGCATCATAACATATTTAAAGTATACCACAAAGTAGTATAATTTAACTCATAGTCTCAATCATAAAGTCAGCGGAGTTGTCCACTTAACCTATAGCTTTCTCTTGTTCTTCATTTTTATTTTCCCTTCTCTTTTTTTTTTCTTCTTTTAAACAAATCAATTATGGAGAAAGCCGGCCAGTGGCATGGTATTTAAGTCGTTATCGATCTTTCTACAAGAGGGTTAAATATTTGTTTTAAAAGTTCTCCCTCTGTTACTTGATCACAACAGATTTAAAGTATACCAAACGATGGTATAATATAACTAATGACTTAAGATCTCTCAACTAGAGGAGTTAGAGCAAATCTCAGTTAAATAAATATCACCAAATTCCATTCATAAAAATTTCCATCAAACAAAAATAGATAAATTAAACTTTCAAGTATAAACATATAACAATCTATGTATAAATTTTATCAATACCAGAATTGAATTTACTCAACAATTCAAGTCTACATGAAATTTCAAAAATTCCCTAAGTTATCAAATTAATTACTCAAAATATTTCCTAAGTCTAAAATTAAGGATAAAACAAATTTGATTATCTTTAACAATCATAAACATTCAAAATTCATATCTACAACGCTTGAAGAAAAGCTAAATATATAGGGACACCCTAGACTTAATTTGTTGCATATACATAAGCATTAAAATCAATGAATGATAGATTTCAGAAAAAATTTTGCAAGAGTTTCCTTTAAAATATGAGCGAAATTCTGTGCAGTTATATCAAAACATGCGAACATGACTTAGAAAAATCTAGAAACTATGTCACATCAAAGATCAACAAATTTCAAACATCAAATACCGTCATGTTTCACAATCAAAATCATATTTTTACCGTACTCACAAAGAAAATGTCATCATCACGGTCGGTACATGATTCACGGCTGCACCCGTGATGGTCTCGTTAATCACTTTTCTCTCATATAAAAATTCTCCAAAAATTCCTACAAATAAAATAACTTATTAGAAGATTTTCCATCAATAAAAATTTAAATAAAATCAAAAACCAAAAACTAAGAATGCAAAAATTAATAAAATTCAAAAACTTTGGGCTGCCTGCCAAAAGCGCTTGTTTAAGGTCATTAGCTTGACCACAACTTCATGTCATGGTGGAGTTGGTGAATCTGTGCCATAGTAGAGAACATATAATCTTCTTCTTTTCCTCCGTCTCAAGAGTGTGCCCACCAAATATATCCAGTTAAACAGGTGGATCCATGTCACAGTGACCAGTACATGCATATAAAAATAAAAGTTAAAATCATGCAAAGAATAATCAACAATTTTTATATATTTATCTAAGAGTAAAATCATGCATTCTTCCTTTAGATTTATATCAGCAATTGAAAAAAGATTAGAATCAAAATCAAAGAATTCATACCTTGGATTGATAAAGAAGTTTTCAAATTTAATTTTGGGTTTTTCATTTATCTCAATGTCAATATGATCATGTGCCTCATGTGTTCTCTTCTTTTGGGTACCTGTGGTAGCATTTGAATCAAATAATATTTTATCTACCTCATCATCAGTATCCTCTCCACCATCTATAATGCAAATCCTTAATGATTTTTCCTGGAGAAAAGAAATTGATGGTTCATATGGTAGTGGTGGTGTAATATGCTCAGGATTCTCTTTCTCATCTTTTTCTTCAATTTGTTTCTCTTCAACACTATCAAATTCATCCCCATCTATATCACTACTTCTTACTTGAGGATCATTAAATTCTTCATCTTTATTCTCATAAGACTCCAAAAATTTAAATTTTTCTTCAAATATGTCCCAAGTAAATGTGTTGCATGACACTTCATTATATGAGAGGGGACTAGAAGGCTAGTAAAGTACTGAGGAAGGTAAATCACAATCATCAGAATTTTCAAAATCATCAAAATTTGAAGAAGGTAAATCATAATCAGGATTCATGACTAATGATTGATCTAACTCTACAAAATTCTCAGATTCATCCTGAATTTCTTCCTCTATGTCATTTTTAATCAGTGCCATCAATTATAGTACGAATTTCCTCACTTTGTTTGTCCATAGCAGCTATATAGTTTTCAAGCAAGATTTCTAAGCTGGATTTTTTAGGTTCACTAAAGTCTGATTGTGGAATAAATGTTGGGTCGTTTTGATAAAACAAGTTTTCATGGTTCTCCCAACTTGGGTTATAGGTATTAGGGCATAAGTTAAAGCATGAAGGAATCCCTAATTGACATTCAGTAAAATCATGCCCATGAAATCCACAAATATCACAAATAATATATTTCAACTTATAACATTGCATGCTTACATATTCAGTATGTTGAATATAAGAATTTACCTTTTCTAAAAGTGATTCTGATACATCCGTCCGATAATCTCTTATCATCATCGGTGGCACATACCTCTGATTCGACCATTGACATTGGTTAAACATCATATTTGCAATAAAATTAAGAAATACAAAATGTAAAACAGGAATTGCAAAGTGTTAATCCAAAAAGAGAAAAATAAAATAAACTAACAAAAAAAATGCGAAAAACAAATATAACAAGAAAAACAAAAATAAAAACAAATAAAACAAGAAAAACTATGCCACTCGAGTGCCACAGAACAAGGCTACTAGATCAAGATCTACCATTGCATCGACTAGCTATCTAGTGCTTGCCGCTTCACCAATAGACTCCCAACCTTCATAGATGAATATTGGCAGCGAACAATAGTGATAGAGACCACTGCGATGAGCATTTGATGTCTGCTAGAAACTCCCAACAAGACCTAACATTATTAAATGGTGGCAACATAGTGGTGCTGTCGTGGTCGATATGATAAAATGATACAAAAACTTCCAAAAACAAGAGGAAAAAGAGTACCTAGGTGGCTAGGTGCAATGTTGGGTAGAGGTTGTGGTGAAGAAAAACACTTCACTGACTTCACTATTAGACGAAAGGTCAATCCACTATCTTCTTCTATGAGCCCATGCTTCACTCCTTGGTGGAGTAGGTTTTTTTCTTTGTGTGCGTGTGTGTGTGTGTGTGTGTGGGGGGGGGGGGGGGGGTGGGATCACATAGTCCTACTTCAACGAGTAAAATTTCTAGGTAGGGTCCCTACTTAGGAATCTGAGCTGGGTGATAGGGGTCCCGCAAGTGCACGGGTCTATAGAAGTAGTAAAATATCGATCCCACAGGGACTAATGAGCAAGTACCAATAGATTTCAAATTTACCAGCTAGACTAAGTAGAAATTGGCGAAGTTTAAATGTTGAACTAATTAGATAAACGAGAGTGTAAACAGAGGAATTGTACGAGAGAAATTTGATTTAAGCATCAGGATATGGGTTCACCGCTTTAACTCCTTATAACTGAATAATCAAACTTCAATGCCAATATCCTATCAAGTTCAAGGGATTCCGTCCTTGACATGCAGGTCGCTCCTACCGATAACCTCATCCATTCCCATGGACAGGTTACAGGTCTAATCCGTAAAGTTCTGACATTCGGTCAGCCTTGCGGTCTTCCTAAATATGTCTAAGCTCCTAACTCTCTCAAGGCGAGCACAGGTTTACCAAAGGCGCCCCCCCCCCCCCCCCCCCAGAATTCCTGATTTATTAAGCGCCCCCTTTCGGGCGGCGCAAGCAAAGGGCACCGGGATAGTCCAACATGTTGGCGAACTTTTGGTTTACCAGCCGCGTTTAAGATCCTGATACTCACGCCAGGGGAGTACAGTTCGTCAAGAGGTTTCCCCTAGCCCCTGATCTATGAACCTCGCTCAAGAAAATATAGGCTCAAACGCTCCCTTTCGGGCAATGTAGGTAAATGGTACAAATGGATTAGATAAACTCTCAACTGAATGGTTCCAACGCGTGGGCGGCCTTTCAGTCTCCCCGACGCGACTATGATCCTGACAATCCCCATAGATGAGTATAGTTTGTCAAGGGGTCTCCCCCCAGAATTCCTGGTTTATAAACCCCACTTGGGCGACTGAAGGCTCAAGCACCCCCTTTCGGGTAATGCAGGCAAAGTGCACACATAAGGTTAAACAAGGATTTAGGGCATTTAGAGTAAGATTATTACAATTAATAAGGCGTCAAAGGGTTACCCCACATCCTGATTTACGGCTTCAGCCTACAATATCCATGATGAAGATACAAGTAATGTTCTTTAATAACACATACATTTGCAAATTTGTGCAGGAATTATAAAACAAAGACAAGATCATAAGGTATTTCACATGGATCATACAATGAACATGGCGAAATTGAGTGTAGCTGAAGATCTTCCTTACAAATTTACCTTTGAGGTGCTTACGCAAGTGTAGATCTTCAATAATTTCTGATGCGCAGCCCTCTTTCCTATGTTGGCTTTCCTTCTCCCAAGTTCAGCCGCTTCCTCCTCTCGTTTCCTCCCGCTGAAAGTTCTCTCTTCTTACTGAACTCCCCCTTCTTAAATAGGCTGAAGCTTTCCTCCTTTTCTCCTTCAGTTGCCAGAGGTTTGTTGCTTCCCCAAGCTGTGCAAATTTGAAAAATCACTCTTTGTTTTCAGCCGCCAGAAATTTGTAGCTTTTTTATCTCTTTCTTTGACTTCTCCCCTCTCATTCTCAATCGTCTTTCCCCTCTCAAAGGTTCTTATCTCCTTCTCCTCAGTGGGTTGCTGCCCCTTTCCCAGATTACTGTCAAATCCCATCAGGCGCTGCAATTTTCTAGCTGAAGAAAGTCATCGCCGCCTCCTTTCCCATATCCTGCAAATGCTGCCACCCTTATCTTCATTATTTCTTTTGTTAATTTCTCCCTCCAAAAGCTACTTTAGGGCCTCTGGTTGATGGGGGAGAAAGGACTTGGTTGCCCTCTAGCTTCCCCTTAGGTTAAGTTGAAGAAACCTTAGTTAAAATCGTAGTTTCGAAACAGGCGGATCCGCGATCACGGGCGTGATTCTGGTCGTGACCCGGTTGTGATTTATCAGTTCCAGCTTCAGGCATAGAGACGAGTCACGACCGTGATTTTGATCATGACCCGGTCATGATTCTCAGTGGAGGCTTCAATAAATCCAAAAATTTCTAGTTAGACTCTTCTTGAATTATGAGGAGTTCCTCTAATCTCAAAAGTCCCAAAATCCACCCACTTTGTGGTCGTTTTAACCTGAAAATATGAAAATGCCAAAAGAGGTGTAGATTCCATAGATGTATCTCAATTAAGGCAATAATGGGACATAAACCATAGATCAATAAAATTATACATAAAATACTATAAAAATATGTGTCAACACTGGGACACATTCCCACCTTTGGATTTGCTGAAAAAGGGGGGGGGGATCACATAGCCCAACTTCAACAATTAAAATTTCTAAGCATGGTCCCTTCTTGGGAATCTGAGGCTAGGACACATTCCCACCTTTGGATTTGCTGAAAAAGTGAATCTTAAAGTAGAGTTATTTCACAATTGCTTTGAGATTTGTATTTCTACATGATCCAATAGTGGGCTGGTGTCCCTCCTGAGATTCCTAGGCAGGCCCTGCCTACAAATTCTACTCAACTTCAACAAGAGTCAACCAAGTTTTTGAATATGATCACTTACCCAGCTCAATGGCTAGATGAGTTGCTTTGAGTCCATGCGTTGTGGGCAAATAGCTTTACTCAAATTTATTAAAATAATTAAATTTTTATTTAATATATAAAATCATGGTTAATTAGAAATAAATCATTATTTTTATTTTTAATTATATAAAATCACATAGCCCAACTTCAACGAATAAAATTTCTAGGCAGGGTCCCTACTTGGGAATCTGAGCTCGGACACATTCCCACCTTTGGATTTGCTGAAAAAGTGAATCTTAAAGCATAGTTATTTCACAATTGCTTTGAGATTTGTGCTGTCCCTCCTGAGATTCCTAGGCAGGGACCCTGCCTACAAATTCTACCCAACTTCAACATGGGTCAACCAAGTTTTTGAATATGGCTCAATGGCTAGATGAGTTGCTCCAATTTATTAAAATAATTAAATTTTTATTTAATTATATAAAATCATGGTTAATTAGAAATAAATCATTATTTTTATATTTAATAAAAGAGAAACATCAACTTTTAAACATAAAACATTGATTAATTTACAACTTAAAAATTTTGCACACTAAGTTCTAAGACCTTACTTTAAACCATATAACACCTTTTTTAGTTTGTAAACATATTTTGGAAACTCAAACCTTTTAAAGTTAGGTTGTTGCTCAATATAAACTTCTTCATTAATAAAACCATTAAAAAAAAATACATTTTCACATCCATTTGATAAATTTTTTAAACTTTAAGTTGACAAAACCAGAAATATTTTAATAGCTTCTAATTTTGCTATGAGAACAAATGTCTCATTCTAATCAATTCCCTTCTCTTGGTTGAAATCTTGGGGCATATTTTTGTGTCCTAATTATAGATTGATTGCTAAGTCTAGACACTAAGATCCACATACTTTTCTTATTAATTATTTCATCATGCATGACAAAAACACAAAACTCATCTTGTAAAGCATTATCAATGCATTTAAGTTTTACTTGTGAAATAAAGGGTACATATTTATAGATATTGTTAAGGAAAGAATGTATTTAGCATACCCTTTGAAGGTTCTCTAAGTATATGTTCCATTAGATTACATTTTAAGAATTTGTATGCTTATGTAAGATGTTGATGTGAGTTAACTTTCTCCAATTGATCAATAGATGGATTAATATGCATGTCTAGAAGTCCTTGAACATCAATAGGTAACTCCTTTATTCTTTCATTAATGTCAACCTATTTCATAATTCTTAAACCATTATTAGATTCATCAAATGTCAAATGCATGAATTCTTCAACTATTAAAATTATATAATTACAAACTCTATAAGCTTTACCCTAGTAAAAGAATAACCAAGAAAATTTCTTCATCAGACTTAGAATCAATGTTACATAATTGACCTTTGGCATTTAAAATAAAACATTTACAATCAAAAACTAAGATAAATTATTTTCCCTAAGCATAAATCTAGCCATCTATTGCAATGTTCTATTCTTCCTTTCTACCATCTCATTTTATTATGAGATTCTAGATTAAAAGAAACTATGTAAAATACCAAAATCATCATAAAATTTTATGAATATATAATTTTTCAAATTATCCTTTGTGATCATTTGCATTATTTAAATCATATATCCTTTTTCATTAGAAATTCTTTCAGAAAACTTTTTTCAAAAGTTCAAAAGCTTTATTTTTCTTAGGCAAAAATAAACCCAAATAAGTCTAGAAACATAATCAACAATAACCTAAAAATAAAATTTGCCACCAATACTAGAGATAACATAGTCTAAATAAGTTAATGTGAACTAATTCAAGTGGTTTAAATATAGTATAACATACTTACCTTTTTCACATGCATCACATAACTTATCTATTTGAATTAGATCTTTAAGATTCTATTCACAAGTTTTTATTTTTTTTTTGGAGTTTTTGAATTTCATTCATATTAGTATGCCAAAGCCGATAGTGCCACGAATAAGATAGACATATTACACATGTTAAGCACTTTGCATTAGGATTAGGTAAAATATTTAAACTAAGCATATAGACCTTATCTATTATATTTCTAACAAAAGTAATATCATTAATATATGAATTGTTAATCAAGCATATTAATGTTTTAGAAAGTGATGATATGACATTTATCACGAAGTTGAGATACCTAATTATACTTTAAACTATATACTAAAAGAACATTATGAATAATAGGATACATGTTTATACTAATTGAACTAATACTAATTTTACTTTGGCCTTATTACCCAATGTTATCATGCTACCTTCTTTACTTAATAGTGCTGCAAGTGGATATATATTCTCACTCATATGCTTAGAGCAGCTACTATCAAGAATCCAATCACTTCTATTTTGTTACGGTTTATACTCTACCTACAAGAGATAAAAATTAAAACATTAGGCAACCAAATTTCTTTAGGTTCTTAATGGTTAAATACTTTAAGAATCCATAATATATGTTTAGATCCTTCCTTGCTAGAATAATTATGAGTTCTATGTCCAAATCTACTTAAAAAAACTTAATGCCTATTATAATAAATTATAGCATGTGAGCTTGAATGAACTCATTTATTTTGAATATGTTTGGAATGTGTGTTATGATTTAACATGAGAAGTAGCACAATTACAAATATTCTCTTTAACACACTTATTTTATTTTTCAAACTTGATGCAAAATTATTTTCTAAAATAACCTTGAGATTTTGCATATAATCAAAATCCTTGAGATTTTGCATATAATAAATTATTTAAATCATGTATATGAAATCTAAAATGGCATTATTTTTATACTAGCAAAGTAGTATTTAATTCATCCTTAACAAGATAATCTTTTTTCTTTCCTTTTGGAATACTTCATATTTTGTGCAGAGGCTCTCAAATCATCATATGACTCAAAATGCATTCTCTAATTCTTCATAAGAATATTGACATTCATCAATAGATTAGAACATACTTCATCACATAATGCATGAAGCATAGGTTAGCTTGTTCTTATTAGTCATCTTGGATGAAGAAGTATCATGTTTACCCCAATTTGCTACTAATATTTTCTATTTCTTCTTATCTTTTAAATTTGATGACATAATAAGTAGATAATCTCTTTTAATGTGGCTTGGTTTATTGCATCCATAACATATCAATTCACCATTGAGAATTTCTTCTTGTTGCATTTCTTCCTAAAATCTTCTAGCTAAGCAAACAATTTCCTCTTCATTATCACTTTCACCACATGAGGGAGTTGAAGAGATGCCTCTAAAAAAATTTCTTCTTCCTCTTCTATGTGTGATTTCATCTTAATCTCATGAATCACAAGTTATTAGTTGGTCTATGGTTAACTTTGATAATTCTTTGGGTTGAACAATAATGACCTTTGCCTCCCAAGATTTAGGAAAAGATTTTAATATCTTCCTATTTAAATGATCTCCAAGAGAAAAAAAAGACTATTAGTAAACTTTGTATACATATTAGTGATAATTTTTTAAATAATGTATAATTTTAAGTAGAAAAGATTTTAATATCTTGGCCAAGGTAAAGGACTTACCTAGATGACACATTAAACCCGCCACCCTATCATATCATGTTAAATTAGACCTATAATTCACCCATAGACCTATCTATTAAAGTAAAATAATTGCCTAGAAACATAGAATGGACATAACTCTTACCAACAATCTACAAACTATTTTGGTCCTATTGTGACCTAATAGTAATTAGGCTAGAAAATTATCAATTTTAGGCTGAATTTATTTTTGTACCTAAGTTAAATGGAAATGCTGTAATTGTAAAGTTGTTATAGATGATGAAACTTGTCTAAATTTGACATCTAAATATGTCTTTGCCAAATTTGGTCTTACCTTTAAATCATATCTTTAGTTCTATACCATCTCTTGGTATGGCATAGTTGGTGCTATAATCATCCACAAGGCTTTTATTTACTTATAGGACCTCTTCCACGTGTGTTTCTCTAGACATAGAAGATTAATAGTGTGTTTAGTAGGAAGGAAAAGAGGAAGGAATGGATGGAAAGTTGGAAGGAGAGCTATAAAATTATGTTTAGTAGGACGGATGGAAATAAGGTAGGAAAAATAGAAGGAAAGTGAGAGGGAAAATAGCTCTATTTGCTTTCCGCCCAAATTGGGCGAAAAATCGGACGGAAAGTTAGATTTGCCCTTCTCATACTTATTTTCACCCTTTTCTTTTTTATGCCGGCTCTCCCTCTCATGCTTTTCTTACAACCTTCTTCATCATTGTTGTCATCACCATCGTCATTGCTATCGTTGTCATCACCATCTCCATTGCCATTGTCGTCATCATCATCGTCATCGTCGCCTCTTCACCATTGCCTCTCATCTCTCGTCGCCGCCATTTCACTGTCGCCTCTCATCGTTGTCATCGACATAAAAATAAAAAAAATGGAATATGTTTATCAATTTTTCTAACTTTCTTTCCTTCTAAATAAACACAATGATGAAAAATCTTATTATTTTCTTTCTTCTTTATTTTCTTTTTTTTCTTACTTTCTTTTCTTTTTAACTTTCTTTCTTTCCTACTAAACACAGCATAAGTCTTGCAACGATCAACTCCATTTGTTTTTTTTTATTTTTTTTCATCCTTCCATTTGATTTGCCTATATAAGGCGACGTCCGTCGTTAAGAAAAGGGGCAAGAATTATAATAATTTATTTCCTATTTGAAACTTTTCTCTTCTTTTTTTTCACCCCTAATCGTTGAGTTATTTTTGACTCCGCCATTAGAATTCTTGTTCCTGTGTTTTTCTCTGTAGTTCTTGTGAGATCACTCTCCTACATCATCCACCCAAGCCTAATTATTCTGCCTTGTTTAGGTCGATGCATTTACCATCTTGTTTGGGCATTCCTACTTCCCCTAAAGATAATCGTATAAGTTGTTTTAGTCGGCTTTTATAATACCAAATACACTATACACCATTATGCTTTCATAACATCACAAGAATATTTAGGAAAAAAACAATAAGTGATAGAAAGAATTAAATAAATTCTCATCCCATACGATATGGTCTAAACTAAATTTAAGTGCACACAACCTTTAGACATAGAAATATAATTACACTGAAAAATAGCAAAATTAGTATGATTTTAAACCAAATTTAACCATCTAGTGCACATTCCAAGTCTTTAATTTTAGCAACACAAAGTTAGCAGTTGTAGTAACTCGGCATCAAATTCCAAGCACAATATTCTCCAACTCTTATGGCATACAACACTTAAGCATTCCATACAACGAATCGAGTTCTATTTGGGGAATTTTTTTAAAGCAACAGCAATATAAATTTTGATTCATCATTTTTTGTAAAATAGCAGCAAAATCTACAAAAGATGGGTCCCTTTTTAGAAGATAATTTATCAACCTAATAATGTTTTCAAGACAGTAAAAAAAATTGATACTAACTGAGAGCATCCAATCGTCACCTCTGATTCATCGGTAATAAAATGTCATATGGTATCAACAATTATAGCTGTAAGAACAAAAAAAGAATCTAGTATATGTTGGATTACTTCAAATGAAATTTACCCCCACTATAAATTAATGCTTAAAGATGTGCTTGGTGGGAGTGGACTATGGACATTGAATATAAAGAAACGTTCTGTTTTTTTGTGTAAATTATCCTTAAACATAAGTTATAGCTTAAATAATTTTAAATGAGTCTTCATCTGAATATTTTATATTGTCACCTTGACGTCTCAATTCATCGTTTGGTCCAATAATTTGTACAATACAATAATTTGTACAAAGAATTATTGAACAAAGAATAAGTTATAAGTAATAGCTATCCGTGAACAAAGAATTTGTACAATACAATACTTTACCCATTTATGCCTGAGATCTTAAATAGTAATCAGAAGCCACTACAAGATTGAACTGGAACGCGAACACTTTTTGAGAATCAGGAAATGTATACTATATGCAACGAACAAAATTTACAATATTGTATATTATCAGTGAAAATTCCGTTGGATAGGCAAGAGTAGACTTATCCAGGGGATTCGCATCTGTAACCCCCCTCTGCTACTCGAACACTGATATAAGAGAAGCAAGCTACATTTACAGCACTGTCTCTACCATGCAGATGGAGCTAATTGAAAAGGCAACACCGGTGGATCAAATCATACAAACACCAAAAAAAATATAACCGAAATGAAGCTTTAGTGAAGAAGTCAAGGAGTTGCAGTATTGGCTAGCTCAGGTAGCTCGCAAAATCGATATACAACAGTCTCTAAGTCATTTAAAACAATTCCTCAGAGTTGAATTTGTTCCAAGCTTCCTGTTTCATGTTAAGAAGGCAAAGTAGATGAGGAATCTGAATGCTGAATTCAACAATATTTATTCTAACAATCTGAATGCAAAATTATCAAAAAGGAATATGTAAACATAATCCATGTCCCTTGCTCATTAAGTATATTAAGAATTTCCAAGTGCTAATAGACAATTTATTTGAATAGTTGTTACACCCCAAATTTCAGATTTCAATGACCAAAAATATCACACCCCAAATTTCGGATTTAGTTTTTACACCCCAAATTTTCAGATTTCAATGTACCAAAATATCATCCCAAATTTCGGATTTCAATGTCCCAAATTTGGGGGTGTAACAATAGTGCCCAAAATAGGACGTTGAAGGAAAAAGAGGAAGAAACAAGAAACCCTGAGATCAAGAAAGTAAAAGACGAGAAGCAAGCCTCAAACTGAGTGATATTGCAAATGTTGTTTTGAAGTTTATTTATTATATTGTCCTTCAAAGTAAATGCATCATATCTTGTAGCTAAGGGAGATACATCTTGTACTTACATTGATTCATGTATGTCAGATCCATAACAACGATTGCGCTACCACTGACAAAGAAGGTACGGCATATGTGCTAATTTCTTTTAAAATTGAATCAGTCAGAATCGTATGTTAATGTTCTCAGCTTAACTAAATATATTGCTCTAGATGGAGCTCAATGGTGGTAAATATGAACATAGCCATATCAATCAGAAGTCTTAGCTTAGTTAGTTTTAAATTCCTAATATTCATCCTTCACTTTTGATGTCTATCATGACATTACTGACGTTATCTGGTTTAGGAACATGCAAGGCAGCAATAAGCAATGTCGGAAATCAAAGAAATGAAAAGAACAAAACGTAGGACACCTCAGAAAGCACAAAAGCAAGTCTAGTTTCGTGCTAGGTTGTATGGGCGAAGTGTATTGGACCAATGGGGTACCAATACCTAGTACACACAAATGTTGATAATACCTAGCACACTAGTGTTGATACCATCAGCACCGTTGAACCAAGTAATGTCAGTAACCAAGGTCATACAGGTCCAAGTCATGGACAAGATGGGTCTCAAACTCTCAATACAGAGATTTAAAACTTATTTTTCAGTCAAACAATATTGTCTATTCTAGTTCTTTGTGCTCCATCACAGCTTCACACCATTCCTATGAGTTGAATAGTATGTTCAATGATGGATGACCAAAACAATAAAAGTTCAAAAAGTAGTTGAGTGAACTAGTAAATAACCTCAGACATACATAATTGGAATACCAACATCCTCAAATCACTAATAGTACACACAATATCAAACTAAGCTCATCAAAAGTAGTCTTATTTGCCTGTCACATACTCTGAATTTCTAAATATCTCAATAACATCCAAATCTCTCTGCAGTGTGATTTCTCTATCAATGAGTAAAACTTAGGGTTCAATAAATAATTATGAACTGTTGCAGATTAGTCATTATGTTCTTCAAACTAGATCCACTGATAGCACTCTATTCAGGATGCATATATCGCTCAGGAGAAATGAAACCCTTGATTTATGATAAATGGAAGTATTCCAAAAAAAATCGTAGTAAATAATTAAGATACACAGAAAAGGTTCCTTTTAGGTTCTTTGATTTTCATACTGCAAAAACTTTGCACCTCGGCCTGTTCCGTTAGCAGGACAATTGCTTCCATTCAACAAAGGACCGATACAGAGCCTCATGAAATATGACAAGTGGTAGCCCTGGACCCCCGATGCAAAAAAACATGAACTTTTTGAATTGGTAGGTGAAAAGACCTTTACTCAACTCTCATGAAATATGACAAGTGGTAGAAAAATAAAACTGCTAGCAATTTCGGTTTGATTGTTGAGAATGGAGAGTTCATCATGAAGACAATTTAACAAGAATCTAAATTCAAGATACAAGATCATACCTTGAGGAGATCAAATACCTTCTCGGCAATATACTTTTGCTGAATAGTTGCACCCTTTTGTTGAACTTTATCCGGATGAATGCACAAAGTTGCTTTCCGATAGACTTTTTTCACAGCTGCAGCAGTGATTAAATCAGTCAAGGAGACAGGCTGCCAACCACATTCGGGCCAAAGTACCTGCCAACATTTGTAAAAACATAAGATGATCAAATGGGTAGCGGATAACATAACTTGTACCATTCTTAAAAGAAACCTCAATGCATATTGTTTGCCATTTTGTCAATCAATTCATTACCTGTTCATGTTAGTCCAGTTGCAACCACGCAACAAAATATATCATTGAGTGCACAAATAATTGCATGTATTTTACAACAAAAATTCATGTTGTCCAGAGAAGGATCTGAACTTAAAGGAGCATTAATTAGTTTAATATTTTTTAAACATAATTGGTAGATTTATACATATACTATAACTATGACAAACAAGACATTGATAGGACAGTGAGTCCTGACATACTAATTTTGTACTCTCCAAGAAATAGTAAAAAAGTAAGACTAAAGCTCAATTAGGTGCAACACTATTCAGCTAAATTTCATATGTTACTCTAATAACAACTCCCTAAGTAATAATTAGAATAGTATTTGACTTAAGTAACAGATATAGCAAGAAAAAGTGATCAATTCGAAGGAGTTCAGAATAGACGTTAAGCATCAGGAAAGATGTTTAGGCAACACAACATCAAGAACTGCAATATAATGGCCCGGAGTGAAGTGAAAATGGTCCGAAACACAAGAGAGAAGGTTTACCAGTTCCAAAGCAAGAAAAACATTTGGAGGCAGTTCAGCCCCAAAATACTATCAACAAGAAGAAAAAACAGTAGCTTACATATTGCAATGTAGATAGCAGAGCACGCAGGTTGCCTTCTTTACTAGAAGCCCATCGTTTTATCTCCATATCAAGGGTTTCAGCAATCCTCTGGAATTAGCAAGGACAGCTATCAAATAAATAACCAAAATAGACATGCTGGGGCAGTGAAAATTTGAGCAAAGAATAGAATTAAACAATATATTTCTTAGATAGATAAAGATAAAATATTTGACATATTAGACAATCCAGAGCATACATGTCTTTCTGCCTGCTCCCTCTGAGTTTGCATATCTCGCTCATTTTTCTCTGCCAAAGCTTTTGCCTGTATAGAATGTAGACTATTAGACCAAGGCATGGCTTACAACTATAGATACCAATCCATGTTAGTGTACACAATACGCTTTATTATATTATAATATTAGTAGCATAACTCAATATTAAGAGGGTCTACGTTCTGGGTTATGTTCAGATTAGTACATACTGAGCAATGCCATATGGTGCTCTATATTACAATACAAAATATTGTATCATAATATTGGTAGCACAACTGATTACAAGAGGTTGGCGACTGGACAATGTACTTTAAACATTGAAGAAAGATAAAGAGTTTGTGCAATAACATTATGCAATTCTAGAATGAGATGTTCAGTTTCTATAGAAGATTTTATGTGAGTATTCTTGTTTAAAAAATGAACCATATAGAACATAATTACCGCACGCTCAAGTGTCCTTTGATGTCGCTCAAGTCTAGCTCTTCTTCTCTCTTCACTCTCTCCTTCAATTTCTTGAAATTCCCCAGATGACGGTGGACCTGAGGAAAGAGAAGAAAATGTAGGGAAATTTAGAACAGTGTCCTCAACTAAAATCAGCTACAAAATATTAAACAGAAAATCAATAAACTGAAAAACAGCCAGAATCAATAACATTTAATACCTCCAAAAATGGAAGCCAGGTCATCTGAAAAATTTACTGTGGATGATGCCTTCTTTACAGTGGCATTGGAACCAGATGTTCGCATTGGCCCATCAAAACCACCCTTGTTTGGAGCTTGGGCATCAAACATAGTTTCCTAAAATGTTCAATATATATAAGTACTTCTGAACACAAAATAATCACCAGTCCCAGCTCCCAAGAACTTTTTACAAGTTTCTTACCGATGAAGTAGATCTTTCTTTTGGTGCGCTATTTGCTCTAGCACTCACACCAAAAAAGGACTCCAGATCATTTTCAGGCTTCTTTTGTTTTTCTCTTGCAGCAGCAGCAGCAGCAGCCCTTTCCCGAGCTTCTGCAGCTGCTCTTTCTACTGCAGCCCTTTCAGCTCTTTGCCTAGATTCTGATGCAGCTCTTAACTCAGCAGCATATTCCCGTGCCTCTGCAGCCTCCTTAGCTGCAGCCTTCTCTCTTGCCTCTTTTTCAGCTCTTTCTCTTGCTTCTTTTTCAGCTCTTTCACGTGCTTCAGCAGCTGCCCTTTGAGCTGCAGCTCGTTCAGCCCGTTGCCGAGCCTCAGCATTTGCCTTCTCAACTGCTGCCCTTTCAGCTTTCAGACGAGCTTCAGCAGCAGCTCTTTCCCTTGCCTCTCTGATGGCCCTCTCAACAGCTTGTTTGTTTCTTTCTCTTTCCCTCTCTAGTTCTTGGTCCCTTTCCTTTTCAAGTCTCTTCCGTTCCTTCTCTTTATATTCTTGTTCCTGTTCCTTTTCCCAAATTGATCTTGCATCAGCATCTTTAATATCTTCTTGATGCATGGTATCTCTACTTTTTGCAAACTTTCCATCACGTTCCCTCTCCCTTACCTCCTTAGCATGCCTGAATTTTGCTTCAGCTCTATGCATGGCCTCCTTCATTGCTGCAGCAGCTGAGTTTGTCTCATTTTCTTCTTCAACCATGAACTTGTCTGAATGATCTTGGGCATATATCTGAGGTTTGCCCATTGCGGAATCTTCAAGTTTGTCAATTGAAGATGCAACAGAGTTCCTTGCTGATTCATTGTAGTAGCTAAAATTATGAGAAGATTGACGGAAAGATTCATTATCCTTTTTTGTCCCAGTAGCACTAAGAGGAGCTTGCTTAATGACAAGTGGAGGAGGTTTTCTAGAAGGTGGTGGAGCATTAGTAGGTTCAGTGAAGAGAGGAATTTCATCAATAGTGAGCCAAACATCATTTTCTGTATCAGGATGATCATTGAACTTTGGTGACTGATAATCCGAGATATTTCTTCCCCTTGTGTCAGAATTATTAAAAGCATTCACACTACCAAATTTTTGGGAATCATAAGCATTGTTAGTTTGTGTCTTTGGCAAGATGTTCTCAAAAGCATCGACTGGAGATTGAGAAGGTGATGGTTGTCTGTTTCCCACACTTCTACTTTCAACACTCTTGAGAGGGAACTTGTCCTTTATAACCTCGTTTGTTTCAGTAGTAAAAAAGGGTTCTGATTCTGAGATTCCATTACAAGCGTTATTATTATCAGGGATTTCTGTTTTCGTAGAGGCATCAATTGCGGTGCTTCCGAAGTTCACTGGTCTATTAATGTGTTCCAGAGGATCAGTAGATTGCCCAGAGGATGAATACGTTGAAGGAGATTCTGATTGTAAAACAACAAATGGATCTTCTGTAGCAGTAGATGGTTTAGCCGATGAAACAGCAGGCTTCTGTTTGTTAGAGTCTGGAAACCCTCTGTAAAAGACCTTTTTATTTTAGAAAATTAATGACAAACAAAAAATTAGAAACTACCACATAAAATGGAGTGTAGTATGGCACAAAGAGATATTAGAAAAGTGGAACATAGACTGACTCAAGATTAAAACATAAGTTACATTTTAAGAGTCTAAACTCCTGTCATCTTGAAGTAACTTCGGATAAGAAGATAGAAAACAGCTAAAGGTTCACCTTATCCCAATTCCCAATAATTATTAGGCAGCTGATATAAGTACTTTTTTGGAGGTTTCAATTCTAAAGTTAGCCTTTGTAGCCTCAACAACTTTGTCTGCGAGATTCTTTTCAGGACCTTTTTGGAGCTCTTTCTATCTTCTGGATCTGCTTTCTTAATGTATTTCACAACTGAAGCCAGAGTTAACATTTTTCACCTTTTTCTTTAAAAATATTTTATAATCCCAAGCATAAGTAGCTACCACGGAAACTGGGAGAAGTAAGAGCATTCACAAAAATTAAATACTAACAAGCTCAACAAAGCAGACAAGTATCCATAAGGCTGATGAAAATAGTTGTGATTTGGGACAAGGAATCAAGTTTAGGTCCAAGCTGGTTGACACAACCCATAGTAACTATTTGATAGCATACTGAGGCCTAACTGAAGTGGCATCACCATTGGCACATATGACACCATAGGAAGCAGTATAGGCCCAATAGTATGACTAGTCTCAAATGAGCTGCGTGCTAACCAAGCCCATTGCAGGTTGGTTTTGGCCTAACTTATTGATCAGTCAATGGGAGTCCTTGTAGCCTGAAAAACTGGATTAGGCATGCTCCATCCAATGGCAGGCTAGGCACATCATAACACAGGGCCAATCCAATAAGATAAGTAAACCAAATTGAGCTCAAAAAATAATTATGAATCTCAATGATATTTACAATTATAGTATTATACGCCCTTAACAACCATAAAATAATTTAAATATAACATTTTCATCATTTACATATATATTTTACCAAAAAGCCCTGTATTGAAGACTGATAAGATTATTTGGTGAAAATATAAAATTATGATTTTTATCTCAATTATGAATTTTGTACTTTTTCAATTTTTATAAATTAAAAATATATATTTTTTATTCATGAACTAGGTCAAGCACATGGCAAAGCAGACATAAGTTGATGCGGGCTTGGCCATTAGTACCGTGAGCCAAATTTAACATAACTATGGCAACCTCTGAATCATAATCGACCTCATTTTAGCCACAAACTAAAGTTCAAAACTTGGCCCAATCAAATAGGTTGTGGGCTATGCTATGCATGACCTGTTGACATGGTAAGTAATCAAAACCAGTAATGAACCAAGAATTTATCCTTGAGCAGGATATCCAAAATAATTCACAAGTCATTTGCGCCATACTTGCCTATGATGAAGCCTAATTTCAAGTTGCCTACCGTGGTCTTCTTGTAAGCCTAAGGTGTTAGAAATTTATTTCTTCCATCACTCCATTATTGACATGCAGTTTTAGACCAATATCTCTTGTTTCCATTCCCTGATAGAATTAGTATAGTTTTCATTTTGCTTATTTCAGTTACAAGAAGGCAGCAGCACTAGATTTTGCTACTTTTTTCCCCTGTTGCAAGTATATAAGAGTTATTCTTGTATTTGCTTCCACTCATAACCTTTTTCTACATTATATGGATGTAAAGATTGTTTTAGATAAGAAATTTATATAAACCAACATGAAGATTCATTTTACCTTAATATGAAAATAAAGTGTGCAGCCTAGTCCGATTATTATATGGACTTAAGCAAGCACATAAACAATAGCATAAAAAATTTGACAAAGTAATACTGTCATTTGGATTTCAAATTAATGAATCTGAGAACAGTCCATACATTAAAAAGACAGACTGACAAGAATAATTATATTATCCTATGCATTTATGTAGATGATATGATATTCTAGCTTCTAGCTTAGATTTAATAACTGAAATTAAATTATTTCTTTCAGATAATTTTAGTATGAAAGATTTAGGAGAAGCAAACATAATTTTAGGTATAAAGAAAATAGTCTTCAAATACCTTAACATTATCTCAATCACATTATACAAATAAAATCTTAGAAAAATTTGGTTTCAATGACTGCTCTCCTATTTCTAATCCTTTTGATCCTAATATTCCATTAGAAAAGAACAATGGTGAATCTATAAATCAAGAAAAATAAGCTCAATATATAGGATCCTTATTATATCTCTCAAATAGAACTAGATTAGACATAGCCTTTTTAGTATCTAGATTAAGTAGATACACAAATAATCTTAGTAAAACCCATTGGAATGCCTTAAATAGAGTATTCAAATATCTTAAAGTGTACGATTTAGTGATGCTAATTAGATATCTGACTCCAATGATATCAAATGTACCTCTAGCTATGTTTTTCTATTAGGGGGAAGTGTACTTATATGACAATCTTCTAAACAATCCATAATTGTTGTAAGTATCATGGAGGCAGAGTTGGTGGCTCTCGATGCACATGTGTTGAGGTTGAATGGCTAAAAGATTTAATTTTGTCACTTTCATTTTCTCCTACACCTTTAGCTTTATTTCAATTTATTGTGATTCTCAAAGAGCAATAGCATTTTATAAAAAAAAATAATAAACATTAAAATAAGTCGCTACATTAAAATTAGACAAAGGTCTATTAAATGGTGAGACTTATATGAAGTTGTAGCTCTTTCATTTACAAAGATCAAGCACAACTTAAGCCATCTATAGAGTTGTAGCTCTTTATTTTATAAAGATCAAGCACAACTTAGCTGATGGCCTCACCAAAGGCTTGCGTAGGAGGTCCTAAAAGTATAAAGAGGAATAAGAATTAGTTTATAAATAGGTTTTTTGGCAGCGAGAACCTAACCTCTATAATAGGAGATTCGAGTGGTTCAATGTGGTAATAACAAGTTAATTGATTGGTTGGAATGTACTTTAAAATATAAAAATTTTATAACACTATAGTGTATAAAGATTATTTATGTGATAGAGTCGATACCAAGATAGTTTTGTGCTTCTTATTGTGCAGGTAAGAAAGATTTTTCAAAGTCGTTAATTATCATAAGCCTCTATACTCATACCATGCAAGTAACTTTCTATAAAAGAGAGTCTATATATGACCACGACTGAGGATATAGATAATCCCTAAAAGCTCTCATGAAGATATACACGCATGACAAAAAATGCGCAACCTCGCAATCAGTTCACCCTTATATGATTGGTGGAATTATTAAAGTCTACATAAAGAGTTCAAGACTAGTTCACTATTATGCCTTCGAATGAAAACAGTTTCACTAAATAAAGGTTATATCTTTTAAGTACACTTTACTAATTGTATGATATAGGCAATGTACAATAATTTTATTTTATTTTATCATTTTATTGATTTTAATTATATTCTGAAAAGTTTTTTTAATTTTGTAGGGGATTGTTGAAATTAAAATTAATAAACTTTTTAATTTTAGTTTTTTACCTGTTTTACTTAGTTTAATTTAAATATTTTTATTTATTTTATTTGGTCTTATTTACTAATTTTTAAATATGGCTATTAGTAGAAAGCGATCTAATCCAACAATTCTAGTTGCTTGGGTTTAGTTATAAAGACATTGAACCCCTGGGCAACGTACTTGCAATAGCTAATAAGTCTCTCACAAGCATTTTTCTTCTTTCTCTCCTTTTTTTTGTTTCTCAAAGTCCAGAGAACACCGATCAACTTCTCCATGTCATATCCCACACGAGAAGCATCCCGATTGTATCTTGAGTGTTCGAACTAGAATCATCTTGCATGAGAGCCTAGATTTGCACCTATAGACAGGAGGATTCACTATGCCTCCGAGTTCTTAATTCCTGAACTCTTCTCCTTTATGTTTTCATTGGATTTTGTTAATATATATAAATAATTGTACTCTTACATTTCAGTCTTTATAATTTTGTACTAATATTGCCTTCTTCCATAGCCCATAGGTGGATAATGATAGAGTTAAATAGCAAATAATGAGGTTTGCTTGATAGAAGCATATTGTACAAGAGGGCTAGAAATTTTGATAAGTTGTCCAACCACAGTTGGAGTAAAATAGAGATCTTCCTTTCTTTACTAACAAATTAAACTGTTGAAAATATTTTTCCCTGCACTATCATGTTGCCACTGCTTAACTTTACATCCCTCTTCAGAGTTAAAGAATAACGTTAGTTTTAAATAATACTATGCATGTATATGCATAAAATTTATCCTTTTCGTCGTCAATACCAAACCTAGAAAAAAAAAGAGGTACAGATAGGCATTTTAAAATTTGTGAAGGAAAAATATTCAAGTGATATGTCCTACTGCCAACTTGATGAGTGGGTATCAAAACTTGAAATATAAGACAGCTCTTCTTCAGGAAACCAGCTTAGCAGTAAGAATAAATACTAAAAATCCTCATTGGTACGAGCCTGATTTGCATAAATATATCTAACAAGCATTAGTCTAGTAGGCACCTTTGTCCAAATTCTTCTATTCGGCAGGCAAAAAGAATCATTGACAAGATTACAAGAACAACATATAATCTGATATTCAAAACAGCGCATGCCAATCTACAAAGTTTGCCAAGAATCATACCTCGTCTTAGGAGGACTTCTATCACTGAATCCAGGAAGCAGATCGTCAAAACCAGGCAAGTCATGATCTTTCTTCTCGGCCCATCTCCTATTACTCGGACCTTTTGACTCCGTTACTGGTTTGGGTTTGCCGAGATTCTCAAGGAGATCCTCATTTGGAGGAGAGGAGACGTGATTAGATCCAGACGACATTGGGGCGAAGACATCGTCGTATTTGAATGAAGACGAGCTCTTTACCCCGGGAATTCCATCAAAAATGTCATCGTCATACACAGGCTTATCATAAACAGGCAACGAAGACGACGGTGAAAGCTTCGCGCCAGCGTCTTTACTATAGCCGTCGAAGATGGAGTCGAAAGCAGGAGGGGGCGAAGACGAAGCGGATCTCCCATGCGAAGACGGATTGGAGGGCCTCGCCGGAGCTCCAAATACATCGTCATAATCCGGTGGGCTCCGGTCCCCCGAGATCCCAACTCCTTGATCGCTGGCGGACTTGGGGTTCCACCCGGATCTTGATTTACCTAAGGAGCCGTTCGCGCCGAATGATCCGCCTGATCCGAACCCCAAATTTGCAGCTCCGCCTCCAGAGGAGGATGCCTTGGCGGCAGCCATGGGGGCGGCCTTGCCCTGGGGGCGGAAGCCGAAGTCCCGAGCCAGGATGCCCGGGAAGTCGTCCATTGCGCAGTCGGGGATATTGATTGAAGCGTGGGTCGATGTGGGACCTGTAGCGTCCTGCCCGGCGGCCGCGATGGGCGGGGGATCGGAGACCGGCGGCCGACAACGAGCGAGAGAATGAAGCAAGAACCCTGGGGAAGAAGAAATGGGGTACAACTGTTGTCTGCCGTGTGGGCGGGACCCACGTGAGAGAGAGAAACGACAATCTCCAAGGTCGGTGGGGCCAAAGGGCGTGGTGGGTGAACGCGGCGGACAGCGTACACGGTGTTTTGGAAATAATTTTTTAGACAATCTCACTGCATAGGAAACTAAGTGCGATAATCTCACCGTTAATTTTGTTTTGATATTCTCAGCACATATCTAAAATTAAAATCAAAAGTGAGATCATCATTCTCCCAACTTGTTACATTGGGTTATTATATTGTGTTATTGTGTTTTCTTATACAGAAAACTAAGAGAAAAAAAATAAAAAATACATTAAATCTAGTAGCATTTTATGTCTATATTCAATATATTTTTTATTCTTTTTTTTTAATTTTTTATCTAAGAAAATATAACCTAAGAAATTTTCCTGAGTGTTTGGGTCTAGTGATAGTCAAGTATACCACATCAAATAGTATAATACTAAATATGTCATGTTAAACAATATAATAAATTAGAGAGCTTGAGTATTAAATGAATTCGACCTATTTAATTAACGCTAGAAAAACAAATATAACTAAAAAAATTTGTATAAATTCGATTCGGATTCTTAGATACCAAATTAAATAATTAAAGGGATACAAATTTTGAAAAATGAATAAATTTCAAATCCTATATGTTAGAATTATAACCTAAATGTAATTATTTATGAATAATTTTTTTAAGAAAAACTTGAGTAGGCATGTCACTTGTTGAGAATATTGTCTTCCCTATAATGAGAAACTCACGCTTCTTTGACAAATCTCTCTTTAGAATTCTTAAGTCTGTTTCTTGAGAGGGTAGAAAATAAGAAAGAATGGATGAATGAGAGGAAATGATATATGAAAAGATAAAAAAGTATTAAAAAGTTTTTCATCCTCTGTTTCCTAGAGGATGAAAAATACAAGGAATGGATAGATGCTGAATTCACGCTATCAACTGTCTATCTTCGTCTTCTCTCCAACTCCTTCCTCTCTACATACTCTGAACCTACTCTTTGCCGGATAGAAGTACGCTGAACCCTCTCTGCCTTCGTCTTCTCTATATCTACGTCATGGGAAGAAGTAGGCGGCAATGCGTCTACCACTTGCAGGTTCGAGGCGGTCGCCGCTCCGATCATAGGGGTGGTGGAGGAAAGCAGTTGCTGCTCCGCTCCGTCTGCCACTTACAACGCCAGCGAAAAAATGTCGTACAATAGGGGAGGAGAGGGCAGACGAGTGCGTGGGCTAGGTGGCAACAATTCTAATCAACTTCGACGCTGGGCAAAACATCATGTCGGACGCACTTTTCGAGTGATGAACGGGCGACGATGGGCGATATCATCTATGTCACGGGAAGAAGTAGGCGGCGGCGCGTCTACCATTTGCAACTCTAGCAAGTCAACTTATAGTCCATGAATGTTTATCTTGCAACCCTAAGTGATAGGGCAAAACATGTGTTATCACACTACATCACTACTCCTATTGCATATGTTAACCATTATGTATGCTTCTCATTGTATCCCTCACCATAAAGGTTGTTTAGTGCACTATCTCAGACCCTTACCCCATGGGCAGAGATCATCCACCACTCTTGTTGAGAGACCTACCAAGCTCCAACTAACCTACTATCGAACTCCATATAGGCCATTGATTGGAGCTTTACTCATTAACTCTTATTTACAAGAGCCTCATTATTAACTTTACCATCCATGTGAACTCCATCTACTCACTTTGATTCAATATCTATTGTCACCATCTAGTGGAGCTTCATTTACTAACTCTTTATCTACAAGTCTTGTCTACTGCTTTCTCACTGTTAGTGGTACTAGCAACCCACAACAAAGCACTAACAATATCATTTAATGGGATTTACCCCAACACACATTTTTATCCTCCCTATGAGGCTCTTCCTACAAGAGCCTCTTTTTTTTACTTCATCCATAGGATCCTCGGTTGTTCACTCCATATTTGTAGAAGCTTTATTTTTCACTTTCTCTCCATATAGTAGTTCCCAAATGGAAAAAATCCTCACTTGCAAATCATTCTCCACAATTATGTTAACTCTAGTTTCTATCCTAAAGTTGTCATTGATCATTAGAGTAGTTGTAGTTGTTGTTGCCTAAGGTCCCCACCTAATTCGAATCCTCAATGTGTTTTGTCATGACCCTTGCTCAAGTTTACCATATTGGTCAAGCACCCAAGATTAGAATCTCAGGCGAATGTTTTACTAAATTCTCAAGTCTTAGGCAACTAGTACACCTAGAGTCACCACCATAGCCAAGTTTATTGAGATTGCATATTTCTATCCTTTTTCCTATCCTAACCTATCTTGGCTAAGTTCATCTTATTTACACTTAACTCACTTAGGTAACCAATGACCAAACCCCTACATGAACATTTAACCTTTGACATAGTCTAGCTAAGAATCAACAAACTAGACGTCCATCCCAATCACATTTGGCTGCATGACTCCATATGGCCAAATGCCTATGACAATAACAAATAGCCAACTAATAACACCTCTTCCGCATGGTGTTCTAGGCTCAAATTTGATATCCCTATACTTCAATTGTTCCTTTACTTATATTAGCTATCCCACAATCCCTACAATTGAGCATTGAAGAGAGGATGCTTAAGAAAATATCTAACTCCCTCTTCATGTAGGTATTCTAGTGTGACTAATTAAGATGCAACACATCCACTATTGGCTCTAAGGCAATAGATAAAATACTTCTTACCTAATGAATTTGTTCAATTGAATAATAATGTATTAGGATACATTAAACTTTAAATAAAATTATGTTGACTATATTATATTGGCATAGTTGTTGGTGTACATGCCCTAAGACCTAATGTTGGTCTGATATGTGTATTATATTCACATGTGATATTTCACATATCCTAGCATTGTCATTGTTGTGCATTTGGTACATTTGCATCATATATACACTTGCATGAATAATATCCCTAAAAATAGATTTTATCTAGTCTCAAAGTTTGTCCCCAATCGAGTGCCATAGTGGATATGAGATAGCTATGGTGCATGTGAGACTAGTATATGCGCTAATTGAGCAGGCGTTGCTAATGCGACATATAGGTATATTGAGGTAGATATACTGGACTGACCCACTATGAGGATTTGACTTGGTGTCTTAAGTTAAATCTCACAGTGATAGAGGTACACCTGTCATTTAACTTGAGGTCATTGACATCTCTGTATGGTAAGTGGTACACTTTGATACAACCTAACGCTCCACCATAGTAGGGGAGTCATAACGGTTGACATTGGGTATATCATAAACTATATAAGAGATTCAATGAGTCAAGACAGGATTTACCCCTTCCTTAATTAGAAGCTTGATATCCTTGGGTGCCCTACATATGGATGCATGACTAAAAGTGTATGGTCATACTCAGGCGAAATCCTGATTTAGTTAAGACCATTAAATTGGATCAAACAAGTGTGATACACTTGTCCAATCTGGATATCAGCTTGGCAAAAGGACCATAGTGTATAGGTACTTTATCACAATTTAGGAGTTATCGATGATGACATCCATTCCGATGACTTAGGTAACAGCGATGTACTGCTATGTGTCACTCATTACTTATGATGACATGAGGTTATTACTGTCAATGTTTGAGGAACCTACTTGGTCGCACACCTAGATACTTAAGATCTCGTATTGATCAGGTAGCCTTTGATTGAGTCATTTGGTTGATTCGGATCAGTTTGGGAATCTAATCTATCACGGATGTATCTCATGAGTTAGAGAAGATCATATAAAGTCATATTACATTTTGACATCAGTTGACCCCGGTTGACCTTCGGGTAACCACATTTGACCTCGGTTGAGTAGGTCTAATCAACAGCTCAAGTGAAGTAAAGAGCGCTGAATTTATTCGGTGGCTTGTCAACTTGATTTAAACGTAAACTAGAGAGGTCCACAGCTTAGGAGCATATTGAATATTTATATTCAATAAAAAGAAATAAATCTAATAGATTTATTCATGACTTAAGCAGTGAGACCCACACTTAAACTCTATATATACATGGGGCTAGGGGGATGCATATGACATGCAATTGTTCTTGCCCTAGGCGATAAGAACAAACCCTAGCCGCCTAGCCACCTCTCTAAGCCCTAGTCGTTGCCACCATAGAAGCATTATCGCCCCTCTTCTTCAATTGGCAAGAGCTTCTTCATAGGCGAAGTGCTAGGGGCTTCGGCGAAAGTGGTAGAGAAGTTTCATCTTCTCTCCTTGGCGTCAACTCCCAAAGCTTCTTCTTGGTATTTTTCCTTGGTGGATTGGTGGAAGAAGAATCATCTCTTGGCACATCTTGGAGGTGGCGCAAGCAAGAGTATCCCATAGGTGTGGATCTTCTTCCCGAAGGCTAACACCAAACGAGGAAGAAGAGATCTCGAGAAGCCCGTGTGTGCGTGACTGCAAAGGATACTCCTTTGCGTGTCTCAAACATCATTGTTGGCTTGCTTTAAAATTATTAAAAGGTACTACTCTATCACATCCGGTGGTTTCACTTATAAGAACGATCATTAGTTTCATGGGAAATCTATTTCAGGCCAATGCTTCCGCTCTTATTTTGTTGGCTCGGGGTTTCCCAACAATAGTTTTTTTAAAAAATCCATTTTATCTTGAAGCACTACTTCAATAGTGGAAACAAAGTATTTGAGGCATTAAGTAGCATGCTCAAAATGAACATTTAGTTTTGAAGATTTTATTGCTTGGAGGTTAATTACATTATTTGTGCAAAATTTTTGCACATGTTCATATTAGTGCAAGAATGAAATTTATATGATTTGTATACTTTGTGATCTATGATAACTATATGCTAAGGGCACTTGTTGTGCATTTCAAACTTTAACTAGAGATTCATTAGTTTGAAAATTACATATTGGAGTTAGTATATATAATTTTTGTAAGGATAAGATCATCAATTTAATTATTGACCACTTTTTATATCAATCCATAAATTGAGATATTGTGAAAATTATCTTGTGATGTTGTACTTGTTAGTTTCCAAAAAACTCAATATAGGATACTAGTCTAAATAATATGCTACCTATTCCTCATGAACAAGGGAAAGGTCTTAGCATAAACTTGTTCCTCGGATCCCCAAATATAACTTTGATTTTCTAAAATGATACTTCATTTCATTTAGAAAGTCCAAAGATTTTTCTCATATGACTAACTTGTTTTTATTTTAAGAAACCATGTTAAGTTTATCAAATACTTTTAGACGACTCTCATTAAAGTTTGTGATATACACCTTGACTGCCGATTTACTTTTTTTTTATTCTTTTAGTCTAGTGGCAAATGTTTTTTCAAATTATTTTGTAGTTGCTCATTGTTACGCATATATTGTGCTTACCACTTGGTATTAAACATCACCGCAAGCGCACGACTTACCGATATAGCACAAGACATTATTCCCACAAGGACAAGTGTCAACTATCAAAAGATCATGTAATCAATAGCTAGACAGACTAAATTTAGTTCGAATGTGAAATAATTTAAATTAAGCTAAGTTAATTTGTCATATTGTTGTCAAACAAGAGTTACAAGCTAAATGCAATTTCGAGATTATTTAGTACATTAGGGCTCATCACAAATGACATATCTAGATTTGAAAAAAATAATAATAATATAATTAATTCAAAATTATTTAAGGTCATTATCCGTAGATACAAGTAATTCTATTTCAATAGTATAACCCGATATCTACGTAGAACAATCTCCTACTGTCGTAGCTTATCGAACTAAATAGATCGAATGAGCTTAGGGATAATATACAACGTTCTCGCATGAATTCTAAGTACTTTTTGTGATAGAATAACACAAGTTTGATCTAAGTAGTTCTAATATTGTGATTCACATTCCAATCCTTCTCGCAACGTTCTAAACATGTAAGACTTGGCTAAAGTAAATACAAGCTAATAACAGAATAAAAATCAAATAAACAGTGATGGATCAAATAAACACTTATATTAAAGGATAAAAAAACAAGATCTATACAAAGATTACACCCCTCAAGTCTTAAATAAAAAAGTTTTAAATAGTCATGATAAGTCTATTTAGCACAAACTCCTCTCGAATCAATGTTTTAAAGATAAAAACATAAATAAAAGAAAGACAATATGAGGAAGAAACAACAGACTAATCCTCTTAAGATCGATGAGAAAAAGCCTAAAATTTTACATACCAAAAATCCCCTATTTTACATACCAAAAATCCCCTTTTTTTGTCATTGTTCCTTATTGTCGCATACTGTTCTTTAACCAATTGACTTTTCTTTTTGGCCCAAAATCCCTTCTTTTATTCCCTAGACGATGCCCCTTCACCTTCCCCACGAATTTCCCTCAAAAATTATTTGAATTCCAATAGAAATCGGCTAATTTCATGTTTTGCAGGTTCTGTCATGCTCATGAATCTAGTCACAGTCTAGCTGTGATGCATTCTGTAAGTCACTAGGAAGTCCATCATGGCAGTGAATCTTATCACAAGCAGGCCGTAGAGTGTTCTATGAAAAACTAGCATGTGTATCATAGCTATGAAGCTAGTTACGGATAAGCTGTGAACGTTTCTATGGATAATTGACTTGTTGATCACGACATTATGCTAGTCATGGTCAGTAGACCTGGCAAAACCTAACCCAACCCGCTGACCCGACCTGACTCGACACGAAGTTAGGCGGGTTCGGGTCAGCCATAATCGTGTTCGGGTCATAAACAGGTCAACCCATTTATGACCCGAAAATAATCGGGTCGTGTTGGGTTGTAAATGGGTTGACCCGCTTAACCCTGTTACATCATATATTTATATATAAAAAATTTAAATATAGACTCACCTAACTCTCATTGGTAGCCCATAAACCCAAATATCTTCTAACTATTTTTTAACCCAGATTTTGGTCCACACATAAGCCTAAAATTTTATTATTTTTAATAAAATTTTTATCAATTTTTATTTATATTTAAAATATAAATGATAAACGTGTTATTCGGGTCGTGTTGAGTTGACCCGATTATATTCGGGTCGTGTTCGTGTTAGACAGTTTGACTGAATTAATTAAACGGGTCGTGTTCGAGTTGGCTTAATTGGATCACGGGTCACAGCCCGTGGCGGAGCCACATGGAGCTGAGTGTGGGCAAATGCCCCCACTCAACTCTTCACATTACATAAGTATTACATAAGTTTATATACATATCTTTAATATTATATGTATATAAATTTTAATTTGCCCCCACAAAAATTTTTTTAGTCTTACTAATATTATTCTCGTATACTTATTGCCCTCATATACCTTTGGGTCCTGAATCTGCCACTGGTCACAGCTGACACGACCCGTTTATGACTCGCTGACCCGAATTGTCAGGTCTAATGGTCAGGCCATGATACTCTTAATGAAAATTTATCAAATTTTAGTTCAAGCTATCATGGCTATAATGCTCATCATGGTTCATCATTTGCAAAATGCTCATCATGGACGTGATGTACATCACGGGATAGCCATGATGGATATAAAAAATTATGTATGATTTTAAATTTACTATACTGACTTGTCTTTTCTTTCTTAATCACTCGATGACTTTAGAATCATCAAATAAGCCTTAGAATTAAGTAATTTTACTTGAATTTATAAAAAAATAAAACAAAAAGTGAAATTCCAAACTAAACAAATAAGTTTAAATAAGATATAGAAACAACATAATATTGTCTTGTTCTAAAATAAAATCATGTCAAAAAATACAAGACATCACTCATCTCTTTAATATGTTGATAAAAGTACATTATTATTGCATATGCTCTTAGTGGTTCCCTAATTACACTTTCTAGAAACTACATGCTCATTTAACTGGTTTGTTTTATATAGTAAGGAAATTATACCCCAAATGTTTATGTTATTAGTTTGTCGATAAATTAGATATTAACCACTTTTATCATCAAGGATTTGTTACTTGCGAGGGAACATTTGAGTTGTATTCCTTTTATGTTGTTCGTTTTATAGCTCATTCTCTCTACCACTTTAGTTTGACACTTCCATTTGTGATTTTGTTGTTGCCAATAGTTATAGAAATATTGGACACATTGTTGATCACCTTACCATAGAAGCAATGTCATCTCATTCGATAGGAAGTTAGCATAAGCATCACTCATCATAAGTCAAATTTCTTTTGAGTGGAGAGTGAAATAATTAGGGTTTAGTTTACATGGTTCTTGAGTCTTGTACTCATGAGTAGTCATTGAGAGTTAGTGGTGTTCATCATTTTTTATTCACCAAATCATAGACAATAACTATTGCTAGGTTTCTTATTTATGCCTGTTATGGTATGGTGCTATTGTCAAAAGCCAACAAATGCTTAGGCTTAGGACTTCGGAAGTTGCCAAACATATTTTGCTTTGAATTAATTATCTGCGCAACCTTAATTAACCCAATTCAAGAAAGTAATGATAATTATGTCCATGCTTATACTTGCAACTAAGGGGACAAAATAGAGTCAAATATTAGTTAACACTAGACATACTATGCTGAATAAATTCTAGCTCAACCCAAGCCAAACCCAACCCAACCTAATTTAACTGGGATGCCTGACTTTTGTAAGTCAAGTCAGCTTTGAATCGAGTGTTGAATTTCCAAAACCTACCTCGAACCTAAACACCCAACCTAAATTAATATTTTATTAAAATATTTAACCCTAGCTATTTACTCCACTACTCTTGATTGCCACTACTTGCCATCACCACTGCTCCATGCAGGGTTAGGGTTTTCCCACATATATAAAAATTTTAAAACCCAACTGGTCAAGTACAAGTTCTAAGGTTTGGGGTCAGGGTCAGATTTGAAAAAACTTGCCCCATAACGGTAGAGGATTCAGCTAATGAAGATATACTACATTATACTTTATCAGATTGCTGATTGAAACCTGAAATGGAAAGGAAGCAAACCTAGCACCAATTTCGTTTGAAAGGGACTATGATCCATCACATTTCGGTTGACTTTAAAAATAGATATGAAAGTGGCAGAGGAACTAAAAATGAGAAAAAAAAAAGTCAACAAAGATCGCGTTTCCTCATAGAAAAGTTTCTACAGAAGAAAAGCCTGAAAGACAGAGGAACTGGTTGAAAAAAGATTAAAGATCTCACTTAACTACAGCTGGTTAAAATACTAAACCAATGTTTGATACTTCTGAAAATGGATCAAAAAGATATGCGCTGCAACCTTCCTGTAATGATTGGGAAATTCATGCAATATTAATTCTGAGTCTTGTGGTTCCTTGCTTCTCTGCAGTTTTTTCCTTTGATTTTGTTTGTATCACTTCATTAGGAAGAAGAGGCTTTAATAGCAACTCCCAGAAGAGAAATAGAGAATACAACTGAGATAATGGAAAGTAAGAAATTTCAACCCATGTTTGTTCCATTCCATGTAACTTTTTGGACAATGGCTCAACAATAATACAAGCTGACAATGTTCAACAACAGTACAAATTAAGTCGGATGCAACGAAAAGAGATGTTCAGCGTGATATCATGGATAACAATAGCAAATAAATTTCCAATAATGAAAATGCATGTTGATGGAATACAAGATGTTCTTTTACTCACCTCGCCCACATTCAGAATTTTATTGGGTACATAAAGTGAAAACTTGACGAGATTATTTAAATGTCTCTTCCATAATTGGGGCTACAAGCCTATAATTTAGCTGAATATTGCAAGCAATCTTCCTATCACTACCAGCACAAAACAGTAATGCCTGAAATTCTTGAGATTTAGCATAAATATTCAAGTTTTGACGTGATATATCCTATTCCGCCGCTAATCCTCTTCTCCAAAACGATAAAAGTGAGAGAAACCAGATAAAAATGAAAATCGATATCTCATAAGAGTTTTCTAGTGCATATGAAGTACTGCATCTTGTCGACTGAGATGCATGCTACCCATTGCAAAAGTGTTGTTGGGTAACCACAATTCTATAGATCGGTTGAGCGATGAGCATACTCTTGAACCAATGCACCAAATAAAGATGGCCGTTCAATCAAATTGGATGGCTTGTCGAATTCTTTTGCCAGTCCTGAACAGGAAATTGCGTTGAATATTTAAAGTAGGAAAATCATGAAAGAGGATGCAAAAAATAATAGCACTCTGAGAAATTTTTTTTTGTGGACTACAACACAATTTGCAGGATATTTACCGGCATCTACCACTAAAACTCGATCACAGTCCATCACTGTGGGTATTCTGTGAGCGATGCTGATGATTGTACAAGCAGCAAAGTCTTCTCTGATAATTCTCTGAATGATAGCATCTGTTTGTGAATCAACTGAAGCTGTTGCTTCATCCATAAACAAGATTCGACTGTGCTTCAGCATGACCCTACCCAGACAAAGGAGCTGCCTTTGACCCACACTCCAGTTCTCTCCATTATCGACCACTGGAAAAAGTCATGTTTGTATTAACGGAGGAAAATGTAGTTGGATCTGGTAAAAATATAGCAGTTCGGGGCTTCATTTTTTGACCGAACAATAGAAGTAACAATGTCATTGCAACTCCGTAGAGTTCTAAATGAAAACATGGGGAAAGATACGAGATGCTAAATTCTCATACAAAGTAGGTCCAACATATTAGCACCCATGAAGTGTGTTCTTTTGATAATAGAAATGTTAGTGATTCAAGCAATGCAGCTTCGACCACATCCAGATGCCGGTGTTAGAAATTAGTAACATGACAGCAAAGCTAGGGCCAGAGACGAAACTTGTAGAGAGGAAAACAGATTGTCAACATTGTTCCTGTTATAAATCATGGTAATATTACCACATAACAGCATCAATGCCATGCACCTGATAAGTGACCACAGATGCTACTGCACTACCAGAAGGGAAATAAAATGAGACGAGTAAAAAAATTTTTTGATATGCCTGAAAATAGCACAGACTAACGGATGCACAAATGCTTGTAATGCACTCAGAATGTTTTCTGTTTTGTGATCTTTGGTTCCCGTGAGATTTTGGATCACCTTTGGGTGAAACATGAATGACAATAACAGATGTTAGCTGTATCTTTAGAATTTCCATTAACATCCTCCTCTTTTTTATTTCATTTTTTCTGACATATTATCAACAACTGAGGTCCTCACCGCTTGAACTATTTGACACCATATTTGTAACTTCTTCCTTGGAATCAGTGGTGTTCTAGTAATGCCCCTAAGGCAGTTTGGTTCATTTTTCACTTACTATTTGCTTATGGCATCATTATATTCTGCAGTGGTTTTGGATAGTTATAAACAAACTTTGCCATGCTTGATAATAATCTTAAATCTTTTAGTTATCCTTCTTGAAAAGCAAAGAACTAAAACTTTGCACTTGGACCCCAAAAAACATAACAGTAAAGTTACAAGCAATTCCTAATTAACTTTTCACCACTTGAATTGCTGGCCCGCATAGTAGTCATCACCTATTTAACATCATCAAAGAAGACGAAGATGCTGCGACATGTGTAAGAGGATATATACCTGAAGCATCAAGCTTCTCAGGTTTAGAAGATACTACATCTTTGAGTTGGCAGCGTTCAAGAGCCTGCAGAAGTTGAATGTAACATGACACGCTCATATACTAGTGTTTATGTGTTGGGTATGTAAATGTATATCCACAAATAAAATTGTTGTACCTTCCATATATCATCATCCGAGTACTGTCCAATAGGATCAATATTACTGCGCACTGTGCCTTCAAAAAGAACTGGTTCTTGAGGAATAATGCCAAAGCGGGACCTTAGATCGTGAAGACCCAATGTAGATATGTCTACTCCATCAATGATTATTTGCCCACCAGAAGGCTCGACTATACGAAATAAAGCTTGTATCAGTGTAGACTTGCCACTGCCTGTCCTTCCAACAATCCCTATTTTCTCACCTCCTCTAATGCTGATTGTAATGCCATTGAGAACTAAAGGAGTATTTGGACGATATCTGACCTGAAGAGAAATAATAAAATCTTAATTAACTAATTTGCAATATTCTCAACATGAAAAACCTGAACGGGAAATATAAGGACCAACAAAATTACTTGTGGGACATTACTATTTCAGAAGCACTGGTGTTTCAGAAAGATTCTCTTTAGAATAAAGAATAACAAAATACACATAAAATATCCAACTACTCCCATACTGATATTCTCGAAGAAAGTAAAGATACTAATATGCGTAGATACCTTTAGATCTCTTATGTCAACATCTCCATGAGTCGGCCAATATGACGACGGAAGACAACCTTTGATCCTCCATGGGGCTTCAGAGGGAATGTTGGAGAACTGACTTATCCTTTCCACAGAAACCATTCTATTCTCCAGAAAACAGCTGATCCAAATTGCCCAAAAAACTACAGTATTGAGGGAGAGACCATAGGAAAGAGATAGACCAACGTATTCTGCACATGTATACAAACATCAAGTCCTGCATATCTATTACAGCTAAAACATTTAACAAGATTTAACAAGCAACAAGTATACAATTTCACTCTAAAAGAAGCAAGTTTTTCAGATGGATTCGCTTATTCATCATACAATTTAGGAGAGCAGGATATGACATGGTTCATAAGATAGCTCTAAGATACATAGATCTAGCCATTGATTTAAAAATCAAGAAGTAGAGTGCGTACCAACAATATATGATATAAGGTATCTGATACCATGTACATTGTGTATATACCGGTTGGTACATATCGATCTCATACTGAATTAATACAGTACTATAGAGAAAATTTTAAAACCATGAATCCCGCATTTGATACTTTTAAATATCCATCTGTGTTTTTCTGTTTCTCCCAAAAAGGCTTTGTATAAAATAAGAGTATTTTTTTTTACTTTAATTTTATTATAAATAGGGCTACATGCCTACACACCAGAATTTCAACTGTAGTTAAGTAATGTAAATCGCCTCTCCTACAATAGGATGATAGATCCTCAGCCGAGTAGGAATTAGTTCGGTCCAATAAGTTCTAAGGATCAATTATGAGAATATTCCTTTTTGTGATATCTCCATAATATCTTCGAAAAGAATCATCAGCCACAGAAACTTCAAAAGAACCATTGAGCTTTGCATTCTTGGCTTTTTCAATCTGAGCTCAGCAAAGGCATCCCATGCTTTTTTAGTAAATGAGATTCTATTTGAGATTTCTGCCATTTGATTTCTGGCCTTTTCAGTTCATATCAGTTCACCAATGTGGTCAACAAGATGATAGAGATTGCATCTCGGTCCTTTCATTTAAAGTGTTTATTTCGTCATTTTAGCTGAATGCAATCAGTTGCTTATGATCAACAACATAAACTGATATCCAGACTTTTACAAGGAAAAACAGAGGATTTTATGGCCTTGTACAGTTCAGTTTTTACCTGGCGCAATAAAATTGCTTGGGAGCATAATCATGAGCAAGGCTGAGATGCAGAGAACGACACTTCCAATCAATTCTAATCGGAATCCCAGCCACTCACCGGAAGCATTATTGTGAAAATCCATCCTTAGACTAGAATCAACCCTATTCAAGTTTTCTTGGGAGAAACGTTCCTGCTTACGGAAGCAACGAATTGTTGTGACACCAAGAATGGTCTCCGAAAAGTGATGGATAACCGGAGCCTTTGTAATTGAGTCAAGACGAGTGAGCTCCCGAGATGTTGCAATGTAATAAGCCTGTGTCCATGATAATGAATGAAAGAAAAAAGGAAAGAGTGATAATAATCTCTAACGACAAGATTCATAGTGCTGGAGAGATGAACAATGAGTAAATATAACAATTTTTATCTTCTCCTCAACATGCTCCATTAAAATTTTCAGGATAAAAGAGAGATGTACTTACCCTGTACCAAATATTCAGCCATATCAAAGGAAGTATGAGTAGGACGGTAGGCCAAGCAACCACACATGTCACAGTAATTATGGCAAGCACTGAAATGTATGTTGTTATAGTCATTCCAGTAAACAGCGGGAGGAAGAGATCAATGTTTGTTTGATCTGATGATGCCTGAAACAACAGCAAAACCCAATGAGAACACAATTACTTCAAAATTACTTCGGCATTTTTAGTCTAAAGAATGTTAACTGGATTTGTGGATATTTCACTGTGAGCAACTCGAATAGTCCTTTTGGTCCCAAAAAAAAACAATAAGCAAACAAGTCATAGATTAGAAAATTAAAAGCCTGAAGACCTCACCCGACTTAGAATTCTTCCAGATGGTGTAGTGTCAAAGAATGACATCGGGGCATGCAGAATGCTATTGAGAATCTGTCTGAAAAAGATTTGAGCAGTTACGAGGCCCAGTTCTGCTAGAAGATAACTCCTAACAGCAGCTAGAATAACTGAGATAAGTGCTATGACGGAATAAACTTCAATGAATAAAGATGGACGAAACAAACTGGCGTTATTTTCGGATGTTTCATATGCCAACCAGTAGTCACTTGCCAAAAGAGCGCACTGCCACACGATTGATAATAGAAGTGCTAGAGCAGCTCCCCACCAACCCCAAGCTTGTGTTACGTACGCCACATACACTTTCCAGCTTACATGGCCAATCTCACGTTCCTCTTGTTCGATCAGTTTAGAATTGCCTTCCTTTTTCTCAGTCTTTGGGGACATAATAGAACCATTTTCAGCATTGGATTGTTCACGGCTTGTGGCACTTTTTTCTAATTTTCTAGGTTCTTGCTCTTGATTGGCATGGGCTGTGCTATTTTGCTCCACAAGTTCCATGGAACTGTCATGAGCAGCAACAAGAGCTGCGAAATCACTGCCCAATTGTAGCAACTCATCATATCTTCCAGATTGTACAATAGCTCCATCTCGCATAACCTGTTTTTTCATAATGCATGGAGAGAAAAGAACAGAAAAAGAATGATTAGCCAGATGGCCAGTGGTGTATCTATACATCACTGTAGATGTATCAGGAGTTCTCATGACAGGAATGTTCCTCCATGTGAAACACAACTATGTTGTATTGTGTTAGCCTAAAAGAGGTATAATGAAAGCTAATCAAAGTACCTATTTAAGGAAAATCAACCTCTAAAACATTCATCAAAAACTCCACATTGTATGTGACAGCTAAAGAATGGATAACAATTCAATAAAATCAGTTATATTAAGTATTCCAAATTTCAAAAAATAAATCGCGAGAATTACCAGAATTAGATCCACATTGTGCAAGAAATCCACTTGATGTGTGACGAGTAAACTGGTCTTCGATTTGAGTGCACCCCTGATACATTCCTGCAACAATCAATGAAGCGTAGGGAGTTTAAATGATTCAGGCGCTGATTGTTAATTGAACAGATTGATCAATAACGAGAAAGAGAACCTTGAAGATCTCTGAACCAGTCTGAGCATCCACAGCGCTGAAAACATCATCAAGTAGGTAGATATCTGAATCTTGGTAGACAGCCCTGGCAAGCTGAATGCGCTGCTTCTGGCCACCACTGAGGTTGATTCCCCTCTCCCCAATCTCGGTCTGGTCTCCAAATTCCATCATCTCCAAGTCTTTCTCCAAGCAGCACACTCGGATTGCTTCTTTGTACTTCTTCCTGTCCATCGGCTGTCCAAACAAGATGTTGTCTTGAATCGTTCCGTTTTGGATCCATGCTGACTGCGCTACGTAGGCGGTGCTGCCGCAGACCTTAACCTGCCATTACAGCATCGAACTGATAATAAAAGGATGCTAATTCTTCACACCTCTGTATAACCAGTGGAGTTTATGTGGTTTGGATTATGTCAATGGAACGATGCAACAAACAGGATCGAACTCTAGCAACATTTAAGCGGAGAAAAAAAAACCATGGTTGGTTCGGATAGAATAATTAACATAGTTTATAGTTTATATAATCTTTTCCATAAATAATATCACGAAAGTAATGTGAAACCAAGGAAAACCCCAATCCCATGTTCCCTCAAAAACGCACAAAGTATCTGTGCTTTTGTCGTTTTAAACGTGGGTGGCATAAGGAGGCAGGAGGGTCCATTGCTGTACCTCGTACGGTTCAATTTTCTGCATCTGAAAGAGCACGAGACGGGAAAAGAGCATAGTTCCAAGATACGTACAGTTTGGAAAAGTCCAAACGAAGTGCACTCTCTACATACGTTCAAATTAGTAGTTTCCATTAGTTAGAATATATGTCCAATTTGTGAACTACACTGCCTTTGTAGAGAATAAAACGGCACGAAAACCATGTAACTAACAAGAAAAGTCAATCAGATTACCTATAATTAGGCAACACTCCCAAGATTCGTTGTGATTAGACATGTGCTGGCACGTGGGCTGTGGAAGGCTGATCCGTATCTCACGGGCTAGGGGCGATGGCTAGATCCTCTCCAGCTACAAAGAGTCAATGACTCACTCCTCCACTCGTCGGCCACGACGTAGCGTTCATGTGATGGACATGACACGTGCCGACAACACAAGGATATGGCACGTGATGACAATACAAAGATACTACGAATAGATTTGAAGTCTAGTTTATGTTGTGCTAGCGGGGGAACATGAGATTTAAGCAAAAGAAGCGATAAGGAAAAAAAAATGTTTCTAATTTATCCAGCATTTATCATCGTCTCAATCAATCATCAAATTTTAACATTTAATTCTATTTTAAATTACTGGAAAAAGAACGGCTTAACGAAAAATCATACCTCACCGGAGATCTTGCGCATCTCGCCCATGACGCAGGAGAGCAGGGAAGACTTGCCAGAGCCGACGGTGCCCACAACAGCGACCAACTCGCGGTGGCGGATCTGCAAATTGATTCCCCTCAGCGACGCTGCTGTCTCGTCGACGGCCTCGTCGTCCCAGGAGAATGCGCCGTCAGTTACCTTCACAGCAACCTCGTCCTCACCGCTGCTGAATCCCTCCAATCGCTCCACCGCCGACTCCTCCAGCTCCGCACTCGTCATGAAGTCGTCGAGGCGCTGCAGCGAGATGATGGCCTGCGACGCCGAGATGAGTGACTGCGGGAAGTTTCTCATAGGCTCCTGCAGGATGCGGAAGAAAGTCGTCGCTGTGAAGACGAGACCTGCGTCGAGGCGCACGCCGCTGACGATAACGCAGGTGGCGAAAACGAGCAATGAGATTAGCAATGGCGCACTCCAGAGCGCGACGACATTTCCTGAGACCGAGTACATGAACTTGGCGAGGAAGCCGTACTCGCCGTCGCGGAATTTGTTGATGCGCCGGCTAAAATGCTCCTCCCAAGCCTGGAACTTGATCACTCGCATGTGACTGAGCATCTCGTTGGTGGCCTTCATCCGCTTGTCGCGCATTCCCATGAGCTGGAACTGGAAGCGGTTGTTCCGGCGCGTGCCGACTAGTACGAAGACAATGATGATGACGACGCCAATGGTAGCGGAGGTCACGGAAGGACCCAGGTATGTGTAGAGCAGCGCGATAGCAGTGCCCACCTGGAGCGGCATCAGCCAGATGTTGTGAATCTGGAGCATCATGTCGGAAAGCTGCTGCGCGTCGACGGCCATGTAGTTGATGATCATACCGACGCCGTGAGATTGGCGAGCGGAGCAGGAGAGGCGGAGGCCCTTGCGGTAGAGCGAGGTGATGAGGGTGGAGCGGACGAGCATGCCAAGCTTCTGCGATTGGAAGTTGTACTGATGCGAACTGAGCACCTCTACGAACTTTGCCGCGAGCAGAGTGGCACAGAGATAGTACCCCTCCCACGGCGAGCTGCGCCGCTTGCCGGAGGTGAAATCCACGAAGCGCTGGATCAAGCTGGGGCCCACATACATCACGAAGAGGCGAACGACGGAGAGGCAGGCGGTTAGAAGCAGGCGCGACCAGAAGCAACGGAGCAGGGTCGTGCGGACCGGATGCTCCGATCGTACAGCCGCTGCTGGCCACTTGGACCGGAAAAGATCGTACATGCGCTCCGCCCGGTGCTCCGGAGCCAGCGACGGGACATCGTCGAGGGTGAGCGTTGACCGGTAACCCTTGTTGATCAACGGGTTCAACCACGCCCACGTTAGCCGGGAGATGAACGAAGCGGTGGCAAAGGGAGTCACGTTGGGCGTCGAGTCCGGGACGGCGTCCAAAGACGAACTCGCCTCCTCTACGGCGGCCTTTTCGATAACCGAAATGCCGGTGGCACCTGAGATCGCGAGGAACAGGAGCGGGGTGGAGGCGACCAGAGCGACAAAGGCGGAAACGTCGTCGATAGGGATCGGAGTGCCGCCGGCGAGGCGGACGGCGGCGGTGGCAGCAATGAAACACGAAAGGAAGAAGGTGCCGATCCAGAAAAGGCGGAGCGTGGCAGGATGAGCAGCGGCGCAGAAGCGCTTCTCGTGGAGGACGAGGGCGGCCGCGGCGATATGGGAAAGGAACTGGAAGAAGAAGAACGCTTGTTCCGCGATCAGCCACGTGGAGCGGGGAAGGAGGATGAGTGATAGGACGAGGAGGACAGCGTAGGAAGCAGCGAGGAGGAAAGAGATGACAAGGGCGAGTTTGAACCTGAAGCCGGCGCGTACGACGCCGGCGCGAGGTCCGGAAATAAGAGGCTTCGTGGCCTCATCCTCCTCCCCAATGGCAGCGATGCCATCACTTGGCCGGCGGCGGATGCGGTGCAGAATCTTCTGCGCAGCGAGAACGAGGAGGACAAAGAGGAACAGAGTATCGAACGCAGCGAACAGGGCGCGCTGAGGGCAGGGTGATAGGAAGACGATGCGAAGCCATTGGAGGAAGGATGCCGCCGGAGAACGAGTTGGTTGGATGAGGGAGGAAGGCGAGCACGTGAACGAGGAGATCCACGGCGGAACAGAAGACAACCAAGAAGAAGAAAGAAGAGAAGAAGAGAAGGTGATGGGTGCCATTGATGGCATAATTAACAAGTGATTTCAGTCAAGACTATATAGAATACCACCTTGCTCCTTCCCCCACCGTTCCACGTGAGCTCGACGTGTGATATTAACACTATGTGCAGTAATGCCCCCCTGTCCAAAAAAACAGACAGTAATTAGACATGTAAAAGCACAGACATTCGCAGGTAGCAGCATCAGCATGCCTCTCAAACCTCACCATAGTTCTACATGGCCAATTAAGTAACTGAAACGATCACCATTCCTATACGCCCGTAAGTTCTTTCAGTTCACTTCAAGCTGAATCCAAGTGGCAAGGTAAAAACTCTCTGCTATGTGGCCAGGTGGCAAGAGAATCCAGATGATAGGCGCTTGATAGACTGCTTCTGACGTCTATAGCGGATACTTGGTGGACATGATCGGAAACTACGGTAATGGATACTCTGTGCTACAGTGAATGGAAGGGTAGTGATCCTTGACAAGAGGATAGAGAACAGACGAATTAATTAATAGATAATTTATTATATTTGTTTTCTTTTAGTACATCGATAGCATTTAGATGGGTTTGCGAACCTAGTGGTTTACCAAATCATTTTCCTAATATAAGCACCAGGCAGCAGGTAACTATGCCTATTAATATGTAACAAAAAAGAAACAGGTGCACCGTGCACGCGAAAGGACAATAGCGGTGGGAGGTGTTCTTCACGATTGAGGATGTAATGATGTGAAGACAAAAAATCGAGCGATGGTGCACGGATGGTGTAATGGATAGGACCATTTAGTGTGGAACAACAACAAAAATATTTGGAACAACAACAACAACAAGAGCGCGGAACTATTTGATCCGATAGAGCCATGTACTGAAAAATCGGGCAGCATTATACGCACAAAGAACACTTCCCCCTGATTTCGACTTGCCTATCTTAATCTCCCATCATTTTGTTCGGTGCGCTCGGTGCCATCACTTTAAAGTGGGAAGTACTACGTGAACGTGAACGGGCCGAGAAACGCATGACCGGCATATGTGCTGCATTTACGGAGTATCAGACAAAAACCCAAGTCAACGTAAGTCAGAAAAAAAAACAATAGCCATTGCATCGACTTTTACAATGAAGTGGTGGTTGCTTAAAGAAAAGACAGAAAAATCTAAAAGGAGGGTAAATAATGATGCAATAATGTGAATTCACGCGGATGAAAACGAGATATAGATAAGTAGTATTTTAACGAAAATATATCATGCCAAAAACTGTTAATAGTATCAGTGACTAAAGTAGATAATTATATGAGTCTGCCAACATTTCCTTTTTTTTTACAAAGTTATCCCTATCATCGAAATGAACACTTGGCTATAAAATGACCAGTCACTCCGTACTATATTTATTGCAATAGAGCATAGATGGTATTTTAATAGTCTTCTTAGATTTGATTCTAGCCTTAAGGTATGTTTAGGCTAGAGCTATTTCCCCACCACGCTAATGTAGCACTTCCTATGCTTGTTCAAATAGCTACACTAAATTCCACTTTAGTTCTTGAAAAAAAGGTAGCGGACCAATTGACTGTTGACAGTTTTATGGTGCTTTTGAATGCAGCAGAGAACTTTTCAGTTATCGTATCAATCATTTCCCATAGTTCTTTGCAGCTTTTGAAAATTAACAAGACTTTTCAGTATTTCTCCCAAAAAGTTGTATTGTAAATGTCAATCATTTTATACCTGTCATCATGACAAAATATATTTTTTAAAAATAAATTATTCAGATGATCGATGACGGAGAATATATGATAATTTCTCTTACCAGGCATTTGTTACAAAATGAATAAAACATGTGGTGTCCTAACCAAGTTACACAAAATCTTTCACAACTCATGTTAGATTTTTTTTTTTTTAGATATTTTCTTAGGATAAAGTTTTTTTCAAAAACTTGATCAATTATATGAGATCTATCTGCTTGCCATAAATTCTAAAAATCTTCTATTGGAATGATTCAGATATCAACGTCCAGGACAAATAGTTAGCTAATCTTATAAATAGAATGTTTGTCACGTGAGAAAATACAAAATAAGGTAAAAATAAAAATGTACGCTTTAATTGTTTAATTTATTTGTTATTTGTTTCCTTTATTTGGTTCTTGTTCATTTTTATCCTTCAACCTTTATTTTACGAAAGAATTGTTACAAATGTTATATCTGCTTTCTTGAAAAGAACTCAGAAGTGAATAGTGAAAAGGAGAAAGTAAGGTAATTGTTTTAATTAACAGATCTAAAACTACACTAATTTATGCATACAAGTCAACTACCTATGATGGGGAGAAAAATATATATATATTTCACCCATTTGCTCAATAAAAATTCCTACATAGGAATCTTAGGCAGGTCCATTTCTCTAAACTTATAAATCTTTAAAAAATAGGAATTATATCTACATCGTTTTAAAATTCATACATCCTAAATGAGTCAAATATAACTTATCTACGATTTCTAAGCAAGACTTCAACCACTCATACCCTCACAAATAAATGAAGCATGATAAGATTACACCGGTTAGGCACCTTAGGTTCATGTAATTACGTAAATTATCATGTTTTTTGTTTATAATAATTAAGATTACACATTCATTAGATATCCTAATTCTATTGTCTTCTAGTCTAATGCGACGTTCTGTTAAGTTCATGAAGAAATGGCCTAGCTCGGTACCCAAAACAGGCTTCAAAATCTGGGTCCTTAATTTTGACCCAAAATAATATTTTTTTTAATTTTTTTTTTTTAGAAATATAGTATTCCTTGTAAGCTTTCCAATGGTACCAATATTGGGATATTTTAAATCACGTATACGTATAAAATACCCTATACAAAAATTAATTCTTTTATATTATAAAAAAATTTATCTTATATGTAATTTTATATAGCATATTTCATATGTATACGTGATCTAAAATATTCCAATATTAGTACCATTGAAAAACTTACAAAGAGTACTATATTCCTATAAAAAAAATTTTTTTTTTGATCCAAACTAAGAACCCAGATTTTCGGCCTTGAGCTGGGTACCCAGCTTAGGCCATTTCTTCCAAGTTCCCACCTTCGTCTTGTCTGCTCCACTTTAAAAAAGTACAGTACCGCAGATATATAATAACCTGAAAACTCACTGTTTACTATCTCAAATATAAAGCAGACGCACCCGAAGAAGGTAAAATCTACAAATTTTCACCATGAAGCAATTTCGGAAATAAGCTCGCATAAAGTCAGAAGGCAAACCAAATTACACCCTAACAATGTTCACACGGGAATAAGTAGGGTAAGACGGGGTCGCTTAGGTCCCCACCGTTCGTGTTAAATAGAGGAATGCACTCATTCGCAGGCCTAAAGTCAGCGAGGCACATGCAGACGCAGTGCGCGATATTAATGATTCAGACAGCACAGTTTCTAAGCAGCGAGCCAATTGCTGAGCTCACAACACGTGAAAGGCATGCTTCAAAAAATTAACGTTTTTTTTTTTCCGTGCCCTTTGACTAGCCTAATTATAACGTAGGAAAATTAGCTAGTTGCATTAGTTTATTAACAACCTAATCTTACTGCTGCAAGACGATCTAACTGATTATATCATGTTAGTCTTCCAAGTTTGAGCAGTTTTCTGTCAAATATATTATTCAAAAAGATTATTGTAATCCAAACTTGTATAATGTGTATGTTAGTAAACTCAGACTACTAAAAACTGAAACACATGTCAATAAAATCAAACATTGTAAAGCAATCCAACATGGGAGACAAATTATAGTGCAACGCAAACGAAAGGCATTGTGGAATCAAAACGGCACATATGAGTGAACCAAATAGGGTTAATCTATTCCAGGAAATTTACCAAATCGACTTTATTATTTTCTTACTTTCTTCCTTTTTCTTATATTTCCCCTTTTAATATAATCCCATAAAGTGCATCAGTATGTTCATCCCCGTACAAAGGGGTAAAAGGCTGTGCGGAAAGTGTTGCAAGTTATTTTATTTTATGCTTCATAATTATAAATTATTACTTTATCCCCTATAGTTTAAGAAATTAGCCTATCTTTCCTTTACATTGCAACTTAGTTCTCAATGAAAACATTCTTGGAAAAGAGAATCTTTCTAGTGCTTCATATCATATAAAAATAATTTAATTATTATAAAACAAAAATGAACGAAATTACAAAGATGCAGTAATTTTAGTTATAATATAAATGGTAATCATGCTCGTAGTAGATGAAAAAAAATTCTGCATGCATGGTTGGAGAAGTTATAATATGAAAGGTATAGTCTAATTCATTCGATCGGCCGTTTAAAATGATTGGGAAAGAAGAAAAGCACAAAGGCCAGTTGAAATACTACAAAGGGAATTGATAGCTTGTGCGGACCGTTTGATCAGGAAGAATCAAAGATAAGCCGTATGCTGAGAGGAAAAATGCCTTGCCCGTTCGGGCATAACAAAGTAGTGCATTTAGTACGGTGTCTATGCAGTTCTGCTCTATTGTATTAAGGTCGGTTCGGCAGATTCGAAATGGAAAGTGGAAACTCTACCCTAAATTTATTTTCTTTTTGGATTTTATTTCAAATACTAAAAGCAACAATAGTCCTTATCTCAATCGACTAAAATCTTTCGATTTCCTTGAGAATTTAAAGCTGCAACTAGTCGATTGCCCCAAAATCTCCATAAAGAAGTTAAAACATAACGAATGATTCGATTAACTGCAAACAGCAAAAACTAAGTCACCTTATCTGTACCCTCACACAACACACAAATATGCAGCTAAATTTAATTTAGGGTCAGAGAAAAGAGGGCAGGCGGGTCAACCCATTAAAGAAAGGATCAAATCGTTCCAAGTACACGCCTGAACGAGCAGGGGCACCCATAGTTGCTTCTTTTCTACAACTAATTTGGCGATGCACTCACGGAAAACTAATTGTACTTTAGTTCAATAAATGATCATCGACACATGGCGAATGCGATGCGAAAGGAGAAGAAACTTGGGGTTACCTCGAGATCGAGAGAGCAGCTCAGTTAGGCGGCCCAGCGCGACGCGATCTTGCTAAGGAGGCCACGAACGCAACGATCGATGGCGGTGAAACCGGCGACTCTTACTTTTTTAGGGAGAGGAGGAGGACGGAGGAGAGACAGCGAGGTCGGCCATGGGATCGATGCGAGCAGGCGCCGATCGCCTTGGCTCGCAGACAGAGGGAGGGAGAGAGAGATCAGATGAACGACGAAGCTTGTGTTTATTTATGTACTTAAATAGGGGGTTGCGAACCCGACACGCGGATCTTCTCTCCTCCGGTGAGTTTACTCGCTTGCCGGAGGGTCCGTATAAGGAATCATATGAAATGGAAATTTCAGTTCGGTCCATACTTTTGCTGCCCGTTATCAACTTAGCCCCCCGTATGTTTCATTATTCTTCGACGAAGCGTCCAACAATTTTATTGGCAGGTGAAATTAATAATATTTGTGAAGGTATTTTCTGCCAATTTTTGAAATATAAATATAATATTTAGTATTTCATATTAAACAATTATTTCACTCATGATTTACATTGATTGATTAAGACAAGCCACTAAAGCACTTTGTATTTTGCACATAACTATAACCCCGCCAAATGCAATCACAAGGAGGCCCCCCCTTTTCTATCTATTTACACACATTAGCCGTCATTGAAACTCGAACTCACTGAGCGTATTTTGTGGTCTTAATGATGTCCACATGACTTTTGTGCGTCATCCACGTGGGCAAAGGAACCGTTTTTCTTGTTTTGGAAATCCCGATTGAAATGTCACCACGTAAAAGAAATTTAAAATTGGACGGCAAAGTTCCATTTCCAACCTCGAGTTTTTTTATATATTAATATTATAGGACCGTAGGCAACCTAATACTTTCTATATTAATATTTTGGAAAGTTAATCGTAGCGTCTCTTTGAAAGTTTTGTCGCAGCAAAACAAAAGGCCTATCGTTTTCCAGGACAACAGTAGGTAATAAGAAAAAGAGCAGGTAGAGTCAATTCCAAAATAACCCTCCCTAGTCTTACAAATTAATCGAAACATTAAATTACAAAAATGTGGCCCTAACTTTACTTACTAAACCTCAAATTTAAAACATTTTATGCGAAGCCACTATGTCTTATTTTGTAAGTTTCAAAATAAATTGTAGTCAGCTTACTATTAAATTCGCAAATTGGGTTTTTCTGTGAATTTTTTTCACTGGAAAATGATAGGACATGATCATTAATTGATGAGCACAACACTGCCTTTGCTTTTTTTGCTTTTTTAGTCAGATGTTGGCTGATCTGGAGTCTGGACACACCGAATAATGATGGACAAAACAATTATACAACTGTCACTAAGCCAATTAATAGTCAATGTAGTCACTATTTAGTATCGAATAATATGACTAGGAATCGAACAGTGGCTACGCAAGCTTTTACCCTAATACTTAGGAGCGAAATTTTTAAGGGGGTCCACCGCAGCTGTGGGTCGACATCCACCGTTCGTTTTACATTGGGATTAGTGTTTATATGAATCCCGATATTTTTGGATGGTGAAGAGGGCAACCACAACCCTCATAAGCGGCAACCCTCGTAAGCGGCCTTGAGAATCTTGACCAAATAGGGCCATAATCTGAATCCAACTTAAAGGTATTTATATAGAATGAACAGGAAGCCAATTAACCGTCAATGTACTAGTATTCATTATTAAAGTAACCGATATAAATAGCAAAATAAAATTTTAGGTTAAATAATATATATTTAAAATTATTTATTTAATTTACATTAATAATTAAGAAATAATTATTTATTTGAAATTAATATATTTAAGTTTATAATGATAAAATAAAACAAATTTTCTTTTTTAAAAGATTGAAAATTTTATTGTGCGTATCAAATTTCTCATGCTATTCCATCTAAATAATAATTTATAAGAAGAAAAATCACTAATTTATGTATATAATGCATATGTTTATATATATTATATATATATATATATACTAATATTTATCATTATTTAAGTTGAAACTCGTTGGCATAATATAATACTAAGAATCCACGATTAGAATGTGTTTATATTTATATATATTTTCTTATGGTAGTGAAGGCGAACGCACATTAGTTAGATTTTTTTAATGTATATACATCACTTTTATATGATGTATATACTGTTACGCCCCGGCGGAAGCCGGCTATTTCTAGCTCAGGGTTCCCCAGGGAGTAACAATATTGATAGGAACCAGAGAACTACAATAATCCAATATCATTTATTTAATAAAGGATCCAATCTTAACATCTACAGTTTTATAACATAATATCTGAATACAACTATTCAATTTATCAACTGAATAAAAATACAAAAGACAACTATCTCAACTCGGGTTGGTATCTGTTATCTACTCTATCCCTCCCAGAAGTTAACTCTGTACCTGGAAGAGAAACAAGGGGGGTTAGCAGAAATGCTAAGTAGGAATCAACAAACATGGTGAGAGAATCAAATAACAGGATAATACGGTAACTGAAACAACGATATACAAATAATATAAGAATGTCGTGCAAATCATCAAGCTGGCCAACAGATCTCACTTAAGAGCCGCACTCATTTTCAGAGTGTTTCCACTTTTGCTCATGCAATGGAACGACTATCTCAAACAGTCCGGTGAATGTTGCGTCCAACATCTGACATCCGTAGTATTGTCCCGAGGACAACTGGCGGTGCCCTAACCGGCATCTCAGATAGTCCAATACACGTCGGAACTATAACTCAGATAAACAGGCCACTGGAGAATAAATCATCCAGGTTAGAGGTCAATATATATCACGACTTTATCATCACAGATTTACAACAGTTCCACACACTTATGCGTCAATATCTCAGATACACAATTGTTCAACCAGGCTCATAAGCCAATATATCAGATATCTTAAAACAGGTTTGTTAACCATTCATACCGAAACAGAATATGACCAAATAATCAAGATAATTGAGTTCAACAGGAATTTCAGAAACAAACCAAGCAGACGAAGCAATCAGATGTCAGTGCCAATTAATTCTATCATATGCATCATATATCAAGTCAAAGGATTAAGTAGCAAATCCTATTATTGACACTGTAAGAAAGGAGTAGGGTAAGATTCCTACCTCAATTGCTGATATTCTGAATACCCTCTGAAATCACAGTTACCTTCTCTTCTTCACTGAACAATTTAAATAAATCATCTGTTATTATTCATTACATGCATCAACTTATAACTATGCCCTCAACCCCTAACTTCTTATTTAAATCAACTTTATCCTAAATTATCTATCATATGCATCAATCCACAATAATACCATTAACCCCTAATTTCCTATTAAATCAGAATTTTATCCCAAAATAAATATCATCTAAATAATTTTCCCCCATCATAAATAACAATTTAGATATTTCTATTATTAACTTATTCTCTAAAATCAGATTTAAAATAAAAAAACCGAAACTTACCTTTTTACCGAGAGCTCGACGCGGAACGAACGACGCTTCGTTCGTCTTCGTTCGCGTCGCTGAAGCTGAAGAGGATTGAAGCTGCCGACGCCGCCGGCAGGGGGATGGGTCACCAACGCCGGGAGAGGAAGCAGCAGCCGGCACCGGAGGAGGAAGGAAGAGGCCGCCCGGGAAGAAGAAAGGTGGAGGCGGCGCTGCACAGTCACACGCAGACGCAGCGTCGTCAGCACTCGTCGCTGTAGAGAACCTCCGCGCGAGTTCCGCAAGGAAACACGGAACGCTCCCGAAAGCAGGACAGCCGCCGAGAGAGGAAAAGGTGCCGGCGTTGGGGAAGAAAAACGCCGCCGACAAGAGAGGACGGGTCGCCGACGCCTGGAGAGGAAGCAATCGTCGCCTCTGCAGGAGAAGGCTCTCCGCCGCTATGAACAGAGAAGGGAGGCCGCTGACGCCGGAAAGGGAAAACCTGCCACAGAACTCGTCTTCTGCTAGGACTCAGAAGACGTCGCCGCCGGACAGAAGAAGCAGCAGCCGGCGCCGAGAGAGGAAGGAGGCGCTGCTGTTTGGAAGAGGAGGTAGCGTTGCAACGGAAACAGGGGTCGCCGCTGGGAACCGGAAGAGGTTGCCGGAAGCGAAAATCTGCCGCCGCCGACACTGGACCCGTCGCCTATCGCCGGAAGGAAGTGGAAGACTACGCCGACGCAGAAGCTCGCTGCAGACGAGACAGAGCTTTGTTGCACGCGTACGAGGACAGCTGGAAGACGCCGCCGCCGCTGAACCCACCTCACGCGTCCGAATCACGCCAGACGAAGGGCGTCTGACCAAGGGGTGACTGACTCCGGGGCGCACGCCTGGAAGATGTTGTCCTGCGCAAAGGGGACTCGCCGCTCGCCGCTGATGGAGAAGACGTGGGCACAGGACGCGAGCAGCCGTGCATGAGAAGGGAAAAGAAACATAGGGGAGCAGTGGCTCCGAGGGGAAAAGGATTAAAGGGAAAAATAGGTTTAAGGCCAAATAGATTAGGATTAGGGAGAGGTTTTAGGGTTTATTTATAGGATTAAAGGCGCTAAAAATATCCTATAATTAAGGAGAGATTTTAGGGCTAATTAGATTAGGATTCTGAAATTAAAAAATTTTAAATTTAAATTAATAATAAAAATCAAGGTATAACATATACTTTGTAAATCACATTCAAGGATAATTGTCCATAGTATTGAGAAATGTTGACTGGCCATGATTGTATTATAAGATAATAAGTTTTGCAACCAAATTGCTATTATTTAATAAAATTATAAGAAAATATTTATGACTTTATATGAGAAATTTTATTACTAAAATTCTATATTTTATTAATATATAATTTCTATAGTTTAAAAATACATAAAATTTTATAGATTATAATTAAGTTATGATTTTTTTTAATTTTTTAAACTATAAAAATTATATATTATTATAATATAAAATTTTAATAATAAAATTTTTAATCTAAAGTCATAATTCTTCCCCTTCTACAAAAAGCTTATTGATTTTATTTTATTTTAAATTTAATTTTTTTTGGGTGATTTTATTGGATTGAGAATAGTGTAGTATAAAAACTCATCATTTCCCGTGCTGACCTGACCTGGCTCGCTTTGATTTGATTGAAAAAAATTCAAATTCATCGAGTTAGGTTTGGATAAAACTCGACTTATGTAAGTCGGGTTGAGATTGAGTGTAGAAGACTTTGAACGAGACTCAAACCCACCTCGCATATACAAATTATAATTTTACCCTTAACTAAAATCACAAAAATCTAACCCTAACTCCACCACTTGTGCCACCCCACCCCTGCTAGCCATGTTGACGGCGCGCCTCCCCCATCGCCCATATATTAGGGTTTATGATGAAAATTTTCAACTTGACTTATTCAGAAGCAGGATCACATATAAGATTAGAGGGTTGAGGTCGAGCTAGCTTTCGCACACCCTATTACGCCCCACTTAGCCCCGTTTGGGAGTGTAGGTAAAGCTGTAGATGAGAAAAGCAGCAAATAGTACTGCATTTCAGCTGCTTATTGAGTTGACCAAGTGCTGATCAATCAAAAATCAGTCCGTTCCACCTACAGACTTATCCGTGCAAGGCAATGGGCATAGTGAAAAATCATGAGAGCAAAAGTTTGAATTCTACTAACTTCAATACTCTACTATTACACTCACTTAGTATCACTTATCAATACAAAGTAATATATAATTAAAAACATAAATTTTATAAAATAAAAACTTTATATATTTATATATTTATTTTAATATATAAATATAAATATATATAAATATAATATATATATATATATCAATAAAAATATATAAATATAAATTATACATATATATAACATCAATCTACAACTTAACATGTGATTTGTGATTATATTTTTATATAAAAAATATGATGTAAAATTTTACAATCTAAAAATTTATAGTAATATATTTGCTTAATCATTGTTTTAATTTTCTATATAATTTTATTTAATTATAGTTTGTAATACTTTCTTCAGCAATAATATATAGTACTCTACAATAAATAGTAGTAATTTTAATCTTATAATATAACAGTAGTATTTTTTTTTCAACTTATAGGATCTACACTGTAACATCAATCTACCAAACTGTCACTTGTTGCAACCCTAATCGCAAGGACACAGACAGCGTGCTCCTTTGGAAGGAAATTGACGCACTGGCATTCCTTCCTATTCACGCGTGAATCACGTGCCACGTCAAGTCGATGTCGTACATTAGTCGCCGCCCATCTCCCAAAAATATTTTACGTGCCACCACCTTTAAACTAATAATATATTTCCTTTCTTTATTTTTTTTTTACTTTTTACATACTATTACTACTTTACTATTAGTAAAAGTAAATACAAATGGTTATTTTAAATAATATCCTTAAATTTTATAATCAGATTGTGTACAAATATTATAAATAAATAATATTTTTATTTATTTATTAAAAATAATGGCATCATTCGTAAATATATATAATATATTTTTTTATTTGTTAAAAATAATAACAACATAACCTAACGCCAACATTTGTAACTGTGAAAAACTATAATGAGTTATTAATATTTTATTTATTTGATACTATTTTTTTTAGAAGTAGAAATCGTAAAAGTGATCGATTCTAACTTTTTCAATTTTGCTTTTTTTGTTTATATTTGTTTTTTATAACTAAATAGTTTTTATTAGTTGGAGCTTTGGAATTGTTTTAAATGAATCTTATCCAAGGTTTTACTTGCAAATTAGAAATATAACCATGCGTTTCTCGTTGTAATCTTCTATAATTTTTGAAATGGTCAATTAACTAATTAATTATTGGTAATAGTTTAGACGAAACCTAACCCTTATACAAATTAACTCAATATGACCCACAAAATTTATGTAATTAGGTATTTATTGTCATCTACTTTTTAGCTTTGAACATAAGATCAAATAATAAAAATGTACACTTATACATAAAGCTAATTGGGTAAGAGCACCTACAACAAACTTACTTGAAGTTGATGATGATTGAATAATTTGTATATTATTTTTTTATTATAATTAAGTGACTCTTATAAGAAATTTTGAGGAATAGAAGATGTCGTAGTCCATTTTGATTATAAGATTACTCATACTTTTTGTCCATCCACAAATGAAATTTATATCCAACAACAAAAAGAAAAGATAATATTTTTCTCTAACAACTACTTTCATAATACTAACCCTATGTCATATATTTGCTTAGATTAGATGTTCAATCGAGCAAGCATTTAAGATATAAATTAGAGGTAGATTATTTATTTCTATATTTTAAATAATTATTACTAAATCCTTCTCGGCCTATAATTATTCTCAAGTCCTAAATCTATTGAATAAATATTTAAAAACCATTTTAGATCAAATATCATTTATCAATTAATTAGATTAATATTATTACACCATTTTAGATTACTAGTTATTTCTAAAACTTAAAATCAAATGAATAAGTATTTACAGGTCATTTTTTAGTTGAATATATTTTATAAATTTAATGGATAACTACTACTTAAGCCAATAATTATTTATAAAATTTTTAAATCAATTAAATAAGCATTCTACGTCTAAATATTATTTGTAAATTTATAAGATAATTATTATTCATAACTCATTTGTAAATCAAATATTATTCATAATTTATCTTATAATAATTATTAAGCAATTCCTTGTGCATAATTATTCAAAAGTTCTAACTAAATTAAATTTAGTCCAAATATTATTAATCAGAAATTTATTAAATAATTATTAACAAACCATTTCTAACCAACGATTATTATTCAGTCGTAACTAAAAGTAACTTTTAATCAAATATTATTTATAAATTTATTATATAATCATCAATAAGCGATTTCTTACAATTAAATATAACTTTCTTCTTCAAAATAATTAAGTATATTAAATTTAAAAGTCAAATTAAAATTTAATATATTATATTAATAATTCATTAATAGCGTATATTAATTCTCTACTATATTGTACTATACTTCTAACGGTGCTTAGAAGTGATATATTATACTATACACTTTTCAAAATTTATTTTTCTTATTTTTGACGAGCATTGACCAAATTTAGTGATGTTTATTAAATTTGACTTAATGTGAAGTAATTTAGTGATATTTTTTATTATCTATAATAAAAAATGGCACATGTGTAGAAAAATATTAAGTAAGACTTAAATCATATATATGGGATGTTTTATAGAACACATGTTCCAAAAACTATACGGCATCTTGATAACCCATGCCGATAGAGGGCCAGTTTGGAGTGGCGGGAGCTTGTGGCTGGTCTGAATAGAACTGGTCTGAGTAGAGCTGGTCTAAAAAGCTAAGACTGTTTGGGTGTATTAGCTGGTCTAATAAGCAACTGTGAGCTGTTTTGCTATGCTGTTCGATTTTATTAAGAAATATTTTCTAATTTATTTTTAAAATTTAAAATTACTTAGGGTATCATGCTAACAATATCTATAATTTAATTTTTATTATAATAAATAATAAATAAAAATTATTTAATATATTTTTTAATTTAAAATTATTTAATATAATAATAAATAAAAATTAGTATTGATTAATATATTTTTTTATTATTTTAATTTTATAAATTAGTATTAATTAATATACCTATACATAAAAAAATTAAAAAAATTAAAAAAAAATCCCAAATCCCCCTTGCTGACGGCTCGTCCCCTTGCTAACGGCTTGTCGGGCGACAGGGGCGACGGACAGCGAAATCGGGCAGTTACGGACGAAGTGCAACAGGCGACGACGATCGAAAGCGACAGGCGATGGGGGACTGGCGACTGGCTACGGGAGACGATGAGCGAAGGCAATGGGTGATGGGCGACTGGCGACGGGCGACAGCGACAGACGGAGCTCCAGATTGCAGATGGGGCAACGAACGGTACAACGAAAGGCGAAGGAGCTGGGTGGTGCGGTGAGCGAAGGAGGGGCGGTTCGGCGACAACGACGGCGGTGTGCCGACGAGCAAAGGAGGAGCGGTCCGACGACGGGCGAAGGCGGTTCGACGACGGGCGAAGGAGTCGCAGGGAGTCGACGAGATCGCACGTGAGAGGGGAGGCGCGACAGGCGAAGGAGTCGCAGCGGCTTCTTAGTCTGCAAAAGCTGCTTTCCGTCCGCTTCCCGCAAACAATAAAACTTCTCAGTCGGCGACTGAGAAGCGGTTCTCCAAACGCGTTAGCTTCTCGCGTTTGGCTGCCCGCAAACGCAGAAGCCGCCGAAACGCGGACTCCAAACGCAGCCTGAGATGGCAACTAGGCGGGATAAAGCGGAGATGCCAAATCCAATCTCGTATAACCCTATACCCAACCCCACCAAAGAATTAGATACCCACAAGAAAACCCAACTTGTAATAATATATAAGCGGAGCGCTAACGATAGAGGCAGCGCATGAGCAAAAAGATGGGACAACACCACAAACGAGATTAGGGTTAGATTTATATTATTTTAATTGAGAATATAATATAATTTTTATTTTCAGGATGAGTTTAGAGTCAAGTTCAAGATAAGTAATAAAAATTTCATACTCAACCCCGATCCAATTTCTATAAGTTGAGTTTTACTTAAATCTAACCCAACCCCCGATCAATTTGAGTTTTCTACGTCAAAGTGTCAGGGTTCGGAGGATGTTCGGTGTAAAACTGTGTTACTCGACCCTGACGATGTGTCTTTTGTCTTAGTTCTATGTATTTAGGGTAGTTCTATGTAAAAATAGGTATTAACACATTTGTGTCATGCATTTTGGTTGTGGGGGATCGCGTCATTTTCGGGGGAGTGTCCCGGGACATGGAAACCATGCATGGGGACTATGTTTTCACAAGTACTCCAAGATGGGGGGCTCAAATGTGTAAAATTAGCCCACCCAACCCTGTGAAGCCTTCTACTCATACCCCTTGGTATGTGTATTTGGTATTGAGAGAGGTGGTAGTGCTTGGTTAAATGCTCTCTTGTGACAACTCACAAGTATAAAATTGCAAGGTTCCACACACCTGCCCTCTCCATCAAGTCCCTAAGTGTCACGCCCCAATTTTTCGCGCCTAAAATCAGAGCGTGATAGCACGAATCTACACAACCTCTGTGCAAACCCGTCAGCTAATCACTCTCCTGAGTACAATGCGTCTAATGCGGAAGTCTATAAGTAATACAATGCGCGTCCTCACTACAGATCGTCTCTCCCAGCAGTACAGATCACTCTCCCAACTATAACTACCCAATCAACAGAACCTCTCTGAGCTGACTGAGCTATCTGGCTGAATCTGAGCAATGCAATATAGCAAGGTGGCGGGCTAGGCTCTTCCTCTGCCACTAGCCGCTTTGCACACCTTGTGCGCCCTGAAACTCACTAGATTTCACAGGCAGATATCGCACACAGCAAGGTGATCTATCGTAGATCAAAGAGCAATAGACCTCTGCTCAAAACCTAACAATCAATAGCTACCGGCCTGCTTAACCCTAAGCAATAATATGTCTACACAGCGAGCGAAGGATGGAGACAAGTACAATACTTGCGCCCCACCTAAGCTAAAACCGCAAATCACAGAAATCCAATCCTCTACCAAGTATAACACTTGATATACAAAAGGACCCTATTCCCTAATCCCGGGAATAGGTACACAAATAATATATAATCAACACTAATCGGCAATACAATGTTTTAGGGTTAGATGTATACCCAAAGCAAAGCTATGCACAAAGATGGCGTGAACAGCCCCCTCTCCCTCAAAGAAGCCGCTCACAGAACCCCCTAACCACAAGTGATTAGGGTTCAGACCCTAGAGTGGAAGACTCTAGGGTTTGTGTTGTCGTCCTCCTCTTGAACTCGCCTCAAGTTCAAGAGATCTTCAAGCACCGCCAAGAACACCAAGAACAGCAGGTTGCCGCCCCTCCAAGAGTCGCCGGTGATGAAGAGGATGGAAGGATGATCGCCGGATGCAAGGGTCCTCACCTCAAGGAACCCGCTTAGCCAAACGCCTCCTTCCTTCAAGTTGTCTTCCTCGCCACAAGGAAGATCAACGCCAAGAACACCTTGTCGCCTCTACAAGGTTTCCGCCAAAGCTTGAGCGTGAAGAGGATGATTAGCCGCCAAAGCCAACTCACCTCCTATTTGAATTGTTGGATCGGGTAGGGTTAAGTGAACCAACCCGCCAAGCCTTCAAGTGATGGATCCGGTTGCCACCCTAATTGGATATGCGCCCATGATGGATCCAAGAGGGTTAAGTGAGTGGGGATCCACTAATAACTTAATGGATCTTCACTTAACCTCCTTATTGGATGTTATCATAAGTTGTCACATGCAAGACATGTGCCAACTTATTTAAACATCTAAGTGGATGGCGCCTAAGGGTTAAGACTCTAGTTCAGCCCCTAGGTCCCCAAATTGAACCCAGGTTAAGTCCCCATATGCGCCCAGACCCTGGTTAGGTTAACCCTGGTTAAGGTAACCATGGTTAAGCTAACCCTAGTCCGCCAAAGAACTCCAATGTCCTCCAAAGAGCTCCAAAGCACCCCCAGGCCATGCCTAAGGATATAGTATGTCGATGTACCTACAAAAACATACTTAACACAATGTCAGTAACCTAACTTCACTAGTAGGCTCACTGCATCTTCAGCCTAGCTCCCCTCTAGACTCCTCCATCCCTCCCCAGAACCCCGCTGGATCCATAGGATGGGCTGGGGTATAACCCCAGCATACCCAGGGTCTCACAATACTCCCCCAACTGAATTGGCACTCGCCCTCGAGGCCATCAGCTGATCATACGCCCTGGCTAAATCCTCAAACTGGGAAATGTCTTCTACCTTCTCCCAGGTAGCATCCTCCTCTAGTTCATCCTCCCACTGAACTAGGAACTCCATCTTCCGACCTCCAGGTGGTCCTGAGCCATAGACTCTATGGTCTAAAAATTTCATTGGCTTCTTGGCAAACTCAACCCTGCCCCTCGCAGGCTGCCTCCTCACCTGTCCACGGTCTGGATGTCTGTCATCAGTATGATACTTCTTTAAAAGACTGACATGGAAAGTGGGATAGAACTGAAGCCATCGTGGTAAGTCCAATCTATATGCAACTGGGCCTACTCTTTTAATGATCCTGAAAGGACCCTCATACCTCCTCACTAGGCCTCTATGGTATGTCTTAGCATCAGTTTTTCTCCACATCTGTGGTGTAAGTTTCAGAAGGACCAACTCTCCAACTGTAAACTCCACATGTCGTCTATCTCTATCAGCATAGAGCTTCATTCTATTTCTGGCCTCATTCAGGCTGTCACGAGCTTCATCCCACAGCTCTGACCTATCCTCAATAAAATCCACTGCTGCCTGACATTCTCTCCCTGCGCCCCTATTTAGTGTATCCATGGGTGTCATAGGCTGCCACCCTAACACATGCTCAAATGGGCTCTTCTCAGTTGCTGATGAAGTCTGTATGTTATATGCAAACTGGGCTGTATCTAACAAGTTCAACCAATTCTTCTGAGTAGAAGAAACAAAATGCCTCAAATATTCTTCCAGTAATGCATTAATTCTTTCTGTCTGACCATCAGTCTGGGGATGGTATGCTGTTGACATCTTCAGATCGGTACCCAGTCTTTTGAATAGGGAAGTCCAAAACTTTCCTGTGAACCTAGGATCCCTATCACTTATGATCTCCTTGGGTAACCCAAAATATTTTACCACATTTGTCAAAAATAGGTTAGCAGTAACCTCTGCTGTGCAAACCTCAGGTGCCGCAGCAAATACAGCATATTTACTTCGTCTGTCTACTACCACAAATACAGACGCCATCCCATCTACTCTGGGGAAATGGGTGATGAAGTCCATGGATACAGATAAGAAAGGTCTCTCTGGAATAGGTAACGGCTGTAAAAGCCCTGCATCTTTCCTCCTTTCTACCTTGTCTTGCTGGCATGCATGACAAGTCTTAGCATAATGCTCGATATCCTCTTTCATCCCCGGCCAATACCATGCTCTGCTGATTAAGGCATACATCCTCTTGCCTCCTGGATGACCCGCCCACACGGTGTCATGATACTCACTCATCAAGCCGTACCTAATGTCTCCTGAGGATGGAACATAAGGTCGGTCTCCCTTGGCCATGATCAAACCCTCATCATTAATATAATACCTCCGGATGACCCCCATCCTGATCTGAGATAATAGCTTCTCATAGGTTTGATCTGCCAGTGCCTGATCTCTGATGAGTCCAACTATCTTACTCTGAGCATAGGATAATGCACCACAAAAAGTCACAACTGCAATCCGACTGAGTGCATCAGGCACCTGATGAATGCGCCCCGGTTTATGCTCCCACCCAAAATCAAACTCAGCTAGTTGCTCCTGCCATCTATCTTGCCTCGCAGATAACTTCTTTTGGGTTTGGAAAAATGTGTTGGCTACATTATCAGTTTTGACAGTAAACTTGCTCCCTAGCAAGTAAACTCTCCAAATCCTCAAACAGTGCACTACAGCTAGCATCTCCTTCTCATGAGCAGAATAGTTCAATTCAGCACTTTTGAGCTTCCTACTTTCATAAGCAATCGGTCTACCCTCCTGGACTAGGACTCCTCCCAAAGCCCTATCCGATGCATCTGTATGAACCTCAAAGGGTATAGCAAAATCTGGAAGTCTCAAAATAGGCTCTGAAGTCACCCTCTCCTTCAGATCTGAAAATGCCCTCTGGTGTCTCTCCTCCCAACACCAGGAAACATCTTTCCTCAAGAGGTCGGTCAAAGGAGCTACAACCTTAGAGTAGTCCTTTATAAACCGCCTATAAAAATTAGCTAACCCTAGAAAAGATCTCAGGGTGCTAACTGAGATAGGGGCCGGCCAATCCACTATTGCCGCCACCTTCTTCTCATCCATTCTCACTTGTCCACCCCCAACGATGTGTCCAAGAAATTCAACCTCCTTCTAGGCAAAGTCACATTTCTCCAACTTCAGATATAATTGACTTTTCCTCAATACTGCCAACACCTGCCTCAAGTGTTCAGTGTGTTCCTCCAGACTCTCAGAATAAATTACAATATCATCCAAATACACCACCACAAATTTATCTAGAAATGGGTGTAGGATGTTATTCATCAAATTGCAAAATGTCGCTGGAGCATTGGTTAGCCCAAATGGCATCACCAGAAACTCATAAGACCCATAACGTGTAACACATGTGGTCTTGGGCTCATCCCCTTCTGCTATTCTGACCTACCAATACCCGGAACGAAGGTCAAGTTTACTGAAAACTTTGGCATGAACCAATCTATCAATCAAGTCCTGGATCAATGGTATAGGATAGGAATTCTTAACAGTCACCTTGTTAAGAGCCCTATAATCAACACACATCCTCATTGACCCATCCTTCTTCCTCTGGAATAGCACAGGTGCTCCATATGGTGCTTTCGAAGGCTGGATGTACCCAGACTCTAACAACTCATCTAATTGTTTCCTGAGTTCCTCTAACTCAGCAGGTGGCATCCGATAAGGTGCTTGGGCTGGTGGAATAGCCCCTGGGATCAACTCGATAGCATGGTCAATGTCGCGCCTCGGTGGTAACACCTTTGGCATCTCCGGCAGTACTACATCATTATACTCCTGCAACAACTCCCCTATAGGTGCAGGTAATAGCTGAACACGATCCTCCAAAGACATCTTCGCCGCCCCCACACTCATCTCAACATCACGGCTCCTACTAGAACTAGGAAGGTCGGCCGAACCTCCCCTATGTCCACTCGGCTGCACAGGTGTAGAAATAGTCTGAGGAAAGTCCTCCACTACCCTGACATGCGCCAGATAAGTGGTCTCACCACGACGAAGTCCTCTGGCTACAATAGATGCTGCCACAATCTCCTTGCCCTTGTTCTTACTCTCAACCTTTTCCGCAGTGTGGCAAGGGAGAAAACAGGGTGATCGTTCATCAACTATCTGCAATCCGTTTAAGTGTGGCATTGGGACCGCCTTCGCTCTGTGAAGTAAATCCATACCAACTATAACATCAAAGTCGTCAAGAGCAGTCACCATGGCATGTACCCGCCCTGACCATGATCCAAGTCTCACCGGTACATCATAAGAAACTCCGGATGCTCTCCTCGGGTCTGCATTCACTGTTTTCACACTGTTGGTACACGGCATTGTTTTCAATCTTAGCTTATCTTTCACTCTATCTGATACAAACAGATGAGTGGCTCCCGTGTCCACCATAGCAGTAATTTGTACATCGTTTAGGACAAGATCAATGTACATCAGGGGACTAGACCTGACACTAACATTTGCAATCACCATCGGGTTAACAGATATACCCGCACAACCAAGGTCGTCCTGGCCCTCCTGTGTACTACCCAGCGCCAATGAAGCAACTCCCTCCGTGTCCACCAAGGTCGTCACACTAAGACAGGTATCCACAACTACACAGCGATAATCACACCGATCGATAAAAGTAAACACCCTATCAACTACTCAAGATAGCATAGAGTTCATACAATGTTCTACAATGCTATGCAAAGTAAATAACACAAGTGGTGCTAGAGAATATACCACTCCTACGCAATGCAATGTGGAAGAAGATCAGCCCCCTCCAAGTGAAGCCAAGCTCCTCCAAAGCGCTCTCCACCAAAGTGATGAAGAGCTCCAACCCTAGGGTCGCCTCCCTAGGTAGTTGTAGATGCTCCTCCTTCCTTGGACTCGCCTCCAAGCCCAAGAACAAGCTGAACCTCAAGTGAACAGCACCTCAGCCGCCATAAGTGGATGAAGGTCAGGTGGCGCCACCAACAATCTAGTGGCCGCCGGTGCTCCTTCTCTTCTCCAAGAACAGCCGGTTCCTTCCTCCAAGGAACCCAATCGAATGGCTGAGCAAACTCACCCCAAAGCTAGGGCAAGAGGGCTGTTGCGTGAGCCTCTCTCAAGCAAACCCCCCTCAAGAACCGAATCTCCTCCAACACTAAATCCTCCAAGCTGAATGGGAAAGAGTGAGTGCAGGCCGGCTGCTCCCTCAAGCTGCCGCCCCTCACCAAGTGGAGGATGGCCGGAACCCCTCCAAACCACCACCACACTCGCCGGAGATGAGAGGATAGAATGAGGCGTGAGTTCACCTCAAAGTCACGCCTAAGTGAAGGGAAGAGGATGGCCGGATGGACCTTTCTCCTCCAAATCGCCACCACAAGTTCCCCTTTCCTCTCGGTTCCTTTCTCAGCCCGAATGTTTCTCCTCCTCTCGATTGCAATCCGAGATCCCCAATTAGTTGGGTCTTTTGTCAATTTCGCCCCTTTGCATTATGAAGACCATAAGTGGAAGGCGCTCCTCTTTCTTTCAGCAAATGACCCACGCTTGGGTTGGTCTTCTCATGCAACATAAGTATTGGCTCTCCCATAGGTCTTGGGTTCAAACCCCACCCATGACATATTTTTTTTCAAGGCTTGTACACCTCTATACAAGCTCAAATTATGCTCCAATGTCCATGTAACCTCCTACAATGGACTTTACGTTTTTGCATGTGTATTCTCCTCTGCTAAGCTCCCCCCAATCCCTACTAAAATCCCATTGAGTCCATGGGATGGGCTGGGGTATAACCCCAATATACCCAGGGTCTCACAATTCTCCCCCAACTGAATTGGCGCTCGCCCTCGAGGCCAACAGCTGGTCATATCCCCTGGCTAACTACTCAAACTGGGTAATGTCCTCCATCTTCTCCCAGGTTGCATCCTCCTCTAGTTCATTCTCCCACTGAACTAGGAATTCCATCTTTCGACCTCCAGGTGGTCCCGAACCATAGACTCTATGGTCTAAGAATTTCACGGGCTTCTTAGCAAACTCAACTGTGCCCCTCGCAGGTTGTCTTCTCACCTGTCCACGGTCTGGATGCCTATCATCAGTATGATATTTCTTCAATAGGCTGACATGAAAAGTAGGGTAAAACTGAAGCCATCGTGGTAAGTCCAATTTATAAGCAACTGGGCCTACTCTTTTAATAATCCTGAAAGGACCCTCATATCTCCTAATCAGGCCTCTATGATATCTCTTCGCCTCAGTCTTCCTCCACATATGAGGTGTAAGTTTCAGAAGGACCAACTCTCCAACTGTAAACTCAACATGTCGCCTATCCCTATCAGCATAGAGCTTCATTCGGTTCCTGGCCTCATTCAGGCTGTCACGAGCTTCATCCCACAGCTCGGACCTATCCTCTACAAAGTCAACTGCCGCCTGACATTCTCCCCCTGCGCCCCTATTCAGTGTATCCATGGGTGTTAAAGGTTGCCACCCTAACACATGTTCGAACGGGCTCTTCTCTGTAGCAGATGATGTCTGGATATTATATGCAAACTGAGCAGTGTCTAATAAATTCAACCAGTTCTTCTGTGTAGAAGAAACAAAGTGTCTCAAATACTCCTCTAGTAATGCATTAATTCTTTCAGTTTGACCATCAGTCTGGGGATGGTATGCTGTTGACATCTTCAAATCAGTACCCAATCTTTTAAAAAGGGAAGTCCAGAATCTCCCTGTGAATCTAGGATCCCTATCACTTATGATCTCCTTGGGTAACCCAAAATATTTTACCACATTTGTCAAGAAAAGGTTAGCAGTAACCTCAGCTGTGCAAACCTCGGGTGCAGCAGCAAATACAGCATACTTGCTACATCTGTCCACTACCACAAAGACAGATGCCATCCCTTCTACTTTGGGGAAATGGGTGATGAAATCCATGGATATAGATGTGAAAGGTCTATCAGGAATAGGTAATGGCTGTAAAAGCCCTGCTTCTTTCCTCCTTTCTACCTTGTCTTGCTGACACACATGACAAGTCTTTGTATAGTGCTCAATATCCTCCTTCATCCCCGGCCAATACCACGCTCTGCTGATCAAGGCATACATTCTCTTGCCTCCTGGATGACCCGCCCACACGGTGTCATGATATTCTCTCATTAAGCCGAACCTAATATTCCCTGAGGAAGGGACATATGGTCGGTCTCCTTTAGCCATGATCAGACCTTCATCACTAATGTAATATCTCCGGATGACCCCCATCCTAATCTGAGATAACAGCTTTTCATAGGTCTGATCCGCTAGTGCTGAATCTCTAATGAGTCCAATTATCTTACTCTGGGCATAGGACACTGCACAACAAAAAGTCACCACTGCAATCCGGCTGAGTGCATCAGGCACCTGATGAATGCGCCCCGGTTTATGTTCCCACCCAAAATCAAACTCGGCTAGCTGCTCCTGCCACCTAGCCTGTCTCACTGATAACTTCTTTTGGGTCTGGAAGAATGTGTTGGCTACATTATCAGTTTTAACAGTGAACTTGCTCCCCAGCAAGTACACTCTCCAAGTCCTCAAGCAATGCACAACAGCAAGCATCTCCTTCTCGTGTGCAGAGTAATTCATTTCAGCACTCTTCAGCTTCCTGCTCTCATAAGCAATAGGTCTACCCTCCTGGACTAGGACTCCACCCAAAGCCCTATCCGATGCATCTGTATGTACTTCAAAGGGTAACGCAAAATCAGGAAGTCTCAAAATCGGCTCTGAAGTAACCCTCTCCTTCAGATCATAAAATGCCCTCTGGTGTCTCTCCTCCCAACACCAGGAAACATCTTTCCTCAGCAGGTCGGTCAAAGGAGCTACAACCTTAGAGTAGTCCTTTATGAACCGCCTGTAAAAATTAGCTAACCCTAGAAAAGATCTCAGGGTGCTAACAGAAGTAGGGGCTGGCCAATCCACAATGGCCGCCACCTTCCTTTCATCCATTCGCACTTGCCCTCCTCCAACGATGTGTCCCAGAAATTCTACCTCCTTCTGGGCAAATTCACACTTCTCCAGTTTCAAATATAACTGGTTCTGCCTCAAGACTGACAACACCTGCCTCAGGTGCTCTGTGTGCTCCTCCAAGCTATCAGAGTAAATCACAATGTCATCCAAGTACACCACTACAAACTTATCCAGAAAAGGATGTAGGATGTTGTTCATCAGATTGCAAAATGTAGCTGGAGCGTTGGTTAGCCCAAATGGCATAACCAAAAACTCATAAGACCCATATCTTGTCACACAAGTGGTCTTGGACTCATCCCCATTTTCCTCGTGTGGAAGGAATGGCATCTGTGTTCGTGGTAGTGGACAGATGTTCAAAATATGCTGTGTTTGCACCTGCACCGGAGCCGTGTACTACGGAGGTGACGGCTAATCTGTTTATGACACATGTGGTTAAACATTTTGGTTTACCCAGAGAGATCATTAGTGATAGAGACCCGAGGTTCACTGGGAAGTTCTGGTCTTCACTGTTCAAGAAATTGGGTACAGATCTCAAAATGTCAACAGCGTACCATCCACAGACTGATGGGCAGACAGAGAGAATTAATGCTTTGCTAGAGGGGTATCTCAGACACTTTGTTTCTTCGACTCAGAAGAATTGGATCAGATTGCCAGATACAGCCCAGTTTGCATATAATATTCAAGTTTCTTCTGCTACAGGAAAGAGTCCTTTTGAGTTAGTGTTAGGGTGGCAGCCTATGACACCCGTGGATACACTGAATAGGACGTTGGAGGGGAAATGCCAAGCGGCTACAAAATTTGTTGAGGATAGAACCGAGCTATGGCAGGAAGCTCGTGATAGCTTGCAGGAAGCTAGAAACAGAATGGTACTATATGCAAATAGAGACAGAAGACATCTAGAGTTTGATGTGGGGGATCTGGTGTTACTGAAACTTACCCCACAGATGTGGAGAAAAACTGAAGCCCGAACTTATCATAGAGGTCTTGTGAGAAGGTATGAAGGGCCTTTCAGGATTATCAAGAGGGTTGGAGCTGTTGCTTACAGACTTCAGTTGCCACCATGGCTACAGTTTTATCCTACCTTTCATGTCAGTCTATTGAAAAAGTACCATCCAGATGAACGACACCCAGACCGTGGAGTAGAAAGAAGGCAACCATCCCAAGGGAAAGTTGAGTATGGCAGGAGACCATTGAAGATTCTAGATCATAGAGTCTATGCATCTAGTGGGCCCAGTGGGCGAAAGACTGAGTTTTTAGTCCAGTGGTTGGACGAGTCAGTTGAAGATGCAACTTGGGAAAAAGCCACGGATTTGGAACAGCATGAAGGATTATTGAGGCAGTACGAGAAGTACCTAGCATCGAGGACGAATGCTAATTCAGCTGGGGGAGAATTGTGACACCCGGGGTACTTTGGGGTACTACCCCGCCTTTCCCATGGACTCATTGAGGTTATGAGTAGGGATGAAGGGGGTAAAGTTGGAGGAAAAAACATAAGGTTCAATGTAGGAGGCTACAAGGACCTTGGAACGTTATTTGGGCTTGTATAGAGGTGTACAAGCTTATGCAAAAAAATATGTCATGGGTGAGATTTGAACCCAAGACCTATGGAGAAGCCAAGACTTATGTTGCATGAGGTGACCAACCCGAGCTTGGGTCATTAGCTGAAAGAAAGAGGAGGCGCATCTTCTTAAGGGCTTCTTCATCCAAAAGGCCCAAAATCTCTTAAGCAAAAGGGGATCTCGATTTTGGGGCTGATGGGAATTGAATCCGATTTGGGGATCTTGGAGGCGATTTGAGGGCGACATTTGGGGAAGAAGGCGAGAGCTTCATCTTCTTCCATCCTAGCCGATTTGGAGAGGAGCTTGAGGGAGCTCACTCATTCCCCAATCCCTTCATCCATCTTGTTGGCGAGTGCTTGAGAGGAGCTCACACTTTCGACCAACATTTCCCACCTTGGCCGAGAGGAGCTTGGAGCTTGGTGGCGGATTCTTGAGGGAGTTCACATTCGGCCATCTTCAGCTGGTTTGGCCGAGAGTTCCATCCCTTTGGACCTTGGTAGCGGGCTGATTGAGGAGGTATCACTCATTCATCCATTTGGCCGAGAGTCCCATTGAGCATTGGAGGGGTTCTCCTTGGAGGAAAGGAGGGCCGAGAGCTTTAAGGAGGAAGAGGAGACCGGCGGCCATCTTCTAGTGGTGGCGCCACCACTTGTTCTTCATCCACATTGAGGGCGGCATTTGCTGTCCACTAAGGGGCTGAGGGAGTCCCTTGGAGCATTTGGAGCATTTGGAGCTTTACAACCACCTAGGAGGGCGATCCTAGGGTGGTGCCTCAAGTGCTTGCACTTGAGGAGTATTCTTGGAGCTTGGAGGAGACCGGCCACATCTGGAGGGGTTGATCTTCATCCACATCCAGCATTGCGTAGGAGTGGTATACATTCCTTACTTGTGTTATTTACATTGCACTAGCATTGTGTAAGAACATTGTATGAACCTTTATGCTATGTTGAGTAGTTGATAGGGTGTTGCTTCGATCGTTCGGTGTGATTCTCGCTGTGTAGTTGTGGATATTTGTATTAGGGTTTGGGCATATGTCTAGTGCCCTTATATTGTGAACTGCCAGCGACTGTGTGATTGTCATTTGCAGGGCGCTTAGGTTTAAGGCTGTTGGTAAGTGTGCATATGGGGTTGAGAAGCAACATGTGCTTGCCACCCGCCACTTATTGACCTAGGTCTAGGGCTAGGAGAAGGCTAGGACTCAGTTCCATCAGATCAGCCTTGGAGCTCAGTTCCATCAGAGCTCAGCCCTGAGAGCACAGTGGATCAGAGAGGTTCAGAGCGTGCACGAGTAGAAGATCTTGGTTAGTTTCCGCGTATTGAGTGTTGGCTGGCAATTTACACAGAGGGTGTATAGATTGCGCCATCACGCTCGAGAATTTCTAAGGGAAAAAATTTAGCACGAAATTTAGGGCGTGACACTAAGTCTAGTGCTCGTGACACAAAGGAACTTGAGAATTTTTTTGTTTGACATGAAGCAATATCTCCTTGTCACTCAGCCAGAGACAGAAGAACTAAAAGTGGCAACTGTAGCCTGGTACCTAGCGGGGGATGCCAAGTTAATCGAGTAAGAGAACCTAAGCTCAAATAATAAAAATGTGCACTCATATATAAAGCTAATCAGGTAAGAGAACCTACAACAAACTTACTTCAAGTTGATGATACTTGATGTCGCGCTCTATATTATACAAGTACATAAATCTACTTAATTAATTATTACAACAGTTTTATAGCCACGCAAGGCCTAAATGTTTGATTCGTCCAAGTTCAGCGCGACCGGAAGGGGTGCACCCGCGTGCGCCCCTCAGCCTCCACGAAGGGTTCTGACCTTCGTCCAACCCAGGAATGAGAGAGCAGAGAGAAATCATCATCAGCAATAAAATATTAATAGAAATGGGGAGAATTTATACCTTTAGTCATTAATGGATCCAACCTCGGATCCGCCCCTAAGTTCCACCTGCATCCGAATTCGAGCCTTATGCTCAAATCAATGCTTGCGTCAGAGCCGAATGCACGTGACAACGTCGAAATCGTCTGTGGGTTCTAGTCAATGAGTCAAGGCTGACGTCCACGTTAGCTATTGCGTTCAGAGGTGTTAGCGTCTGCACACGTGTGTTCCCCGTGTTCGCGTCGGAGCACTCATCATCTCCGGCGAGCTGCTGCTTCTCAAGTTCGACGACTGCGGTGCTAGCCTCCCTTCCGTCGGACGACCATTGGAGTCGCTACCCTATTCATGAATCACCATTTCCCCAACCTGGTGGGAGCTTGTCAGGTTGTCCGAGATTTACGGCGACGCTCGCGTTAGTGCCTGAAATCGGGACCACTGTCCGTTCACGGGATGCGTCTGCCCGCTCATGCCTCGCGTCAGTTAGGAAGGAGTGCCACCTCTTCGTCTCGCCGGCTATTCTCGTCATCCACCCGAGACCACCCGTCGGTCTCACTGAGATCATCAGGAAGGGGGACAAAGGCATCGAGGTTACTCCGAACCACTCCACCCACACCACTGGAGTAAGCTGGGAGAGGGCAAACCACTTGTCCTCGCCGGTGAGGTCGTTCGAGAATGTGAATGCCCACTCGCGTTCGAGTTTTGAGCGCAGAGGAGGTGTCACCGACTTCCTCCGACGGGAGAACTACCACCATTCGCATCCGTCGAGCAGTCGACAGCCCCGACTCTTCTCCGTCGAGGGCTTGTCCTACCGGCCGGCCTCGTCATCCACCTGAGACCGCTGCTTCGAGTTCATGAGACGAGGGCAATAGGAGGAGACGGGAAAGTTCACTGGGTTCTCAGTGTTAACGAAGCTTCGAACCTCTCCACCGGAACTAGCCGCACGAGGAAAGACCACTCATCCTCGCCGAAAGTTCTACGCCAAGCTCAGGAGGTGGAAAACGCGATGGGGACGAGGAGGGCGTCGAGGAGGAAGACAGCGGTTTCGGTTCATTCTCAACTGATCAGGCTGGTTTTCCCACTGCTCCCCTCTAGCCATTCTCTCCTCTCATCATCGAGTCCTCCCCCTTTTTTTCTCGAGCTCGCCGGCCGCTCCTCTTATAGGCGGCTCGGCCTTGGATTCTCCTCGCTTCACCCATACCGTGCCGGATGCCCTGCCCATGCCGCACGTCCTTGCAGTCGTCCGGCTCGACCGCTCGACCCACCAGATCAAACGCCGCCACCGCACTACGTCCGCTTTCTGCCTCTTCGCTACCTCTGTCCGTGCCGCTGCCTCTGCCGCCGAAAGACTGATACGTCCGCAAGTGCACGGATTTATCGAAGTAATACAATTAAGATATCGTTCCCAACGAGGATTAGGCGGTTAAGTACCAACTTCTCAACTCGTTTGAGTCTAGGCAAAATCAAATAGTGGTTTGTGTTGAACTCTAAGTACGAGCGGATTCGGAAACAACGTGAAGAGAGATTCAAATTCTGGAAGATCGGGATTCAGGGTTTCACCACACTGACATGTATGAATCATATAAGGTTAACTCTTTGAATAGATAATTATGATCATGAAAGGAACTTTTCCTAGTGTACGGATTACCTCTTCCCGAAGCGTAATCCGGTATCTAACTATGTTAACTCCCAACTCTCGTGATATTTAACGTACCTAGACCTATTAAGTTTTATGAAAAGTCTAATAAATCTTTCAAACGAATCCAAACTACTATCGTGATTGGATTCGTAGGTTTGATTAAAATGGATCCGACGTTGCGATTCACCTCCCAATACTTCTCGCAACATCTAAAACGCAATTGTACGTGGCCAAGGTAAACCACGGAATAAACTCGATTTCAATCAAATCATGAATAAACAATCATATCAATAGAGTAAAAATACACATTAACTCATAAATGTCAGCGGGCTATGCCCATAATCCCGAAATAAAGGTTTACTCGCTCATGTTCTTAAGAAACAGTATGTTTATACAATGAACAAGTATAAATTTTCTCGAAATCGTAAGAAATTCACTAAGAAAATAGTTAAACTAGTTTCCCCTCGATCTGATGATGAAGAAGAGTCGATCAAACTTCCCTTTTGCGTGAAATCTCGTCGGAATCTCCTCGGAAATCGAAAAGTCCTCTCAAACCCTCGAAAAATCTAATCTTTTATAGCTTGATCGATCTGGAACCCGTGAAGGAACGTTTCTGTAAAGTTTGGTTCAAATCCAGTTTGATTTGATGACGAATCGAGTGAAAAACTCGAAGGGCGGACGTTTTTACAGTCCATAATGAGTTTACGGCCAAGGCCGTAAATACTTCTGTGTGTACAGCTCTTTGTACACAGAAAGTTTCACAGACCGTGATGGATTCACGACTTCGCCCAAGAAAGTTTCTGTGCATTTCCATACTTAGTCGTTTTTTCGCCTTTGTTCGCACACCAAAATTACGGCCGACACCAGAATTATGGCCAAGGCCGTAATTATTGCGTTCTTCACTATTTTAACTCCAAATTTGACGTGTAACCTCATGATCTCCTCGGGAATCATACTATGGCTTTAAAATTCATGAAATCCATCATTTTCATGACTTTTTACCTGTATTTTCAATAAAACCAAGAAAAGTAAAGATTCTGTGCCAAGTGAAGTAAAAATACTGAAATTAACATAAAATCTTGCAATTAAACCTAAAATATAGTATAAAATACAGATAAAAATGTGGTGTAAATACAACACATCAAAATGCCCTAGACTTAGAATTTTGCTTGTCCTCAAGCAATACATCGATGTGCATAAAGAATGTAAAGATAAGAGACACTCAATTATTCTTTCATCAATAAAGTTCTTAGTCTACATTTCAGGCAAGCATCTTTTCAGGTCTTAAATAAATTAAGAGAAATCACAGCAAAAATAAATCATTAAGAATTTACAATCCAAGAAAGATAAAATTCACAATTCATGTCATAATGTTCATTCAACACATATCAAGCATCAAATACTTTCAAGCTTAATAAATCCACATTACTCAATAGGCAAAAATTTATTTCAAGAATCTTGGTGATGTTTAAGATAGAGATTTTTAGAGCAATTTGGTCTTTAAACGGTTATATGCCCTTTCCTGCTAGTATCATAACATTGTTTAAAGTATACTACAAAACAGTATAATTTAACTCATAGTCTCAATCATAAAATCAGTGGAGTTGTCCACTTAACCTATAGCTTTCTCTTTTTTCTCCTTTTTTTTTTTCAATCAAATCAATTATGGAGAAAGCAGGCTAGTGGCATAGTATTTAAGTCGTTATCGATCTTTCTGCAAGAGGGATAGATATTTATTTTTAAGATTTTCCTTCTGTTACTTGATCGCAACAGACTTAAAGTATACCAACTCGTGGTATAATATAACTCATGACTTTAGATTACTCAACTAGAGGAGTTGGAGCAAATCTCAATTAAATAAATATCACCAAATTCTATTCATAAAAATTTTCCATTAAGCAAGAATAGATAAATTAAACTTAAAGTACAAAAATACCATGCACATGTCGTTTGAACATATAACAATCTATGTATAAATTTTATCAATACCAGAATTGAACTTACTCAACAATCTAAGTCTACATGAAGTCTCAAAAATTTTCTAAGTCATCAGATTACATGCCAAAAAGCTTTCTAAGTCCAAAATTGAAGATAAAAACAATCTGGTGTATCCTTAAAGATCATAAACATTCAGAATCCATATCTATAAGGCTTTAAAGGAATAGCAAAACATGAAAAACACTCTAGACTTAGATTGTTGTATGTGTATGAACATTAAATCAATGAATGAGGGATTTCAGAAAAAAAATTGCAAGAGTTCTCTTTGTAATGTTGGTGAAACCCAGTACAATTATATCAAAAGAATGAAACATGACTAAGAAAAATCCAGAAAATATATCAAATCAAAGATATTCAAATTTTACACGGTAAACAAGGCTCAAATATCAAATACCGTCATGTTTCACTATCAAAATCAGAGTTTACCATACTTACAAAGATATGTTGCAGGATTCATAACTCAGGAACAACTCACAGCTTCATCCATAATTCTCTCACTCATCGACTTCTTTCTTCACAAAAATTCTTCAAAATTTCCTACAATCAAAACTACTCATGAATAGGACTTTCTATTATAAAATAAAATTCATGCAGTCAAAATTTTAGTTCAAAACAAAACAAAAATAAAACAAAAAAAAAATTATAATTAAAAAATCAAAAATTTGGGTTGCCTCCCAAAAAGTGCTTGTTTAGGGTCGTTAGCTTGACCATAGCGGTGTTTAAGGATGTTATAATGGATTAGAAAGAATCAAATGCACATCTTCTTCAACTTGTTCATCTTCAAAATAATGCTTCAAGTGTTGCCCATTCACCTTGAACCCTTCTTGTCCTTCCTTTGATATCTCTACTGCACCATATGAGAATACTTTCTGAATAATAAAAGGACCTGACCAGCGACTCCTTAATTTCCTTGGAAAAGACATGAGTTATATAGTAAAACCTTGTCTCCTTTAAAAAATTCTTTTTTTGAAATCGCTGATCGTGCCAATTTTTAGCACGCTCTTTATATATCCGAGCACTCTCGTAGGCAAAATTTGTGATCTCATCTAGCTCATTCAATTGAAATTTCCTTTTCTCTTCAGCACTCTTTAGGCCATAATTTTGCTTCTTCACCACCCAATAAGCTATGTGCTCTAGTTCCATAGGTAAATGACAAGATTTGCCATAAACAATTTGGAATGGAGACATACCTAAAGGGGTTTTGAAAGCTGTCCTATAGGCCCAAAGAGCATCATCAAGCTTCAGTGCCCAATCCTTCCTTGCTCCCGACATAGTCTTTTCAAGAATCCTCTTTATTTCTCGATTTGAAACCTCAACTTGTTCACTTGTCTGTGGGTGATACGGTGTAGCAATTTTATGGTGTACTCCATACTTTCTTAATAGTGACTCGAGCTTATCCTCAATGAAATGAGAGCCCCCGTCACTAATCAGAACTTTGGGAACACCAAATCTAGGAAAAATTGTCTTCTTAAACAACCTGGCTACAACACGTGAATCGTTAGTGGCTTCGGCAGATGCCTCAATCCATTTAGATACATTTAGATACATAATCAACATAGAGAAGGATATATTTCTTTCCACAGGAGGTAGGAAAAGGGCTCATAAAATCTATTCCCCAGATGTCAAAGATTTCAACTTCTAAAATCCCGTGTTGAGGGAGTTCATCCTTTCTAGTAATATTACCGGCACGCTGGCATTTATTACAAGATTGGACAAATTTCCTAGCATCACGAAAAATTATCGGCCAATAGAAACTTGACTGGAGAATTTTGAATGCTATTTTTGATGCACTGGCATGCCATCCATAGAGAGAAGAGTGACAATGAGACATCGTGAATCTCTTCCTCTGGCAAACATATTCGAAACAAACTATCTGCATATCGTCGATATAAATATGGTTCATCCCAAAAAAAATGCTTAACATCCAACTTGAATTTCTTTTTCCCTTGTGATGTCAGATCAGGAGGCATAATATTAGACACGAGAAAGTTTACAATATCCGCATACCATGGTGCCTCTTGTCTTATAATAGCATAAAGATTTTCTTCTTGGAAAGAATCATTGATCTCTAAATCATCCTCCATGTCTTTTTCCTTGGTCAGTCTAGACAAATGATCCGCCACTAAATTCTCTACCCTTTTCTTGTCTTTTATCTCAAAATCAAATTCTTGTAAGAGCAATATCCATCGAATCAATCTGGGCTTTGCATCCTTTTTACTCACCAAGTATTTAATCACCGAATGATCTGTAAAGACAATAACCTTAGAGTTAATAATATAGGAGTGAAATTTATTAAAAGTAAAAACAATGGCAAGATGCTCCTTTTCGGTTGTCGCATTATTAATTTGTGCCTCATCTAAAGTCTTGCTGGCATAATAAATGACATGAAGTTTGTTATCTTTTCGCTTTCCCAACACTGCCCCCCACTGCTTGGTCACTTGCATCACACATCAACTCATAAGGAAGTGTCCAGTCCGGAGGTTGCATGATGGGTGCAAAGACAAAATAAAGATCCATACACTGAAAAATCATCCATAAAAACATCCATAATGTTTTCAATGAAATCAGAAAAAATTGCCATCATGCATCATTGAAAAGTGGCCGGCGCATTGCATAACCCAAAAGGCATGCGCCTATAGGCGAAAATCCCATATGGACACGTAAAAGTAGTCTTCTCTTGATCTTCAGGATGGATAGGTATCTGAAAAAATCTTGAAAAACCATCAAGAAAACTAACATAAGAATTAGTGGCCAATCGTTTGAGCATTTGGTCAATAAAAGGAAGAGGGAAGTGATCTTTTCGGGTGGCTTTATTTAATTTTCGGTAATCAATACACATACGCCACCCGGTTACCGTTCTCATCGGAATCAATTCGTTGTTCTCATTTTTTACTGTTGTAACTCCCCTTTCTTTGGAACTACATGAACATGACTAACCCATTCACTATCGAAAATTGGGTAGATCACCCTGGCATCCAGTAACTTAAGAACTTTCTTTTTTACCAATTCCTTCGTGATAGGATTCAGTCAACGTTGATACTCTATAGAGGGCTTGCAGTTTTCTTCAAGGTAAATCCTGTGCATACACAAATAAGGGTTAATTTCACGTATATCATCCAATGAATATCCAATTACCTTTCTATGCCGTCGAATGTCATCAAGCAGTCTTTTCGTCTGAGTTTGATCCAAAGAGGCACTCATAATCACTGGATATGTAGAGTCTTCTTCCAAGAACTCGTATCTTAATTTTGGTGGAAGCGATTTGATTTCTAATTTATTTATCTTCAGTGGTTCAAGCTTTACCAGAATAAGTCTCTCAATTTTTGCTTTACGTGGCTCAATCGCCTGTCTCGAATTCAATATCTTTGTATAAGCCTGAGCTTTCTCCCCGATATCCTCTTCATCGTCTTTTTTAATCAGGCACACTTCCAGAGGATCTGTTTCCCTCTTCAGATCTTCCTCTGTTGTTTCTAGTTCTAAGGCATCAATATTAAAACAAGAATCTACAAAAGAGGGCTTTTTAAGAGAAGCAGAAAGATCAAAGTCAATGTTATTGCCACCAATATTTAGAGTCAATCTCCCTCTCTTCACATCTATGACAGCGTCTGCAGTGGCTAAAAATGGTCTGACCAAAATAATAGACAATTTCATGTCTTCCTCTATTTCTAGCACCACAAAATCCGCAGGTACAAAAAATTTACTGATTTTTATAGGGACATCTTCTAAAATCCCCACAGGACGTTGAACAGATCGGTCAGCCAGTTGTAGTGAGATAGTAGTTGGCTTCATGTCACCTATATCGAGTTTCTTGCAAATTGACAAGGGCATCAAACTCACACTTGCACCCAAGTCACACAAAGCTCCTTCAAAAGACATGTCACCAATCTGGCAAGGAATTGAGAAGCTTCCCAGATCTTTCAACTTCTGAGGAATCTTGTTTTGAATTATCGCACTGCATTCCTCTGTAAGTGCCACAGTCCCATATTTTTAAATCTTTCGCTTGTTTGATAATATGTCTTTCAAAAATTTTGCGTAAGTGGACATCTGTGATAGAACATCTGTGAAAGGAATGTTGATGTATAATTTCTTCAATACTTCCAGGAATTTGCCAAATTGCTTATCCAACTTTGCTTTGGCTAGCCTCTGAGGAAATGGGACAAGCGGAACATATGTAGGTGGTCCCACATAAACTTCCTCCTTCTCTTTTTCTTCGGGCTTTTCCTTATCAGGTTGGGATTCTTCAGGTTGTTTTTTAGCAACTTCGGGTGTGGCCTCCTCATCAGGCATCTGGGGCTCATCTAGCTGCTTATCACTCCTTGTAGTTATCGCACTACACTGCTCCTTAGAATCCTCCTATAGTTGTCTTGTAGATCTTCCCGTCATCATATTGAAGGTTCTCGCATGCTGAACTATTTGGCTCTCTAACACCTTGTTATGAGTTGTCAAAATATCCACACGAGATGTCAGATGCTTAATAGCGTCAGTGACATCCTCATTATATTTCTTTTGTTGTACAACAAATCCTTCTAGGAGAGTTTCCAAGTTAGACTTCTGGGGCTATCCATATTGCTTGGATTGAAAACCCGGTGGTGGCTTATTATTCTACTGATTGTACTGTGGAGGAATTTGCCCTTGATTGCTCTTGTAAGATAAGTTGGGGTGGTTCCTCCATCCTGGATTATAGGTTGCAGAATACGGGTCATTTACTGGTCTTTAGTTAAAATTTTTCAAGGAATTGACCTGCTTCTGACTAGAGTATTCTTGGGATGAAGCTATGAGTTGACAATCAGATGAATTATGTCCTGTTGTACCACACACTTCACAAGAAACAACATTAACGACAACTAAGGGAAAAGTGAAAGAATTTAATTTCTGTGCTAAAGAATCTACCTTTGCTGCTAGAGATGTTAGGGAATCGTTACTATACTTACCAAGTTCTGTGGAAGTAGTACCTCGCTCATTGGACCAGTGGTTATGGTTCATAGCCATATCCTCAAGCAAAGTAGTTGCCTCTTCCACTCCCTTGCTCATAATAGCCCCTCCAGCAGCAGCGTCCACCATCAACTTTGCATTGTAGTTAAATCCATTGTAGAAGATATGGATTAGAACTCATTTCTCAAGTCCATGTTGTGGACATATACGTTGGAACTCCTTGAAGTGATCCCATGCGTCATAAAGAGATTCTCCCTCACGTTGTCCAAAACCAGTAATCATGTTGGACAATTGGACCATCTTGCTAGGTGGGAAGTATTTGTTCAGAAAGGATTTGGAAAGCTCGTCCCAAGTGGTAATTGATCCTGCTGGTAGTGAATATAACCAAGCTCTCGCACGGTCCCTGAGAGAAAACGGAAAAAGTCTCAGTCTTATTGCGTCAGAAGAAACAGCATTAACTTTAACAGTATCACATTATTCTAAAAACATAGCTAGATAGAGATTAGGGTCCTGATTTGGGGAACCCCCAAACTGATTTTGTTGGACTAACGTCATCAGCGCTGGCTTGAGCTCAAAGTTGTTCGCCTCCACATTAGGTCGAACTATGCTTGAATTAAAACCATGTATATTTGGTACTACAAAATCTCTCAAAGACTGGTTGTTTACTGCCATTACACCTTCATCAGAAGTCTTTTGAGTCTGAAACTGTAATCTCCTTTGAAGGTGAAATGTGCGTTCAATCTCTGGGTCTTCAGGAAATAAAGTACCTGCATGTGAAACTCTGGGCATGCAACGTGTAAGTCAAGATGAAAATAAAGTAGGACAAAAAAAAGAACATATGCTAAATCAAAAGAAAGAAAAATGTCTAGTCTCCAAACTTATCAATTAAGTCGATATTAACTAGCCGTAGTCCTTGGCAATGACGCCAAAAATTTTATACGTCCGCAAGTGCACAAATTTATCGCAGTAATACAATTAAGATATCATTCCCAATAAGGATTAGGCGGTTAAGTACCAACTTCTCAACTCATTTGAATCTAGGCAAAATCAAATAGTGGTTTGTGTTGAACTCTAAGTACGAGCGAATTCGGAAACAGCGTGAAGAGAGATTCAAATTCTGGAAGATCAGGACTCAGGGTTTCACCACACTGACATGTATGAATCATATAAGGATAACTCTTTGAATAGATAATTATGATCATAAAATAAACTTTTCCTAGTGTACGGATTACCTCCTCCCGAAGCATAACCCGGTATCTAACTATGTTAACTCCCTGCTCTCGTGATAGTTAACGTACCTAGACGCATTAAGTTTTATGAAAAGCCTAATAAGTCCTTCAAACGAATCCAAACTACTCTCGTGATTGGATTTGTAGGTTTGATTAAAATGGATCCGACGTTGCGATTCACCTCCCAGTACTTCTCGCAACGTTTAAAACACAATTATACGTGGCCAAGGTAAACTACGGAATAAACTCGATTTCAATCAAATCATGAATAAACAAGTATATCAATAGAGTAAAAAATATAGATTAACTCATAAACGTCAGTGGACTATGCCCATAATCCCGAAATAAAGGTTTACTCGCTCATGTTCTTAAGAAACAACATGTTTATACAATGAACAAGTATAAATCTTCTCGAAATCGCAAGAAATTTACTAAGAAAATAGTTAAACTAGTTTCCCCTCGATCTGATGATGAAGAAGAGCCGATCAAACTTCCCTTTTGCGTGAAATCTCGCCGGAATCTGCTCGGAAATCAAATTTTCGCTTCTGTCGCCGCCGCCGATCGTCTTCGTCTGAAAAGTCCTCTTGAACCCTCAAAAAATTCAATCTTTTATAGCTTGACCAGTCCGGAACCCATGAAGGAATGTTTCTACAAAGTTTGGTTCGAATCCGGTTCGATTTGGTGACGAATCTAGTGAAAAACTAGAAGGCAAACATTTTCACGGTTCGTAATGAGTTTACGGCCAAGGCCGTAAATGCTTCTGTGTGTATATCTCTTTGTACAAAGAAAGTTTCACAGACTGTGATGGATTCACGGCTTCATCCGTGAAAGTTTCTGTGTATTTGCGTACTTAGCCATTTTTTCGCCTTCATTCACACACCAGAATTACGGCCGACACCAGAATTACGGCCAAGGCCGTAATTATCACGTTCTTCACTATTTTGACTCCAAATTTGACATGTAAGCTCGTGATCTCCTCGGGAATTGTGCTATGGCTTTAAAACTCATGAAATCTATCATTTTCGTGCCTTTTTACCTGCATTTTTAATGAAACTAGGAAAAGTGAAGATTCTGTGCCAAGTGAAGTAAAAATACCATAATTAGCATAAAATCTTGTAATTAAGCCTAAAATATAGTATAAAATACAGATAAAAATGTGGTGTAAATACAACACATCAAAGACCGCCACCAGGTGACGCCCCTCTGATCGGCGTCGCTTCCATCAGTTCGTCTGAGACCTTCGGCCAATTGAGCGCCACTGGCATCACCTGCAATCGACGAGCAGAGCATCGATTTCACCGGCGCAATTCTCCCCCAAATTGGCTTCCGATTTTAGATGTGGGTTGAGCCAATTTTGACCCCCGATCAACGGCCTAGTTGACCGGGCCGGATAAATTGGGCTTGGCCTAACACTTGAACTCTAACTTAGTTGGTACTTACTTGATGTTGATGATGCTAGAACTCTAATTTTACTTAGGGCTGGTTTGACCCCGCTTTTAAATAGCTTTTAAGTAAAAAAGCAGATAAAAAACTGTTTGGTAATGAAAAATAGAAGTAAAAAAACGTAGTAATAAAGTCAATGTTGGAAAAACTACAATTTGATGTTTTTACCTTCTGCTTTTTCAAAAGAATATTTTAAATTAATTTATTTAAAATTTTAAGTATTATTTTTTATTTATTATTTTAAATTTTAACAGCAGTTAAAGAGCTATTAACCAAACATCTTATAAATTTTGACAGTGCAGCACATAACAATTTAGCATAGTTATAAAGCTATTAATAGTAAGGTCAAACAGACCCTTAGTTGCTTCTAGTTATGATGAATTATTTGCTTGTAAGTCGTGAAGTTTGTGATGCTCTTTGTCGATAAATCATGCAACAAGTGGGGGCTTGGATTTGGACCCAAGCATCCTCCTTGCTTGATTTTGTAGGGAGATCAATATATGACATATATGCATTAGGGAGAGCTTGGCATAGGTTTGAGTTGTGTCGATTTTGTTGGCTTAGCCCTCATACTACACATAAGTTGCTAGCATTGTTGCCTTGTGTGAAACATGAGTTGCTACCATTTTGGGTGTTATACTATTACAGCATATTAGTCGGGTTCCACCATATAGATATTACCCTGAAGGTCCGAATACAGGGTACTAAGGGGCTTATATCCTACTTAAGACTCAGTAGGTCATGTCAAACTCTAGTTTAGATATCTCGTCAAACTCTAGTTTAGATATCTCATGTTGAGAATCAACTTTGGAATCTTGGGAAAGTATAAACATACAATCACTCAAGAAAAAACACTATCATGTCGTCATTTTATCACTTAAGTGATGTCCACATGACACTAGGTAGGTGGTCACTTAGTTAGTACCTATGTAAGGTAAGTTCACTCACGGGATGCTCAAGGTGGGTAGATAAATAAAAGACATTAGTAACTAGAGATCTCTAAAGTGACCCATGTTGAAGTATTATCCAAATATTTGAAGTACTTTTTTAGGTGTATCTAAATTTTGCCAATATCACCATCCCCTTTGCTTGCTGACCTTTGAAAGCGGGATGATGTGGATCTAATACATTAGGGCAAGTGCACATCCATTTAAAATTGGGTCCCTTTATTTGAGAGATGATGATTATTTGGTCTTAGTACTATAACATATTCAACTTATGAGAAAGACATATTAAGATTATGCCAATGTAAACGCTAAAGACATAAGACCATAATAAATGTCACCCACAAGTTTGAGGAATCAGATGCATACTTGGTGTGCACATTATAAGGCCTATTACTCATAAATTTGAGGGCTCAATTAGGGATGACAATGCGTTAAACACTCAAATTTTCATTATAAAACAAACTCAAACCGATATATGATATTTACTAAATACCCAATTTGATAATCTTATTATATAACTCAAACCTAACATGGATATTCGTAGGCATTGGTTGGTAACTGACTTGATTAAATCAAAGTTTTAATTATATTTTTATTTTAAATTATTTAATAATATAAAAATATATATATTAAAATGACATTATAATATATATTTAATAGTATCAATAATAATTTTAGTGCTAATTGATTAAGGGCTTATGATAAAATTATATTTTTGTTTTAGTTAGGTTCCATACCTTAGTCCCAAACTAGACTAAAGTACACATTTTAAATCTAAATATATTCTACTTTTATAATCAAGTGCCCATATCTACTTTAAACAAGCCAAGTTAGATTAATTGCTATCCCTAAATTCAAGGAACATAGCTAGTGCATGCATTATAGATCAAAAGGATATCATCACTTTATTTGTATCTCAAAGTAGACAACATTAATTGCTTAAGAAGAGTAATTCTAAATAGTTCATGTTCTATCACCGGGTGAAAATTAGGTTGTATTGTCACTTAAACATATAGCTAGTGAAGAAATTTAATATGGCCTCAATCATAAGCCTTTGTTGGGTCGATTACGTAGTTAAATATAGTGATATAAACTAATCCTAAGTAATAAGAATTGAGTGGCATGTATGTCTTGAAGCATAGGTGTTTTGTTAGTATTAATTAGAGACAAGCTAGTTGTGCAACATATCAAGGCTAAGGTTACAAATGCATAGTTATTATTGATCACACTTGTGTTGCCTAATTCATTTCACTTGAAGGTGCTAAGGTGCATAGTTGTAGCTAGCTAGAAAATGACTCAAGCTAGCACCTAAATCCAAGAATTCAAGTGCTTGATTGTTAGTGGTTATGGGATGCCACATGTCATATTTAGCCATTGATGGAGAGTAATTATATAAATCATAATTATAATTCAAATCAATAAATTTTAGTTAAATAAGAAAAAACAACAAATTAGATTGAAAATTTTGATTTTCATTTATAAAATGCTCAACTTTAATATTACCTTTTTATTTTAAGTAGGAGATAGGAGAGCTCAAGAAGCCCCTCATGGCATTCTCTTCTTACTAGTGCCATAGAGCATCCAACAAGCAATTTCGCTATGAATATTTATAACAAATAGTGATTTTAAGAATTAATACTTATATATTTCATATTAAAACTATGCATTGTTAAAATTTAAGTTTTTATCATATATTAAACTATTATGCAATAAGATTATAATATATAACAAATGCATTTGATTATATTTGGATTATAATAGGGCATTTGTCAAAAGAGATTTTATTTTTACTATATCTATCATAAAGTTTCCCTTTTTTTACTTATACATGATGATAAAGCCCCTGCCTATAAGAAACCTAAAATTAAGGTACCTAAGGAGCTACATGTGTCCATGAACAAGCATAAAATGCATGTAAATTGGTAAAAAGTAATATGATCCTTCTATAGATATTGGTGGTTCTACCTAGCAATCTATGTCATACTATCCCATTTATGAAAATTGAATACTTTCTAGTAAAATTATACAAATGCTTGAAAACAAACTTAAAATAGATTAAAATTATTTTTAGCACTGTTCCAATATGGAGGAGGTCCTAAGTAACATATTAGAGCTTCATTAGAGACCATTTAAGGAGATCATATAGTTTTCAAAACAAAAAAAAAAAAGCAATCTTGATGGGACTAATAGTGATTTAGAGGTCCTCATGTGTATAATACAAGCCAAGTTATATAATATATGGGTTCCTGGATTCAAATGGAGCTTAGTTTGCTTATCACACAACTTTTAAATACCTAAATAGTTGCTTAAAAAAAATTCTAATAGCATTAATAACACCATAATATGATAACAAATAAAAATTAATATATGTATGTGCCTTTGATCTTTAAATCAGACAAGAAAAATAGTCTAAAAATCCAAAAGAGATTGAGAGGATGATAGAAACAAGAAACCCTAATTTTTCCTACTTAGAAAAAATCGTTTGCCATGCATCATGCTATTGACGAAAATAGAGATATAGCATGTGAGCATGAAAGAAAAGCGTAAAACATCGTTCGAGTCTTGCAAGTCCCTCTGATACCACTGTTGGAAAACCCTGGGGACATTTTATAATTTTTCAGAGTTATAAGCATACATATATACATTGCACAGCGGAAGAATGTCCCCGAAACAGGCCGGTCCCAAAAAACCCAGTGAATATCGCAAGCAAGAGAGTTGACACGATGAGTTAGAAAATACCTTAGAGCAAGATGAGGTCGATGTCGTGATAGGCGCCCAAGCATGCGCCCTCTGTAGTCTCACACACACGGACCCCTCGAGTCCTCTTCTTCCACGCTCGGTGCTAGCCTCGGGAAGAAGATCCAAGCCTTGGGCTTCTTCTTCAAAGTATGCGCCACCTCCAAGGTAAATGCGCCAAAGATGAAGAATGATGAGGGAGAGGGAAACCGCTAAGCATCAAGTTCCTTGCGTCAAGAGAGAAGGAAGAGGTTTGCGGCTAGGGTTTGGAAGGAAGAAGAAGATGCGCCACTTCTTGGTGTTGTCGCCCTTCAAGCCCTTGCTTTCGCCCCTCCTCTTGTTGTCACGCCTCTAAGGATTGTAACCACATAAGAGGGGGCGGCTAGGGTTACTTATAAAGAGCTAGAGGCGGTTAGGGCAAGGGTTGAGATCATGACAAGTTTATGGCTTGGATGAGAAGGTTTGAGGTAAGGAAAGTCTCCAAGACTTTACCATAAACCTCATTCAACCTTTCTATAAGCTACCAAGCCTTGCCTTGTGCGCCAAGGCCTAGCCTTGCGCCCCAAGCAATGCCTTAATGCATTCACACTATCAATGGGAGAAGGCTAGGCGCATAAAGCTTCCTTAATGAAGCAAATTTGCCATCCAAACCCTATTATGCCCCTTAGGCGCCAATGGGCTTGGCTTCCTCCCCATTATACCCTTTTAGCCTATTGCCTCTTCATGACAACTTATTATTGGGCCTCATTGGATAATGAGCTAGCCCAAACTTCATTACATGGCTTGATTAAGCACCTGGATCCAATCCAATGCAACCCTAATCCAAATGTGGCCAACCATGGTCAATTTCGGGTCATCCTGCCATAAATGGAGTTTGGCTCCAATAACATCCTTCCATCTCATCAGGCCCATTGGCGCTGATGAAATCTCCCAATTAGATCCGTGTTATCCAATAACTCGATCATAAGGCTTCCCGATCAATACGAGAACTCAAGTATCAAGGTGTGCGACCCTGTAGGTTCCTCTGACGTTGGCAGTGCTGACCAAATGTCACTACAAGCAGTGAGTGGCACCTAGCAGTGCATCGTTGCTACCTAAGTCATCGGAATGGATATCGACATCGACATCCCCATTATTGCAATAAGGTACAGATGCATTACAGTCTCTTTGCCGAACTGATATCCGATTGGACAAGTGTGTCACCACTTGTTTTCACCTAATCACATGGTTATGACTAAATCAGCTTCTCACCTGGGTATGGACATACACTTTCAGTTATAGAACCATAGAGGAGCTCCATGGATATCATACTTCCCTTAGGAAGGGGCAAATTCTGTGTCTGTCCATTGACCTCCTCATATGGGTCGTGACATGCTCAATGACAACCGTTATTACCTCCCAACTACGGCGAGGTGTTAGGTTGTATCAAAGCAAGTCCCTAACCATATAGAATGGTCAATGACCTCAAGTCAAGGGATCAATGCATCTCCTGTCACTTGTGAGGATAACTCATGACACCAAGTCATAGCCTCACAGCGGGTCGGTCTAGTATATCCACCACTGATATACCCATATGTCTGCGTTAGCACCTCGTGCCTAACCGGCCCATATACTAGTCTCATAAGTACCAGAGCTGTCCCATATCCACTCAGGTACATCGACTGGGGACAATCATTTGAGCACAGATCCAATCTGTCTCCAAGGACATTATCATGTAAGTACACAATCGCAGGTGTAGACAAACAATGATAATGACAATGCCAGAAAGATATATATATGAATATCAGAGTCAAGTAGTACAAAGATGGACCAAAACTAGGTCCTAGGGCATATACACCAACAATCTCCCACTTGCACTAAGACCTAGAGGTTGAGCAACCTCAACCCCATATCTCTAGTACGACTATCATGCTTCTACTATGCCAAAGCCTTGGTCAGTGGGTCTGCTAGATTGCTCTCTGTGTCAACTCTGCTAATCTTGACATCACCTCGATCAATGATCTCTCTGATCAGGCGAAATCTCCTGAGTATGTGTTTGGACCTTTGATGAGACCGTGGTTCCTTAGCATGTGCAGTTTCCATTGTTGTCATAGTAGAGCTCAATGGGATCCATTGCACTTGGAACCACCTGAAGTTCAGAAAAGAAATTCCTGATCCAAACGGCTTCATTGGCTGCCTCAGAAGCAACCACATACTTAGCTTCGGTTGTAGAATTAGCTATGGTGGATTGCTTGAAGCTCTTCCAGCATACAACACCTCCAACCATCTTAAACAAATAGCCGGTCTGCGATCTAAAGTCGTCAGGATCAGACTGGAACGACTCATCAGTGAAGCCCTGCGCACTGAGCTCTTCCTGTCCCCCGTAGACCATATAGAATAAATCCTTAGTCCTTTTCAGGATACTCAAGGATATTCTTTACAGCCACCTAGTGCTGCAGACCTGGATTTGGATTGGTATCGGCTGGTTATGCTTACAGCATAAGCCACATCTGGTCTAGTACACAGCATTGTATACATGATTGATCCCACTGCCGAAGCATAGGGAATTCGACTCATGTTATCCCTCTCAGCCTGTGTTGTAGGACACTGGCTCTTTGAGAGAGTAAGGTCATGTCTCACTAGAAGGTATCCTTTCTTGGATTGCTCCAAGTTGAACCTCTCCAGGACCTTATCAATGTGGGTACTCTAACTAAGGGCCAAGAGCCTCTTGGATCTATCCCGGTAGATCCTCACGCCTAGAATGTAGGCGGCCTCCCCTAAGTCCTTCATCTTGAAACACTTTCCTAACCATGTCTTCGCATCTTGAAGACTAGGGATGTCGTTTCGGATGAGCAGTATGTCATCGACATACATGACCAGAAAAGTCACCAAGCTCCCACTGAATTTTTGTATACACAGGCGTCATCTTCACTTTTGATAAAGCCATAATCTCTCACAGCTTCATCAAACTAAAGATTCCAACTTCGAGATGCTTGCTTTAATCCATAAATGGATTTCTTTAGCCTGCAAATCTTACTAGCATCTGCAGGATGGATGAAGCCATCAGGTTGTGTCATATACACATCCTTAGTCAGCTTCCCATTAAGGAACGTTGTCTCCATGTCCATCTATCATATCTCATAATCATGATATGCAGCTATAGCAAGCAGAATCCGAATGGATTTGATCATGGCAACTAGCGAGAAGGTTTCATCATAGTCCACCCTATGGACTTGTTTGAATCCTTAGCCACTAGTCCACCTTTATAGGTAACTATGTTGCCATCCATGTCTGTCTTCCTCTTAAAGACCTATTTACACCCTATGGGTTTTACCCCATCAGGTAGCTCAACCAAATCTCAGACTTGGTTAGCCGACATGGAATCCATCTCGGATCTCATGGCCTCAAGCCATCTCTCGGAGTCCGGTCCACTGACCGCCTCATCATAAGTCCTGGGTTCATCCTCAATGATGAAGATCCCGTCGTGTTGGGTCGGCAGCGACCCATACCTCTCAGGTGCACGACGAATCCTCCCAGACCTACATGGGGCCTGTGTCTGAGCCTCAGGTTGCCTAGCAACCGGTGCAGGTGGCTCAAGTTCCATCTCTATGTCTTGTGGTTGCACTTGGACCTCATCCAAGTCAAACTTCTTCCACTAACTTCTTTCATGAGAAATTCTTTCTCTAGAAAGACAGCACCCCGAGCAACAAAAACTTTGTTCTCGGTGGGAACATAGAAGTAGTAACCCTCAATCTCCTTAGGGTACCCCACAAACATACACTTATCAGATCTAGGTTCTAGCTTGCTAGAATCCTGACGTTTGACATAAGCCTTACATCCCTAGATCCTGATAAAAGTGAGATTAGGGCGTCTCCCACTCCATACCTCGTATGGAATCTTTGAGACACTCTTAGATGGAACATTATTAAGTATTAGAGAAGCTGTCTCAAGTGCATGTCCCCAGAATGAGAGAGGTAGAGTTGCATGACTCATCATAGATCGAACCATGTCTAACAAAGTTTGATTTCTCCTTTCAGACACACCGTTGCATTGAGGTGTTCCAGCAGGAGTGAGTTGGGATATGATCCCACACTCTCTCAGATAGTTAAAGAACTCACCGCTCAGTTACTCTCCACCACGATCTGATCGAAGAGCCTTAATAGATCTACCAAGCTGGTTCTCTACTTCATGTCTAAACTCCTTAAATTTCTCAAAGGATTCAGACTTATGTCTCATCAGATAGACATAACCATATCTACTGAAGTCATCAGTAAACGCGATGAAGTTGTTGTACCCTCCTCTGGCTTGTTTATTGAAAGGCCCACACACATCAGTATGTATGAGATCTAATAAACCTCCTGCCCTCTCACCAGTCTTGGTGAAGGGCGCCTTTGTCATTTTCCCTAATAAACAAGTCTCACATGTATCAAGTTCCTCCAAGGAACTCGAATCTAACAACCCATTTGCATGGAGTTGTCGAATGCGATTCTTGTTTATATGGGCTAATCGACAATGCCGTAGGAAAGCACCAACTGAACCACTCAGTTTGGTCCTTTTATTATTTATGTTACAAATAGAGCTATCCATGTCCAAGATATGCAGACCATTGCACAAAGTACCCTTCCCATAAAACATGTTTGCAAAAGAAAAAGAACATAAGTTCTCTTTTATTTCAAACTTAAATCCTTTTTTTGCCAAGCAAGGAGTGGATACAATGTTTTGGTAAGGGAAGGTACATAATAGCAATTGTCTAGCTTTAACTGAAGTCCAGAAGGCAGGGAGAGAATCTCCTACAGCAACAGCAGCAACTTGTGCCCTGTTACCTATTCGTAGGTCAATCTCTCTAGGCCTTACCGATCTACCCTTTCTGAGCCTTTGCATATTTGTACAAATATGAACTCCACATGCGGTATCCAATACCCATGTCATAGGAGTAGAAATGTTGACTTCGGTAACATAAATACCTGAGCATGAAGACAAGGCCTTGCCTTTCTTCTCCTGATTCTGAAGTTGCAATATGTCCTTCAACATGTGAGGTGGCCCTCCTCATGAATAGCACCTATTATTCCTGATCATATCCATCTTTATATTTCAGTTCCTTGGTCAAGCCTTTCGGCTCAACACACTGAATATCAACTTTAGGAGGATTGAGCTCAACCAATTCATCAAAGAGCTGCCTTAGATTAAAAATAATATCAGAGGCATTCTTCGATTCATATCACCCTTTAAATTCAGGTGACATGTTGGTTAGCAACCTCCAAAGTATCAATCTGATGCTTATCATAAGCATCCCTCTCAGCCGCTGAGGCCGAGCATGGAAGTGGCTCAGGAGAAGGATGCTCAAGGACATAAAGCTTCCTTTCGAGCTTGAGCATGATTCTCAAGTTCATATACCAATCCAGTAAGTTGGATCCAACCAACTTATCCCTTTCCAGGGTAGATCGCAGTGACCAACTGCTATTGTTTATAGCCATTGTTCTACAACAACCAAGAAACAGCAGATTAGTACTACTTCGAGTCATTTAAACTGGACTTGTTTTAAATGACCATGGCTCCCACTATTTTTAATCGAATTGACAACCCACAAAGTCAATCGAGAAATCCAAGATTTCCTAGTGAGATGAGATCCTCATTCCACACAGGGCTTCGCGTCCCACGAGGGTGGGATGAGATGTACAAAGTGACCCATGTTTCCAAAGGTGGGCGCGCCGGCCGATTGCTCCAAGCAATTCCCCTTATTGAGATAGTCTAGGCATTTCATGTCTAGCGAGGGCTAGATACAGCATGAAACCCTAACCTCTCAACGATGCCTCTAGAGTTTCATCATGTGCCTAGCACACATGAAAAACTAGTCAAGTCCATTCCTAACCGTTATGCCCAGGGCCAACGAGTTTCCTTGCGAAGACACGCCCAGGTTAAAACTGGACTGGGAAACCATTGTCACCACGCACTTTCTAAAGATAAGTGGGTGTGTCCCACGAGGGTGGGAAACAATTAACAACTCCACTGATCGATAGCTTAGTGAGGGCTACGCGTTAGAAGGCTACTAGACTTGATATTTTAATTGAGGGTTTTTGTTTAAGGTCTCATCATCTCAGTTTTATCTTATGTCTATCATTACAGGCATGCAATCCTATGGTGATAACATAACGATAAAACATTACAGGCATGCTTCTGCAGATAATAATAAAAGCAGTAGAGAATGATGTGATCATATCCTATTCAAGACATTGAACCAACCCATGCCATGAAAGAGGTTCAACTCTTATCCTAGAACTCAAGCCCCAAAAACTAGACCTAGCTTAGCTGACCTCTAGCTTGAACTTCAAGGTTGGCTCCAAGGTCCTTTTCTCATAGTTTAGCTCTCAAACCCTAGAGGTACACTTTAAAAGTTCCCCATAGGTTCGGCCAATGCCATGGTCTTCCTCCAAGGAAGGTGCGCCACCATGCAAGGGGTCAAGATAGCTAGCTCTCAAACCAAAAGAGGTTTGGCCAAGCTTTCTTGTGCCACCAAGCAACCAAGCACCAGCTTGCATGCATCACCTTGCATGCTTGCACCATCAAGCAAGATGCGAGCATCAAGGTCCAAGAAGGATGCGCCTAGCCCTTAATCTTCATCTTAATTTTTACAAAAATAATGAAAAAGATGGCACGCAGGCCGCACAAGGATATATCACAGGCATGCAAAAAGGGGCTTGACTCATGATCACAACATTATGCACAATCAAGGTATTTACTCATGCAATTCTACATGCTCATGAAAAACGTAAAATCTGAAATTTTACTTTTTCATAAAACTGGTCTCTTTTTCTCATCTTCTTCTCACAAATCTTTGGTTAATTGCGATTTATTTCTCATGATGATTTCAGAGATCCTTTCGGCTGGCAATTTTGTCAGATCTATAGACTTGGCCAGTCCGAAGACACAATGCCCGTCCTACTTGACAAAATTACGTGCGCCTTTGATCTTTAAATCAGACAAGAAAAATAGTCTAAAAATCCAAAAGAGATTGAGAGGATGATAGAAACAAGAAACCCTAATTTTTCCTACTTAGAAAAAATCATTTGCCATGCATCATGCTATTGACGAAAATAGAGATATGGCATGTGAGCATGAAAGAAAAGCGTAAAACATCGTTCGAGTCTTGCAAGTGCCTCTGATACCATTGTTGGAAAACCCCGGGGACATTTTATAATTTTTCAGAGTTATAAGCATACATACATACATTGCACAGCGGAAGAATGTCCCCGGAACAGGCCGGTCCCAAAAAACCCAGTGAAGATCGCAAGCAAGAGAGTCGACACGATGAGTTAGAAAATACCTTAGAGCAAGATGAGGTCGATGTCGTGATAGGCGCCCAAGCGTGCGCCCTCTGTAGTCTCACACACACGGACCCCTCGAGTCCTCTTCTTCCACGCCCGGTGCTAGCCTCGGGAAGAAGATCCAAGCCTTGTGCTCCTTCTTCAAAGTATGCGCCACCTCCAAGGTAGATGCGCCAAAGATGAAGAATGATGAGGGAGAGGGAAACCGCCAAGCATCAAGTTCCTTGCGTCAAGAGAGAAGGAAGAGGCTTGCAGCTAGGGTTTGGAAGGAAGAAGAAGATGCGCCACTTCTTGGTGTTGTCGCCCTTCAAGCCCTTGCTTTCGCCCCTCCTCTTGTTGTGACGCCTCTAAGGATTGTAACCACATAAGAGGGGCGGCTAGGGTTACTTATAAAGAGCTAGAGGCGGTTAGGGCAAGGGTTGAGATCATGACAAGTGTATGGCTTGGATGAGAAGGTTTGAGGTAAGGAAAGTCTCCAAGACTTTACCATAAACCTCATTCAACCTTTCCATAAGCTACCAAGCCTTGCCTTGTGCGCCAAGGCCTAGCCTTGCGCTCCAAGCAATGCCTTAATGCATTCACACTATCAATGGGAGAGGGCTAGGCGCATAAAGCTTCCTTAATGAAGCAAATTTGCCATCCAAACCACATTATGCCCCTTAGGCGCCAATGGGCTTGGCTTCTTCCCCATTATACCCTTTTAGCCTATTGCCTCTTCATGACAACTTATTATTGGGCCTCATTGGATAATGAGCTAGCCCAAACTTCATTACATGGCTTGATTAAGCACTTGGATCCAATCCAATGCAACCCTAATCCAAATGTGGCCAACCATGGTCAATTTCGGGTCAACCTGCCATAAATGGAGTTTGGCTCCAATAACATCCTTCCATCTCATCAGGCCCATTGGTGCTGATGAAATCTCCCAATTAGATCCGAGTTATCCAATAACTCGATCATAAGACTTCCCGATCAATACGAGAACTCAAGTATCAAGGTGTGCGACCCTGTAGGTTCCTCTAATGTTGGCAGTGCTGACCAAATGTCACCACAAGCAGTGAGTGACACCTAGCAGTGCATTGCTGCTACCCAAGTCATCGGAATGGATATCGACATCGACATCCCCATCATTGCAACAAGGTACAGATGCATTACAGTCTCTTTGCCGAACTGATATCCGATTGGACAAGTGTGTCACCACTTGTTTTCACCCAATCACATGGTTATGACTAAATCAGGTTCTCACCTGGGTATGGCCATACACTTTCAGTCATAGAACCATAGAGGAGCTCCATGGATATCATACTTCCCTTAGGAAGGGGAAAATTCTGTGTCTGTCCATTGACCTTCTCATATGGGTCGTGACATGCTCAATGACAACCATTATTACCTCCCAACTACGGCGAGGTATTATGTTGTATCAAAGCAAGTCCCTAACCATATAGAATGGTCAATGACCTCAAGTCAAGGGATCAATGCATCTCCTGTCACTTGTGAGGATAACTCATGACACCAAGTCATAGCCTCATAGCGGGTCGGTCCAGTATATCCACCACTGATATACCAATATGTCTGCGTTAGCACCTCGTGCCTAACCGGCCCATATACTAGTCTCACAAGTGCAGAGCTGTCCCATATCCACTCAGGTAGATCGACTGGGGACAAACATTTGAGCACAGATCCAATCTGTCTCCAGGGACATTATCATGTAAGTACACAATCGCAGGTGTAGACAAACAATGATAACGACAATGCCAGAAAGATATATATATGAATATCAGAGTCAAGTAGTACAAAGATGGACCAAAACTAGGTCCTAGGGCATATACACCAACAGCAGGATCGTGGCGGAAAATGATCGTGAGTTGCCTGCCACTGCACGCGTCACCGTCCCCTGCACACATCGTTGTCCGCCACGCCCGTTTGCCTCGCCTGCTGCCGCACTCGTTCGCCTACCTCCTTCACGTCACTTGCTGCAAGCACGCGTTGTCGTTGACCTTCGCGTCACCTGCTGTCGTGCCCGTTCGCCATCCGTCTTGCCTGCCGCCTTCGCGTCACCGTTTGCTTGCACGAACTGGAAAAATTTTTTGCGGAAGGACCCCCTTCTGCGACGATCGCAGAAGGGGGTCCACGATATGCCAAGTACGAATCTAGAAGCAACTTTATACTATAATGCTGTGATTTATACTATCGCATTTTATACGATAATGTATTGATGTTATACGATAACAGTTTTATACGATAATACATATATATTATACGATATTTTAATTATACAAATTATACTATAATACAAGTGTGTTATACTATATTTATCATATAATCTGTATATATTATAGTATAATCTGTATAAATATGATATAACACACTTGTATTATAGTATAATTTGTATAATTAAAATATCGTATAACATATATGTATTATTGTATAAAACTATTATCGTATAATATCAATACATTATCGTATAACATCATATCATATAACACATATATATTATCGTATAACATTTTTACCGTATAACATTAATACATTATTGTATAAAATTATTATCGTATAACATCAATACATTATCGTATAAAATGCGATAGTATAAATCATAACATTATAATATAAAATTACTTTTAGATTTGTACTTAGATAGATCATGAATCCCTTATGTGATTATCGCATAAGAGGATCCTTCCGTAAAAAAATTTTCCACAAACTGTGCATCGTCTATCACTGCATGCGTCACGCGTCACCAAAACCATCTAGATATCTGAGTCATGTGCATTTTCCTTTTTTTTTTTTTAAAAAAAAAAAACAAAGCTGAGTTATTGGCTGCCTACTGACAATAATAGTATAGTACCTTGAAAGGCTGTTTAAGTCATTATTTGTTTTTGATACCAAGAGAATGGCCAGTAGGCCTAGTACCTATTGGCAACAACAGGATGGCAGGAAGTTGTCAGGTTGCAGATAGGACAGGTACCAAAGCACTCCTATTTCCCCTTATTTTGGGTTTTTTTCTTATAAAATGGGATAACACAAAATCAATTCAAAATTCTTCTAACAAATCAGTTTCAGGTCCCTAGTGTATCTTCACAAATTGAAACAGATAGATAGCAATTAGCAAGGGTGCTATCCGGTGAAAATAAATGCCTAAACTTTTGGGAGAATGGCTTTGATGAGCACCTGTTTGCCACTGCAACTCTGTCGAAGGCTTTGACCATATAATTGAAAGTGAAGCTTTTTGGAGTTGGTGTGGATCCCGGCGAGGCATTTATTACCGTCATTTTGGGTGAGATCTGGCTCCAGATTGTTTTCGCAAACCCTAGTTCTTGCATTTAAAATATCATATAAACAAGAAAAAACCTATATACTATGTGTGCCTTTCCAAATTCTACATAATGTTGATCCCCTGATTTGGTCCGCCAACTAATGGGCCAAAAATACAAACTGGGCCGACCCATATTTCCAACTCAACAAACGGCAGCCGAAAATACAATGCGCGAGCCTGCCACTCGATCTCCAACCCATCCTCTTCCTCCCCACTCCAGGACGCCACCGCCACCGCGTCCAATCTTCTAGATCTTCCGCGTCCTCCTCCTCTGCTGCCGCCACCGCAAGCTTCAGCATCACACATCCGCAGAGGTGTACACCCTGTGTCTCCGCCGCCGACGTCAAGGCCCTCGAGATCACGTTCCGATGCCGAAGAGACCAAACTTGAGGAACCGAAACAGGTAGCGAACCGTCCGCCTTATCTCTCCTCACCGTCGATTCCTGTCTGTTTCGGTGCTTATTTGCTAACGGAACTTTATGTGAGTGGGATTGGGGGCGGTGGGGAAGCCGATCTGGAGAAGCCAAGAGTGGTGCCGAGGTTTGTTAGGATGGAGAAGAACTTAGGGCTGGCGCTGGATCAGTTGATCCTGGGTTCAAATCCAATATCAAGGAGAGGCCGTGGTTCTCGCTGTGGCAAACTGTAGATCTCCTTCCGCTGCCTCTCTAGCACGGCAGGGTTTTGCCTGATTCAAGGGTCTGTTTAGTGCCATTCCATTCCTGCATAGTTTTCAAGACAGATTTTCAGCTTTGCTTCTACTTTTTTAATTTACTATTGCACCTTAAAAGCTATATCGAAGTGTTGTTAGAATTTTAATTTAACATTATTAATTTATAAAAATATTTTATTAATTAATTAATGAGCTTATAATATTAAATTTTTTTTTTAAGAAAGTCACTATTAGAATACTTCTAATCCAACCGTGGATATTAAAGCACAACAAATTTAATAGCATAATTAGATATGTGTTAAATATTTTATTTATTATATTATTTTAAATCTACATAAGTGATCCTACTTTCATTTGCTTCTGTCTCCGTTTCCTGCACCGTCTTCGTTCTCTGCCTTTCCCTAACCTAACCTCGATTGAGGTTTCATTTTTTACCAAAATCCTCACAAACAGGTTTCGAGCAATTCAATCGACCTTGCTTCCCTAGCGAAGGCGTGTCTTAGCTTGTGTGCGATTACTCCCTTCTCCCTAGGAACGAGTGATGACAACCGACTGACGATCTTCTTCAACTTCTACTTTCCTCCACGGCGAAGGCGTGGCCTAAGCAATCCAATTGTCCTTGCTTCCTCGGCAAAAGTGTCTTCTAAAAGCAGTATTCCTTTGACTGAGCGGCGATCTTCTCCTTGGGCACACAAGTAGCTCATGTCTTCTCCTTGGGTGCGAGCCTGGCGACCCTTTGGTGACAACCAACGACGACATAAGATTGGGAATTACTGGAGAAAATTTTCTGACAAGGGGCTGCATAAGAAATTCTAAACATAGACCCCTAAAAATAATTCACGGTGTTAAAAAATTATAAAAAAAATATCCACGGTAAGAGCTATCTAATGGTACCAAGATTCACGAAATTGGACGTGTTTATGATGAGATATTGTGGACATGTCCAATTTTGTGGATCTTGGTACCGTTAAATAGCTCTCATCGTGGTTGAATATTTTTTTCACGATTTTTTAATATCGTGAATTTTTTTTAGGAGGACTGTGTTTAGGATTCTTGTGCATAGTCACTGTGCACAAGAAATTTTTTTGAATAACTGGGTTCAAACAAGCATAGTAGCCTTCTCTTTCTCAAAATTTTTGGGTAAGTTTTACTTAATTATGATAAATTTTAGTAAAAAAATAGTATAAAAATTATTCAAAAAATTTTAATTTTGATATGAACTTTATTAATTTTAAATGTTCAATTAGATACTTGAATTTTGGAAAATATTTTAGTTCACTAGATCTATTAAGTTTTTTCATAAATTGCTCATTTGATTGCTGGGAGGCTAAATTTATTACTGCTACATTATTAAATTATAAAATATTTTTATACTAACATAAGCTATTAAAATAAGTGATTAGTCAATTATTCTTTAACTTTAAGATATAAAAGTTAAGAGTTTGAATCTTGATTAACCTAGTACTAAAGTTGTCTAACTACAAAGTCTTTTCTTTCACCCTCCCATATGGACACCATTTAATGAACATACGGTCCATCTAGTCTAACTGGGCTCCTCGGCATAACTGTTCAAATAGTGTTACTTAAGTTTTCTAACAAATCATTTCCTTCTAAAATTTTCTTAAAAAAGCTATATATTCTGGTTAATTAACACCTACTTAAAATTGTCCGACCATAACGATTATCATCAAAGTAGTGCTAACATTAGTTGAAACAGAAGTCATATAATCTGTATATTTTGACTTACTCATTTTTGTAAACTATAAAAATATTTTTGCTTGGGTCATTGATGGATATATTTAGTTCATGACTAACACATTAATATATAAAGCAATTATTAAGATTGAATATTGCTTTAGTGTTTAATTTTAGTAAAGAGATGTTCAATATAGTTTCACACCTACTCATGACTAAGCGACCAAGTTTGAACTGTGAACAAGACATCCTTAGTACTAGGTGAATCAAGATTCAAACTCTTAACTTTTATGTCTACAAGCTAAGAATGATTAGCTAACCACTTATCTTAAGAGTTTGTGTTAGCAGTAGAGTATTTTATAATTTAATAGTGTAACAGTAATAATTTTACCCTCTCCAATAATCACATGAGCAATTCATAAAACACCTTAATAGATGCAGTTGACTAAAATTTTTTCTTAAGTTCATGTATTTAATTGAATATTTAAAATAAATAAAGTTTGTATCAAAATTTAAATTTTATGAATAATTTGTATACTATTTTGTTTTACAAAAATTTATTGTAATTGACACTTACCAAAAATTTTGTGGAATAGAAGATGTCGTAGTCCTATTGATTATAAGATTACTCATACTTTTTGTCCATCCACAAATGAAATTTATCTCCAACAAAAAGAAAAGATAATATTTTTCTTTAACAACTACTTTCATAATATTAATCCTATGCCATATATTTGCTTAGTTTAGATGCTCAATCGAGCAAACAAGAGAATTAGATGAATTGCTCAATCGGCATAGGATTAACAACTACTTCCTAGAAAACACTCCCAAACCTACGAGTTTGAAAAACCCATCACAAAACCCAACCCCACCAGAGAATTAGATACCCACAAGAAAATCCGACTCGTAATAATATATAAGCGGAGCGCTAACGATAGAGGCAGCGCATGAGCAACAAGATGGGACAACACTACGGTGGAGATTAGGGTTAGAGTTATATTATTTTAATTGAGAATATAATTATAATTTTTATTTGCAGGATGAGTTTAGAGTCAAGTTCAAGATAAGTAATAAAAATTTCATACTTAACTCCGATCCGATTTCTATAAGTTGAGTTTTACCTAAATCCAACCTAACCCCCGATCAATTTGAGTTTTCTATGTCAAAGTGTTAGGATTCGGAGGATATTCGGTGTAAAACTGTGTTACCTAACCCTGACGATGTGTCTTTTGTCTTAGTTCTATGTATTTAGGGTAGTTCTATGTAAAAATAGGTATTAGCACATGCGTGCCATGCATTTTGGTTGTGGGGGATTGCGCCATTTTCAGGGGATTATCCCGGGACATGGAAACTGTGAGTGGGGACTATGTTTTCACAAGTACTCCAGGATGGGGGCTCAAATGTGTAAAATTAGCTCACCGAACCTTGTGAAGCCTTCTATTCACACCCCTTAGTATGTGTATGTGGGATAGTATTGAGAGGGGTGGTAGTGCTTGGTTAAATGCTCTCTTGTGACAACTCATAAGTATAAAATTGCAAGGTTCTACACACCTGCCTTCTGCATCAAGTCCCTAGGTCTAATGTCCACTTAATTTCTGTTTAGTGTCTTTGTACTGTACTATTGCCTCTATTAATAATATAATCGCGGGGGTGTTCAGTTGAGTCATTTTACTGTGCATTTTACTCGCCGTCTTGTGAAAGTTGCTTATGCCCCTTGTGTTGGTGTATATGCCCTACAGACCAATGTATGGACATGGTCAGGCATTGTTTGAATGTACTTTGATAGAATTAATGAAATTGATATAATCAATAAAGGCATGGTCATTATTATGCAGATTGCTTTACCTGCGTTGATGTATTGAATTGCATAGATAATGTCCCAGGAGTTTGGATTGGATCCATTCTCACAAGCTATCCCCAGTCAAGGTACCTTAGCAGATATGGGACAGCTTTGGTACATGTGAGACTGGTGTATGGGCTGGTTAGGTGCGGGGCACAGTAACGCAGACATACATGTGCATTGGATGCACTGGAGTGATCCACCGTGAGGATTGACTTGTCTAGTCAACAAGTCAATCTCACATGCAAGAGGTTTGCATTGATCCTTAGACTTGAGGTATTCATGTCTAGACTTGATGATGGGTATGCTTTAATACAGTCTTACGTCTCTCCGTAACTGGGAGATCAAAACGACTGTCATTGGGCATGTCATAAGTCATGAAGAGACATGGATGACCAATAGTAGGATTTGCCCCTTCCTTCAGAGGAAGTATGATATCCACCTCGGGGCGCCCCACCTTATTGGTGCATGACAGGAAAGTGTGGCCACACTTGTTGAGTCATGACCAATGCATTGGATAATAAACTTGAGACTAATCCAATGGCAGGATATCAGTTTAGGCAAAGGGATCTGTAATGCAATGGGAATCCTCGTTGCTTGTTAGGAGTCGTTGCCATAATGACTTAAGTCCTATGACATGGGTAGTAGTGATGTGTTGCTAGATACCCCTCACTACTTATGATGTTTACATCATTGCCATCGTCATATGGATCCTACGGGGTCACACGCAATAGACTCTTGACGTTGCTTTAATCAGAAGCCTTTGGATCAAGTTATTGGATAACTTGGATCCATTTGGAAGATTTCATCAGCGCCAATGGGCCTGATGAGTTGGAAGAAAGTTATTGGAGCCAAACTTCATTTTTGGCAGGTTGACCCGAAATTGACCTAGATTGGTCACATTTGGATTAGGGTTGCATTGGATTGGATCCAATGGCTTAATCAACCCATGCCATGAAGTTTGGGCTAGCTCATTATCCAATGAGGCCCAATAACTAGTTATGAAGAAGAGGTATAAGCAAATAAGGGTATAATGGGGAAGAATTTCACCCCATTGGCGCCAAGGGCATAATGGGGTGAAGTGGGCGCATGTTGCTTCATAAGGAAGCATTAGGCGCCTCCCCCTTTGATCCCTTGATGGTATCTTGCCTCTATGGTAAGTATTGGGGCTGATATGGCTTGATGGCTCTTTTGGAAAGAGCATAGGCGCATATATCAAGTGGGATAAGATTTATGGAAAAGTCTTGGAGACTTTCCATACCTCATAAACCCTACATGCACCCAATGTCTTACCCTAGTCGAATTCCTCTTGCATGTTGCGCCTAGCCCTTCTCCTTGGATGGAAAGAATGCCTCTAAGGCATGTCTTGGGCTGATATGGCTATTGGGCAAATAAGGATAGGTTGAATGAGGTTTATGGCAAAGTCTTGGAGACTTTCCTTACCACAAACCCCTCTCATCCTAGCCGCCCACTTGGCATGATCCTAGCCATTGCCCTAGCCGCCCCTTGTCCTATTAATAGGACCCTTGCCGCCCTCTCTTGTGTTGTGTTGTTGGTTCGATTCTTTGGAGTTGTGAACATACATAGAGAGGTGTGAGCAAGGGCAAAGGGCGACAACATCAAGGTGGTGCAACCTTCTTCCTCCTTGTAGCCGCAAGCCTTCTTCTCCTTCTTCACCTCTTGGCGCAACTTGGAGAAGGGCTTGGTGGCGACATCTCTTGGAGAGAATTGGAAGCTTAAGGTGGCGACAACTTGAGGGCTTGGAGCTCTCCTTCTTCCATCAAAGGCGCAAGCAAGTTCTTCTTGTTCTTCTTCTCATCTTCTTGGCGCAAGGATTCTTTGAGCTTGGTGGCGTCTTCTTGCCACAAGCCTTCATCGTCCCTTGGCTATAGGCGCACCTTGGAGGTGGCGCAAGCAAAGAAGAAGAAGGAAGTACTTGGCGCATCATCTTCCTCCTCATCTCTTCTTGGCGCTTCTACCTTGGAGGTGGCGCAAGTTTTGAAGAGAGTGATAAGGCTTGATTCTCTTCCCGAGGCTAGCACCAAGCGTGGAAGGGAGCAACGATCAAGGAGTCGACGCGTGGATACTTGTAGAGGACGAGCACTTGAGCGTCTTCAACTTGGCATCTTCATCCTAACAAGCAATAAAGGTACTAACCCTAACACATCCTTGTGTTCTCTCCCTCGCATGGATCCTTGGGAAAGGAATGTGTTTCGGGTGTAATGCTTCTTCCGCTGCGTCCTGGGACTGCAAAAATTTTAAATTACACCCGGCATTCCCCAACACCTTGTGCCTTCGATTGCTTGTATTGCCTCGGATCGGTTGAGCACTACTCCATAGCTGGGAGAGTAGTCCGAACGGACACCAAGCACTAATGGAAGTGCGTCCGTGATAAGTGGTATCAGAGCGAGACTCGATTAGTCGCTATGGCAGCTTATGGTAAAGGAGAAGTGGGATCAAGTATGCTAAATCCTCCCACCTCGGGGGAGGGGGTGGAACAACAAAGAGGGCGAAGAGACTACCCCTCTTGCTTAAAGGAACGGCTTGGCATCATGGAGAAATTGATGACACTATAGTTTGATGAGATACGTGGGGCCGGGGTTGAAGCTAAGATGCAGAATTAGCTTCGATTGTGGACCGTTTGGAGGATGACACACAAGAGGCCTTTAGACAACTTACAGCCCAAGTTGAGGACTTGGCGGCAAGAGTGACAGTGCTTATGCGGGGTGTTCATTCCAATCAGGGGGATCCTCGACCTCAGTATCTGCTGATTCAAGTTCCTGAGCCACGACCCTATGAGGGTGCTCATGACGCAAAGGAACTTGAGAATTTTTTGTTTGACATAGAGCAATATCTCCTTGTCACTCAACTAGAGACGGAAGAACTAAAAGTGGCAACTGCAGCCTGGTACCTAGTGGGGGATGCCAAGTTACGGTGGCGTACTAGGGTCTAGGGCGGATCAGTCAATATGAGAGCATGGGAAGACCTAAAGCACGAACTAAAGGTCCAGTTCCTCCATGAGAACACTAATCGAATTACTCCAAAGAAGTTGCAAGAACTACATCATACTGATTCAATACGAGACTATGTTAAAAGATTTTTGGCCTTGCTGCTTGATGTTAAGAATATGTCAGGGGATGACAAATTATTCTACATTATGAATGGTCTAAAACCGTGGGCTCAACAAGAGTTAGATCAATAAAATGTCCAAGATTTTGTTTCGGCTCAAACAGCTGCAGAATGTCTTACGAACTATAACTCATTTGAAGAAAGAGAGCAGAGAAAACCCCCATAACCCTCTCGACCCAATCAATTCAGGGGAAAAGACCCCAGGAGGGAAAAATCATAGAAGCCCAAATAGGGGGAGACTGCATAAGCTAACCCTAAGATCCGGGGGATGTTTTCTTTGTGGGGGCAACCATTGGGTTAAAGATTGCCCCCAAAAACAAGCACTACATGCTTAGGTGGCAAAGATGTCCTTGACTTTTGATCAAAAGAAGAAGAAAACTGTCATGACAGAAAAGAGTGATAATGACTCTGACAATAGCTACTAGAGTGGCGAGAGTCCTTCTTCAAGGAAACCTAACATGGGCGTAGTGCGGTTGCTTAATGCCATAAAAGCCTAAGCAGGAGAACCAAAACCAAGGAAGCAGCCCCCTAACCTAAATGAGTTGATGTATGTGGACATCCAAGTCAATGATCAACGTGCTAAAGCTATGATCGACTCAGGTGCGAGCCATAATTTTATTTTAAAAGAAGAGGAAAACAATCTTGGCCTCAAGTATGAGAAGAGCTATAGCCAAGTAAAGGTCGTAAATTCAGAAGCCCAATGAATCAATTGTGTAGCGAAAAATGTCCCTATGAAAATTGGAGATTGGTGTGGACAAAGCATGTTAATGGTTGTACCCTTGGACGACTTCCAAATCATCTTAGGGATGGAGTTCCTTCGCTCAGCATGAGCCATACCCATGCCCTTTATGAATGCATTATGCGTGATGGCAGAAGAGAATCCTTGCATCATGTCAGCCATACACAACGAGCCCAAGGGTAAAGGGAAGTTGTTATCGGTAATGCAACTTAAGAGGGGTGTCAACCGCGGAGAACTAACACTAATTGCTGCCATGAAGTTGAAAGACTCAAGGTCAACCGGTGAGTTATACCTAAAGGCTATCGAAGAAGTCCTCAAGGAATTTGAGGATGTGATGCCACTGATGCGTTGTATTTATATCACATTTTTACCTGTATTTTATAGGATATTTTGGGCTTATTTCATGATTTTATACTAATTTTAAGCATTTTTACTTCACTTGGTATATAATCTTCACTTTCCTTAATTTTTATAAAAATGCAGATAAAATAACCAAAAAATAATGGATTTCACGAGTTTTGAAGCCATGGCATGATTTCTGAGGAGATTACTAGTTTGCACGTCAAATTTGGGGCGAAAAAGGTAAAAACAATGCTACTTTCACGGCCTTGGCAATGAGTTTTTCGGCCAGCCATGAGTTCTGCGTTCGAATGGCGAAATGCGGTTAAGTTAAAAAGTCCATAGAAACTTTTATGGATAAGGCCGTAAATCCTTCACGGTCCGTGATTCTTTCTATGTACAAAGAGCCTTATTCACAGAAACATTTATGGCCACAGCTGTAAAGTGTTTACGGGTTGTGAATTTTTCTGCCCCTTCGAGTTTTTCACTCGATTCGACTCCAAATCAAACCGAATTTGAACCAAACTCTCCAGATTTATTCCTTGAAAGGTTCTGGATCGATTAAAGTATAAAAGGAAGAATTTTAGAGGGGTATAGGGGACTCTTTTCGGACAAACACAAGCGGCGGCGGCGACTGTTAGGGCGAGATGAGGTTCTAGAGCAATTTTCTGGTTAGATTTCACGCAAAAGAGAAGATTGATCACTTCTTCTTCATCTCAAGATCGAGGGGAAGTTTTTCTATTCATTTTCTTTGTAAAATTTTATATCTTTGATAGGATTCAATGCAAGTTTATTCTATATTCGTGTTATCAACTTCGAACATGAGTGAGTAAACTTGATTTCGGGATTTTGGGGATGCAACCCACTGATATTATGAATTAATTATTTTATTTTCACTTTTTGCTATGATTATTGTATCATGATTTGATTAGAATTGTGTTCACTTCGTAATTTACCCTAGCCAAGTACAATTGTGTCTTAGACATTGCGAGAAGAACCGGGAGGTGAATCGCAACGTTCATACAAATTCAATCACGAGAGTAGTTTGGATTTGTTTGAAGGATTACCATAGTTTTTCATAGAACTTAATGAGCTTAGTTACATTAATTATCATGAGAGTAGGGAATTAGTGTAACTAAGTACCAGGTTATACTTCGGGAGGAGGTAACCTGTACCCAAGGAAAAGTCCCTTTCATGATTATAATTTTCTGTTCAAAGAGTTTATTTTTATAAAATTGATACTACCTGTGTGGTGAAACCCTAAGTCCCAATCTTCCAAAACCTGATTTTTCCTAAAACTCTGTTTCCATTGCCTTTCGCATTTAGAGCCCAAAAACAATCAAAGATTTGATTAGCCTAGATTTAGATAAGTCATATAATCGATACTTGACCGCCTGATCCTCGTGGGAATGATCTTAATTTTATTACTTCGATAAATCTGTGCATTTGTGGACGCATCAAGTTTTTGGCGCCGTTACCGGGGATTAAGCTTGTCAATATCGACTTGATTGATAAGTTTAGAGACTAGGAAATTTTCTTTTCTTTATTTTAGCATTTACTTATTTTTATTCTTTTTACTGTTATTTTCACTTTGATTTACACGTTGTATGCCCAGAGTTTTACATACAGGTACTCTATTTCCTGAAGATCTAGAGATTGAGCGCACATTCCGCCTTCGAAGAAAACTATAATTCCAGACTAAGAAAGTTTCAGAAGAAGGTGCAACAGCTGCAAACAATCAATCATTGAGGGATTTTGCAGTACTGAACATACAGGGCTTTAATTCAAGTATAGTTTGACCTAATGTGGAGGTGAACAATTTCAAGCTCAAGCCAGCACTGATGATGATGGTTCAACAAAACCAGTTTGGGGGTTCCCCAAACTAGGATCCTCACCTTCATCTTGCTGTGTTTCTAGAATATTGTGACACCATTAAGGTAAACGAAGTATCTTCTGATGCGATAAGACTAAGACTTTTTTCATTTTCTCTCAGGGATCGCGCACGGGCTTGGTTGTATTCTCTTCCTACTGGATCAATTACTACTTGGGACGAACTATCACACGCTTTTCTGACCAAATATTTTTCACCAAGCAAGACAGTTTAGCTAAGGAACATGATTACATGCTATGGACAAAGAGAGGGAGAGTCACTCTTGACGCATGAGATCGTTTCAAGGAGCTCCAGCGCATGTGTCCTCATCATGGGCTTGAGAAGTGGGTCCTAATCCATATCTTCTATAATGGATTGGACTACAGCACAAAGCTCATGGTGGATGCTGCTGCTGGGGGAGCTATCATGAATAAAAATGTAGAGGACACGATGACCTTGCTTGAAGACATGGCCATGAATCACAACCATTGGTCCAATGAGTGAGGTACCATGTCCATAGGGGTTAGTAAGTATAGCAGTGACTCCTTAACATCTCTAGCTGCAAAGTTTGACTCTCTGACATTGAAATTGGATTCTTTTACTTTTCCTTCAATTGTAGTTAATGCTGTTTATTGTGAAGTGTGTGGTGTCTCAGGTGATAATTCATCTGACTGACAGCTTTTAGCTTTATCACAGGACGATTTTTGTCAGGAGCAAGTCAATGCTTTAGGTAACTTCAATTAAAGGCAGGTGAACGACCCTTATTCTACTACTTATAACCTAGGCTGGAGAAACCACCCAAATTTTTCATACAAGAACAATCAAGGGCAAGTTCCTCCACAATATAATTAGCAGAATAGTAGGTCGCCACCAGGTTTTCAATCTATGTAGTATGGTCAGCCACAAAAGTCTAACTTGGAGTCCCTATTGGAAAGATTTGTTGTTGCTCAGAAAAAGCACAAAGAGGATGTTTCTGATGCTATTAAGCAATTAACATCTTGTGTGGATGCGCTTGCCACCCACAATAAGATGCTAGAGAGCCAAATAGCTCAGCAGACAACCACTTCGAATAGGCCCATGGGTAAACTTCCAGGGCAACCAGAGATGAATTCTAGGGAACATTACAATGCCATCACCACTATGACTGGTGAACATATTGATGAACCTAGAAAGCCTATTGTAGAATCTGCACCTGAAGTTTTGGAGGGGAAGCCTGAAGAGACTTCACCTGAGGAAGAGAAATCAGAAGAGAAGAAGAAGGAAGAAAAATATGTAGGACCGCCAGCATATGTTCCACCAATTCCTTTCCCTCAGAGGCTATTAAGAGCAGATCAGGAAAATTTTGACATTGAAAAACTTGAGGTAAAGAGTAGTGAAGTAAGTGAGCCCAAGGTGATAGCAAAGGTAAAAGATCCTGGAAGTATTTCGTGTTAGTGTTTATGTCCTAGGACCTCAGGATGGTCTATGGGATATGTGCATCACATCTAGTTGATAGATGAGTTATCCTGACATTGTCGTTGTTATGCAGAGTTGTACATCTGCACATATGTACATTTGCATATACAATGTCCTTAAGAGATAGATTTTATCTAGTCTTTGTGTTTATCCCTGGTCGAGAATCATGGTGGATATGAGACAGCTATTATTCACTTGAGACTAGTATATGCGCTGGTTGAGCACGGGTTGCTAACGCAGGCATATGGGTATATCAAGGGAGATATACTGGATCGACCCGCCGTGAGGATTCATCTCAGTGTCACGAGATAAATATCACAGTGACAGAGTTGCGCTTGTCCTAGACTTGAGGGCATTGGTATCTCTATATAGTGATTGATGTACTTTGATGCAACCTAACGCTTCGCCGTAAAAGGGAAGTCATAACGGTTGTCATTGGGTATGTTATAAGCCGTATGAGAGATTCAATGTGCCAATAGAGGATTTGCCCTTTCCTTACTGAGAATATTCATTGACCATGGTGCCCCTATATGAATGACTGAAAGTGTATGGCCATACCCAGGTGAGAACCTGATTTAGTCATGCCATATTATTGGGATTAACAAGTGTGACACACTTGCCCAATCTGGACATCAGTTGGCAAAAGGACAAAGCTGCACTTATACTTTGTCACAGTTTTAGGGGATGTCGATGATGACACCATTCTGATGACTTGGGTAGCAATGATGTACTGCTAGGTGCCACTCATTGCTTGTGATGATTTAGTCATCACTGCCAACGTCTGAAGAACCTACAGGGTCGCACACCTTGACAATTGGGTTCTCATACTGATCGTTTAGCCTCTGATCGAATCATTGTGTGATTTAGATTTTTTTGGGGAACTGATGCTTTGAGACTTTTATAGAGGAGATGATATTTTATTTTAGTTCATTGTTGACCACTAGTTGACTCTAGTGGACCACGTTTGACCTCTGTTGACCTGTGTTGTCAAAATGAGTCAAACAAGGGTCTAGGTGCAAGTTTGGGCTTGACACTTAGTCACATGAATAAAATAAAATTATTAATTGACAAGAGAGTTTTTCTCTTGGCTAATTAATAAGCTTGGGTGCAATTTACAATTAATTGCGTCTGCGGGGATTCGAACCCATGACATTTAATTGTGAATAGGCGCCTATGCTCATTATCCCACACGGGAAAGATCTCCATTGTGCGTCTGACTCTGCTATTATAAATAGAGAGGCCCACCTGGGAGATTGTTTTGTACCAGACTCTTCTCTTGTCTCTAGTTGTCGACTCCCCTCTGCTCCTTGGCGTGAGGGTCTAGGAGGTGACAACAAATAAAAGTTTTTCGGCATCAAAGGTTGGGACAAGTGGCAGTGCTACCCACTCCTTGTCGCCAACACCCCTTCTTCTCCTTGGCGTTGGCGCAAGTTGAGAAGGCTAGAGGCATGGATCTCATCTTCGGGGGCTAGCACCCAGCGCGGAGATTGGAGAGGACTCGAGGAGTCTGTGTGTGCGCAATTGCAGAGGACGGGCCCTTGCGCGTCTTCATCATCGACCGCTCCTAAAAGTTGCTTGATAAGGTACCACCCTCTTCACATCCTTTGTATTCTTCGTAAGACGGTCCTTATTGTTGAATTAAGAATCTCGTTTCGGGCTCACTTCCACTGTTTTTGTTTTCTTTTAGCCCGGGGATTCCCAACAGTGGTATCAGAGCCAGGTTACAAGATACATCGGTGTATGGGTTTTTTCTAGCATGCGCATGTCATAGAAATTTTTTAAAAATCTTTATGCCATGTTTTATGTGTAGAAAAATAGTAGGTTTGTTATTTCTCGCTCTTATGAAATTCATGATTTTCGGTTTCTACACATGGGGATAGACCCTATGTGTGAGAATTTATTTCTCCTCATATTCATGGGATAGACCCACGATGTGAAACTTGTATCTAGATTTCGGGGGATGGACTGGGTGATTGCCTTAATTCGTACAAGTTAGGGATTGCAAGTGGCATCAATAATCGGGGTATATATGGCCACTTGTAGACTCCTGAGAGAAAACGAAAGATCTGAATTTTCGATAAGATCGCGGAGATTTAACGAACATGTTTTCTAATAAAAAACTAAAATCTGGTTATGTAGTTTTTCATTGCATATAGAAGAGCATGTCTTAAGTGTTTTTCCTTATGCATTTGATAAGATCAAAGTCAAGCCCTATTGCCATGCCTGTGATGTATCAATGTGAGGCCTGCGTGCCGCTTTCAATTTTATATTTTCAATTCTACATTGTAAATCAAATCGAAGGCCTTGATGACATTTTGTGGCGTTTTCCTCTCTCTCTCCCTTCCGCATCTCTCAAGGTGGCGCAACTCTCACTTAGCCGAACCCTAGGGTGGCTTCTAGGGTTAAACCTAGGGGCGCATCTAAGGGGGTGGCGGCTAGGGTTAGGGTTGGCGCACCTCACCTCCTAAGGTGGCACATCCCCTTATTTGACCTACCTTGAGTGGCTTCTAGGGTTACGTAGTTGGTTCACTTAAGGGATGATGGATGGATAAGGTGATGGTGCAACCTAGTCAAGTAAGGGGCTGACCTTCATCCTCAACCGAACCCTCATGGCTTCTCGGTCTCCTAGTGGCGCATGCATGGGTTCAAGGGCTGATGATGAAGGAAAAACAACCTAAGGGGGCTGATCTTATTCCTTGACTGAACCATGGTGCATCCTAGTTTTCCTAGGTGGCGCATATTGGGTTCATGGGTTGAGGAAGATGATTGGCGCTCCAAGCTTGCAGAGGGCCTAATCTTCTATCATTAGCCAAGAACTTGAAGGTCTTTTGGATGCTTCTTAAGTTCATAGGCTGATGAAGGAAGATTGAGCACTAAGGATGCTTGATGACACATCCAAGCAAAGGGGGCGCACCTCTAGGTGGCGCAGCTTGCAAGGGATGATTCGTATCAAGCATTGAGGTGAGATGCCTAGCATAGAGATGGCACATGGATGTTTGGCCGAACCTTAGGAGGATCCTAGGATTTGCGAGCTAGCTCACAGAGAAGACTCGGGCTGGCCGAACCTAAAGGGAATCTAGGGTTTTCCTAGATGGTGCCTTTAGGGTTCGCGAGCTGACCCATGGAGCAGTAGACCTAGGTGGCGCACCGTGGCGCCTTGGAGCAGAGCGCTTAGGGCACTCAGGGATGAGCTAAGGACTTGTTGGCATGGGCCCATAGCTCATAGCTCTTGGTAGTGCTAGGTGGCTAGGACTAGGTTTAGGGGCTTGTTACCCATGTTTTGGGCTTTGATCACATCATATTTACTGTTTCTGTTCCAGCATGCCTTTACTGCTTTGTTTTATTCCACCATAGGATTGCATGCCTGTATTGGTAGAATAAGATAAATTATATCAAGTCCTGTTACTTAGCCTTTTGACGCGTAACCCTCGTCAAACTGTCGATCGATGGTGCTGTGCACTGTTTCCCACCCTCGTGGGACACACCCATCTATCTTCAGGAGGCGTGTGGTGACAATAATTTCCCAGTCCGGTTAAAACTCTAGACGCGCCTTTCGCAAGGAAATTGTTGGCCCTAGGTATAACGGTCAGGTCGGACTTGACTAGGATTTTTCATATGTGGTGGTTCACATGATGAAATTTCTAGAGGCAGCAAGAGGATATGACTTTGTGCTGTATCCAGCCTTCGCTGGACACAAAGTGACTGAACGGTCTTGACAAGGGGAATTGCCGAGTAGCAATTGGTCGGTGAGCCTACCTCAGGAAGCATGTGTCACCTTGTGCAGTACATCCCTCCCTCGTGGGACGCAAGGTCGTGTACGAAATGAGGATCCCATCTCACTAAGGAAGTCAGGCGACTTCTCGATCGATTTTTGAGGATTATCGATTCGAATAAAATAGTGAGAAACAGTCATTTATAAAAGGCCAGAATAAATGATTGAAATGTGATACTGATCTGCTCTTGTTTGTATTGTAGATGGCTTCTACAAGCAATAACAACAGCGGACTGTCATTCCGTTCCTTTCTTGAGAGGGAGAAGTTAACTGGAGTTAACTTCATGGACTGGTACTGGCACTTGAGGATAATCCTCAAGCAGGAGAAGAAGCTGTATGTCTTAGAGCAAGCGCTTCCTCCTCAACCGTCATCCTCAGCCCACACGGCTGAACGGGAAGCTTTTCGCAAGCATCAGGATGACGCCTTGGATGTTGGCTGCCTTATGTTAGCCATGATGTCGTCCGAGTTGCAGATGCAGTATGAGGATCAGAATGCATTTCAGATCATGACGTATCTAAAGCAACTATTCGAGTCGCAGGCTAGAACAGAAAGGTTTGAAACATCCAAGGCTGCTTTTCAGTGCAAGATGCCTGAAGGTGCTCCAGTGGGACCACATGTACTCAGGTTGCTTGGGTACTTGTCGCATCTCACTAGACTAGGACACTCGATGGATCAGGATGTGGCTACGGACCTTATCCTGCAATCGCTGCCTCCGAGTTATAGCTCTTTTATCATTAACTTCAATATGAACAAAATAGCTTGTACTCACGAGGAGCTGCTAAAACTGTTGGAAGCGACCGAGAAGGAAATGGTCAGGTCCAAACCCAAGTCTATTCTTATAGTCTCTAAGGACAGTAAGAAGCGGAAAAGGGGTAAGGGCAAGTCCAAGGCCAAGGCACTGAAGAAAGGCAGGGTGAGGGAGAATAAGTGCTTCAACTGTGGCCAGGAGGGCCATTGGCGCAAAGACTGCATGCATCCTCAGAAAGAGATGAAGAGAAGTAACCCTTCGTCTTCAGGCTCAGGTAATTTTATTACCAAATCCTATATTGTCTATTTCCGTACATGGGTATTTTATACCGCATGGTGAGACTAATATTTGCAAAAATATGCAGGAGCTCCAGAGAAATAGGACATAGATGACAGTAAGAAAATCTTACTGGAGCATTGATGCTGCCGAGCTATTTTTCATTTGTCATTGATAGGATTGTTTTATTTTTGTAAACATGTAATTGACATTGTATCTATTCCTTTGGAGTAGAGTTTTTGGAATAAAAGGAATTTGACATTCTTTTCATTTGCAAATCTCTTGTCATTACATTGTGCAAAATAATGAGGTAATAAAACAACTTGAATTTAATAAGTGGTTCAAATTGAATGCCAATCTTCTGACTCAGATATTTTATCATAAACAAGTGATGCATCCATTGACTTCATGCACATGAATTCTTGGATTCGAACTCCTTCTAGGAGATTGACTATCTTAACCTCTTTCCAAATGTGATAGATGGGCAAAGACTTGTTTGCTGATAAATGTTTTTCACCAAGTGAGGTGAAGTGGAAAGGTCAAAAGATAGGAATTCGTGAAATTACTAAAATATTTGTGGAACCAGCTTATCAAAATTCATAAGTGATCTTCAGTCCAAGTTGGATGAAGAGTACTTGAGCCACAGGTGACTATCATATTGAGTATGAGGTCTGCTCATAGCTCATAACTCCTGAAGAACACCTTGGAAGGTGGTTTTAGTGGGAGGAATTGAAAGTCAACCATATCTCTGCTGAGGTTATGCTGATAGTTTCTTCGACACTGAACTATTTCATCTTAAATGTATCTCCAGGTAAGAAGATGACATGAATAATTATCAGGATCTATAGATGTGAGACTTTGGGGGTCATACATCTGAATCTAGTGACATAGATTCAAGATCTGATAAGTGTAGGTGGAGTATCCTAAGATAACTTAGGGATACTAACTTCCATAGACCCACAGGAGAACAAGCGATTGTTGCTCTTGATGTTAGTTTTCTTGGAAATGTATTTCCTTGAAAATGGCAAGTGGGAGGAAATTGTGACTTGGATTCAGTCCAAGGTCAGCCACCTAGCACAGATGGTCAAAGATGAAATATGAGCCTCATATATAGGTTCTGGGGAAACCTAGGTTCAGAAAGTGTGGGAAAAGGCTAAATCGATTCATATGTGTCAGTGTTATGGGTAGCTCCTAACTTGGACAAAGAATATTCACCTTATAGTACCTAAGTTCAGTGGGAGCTTGATGACATCTCTGGTCTTGTATGTTGGGGACATACAGATCATCAAAGACGATATCCCGATCCTTCACTTGGTGAAGAGATGATTGGGAAATGTCTTGTGATGAATGACTTAATGGACATCACCTATGGGGTAGGTGTGTGAGTTTTTGGATAAGTCCAAGAAACTCCAAGTGCCAAGTTAGATAACATACATCGATGATGGTATGTTATAAACCAGATGTGGTTTATGCAGAGAGCATAACCAATTGATACTAGGTCCAATCTAGGTGCATGACACTAGACAAGGAATGAAGAACACACTTAGGTTCCATATAGAACTAAGGGGTGGTTCTTGGTCAGTAATGACAGGAAAAGCTCAGTGGATTCACTTGGCAGCTAGTTCCAGTCAGACCAGTGACAGTCTAGCTGTTCCTGTAGTGGTTCTAAAAGCTTTGGGAGCTTCAGAGCATACTACTTGAAAGCAGAGTATGCAAATGCTTTTGGGAAGCAGTGGGAGTTCTTTGTTGAACTTCCCAGGCGTACTCAGATGCTTATATGTTGTGATCCGCAAGTGCACGAATACTCGAAGTAATAAAATAGATATCGAACGACAGAGACCTACGTGTTAAGTACCAAATAATTATTTTCTCACTAGGTAAGCAAATCGAATATCATGAAAACACAAACGAAAAGTAAACTAAATATCTGAGAGAGAAACTGGGACTAGGGGTTCATCCACCTTAATTCTAATGACTAGAAGGAAATAAAAGTTGTCAGTCAAATTTTATTACGATAAAGATTTAATTTATTTCATAAAAGGATTATCTCGCTCTCGCACAGACAATCATACAAAGGACCAATCCTCACTCTCGTGCAAGATCTATCTAATGCTGAAAATAAGTAAATCATTGAACAAAGAACTCAAGGATCACTCTCGTGCATCCGAATTCTAAGTCAAACATCTCATGTGGAAACTCAAGGATCACACTCGTGCATCCTGAAACTCATAACAAGTTCTACTTAAGGTTTTCCAACATTCCGATCCTCACTCTCATGCAGAATCTTCACCTCTAACACATTAACTCAATCCAAAGAATCAGAAACTCAACATGGCAATAAAATCACTAAAAATCAGAATTCGAAGAACTACCTAATCTCTTACGATAGTTCCAAACTCAACAATTCTTAGGGTTCCAAATTTCACAATCAACCTCTCGGTCTATTTCGCAAAATTCTAAAACATGCTGATGTTTATAAAACTAAGGAGAATCAAAGAACAATCAATCATAAAAGTAAAATTATCATAATAAAATTATCATGACAAAAGTTAATGTTTTCTAGTCATTAACAAACCAAGGGGATTACACCCCATGTCCCATAAAAAGATCTAAGCTTGCATGGAAGGAAGATTACAGTAATCCATAGTGTAGGAAATTGAAAACAAAGAGAGAAAACAATTTACGGTACGGCCGTAAAGATGATTACGGCCGTAATCTACGACGAACAGCGGCGGCGACTGGTGTTTCATTGATTTCTTCTCCGTTTGATCTCCTTTCACTCTAAAATGTTTGGTGTGTCCTTCCCTCCTCCAGGCGAAGCTTCAATGTAAAAATCATGACCTAACGGTGCCCTCTACGCCTCTCGGCGCTAGGCCAAACCCTAAGCGCTTCTCTGTTGATTGCTCCCTCGATACTTGATAAAATTAGGGCTTTCACTTCGTGTTTCTTCTCCTCTTAATGATGAGTTTTTAGCAACTTTCGGATCTCAATTTGGACTTCTGGATCAAAAGATATGGTCCGCGCAAGATTCGAGCAGAAAAATTAGAAAACTGGGTCTAAAATACGGTGCCGTATTTTGCCCAAAAATTTCGAAACTTTCTGTTTAAAATCCTCCAAAAATACGGTACCATGACAGTTGTTCCCAAAAATATGGTAGTGCCGTATTTTTGTAAATTGGCTCCGATTTTTATGAAATTTGATAGGGAACTTCGTCTCAATGTCTGGAATCCATTGGTGTGCTCAAATCTTTCAAAATCCATAAAAATATTACACTTTTAATCTGAAAATAATCAAAAACAAGAGATGGTGTAGATTCTGCAATATTTGACAAATAAGGCTTAAAATCAAGCAAAAGAGCATAAATATGACACAAAAAGACCAATAAAATGACACAAAATATACTATGAATTTTGGTGTCATCATTATACCCATCGTGTGTTTCATCCTATTTTTATTGCTTGAGGACAAACAAAGATTTAAGTCTGGAGTGTTTTGATGCCTTGCATTTTAGTAGTAATTTTTCTTATTATTTCATGATAAATCTAGGCCTATTTTAATATTTTTACACTCTTTCAAGACTTATTTGCTTAAAAGCTTCAGAATCTTCACTTTTTCTCATTCTCGTGGAATTTCAAGTAAAATCACACAATTTTGATTTCTTTTGAAGATTCTAAGGCCATGGGATGATTCCTTGCAAGAAGACGAAGCTGCCCATCAAATTTGGGCCCAATCGGGTTCACCTGTGCTTTCACCAGACGCTAGGAAGCACACATAAGACATCATGGCCAGGTGAACCCGGCGGGATTCACCCGTGATTTTCTCAATGGCATCTCACGTAGAACTATACAGCAAGCTTCACGGGCACGTAAACCCGGCGGGGTTCACCCATGCTTATCTCGACCGAAATAGTGCAGAGTGTTTCACTGGCAGGTGAACCCGGCGGGTTCACCCGTGATTCCGACTGAGCCGAAGGAGCGACCGACACCCTATTGGATTTCTCTCGATTTCTAACCCATTTGATGTCCAAATTTGGCAAGGGAGGACATTTTGGAAAGCTGATTTGAAGGAGAATACAAAGAATATAAAAGCCCTAATTTTAGGGCCAAAAATATCAAGAAATCAGGGTGAAGGTGACTAGGGCGGATGAACGGCGATGACAGAGGGTTTCACAGTGATTTGGCAAGATTGGATCATCAAATCGTCACGATTCCGGGAGATCGGGTGTGGTTTAGCGTCTCTTCCCCTTCAGAAATGATTTCTTGTAGTTTTTCTATGCTTATTGAGAAATTTTTCAATGTTTCTATGAAAATCGTAGCGTAAAACTCTTTTCAGGGCTCGGTTGAAGCCCGCTGACGATTGTTAATTGCAATTTCCTTTCATAAATAGTTATTTGGATTTATGTGTTGGCATATTTTACTCTGCTATGCGTATTTTATGATTTTACCTTGGCCACGTATTTTCATGTGTTAGCCGGCACGATTCTTACTGAGAGGACAATCGTGACGGTGGATCTTCTTAGTAAAACTTGTGAACCCACGACACGAGAGTGCTTGGTGTTCACTCGAGGATTTCATAACCTTCAATAGAGCGCATATGGTTTGTTTAGAATGATCCACCGCGAGAGTAGGAGACCGTTCTAAACAAACACCGGGGTGTACTGCCGAGAGGGGGCACCTTGAACCCTGGGGATATTTTACAATTTTTCTGAGATAGACATTACAAATTACATTGCACAGCGGAAGAATATCCCCGAAACAGGCCAGTCCCAAAAACCCAGTGAAGATCGTCAAGTGAGGGGGTCGACACAATGTGATAGTAAGTACTTATAGCAAGCGTGGAGTCGATGTCGAGGTAGGTGCCCAAGCGTTCACCCTCTGCAGTCTCACACACACGGATGCCTCGAGTTCTCTTCTTCCACGCCCGGTGCTAGCCTCGGGAAGAAGATCCACGCCTTAGGTCACCTTCTTCAAAGCATGTGCCACCTTCAAAGGAAGATGCGCTAAGAGAAGAAGGAGAGGAGATGAAGAAGCTGATGCCGCCAAGCCTTTACTTCCCTTGCGCTAAAGGAGGAGGAAGAAGGGAAGAAGCTTGCGGCCACTTGATGGAAGAGGGATGCGCCACCCTTGTTGTTCTCGCCCCCTTGCCCTTGCTCATGCCTTCAAGAGAATTAGTCTCTCTAGAGGGGGCAACAAGGGGTCTCTTTTATAAGAGCAAGAGGCAGTTTGGGATGGGCTTAGATCATGACAAGTGGGCGGCTAGGATAAGGGGTTGACAATTAGGGTTTGAGGTAAGGAAAGTCTCCAAGACTTTACCATAAACCTCATTCTACCTATCCATATTTGCCCAAGTGCCATATCAGCCCCAAGACATGCCTTAGAGGCAATCTTACCATCAAAGGTTGAAGGGCTAGGCGCATAATGCTTCCTAATGAAGCAAAAGGCGCCTCCCTCACCCCATTATGCCCCTAGGCGCCAATGGGGTGAGACTTCTCCCCATTATACCCTTTTAGTCCATTACCTCTTCATGACAACTTTTTATTGGGCCTTATTGGGTAATGAGCAAGCCCAAACTTCATTGCATGGGTTGATTAAGCCATTGGATCCAATCCAATGCAACTCTAATCCAAATGTGACTAACCATGGTCAAATTCGGGTCAACTTGTCAAAAATGAAGTTTGGCTCCAATAACATTCTTCCATCTCATCAGGCCCATTGTCGCTGATGAAATCTCCAAAATAGATCCGAGTTATCCAATAACTCGATTATAAGGCTTTCCGATCAATACGAGAACTCGAGTATCTTGGTGTGCGACCCTGTAGGTTCCTTTGATGTTGGCAGTGCTGACCTAAGGTCACCACAAGCAGTGAGTGACACCTAGTAATGCATCGTTGCTACCCAAGTCATCGGAATGGATATCGACATCGACATCCCCATTATCGCAACTAGGTACAGATACATTATAGTCCCTTTCCCGGACAAGTGTGTCATCACTTGTTTTCACCTAATCACATGGTCATGACTAAATCAGGTTTTCACCTAGGTATGACCATACACTTTCAGACATAGAACCATAGAGGAGCTCCATGGATATCATGCTTCCCTTAGGAAGGGGCAAATCCTTTATCTGTACATTGATCTTCATATATGGGTTGTGATACACTCAATGACAACCTTTATAACCTCCCAACTACAGTGAGGTGTTAGGTTGCATCAAAGCATGTCTCTAACCATATAGAAGAGTCAAGGACCTTAAGTCTAAGGATCAATGCATCTCCTATCACTTGTGAAGATAACTCATGACACCAAGTCATTACCTCACAACTGGTCAATCCAGCATATCACCACATATACACCCATATGTTTGTGTTAGCACCTCGTGCCTAACCAGCCCATTACCAGTCTCACAAGTACCAGAGCTATCCCATATCCGCTCAGGTACATTGACTGGGGACAATCATTTGAGCACAGATCCAATCTGTCTCCAGGGACATTATCATGTAAGTACATAATCGCAGATGTAGATAAACAACGATAACGACAATGCTAGAATGATATATAAGTATCAAAGTCAAGTACTACACAGGTTGACCAAATATAGGTCTCAGGGCATATACACCAACAAGATGGACCTCGCCATCACCTTAGCAACACAACCCAAGAGCGCGCCACTTCGGTAGTAACCCAGCCAATGACTTCTAAGTTATGTTGCTTCGTCGCGGTGTGTTCCGAATGTGTCTAACCGCCCCAACCACCTTTGTACAAAGGATAAAAGTATATGCATCAGCTTCAAGGAATATAGTAGAAATTTGTTTCGATATGTCTTGTTGCTACAGATTGACCACTTTTGTGGCCTGCAAGAGTTGGTATTAGTTAGAACCTCGTATCTTATATGCTTTGTCTTGTTCCCTCCCCTCTTACTCTACAAAAGAGGAGGCAGAGTTAGTGTGTTTAGTTAGTTTTCTTGGTGGTAGAGTTCTCCTGGTGAGCTGAGAGCCTCCAGCGTATGTAGGAGTCGAAGTTGGAGCTTTGCCTCCCGAGTTGTACGGGTCGTGGTCGGAGCTGTGATCCCAAAGTTGTTTCCTGTTCTTGGTATCACATGAAGTAAATCCCACTGCCTTCGTGGGTCAAGTCCACCTGTCTTTTCATTTCCCTTGGGTTCATTTCCATTGCGATTTCTGCCTCCCCCCCCCCCCCGGGGTCTCCGCTGTGACGGAGACATGGACGTTCCGCTGTTCTTTGGCTTGTCTCAGGTGCATAGGCGCATGAGTTGTGCTCTGTGAATCCACTGCTTGCCCCAAGTGCGTGCTGAACTTAAAATCTGCTAAGTGAGCTTGCTAAATTGCTAAGAGGTTAGTGATAACTTTCAATAGTTGGGTGTCGTTGTTCCCTCCTCGTATTTGTGTTGCTCCGATTGAATTCGACACCATTTTTTTTTCGTGTTTCCTGCTGCATTTCCGATACATTTTCACTTCCCTCATCTAAAGACCCTCTCTCACTTTCACGTGCATTGTCTAACACCCTAGTGTACGGTTCTAAGGACCCTCCCACCGATAGTAGCTGCATCACTAGCTGCATCACCGTGAGTTCTACGTTCGAAGGGCGAAAATGCGACTATGTTGAAAAGTTCACAGAAACTTTCACGGGTAAGGCCATAAATCTTTCACGGTCCATGATTCTTTTTGTGTACAAAGAGTCTTATTCACAAAAACATTTACGGCCACAACCGTAAAGTGTTTATGGGTCATGAATTTTTCCGCCCCTTCGAGTTTTTCACTCGATTCAACTCTAAATCAAGCTGTATTTGAACCAAACTCTCCAGATTTGTTCCTTGAAGGGTTCCGGATTGATTAAAGTATAAAAGGAAGAATTTTGGAGGGGTTTAGGGGACTCTTTTCGGATGAACACAAGCAGCGGTGGCTATTAGGGTGAGACGAGGTTCCAAAGCAAATTTCCCGCGAGATTTCACGCAAAAGAGAAGATTGGTCACTTCTTCTTCATCTCAAGATCGAGGGGAAGTTTTTCTATTCATTTTCTTAGTGAAATTTTATATCTTTGATAGGATTCAATGCAAGTTTATTCTATATATCTGCTATCAACTTCGAACATGAGTGAGTAAACTTGATTTCGGGATTTTGGGGATGTAACCCACTGATATTATGAATTAATTATTTTATTTTCACTCTTTGCTATGATTATTGTGTCATGATTTGATTAGAATTGTGTTCACTTCATAATTTACCCTGGCCAAGTACAATTGCATCTTAGACATTGCGAGAAGAACCGAGAGGTGAATTGCAACGTTAGATCTGTTCTATTCAAACCTACAAATCCAATCACGAGAGTAGTTTGGATTTGTTTGAAGGATTACCATGGTTTTTCATAGAACTTAATGGGCTTAGTTACATTAATTGTCACGAGAGTAGGGAATTAGTGTAACTAAGTACCGGGTTATGCTTCGGGAGGAGGTAACTTGTACCCGAGGAAAAGTCCCTTTCATGATTATAATTTTCTATTCAAAGAGTTTATTTTTATAAAATTCATACTGTCTATGTGATGAAACCCTAAGTCTCGATCTTCCAAAACCTGATTTTCACTAAAACATTGTTTCCATTGCCATTCGCACTTAGAGCCCAAAAACAATTGAAGATTTGATTGGCCTAAATTTAGACATGTCATATATTCGGTACTTGACTGCCTGATCCTCGTGGGAACAATCTTAATTTTATTACTTCGATAAATCTGTGCATTTGCGGACGCATCAGCCACTAGAACTACCCAAGAAGCTTCCGCTACATAGAAACGTGAATCACCGAATTGAACTGGAACCAGGCGCCAAACCACCAGCCCGATCACCTTATCGGCTAACACCGCTAGAACTTATAGAGTTAAGAAAACAACTGAAGGAGTTGCTTGATGGGGGCCTCATCCATAATTCAAAGTCTCCCTTCGGAGTACCAGTCTTATTCCAAAAGAAGCATGATGGAAGCCTTCGACTATGTGTGGATTATTGAGCACTGAACAAAGTGATAGTGAAGAATAGGTACTATTCCATTAGCAGCGGACCTATTCGATCAACTCAGTAAGGCAAAATTTTTCTCAAAATTGGATCTTTGTTCAGGATATTGGCAAGTGCGAATTGTTGATGAAGACATAGAGAAGATGACATGTGTGACTCGATACGGTTGATTTGAGATTATAGTGATGCCGTTTGGATTAACAAATGCTCCAGCTATGTTTTGCACCATGATGAATCAACTTTTTTCAAGAGCATTTGGATAAGTTTGTGGTGGTGTACCTGGACGACATTGTTGTATATAGTCAGTCTCTCGAAGAGCATATAAGACATCTTCATATAGTCTTCTATATTCTTCGGAAGAATGAACTATATGTAAAAGAAGAAAAGTGCTACTTCGCTCAAGAGGAGATCATGTTCCTTGGACACCGAATCAGCTGAGGCAAAATTCAAATGGATAAACGAAAGGTTGAGGCTGTGGCAAACTGGACCATTCCTTCAAAGGTCACAGAGCTAAGATCTTTCTTATGTTTTGTGAACTATTATCGGCAATTCATTGAGGTCTTCTCACAGAGAGCAGCCCCGTTAACATACTTGCTCAAAAAGGAGCAAAGTTGGGTATGGTCCCCAAAATGTCAAGATGCTTTTGAAGACCTCAAATCTGCAGTGATCAATGAACCAGTACTTGGACTTCCGGACTATGGGAAACATTTTGAAGTTCATACAGATGCTTCTGGCTATGCCATCGGGGGTGTGCTGATGCAAGATCAACACCCAATGGCTTATGAAAGTAGAAAACTCAACGACACAGAGCAAAGATATCCCACACATGAAAAGGAAATGACGGCTATGATACACTGCCCTAGAACATGGCGACACTACTTGCTTGGAGCCAAATTCATCCTACGAATGGATAACATTGCATTAAGTTATTTCCAGACGCAAAAGAAGTTATCCCTAAAGCAAGCTCGATGGCAAGATTTCTTAGCAGAATTTGATATGATTTGGGAATATAAGCCTGGAAAGTCTATGATAAAGCTACGATGGGTGGGTTGGTCATTAGTGTCGTATTCTATGGTGTTTACACAATGCGCAGAAAATGAGAGAGAGTCTTGAGACGTGGGAAGTTAAAACGCCCGGAAAGTGCAGCAAGAAAACACGAAGAAATCAACAACGAATTTGTTTCAGGGCAACACAAATGCACAAAGAGATCAATGGAACTATGAACTAAAAATTTCTTTCACTAATCTCGGAGCAATTTTAAGTGCAGCACGTGTTTTGGGGATAGCAGATTCACAGGACTCAGCTCGCATGCCTATGAGCCTGAAAACAAACCAAAGAATAAGGAAACCTTTCCACGCCTCCGACGTACGAATACTCGTGGGTGAAGTAGAAGATAGGAAAACACAACGGAACACAATAAAACTTAGAAAACAGGTGAACTTGACCCACCGGAGACAATGAGATTTACTTCTGATAATGCTAGAAATAACTCTAGATTCGAGGCACCGACTCGTACAAACTTTGGAATCAAAGCACCGACTTCGACTCCCACACGCTGGAGGCACTCTTTGTTCACTGATGACTCTAGATTTCATAGTATTTTTCATACTTATTTAGAAGTCTTTTGAACCATAATGTTACTCTTTTGCCTTGTTTTTACACCTTTTATACCAAAATACTTTGAAATCTACACAATCTTTGGTTGTTGATCAATTTCAGGTAAAAAGGCATTATTATCGCTAGTTTTCGAGCAATATCGATACATGAACGAATTCTAATCATCAAGAGGAGTCTACCCATCAAATTTTAAGAAAAAAAGGAGCCAAACTGCAAAAATATGGCACTACCGTATTTTTGAGCACCTCTCTCACGGTACCGTATTTCTCAGAAGAAGTTTTGGGCGAAATACGACACTGCCGTATGAATCTTCACGGTGCCGTATTTTTTAGCGTTCTCAAACAGAAAGTTTTGACAGAATTACGGCACTACCATGGGAAATTACATGGTGCCGTATTATTCGACGATTTTGACCAGAGACTTTTGGAAGAATTACGGCAGTACCGTGAGGTTTTCCATGGTGCCATATTTTGTGCAAATTCTGACCAAAAGGATTTGGCAGAAATACGGCACTACCGTATTTATGAGAAACATTATCATGACACCATAATTTTTACACAGAACTCACAGAATGAAATACGGCACTGTCATATGACTCTTCATGGCGCCGTATTTTGGAATTCAGATTTCTGATTTTTCTGCCCGATTCTTACAAAGACCATATCTTTTGATCCAGACCTCCAAATTGAGATCTGAAAGAAGAGGCAAACTCGTCTTAACGAGGAGAATATAACCAGACTAAAAGGAACGAATTTTATCACGAATCCACAGAGAAATTGAGGGAGAGGTAGAATTGCTAGGGTTCATCGGTTCTCCACCTACAGACTACCTCCGGCCACAAAATTTGACAGAGAGCTTCACCTGATGAAGTAGAATGTGCATCTGAAGTTTCAAAGCAAAAGGATTCCTAGTGGAGGAGAAATCAACAAAACAGCGGTGACAGTGCTAATTCCAAGCAAATACGGTGCTGTAATTTCATTACAGAGCACTGTTTTGTAACTCTTTTCTCCTCTTTGTGCTTCCTATTCATACAGAAAACATGTTTTATTGTAATTCCTTCATCATGGTAGCTTAATCTTTCTTTGGGACATGGGGGGGTGTAATCTCTTTGTTTCTTAATGACTAGAAAATCTTAGCTTTGTCAAACTAATTTCTTTATGATAATTTTACTCTTGTGATTGATAGTTCTTTGATTCTCCTTTGTGTCTTAAATATCAGCATGTTTTAGAGTTTTGCAAAATAGACCGAGAGGTTGATTGTTTGAAATTCAGAACCCTAGGAATTGTTGAGTTTGGAACTATCGTAAGAGATTAGGTAGTTCTTCGAATTCTGATTTTTAGTGATTTTATTGCCATGTTGAATTTCTGATAGTTTGGATTGAATTATTGTGTATACTTGATTTGATTTTGCAAGAGATTGAGTATCGAGTCATTGGAAACCCTTAAGTAAATCTAGTGTTGAGACTCGGATGCACGAGAGTGATCTTTGAGTTTCCACTTGAGGTGATCAACCTAGAATTCGGATGCACGAGAGTGATCCTTGAATTCTTAGCTGATGGTTTACTTATTTTCAGCATTGAATAGATCTTGCGCGAGAGTGGGGATCGGTTCTTTGTATGATTGTCTGCGCGAGAGCGAGACAATTTATTTAAAAAGGTAAATTTTACCTTTATCATAATAGAATTAGATTGACAAATACTTATCTTAATCTAGTCATTAGAAATTAAAGTAGATGAATCCCTAGTCCCAATTTCCTCTCTGATATTTTCTCCGTGTTCTTTTTGATAGTTTGATTCACTATTTTCCGATTGCCTAGCTAGCGAGAAATCGATTATTCAGTACTTGACAACAAGGTCTCTGTGGTTCGATATCTATTTTATTACTTCGAGTATCCGTGCACTTGCGGACACAACAAGTTTTTGGAGCCATTGCCGGGGACCTTGGTTTTGTCGATATTGAAGATATCGAGATTATTACTAGACTAGGTTTTATTTACTGTTTTGTTTTTTTATTTATTTTCTATTTTCTTGAAATCACTTGATCTATCTACTTTGCATGCGCAGGAATCTTAGGTCAAGACCACTTGTACCTTTTGATCCTGAGATAAACAAGACTCTGAGACTGCAAAAGAGATTAAGATTTGAGGAGACACAAGTTGTAGAAGAAAGAGAAGAAGAATCCATCATGGCTGAAAGAAGGACATTGCGTGACTATGCAGCCCCAAATACACAGGGAATTCATTCCAGCATCACTAGGCCTGCTATAGATGTGAACAACTTTGAGATCAAGCCAGCGTTCTTATCGATGATTCAACAGAATCAGTTTGGAGGATCTCCTTTGGAAGATCCAAACCAACACTTATCCCTTTTCCTTGAATTCTGTGACACCATAAAGATTAATGGTGTATCTGACGATGCCCTCAGACTAAGACTGTTTCCTTTTTCTCTCAGGGACAGAGCAAAAGCCTGGCTTCATGCACAACCAACTGGAACGTTCACTACTTGGGAGCGCTTGTCAAACACCTTCTTGCAGAAGTACTTTCCTCCCAGTAAAATGATCCAGTTGAGGAACCAAATCACAGGCTTTGCCCAGAGAGACGGAGAATCAATGAGTGAAGCATGAGAGCGCTTTAATGAGCTCCAAAGGAAGTGCCCCCACCATAGAGTGGAAGACTGGGTTTTAATTCAGACTTTCTATAATGGTTTGCTTTACAACACACGCTTAACGGTTGATGCTGCTGCAGGGGGAGCTTTGATGAACAAGACTGTTGATGCAGCCCATGCCTTGATTGAGGAGATGACGTTAAACCACAACCAGTGGGCTTCCGAGAGAGGAGTGCTTTATTGGCCTCCTCAGAGTAAGAACGATGGTGATGGTTCGCGCTCTCTTGCAGAAAAGGTAGATTCGTTATGTAACCGTTTTGATTCTTTCCAAATACAAACCGCTGCTGTATCTTCTGTTGTTTGTGAGGTTTGTGGGAACAATGGGCACCATGCTAGAGAGTGTAAAATCATTATTGATAAGGGTGAGGAACAAGTGAATGAAGTAGGGGATTATAATCAAGGTAGATCTAATGACCCTTACTCCAATACTTACAATCCTAGTTGGCGCAACCATCCTAACCTATCTTGGAAAAGTAACAATCAAACTAGTGGGCAAAATGATAATAGGGGGTATAACCAGAGACAGTCAAACCAGAGTCAACCCCAAAAATCTAGTTTAGAAGAGATGTTTGAGAGATTCATGGGTAATCAGATGAGAAAAAATGATGAGATTATAGAAACCCTTAAGCAGATAAACTCTAGGTTAGATGGTGTTGTTGCTCATAACAAGATGTTAGAAACTCAGATAGCACAACAGGCTAATACACCTTATAGACCCCCTGGGAAGTTACCTGCAAAACCTGAACCAAATCCCAGGGAACATTGTAATGTCATCATGACTAGGAGTGGTAGACAGTTGGAAGATCCAAGGGGACCCTTAGATGATGAAGAGGATGAGTTTAATGTTATGCCTAGTGAGGAACCTGTTTGGGAACCACAACCCACACAAGTGTAGCCCTTTCCTGATTCTTCTCCTTCTGAAGAGAAAAGGTCTTCACAGAAAGGTGACATACCTTGTGAGGTTGAGGTACCCAGACCTAGTTCTCCATAGCCATATAGTACACCTATCCCTTTCCCCCAGAGGATCGTGCAGGCTAAACTAGATAGGCAGTTTGGGAAATTTTTGGAAGTGTTGAAAAAGTTGTACATTAATATTCCTCTCACTGATGCTATTTCTCAAATGCCTACATATGCAAAATTTTTAAAAGAAATTTTATCTAACAAGAGAAAAATAGAAGATTATGACACTGTTGCTTTAACTGTAGAATGTAGTGCCATCATTCAAAACAAGCTGCCACCCAAACTAAAGGATCCAGGTAGTTTTTCTGTTCCTGTTTCTATTGGAGATATGGCTTTTAACCGAGCCTTATGTGACCTCGGTGCAAGTGTTAGTTTAATACCTTATTCTCTTTATAGGAAATTGGATATTGGAGAACTCAAACCAACCTCAATGACTTTGCAACTTGCTGACTCATCAATAAAGCATCCGGTTGGTATATTATAAAATGTTCCTGTACAGATTGGTAAGTTTTTCATACCTGCTGATATTATAGTTTTAGAGATGGAAGAAAATTTGAAAAACTCTATTATACTTGGTAGACCTTTCTTGGCTACATCTGGAGCACTCATTGATGTAAAAAAGGGAAAATTGACTTTTGAAGTTTGTGGTGATATAATCGAATTTGATTTGACTGATTCTTTAAAAAGAGCATCACACTCAGGAACATGTTGTAGCATAGACATATTTGATGATGAGGTTGTTTGTGACATGCATAATTTGTTTGACGAACCTTCTGACTTTGAAACTGACACACTTTCTGAGTGTATTAATAAAGAATTTTAGGAAAGGGCAGTGAAGAAGAAAAGAAAGAGACGAAAGAGGAGAGGAATATCAAAATTACCTGAAGAAGTAAAAAGGCTCATAAATAAATTTGGATACTGTTTCAAGTTTGAGTCTTATGTTCTTAAGAGCCCTGAACGAGACATAGAGAAATCAGGATGGCCACCAAAGACACAACCACGATCAAATCTGAGTGTTAAACGGTCAAGCTAATGACCATAAATTAGCGCTTCTTGGGAGGCAACCCAAGCAAAACTTTTTCTTTTTCTTTGATTTTGGTTTATTTTCGTTTAGGTTTACTTTGTTTAGAGTTAAGCCTTCCTTTTCTGATTTTTTGTGATTTTTTAGAGATTTTTTTGAATTTTGATTATAAAATACGGCAATACCATATTTGCTCGATGAACTCTCACGGTACCGTATTGCCGAACATTTTTGAACAGAAAGCTTTTTTTGGTTTTACGGCACTACCATGGATTCTTGCACGGTACCGTAATCTAGAGGAATTTTGGACATAAATTTTTTTCGAAATTACGGCGGTACTGTATTTTCACACGGTGCCGTATTTTCTGCGTTTACCTGTACAGAACCTGTAGCCAAAATACGGCCATGCCGTATTCATTATACGGTGCCGTAATTCCACCCGACCCCACGTATTCACGTGCCGTATTTAGGGTTCAGCGCACTGTTCTTAGGGTTTCTTCTCCCGATTTCGCGTCGACTTTCTATTTTTCCTCAAGCATTCACTTCTCAAACCTTCGTGTGATCTTTCCCCTCAACTTTCATCCGATTCCAAGCAAAAATCATGACGATTTTGAGCTTGATCACGATTATTTCAGGGTCGCTGCACTATTTTCCGCCGAGATTTTGCTTCTTCCGATTCCTCTCATCAAGCGTAGATTTGCTTGCTTCCAGGTTCAGAAACCTTCGTAGGAGAAAGGAGATCACATTCCAAAAGGATCTGAAGCTCGATCTCAACTCAGAAATCCAGATTCTAAGCTTCAAATCCAGCCTGTTTTCCAGCCGCACGATTTTGGTAACGCAAGTTCCTCAAAATTTCCCCTGTTGTTCCTTATTTCTTTTTGCACTATAATATGACACCTACCAAAAAGTTGGAATCAAAGAAGAAAGGAAAGGCCCCCGCTAAACCTCATATGCCACCACCGAATCCCTTTGGTATCGTGTATAGGGATGAGCAACATGAGTAGAGATATAACATGCTACTTACTCGACGCATCGTGAAAACAAAATACACTGATACTAGAGCTTTAGAACTCCTTGGACTGAAGGACGATGTGTTTTGGATGTATGACAGGGTAGGGTTGAGAGAATTTTTTGAGATTACATCTGAAACTTACCTACCTGTTGTTCTAGAAGTTCTAAGCAACTTAGAGGTCAGTTGGGATGAATACATGGATCACACCGCCGAGGGAGAAATCAGATTTAGGATGATGAACGAAGAAAGAATGCTCACATTCAAAGAAATTCGATGCATATTCCACTTCCCACGAAAAGGGCGAATAGAACCACCCATTGGATTTATTGAGCATATCTTTTGGGACCAGATTTCCTCAGACAGCAGGTTTTCAGCCTCAACAGCAAGAGCTTCGAAGATCTCGAATCCCTGCATTAAATACGCCCACCGCGTCCTTGCACACACGATATTCGGGCGAGGAGATAGTGATGGTATTGTCATTCACGCTGAATTATTTTTACTCTGGAGTATGCTTCATGGTTACACTGTAGATATAGCTTTCTTTTTCATGAGACACCTTAGTAAGGTGTCAAGGGCTAAGAAAGCGGCTATAGTGATAGGAGGTTTCCTTACTCCTATAGCACTACATAAGATGATTCAGCGTGATGGGGACACTTATAATTTGATACTTCAGCCAGGCCTTCCCACATTGCCATTGCCTAACCCCGGATGAACCTCAGTGCAAAACCTTGAAAATTGGAAGCTATTACTCAGTTGCGTGTCTTATGCCACACCTGTGCCCGAGACATCGCTGCCACCACAGCCTACTACTTGGGGTGATGACCCACTTGGTATGGGCATCGACTCCTCGCCACCTAGAGTCACCGAGCCACTACCGCATGGAGCCACCGGATCATCCTCTCAGCATGCAACCCCAGATCAGCGAGATTGGCAAAGTTACCGAGACCCTGGTTTCCAGACTATCTCCGCTCAATTATATAGACAGGAGCAGCGTATGGAGAGGATAATGGGAGGCATTGGGAGGATTCATGAGCAGATCGGTCATGTTCACTCAGATGTCGAGGAACTCAGATGTCGAGGCATTAGGGAACTATATGGAGGACATGGGGAATTTTTTTTATGAACGCTTTGGATATGAAGACCCCAGGAGAGGTGGTATCTACGGCGATGCAGGTGAGGGAGCATCACACAACCCCGTGGCTGCTGCCCTGGCTGAAGAAGACGAGGAGGAGATGCAATCGGACTAGGAAGATTTTGTGAGTATCTCGTTCTTAATTTCATGCCTTATTCGAGTTCACTAATTCATGTTGGTTCTAAACTCATGTAGGGGAGGATGACTTTGCAAACTTCTTGCCTCCTACTGCTATGAATTCTTGTTTTTCTTTGCTATATGATTTCGATATGGTTGTATCGACATATTTAGAAGATTCGCTATGCTTTCTATTCGATTTGGTTGTATATGTGATATTTGATGTTCTGGATTGATGCTATGAGTTCGGTATACCATAAGATTTGTTTGGTATTTACTGGTTGTCGTTGATGCACTTGAGTGGTTTATTTATCTAAGAAAATACTGCCGTTATCTTGCCAAAATTTTTCTTGATGATTTACATGTTGAAAAATTGAAATTAGGATTAGACCTATTATGATGAGTTTATTTCTCTATTACATATGTACCTTTTGAAAATTTTTCGTTGATCAATAGATGGAGTTTGGGATGAACATATTATCTGAGGAATCTGATTTTAGAGGGAAGTTACTTCTTTGAATAAAATCAGCATATAAATGTAATTTTTGAATTGATATTGATAGATTAATTCAGTTGATGTTCATGCTATTTACTATTTGTTGGGAAAAGAGATTCCTTGATCCAAACAGAGTGAGAACTCCCCTACTTGGCACTGTGGGAAACCACAGTGGTACCGAAGGATATGGATTGAAGTAATGAATAAAAGATGCATGTATCTATGTGGGTACATGCCCTGAGAGAAATCTATTCACATAAACTCCGCTATCCTTGGTAAACTGTTTCCAATAAGAGGATATGAGTTCTATTGCATTGGTTATGTGATCAATGCACTCTAATTTCGTCACCGGCAAAAAGGGTGGTAATTGAATTAGAGAGTGTGAAAAAAAAAGAGAGAGAGAAGAGAGATGATGAATGATGATTATGAGTGGAAAAAGATCTTGGAACACCTAATCCTGTAAACAAAAGTTAATGGTTATGAATTGAAAACTAGATAAGGTCTTGAGATTGATATTCCCTTTATGCAAGTTGTGAAGTTTTATTTAACTAAGTAATGAAACTTGAAAATCAAATGTAAAGGATGATATGTCTATTTGAAATTCCATAGAATGGTTAACGAAAGTTTTCATTGGTAATTGTGTTTTAGAAATTTATTCGTCATGAGAAAGTTTTCTCCTTGATCAATTTCTTGATTTTTGCTTGAGGACAAGCAAGGTTTGAGCCTTATGTGTTTGATGACTCTAGATTTCATAGTATTTTTCGTACTTATTTAGAAGTCTTTTGAACCATAATGTTACTCTTTTGCCTTGTTTTTACACCTTTTATACCAAATACTTCGGAATCTACACAATCTTTGGTTGTTGATCAATTTCAGGTAAAAAGGCATTATTATCGCTGGTTTTCGAGCAATATCGATGCATGAACGAATTCTAATCATCAAGAGGAGTCTACCCATCAAATTTTAAGAAAAAAAAAGAGCCAAACTGCAAAAAATACGGCACTACCATATTTTTTGAGCACATCTCTCACGGTACCGTATTTCTTAGAAGAAGTTTTGGGCGAAATACGGCACTGCCGTATGAATCTTCACGGTGTCGTATTTTTCAGCATTCTCAAACAGAAAGTCTCGACAGAATTACGGCACTACCATGAGAAATTACATGGTGCCATATTATTCGACGATTTTGACCAGAGACTTTTGGAAGAATTACGGCAGTACCGTGAGGTTTTCCACGGTGCCGTATTTTGTGCAAATTCTGACCAGAAGGATTTGGCAGAAATACGGCACTACCATATTTATGAGAAACATTATCACGGCACCGTAATTTTTACACAGAACTCACAGAATGAAATACGACACTGCCGTATGACTCTTCACGGTGCCGTATTTTGGAACTCGGAATTCTGATTTTTTTCGCCCGATTCTTACAAAGACCATATCTTTTGATCCAGACCTCCTAATTGAGGTCCAAAAGAAGGGGTGGACTCGTCTTAATGAGGAGAATATAACCAGACTGAAAGGAACGAATTTTATCACGAATCCATGGAGAAATTGAGGGAGAGGTGGAATTGCTAGGGTTCATCGGTTCTCCACCTACATACCACCTCCGGCCACGAAATTTGACAGAGAGCTTCCCCTGGTGAAGGAGAATGTGCATCTGAAGTTTCAAAGTAAAAGGGTTCCTATTAGAGGAGAAATCAATGAAACAGTGGTGACAGTGCTAATTCCAAGCAAATACGGTGCTGTAATTTCATTACAGCACTGTTTTATAACTCTTTTCTCCTCTTTGTGCTTCCTATTCATACAGAAACATGTTTTATTGTAATTCTTCATCATGGTAGCTTAATCTTTCTTTGGGACATGGGGGTGAAATCTTTTTTTTTCTTAATGACTAGAAAATCTTAACTTTGTCAAACTAATTTCTTTATGATAATTTTGCTCTTGTGATTGATAGTTCTTTGATTCTCCTTTGTGTCTTAAATATCAGCATATTTTAGAGTTTTGTAAAATAGACTGAGAGGTTGATTGTTTGAAATTCGGAACCCTAGGAATTGTTGAGTTTGGAACTATCGTAAGAGATTAGGTAGTTCTTCGAATTCTGATTTTTAGTGATTTTATTGCCATGTTGAATTTCTGATACTTTGGATTGAGTTATTGTGTAGACTTGATTTGATATTGCAAGAGATTGAGTATCGAGTCGTTGGAAACCCTTAAGTAAAACTAGTGTTGAGACTCGGATGCACAAGAGTGATCTTTGAGTTTCCACTTGAGGTGATCAACCTAGAATTTGGATGCACGAGAGTGATCCTTGAATTCTTAGCTGATGGTTTACTTATTTTCAGCATTGAATAGATCTTGCGTGAGAGTGGGGATCGGTTATTTGTATGATTGTCTGTGCGAGAGCGAGACAATTTATTTAAAAAGGTAAATTTTACCTTTATCATAATAGAATTAGATTTGCAAATACTTATCTTAATCTAGTCATTAGAAATTAACGTAGATGAACCCCTAGTCCCAATTTCCTCTCTGATATTTTCTCCCTGTTCTTTTCGATAGTTTGATTCACTATTTTCCGATTGCCTAGCTAGCGAGAAATCGATTATTCAGTACTTGACAACAAGGTCTCTGTGGTTCAATATCTATTTTATTACTTCGAGTATCCGTGCATTTGCGGACACAACATTCACCAGGAGAACTCTATCATCTACTAGAGAACTGAAAATGAAGCTAACTGATCCTCCTCTTTTATAGAACAAGAGGGGAGGGAATAAGATAAAAAAGAAATCCTACCAACTACCAACTCTTGCAGCCCCAAAAGTAGTCAAGCTGTAGCTAAAGACAAAATGTAACTAATCCCTAACAACTAAAGTGAAGCTGGCGCATGTCCTTTGATTCTTGTCCTTGTGTGGGCTGCGCAGGCGGCTAGATGAGTGCGGAACACGCCGCGACGAAGCAACATAATTTTAAAATCATGGGCTAGCTCATGACAGTCGAGGCTTGCTCTTGGGCCATGTTGTTGAGATAGTTGTGGTACCCATATTGGGCCGGGCCTTCAAAGGGTCGAGTTACGAGGCCCATGGGTTGAAGTACCTTAGTATGGATCGATAATGGGCTAATAACCTCCATGTAGCGATCTGGTGGCTGACTTGAGCATTGGTATCACTGGATTATCACCTTGTTGGGCTCTCTTGGATCCTCCTTAGATGGATGAACATGGTATGGAGGGTTGTATACGTCGAAACGGGGTCGTCGAGGCAAAACGATACCTTCAGGGGTGTTCACGCCCTGGCCGTGATGCTGTTCACGGCTGTGATCAGGTATGCCAGAGTCTGCTGAGGTGATTGTTGGGAAACCCCGGAGATATTTTACAATTTTCAGAGATAGAGATTACAACATACATTGCACAGCGGAAACAATATCCCCGAAACAGGCCAGTCCCAAAAACCCAGTGAAGATCGCAAGCAAGAGAGTCGACACGATGAGTTAGGAAATACCTTAGAGCAAGATGAGGTCGATGTTGTGATAGGCGCCCAAGCGTGTGCCCTCTACAGTTTCACACACACGGATGTCTCGAGTCCTCTTCTTCCACGCCCGGTGCTAGCCTCGGGAAGAAGATCCAAGCCTTAGTGCACTTTCTTCAACCCTTGCGCCACTTCCAAAGTAGAAGCGCCAACGAAGAAGAAAGATGGAGATGTTGCCGCCATGTCTTCAACTCCTCATCCTTACTTGCGCCAACTCCTAGAGAAGATGCGCCAAGATAAGAGGCAAGAGGGTGAAGACACCAAGTCCTATCCCTCCTTGCTCCAAGAGAAGAAGAATAGTAGAGACTTGCGGTTAGGATGAAGATGGAAGAGAAGACTTTCGCCAAAGCCTCCCTCTTCGCCCTTCTAATTCTTGCTCATGCCAAAATCAACTTTTGCTCTCGCATATACCCATGTATATATAGAGAGGCAAGAGGGGGCAGCAATAATAGGGTGTGGGCGCAATTCTCAAAGGAGGAGGCGGCTAGGGTAAAGGGGAGGGAGTAATTAGGGTTTGAGGTAAGGAAAGTCTCCAAGACTTTACCATAAACCTCTCCTAATTATCCATATGCGCATGAGACCTTCCAAAGAAGTCTACCAAGCCATATCAGCCCCAAGACTTGCCATAGAAGCAAGCATACCATCCAAGGTAGAGGGGCAAGGCGCCTAAAGCTTCCTAATGAAGCAAATTGCGCCACTTCTCCCCATTATGCCCATAGGCGCCTATGGGAGAAGTTTTGTCCCCATTATACCCTTTTAGCCTTTTCTCACTTCATGAGAACTTGTTATTGGGCCTCATTGGATAATAAGCTAGCCCAAACTTCATTACATGGTTGATTAAGTACTTGGATCCAATCCAATACAACCCTAATCCAAATGTGACCAATCATGGTCAAATACGGGTCAACCTGCGAAAAATGAAGTTTGGCTCCAATAACATTCTTCCAAATCATTAGGCCCATTGGCGCTGATAATCTCCCAATTAAATCCGAGTTATCCAATAACTCGATCATAAGGCTTCCCGATCAATACGAGAACTCGAGTATCAAGGTGTGCGACCTTGTAGGTCCCTCTGACGTTGGCAGTGCTGACCAAATGTCACCACAAGCAGTGAGTGGCACCTAGCAGTGCATCGCTGCTACCCAAGTCATCGGAATGGATATCGACATCGACATCCCCATCATTGCAACAAGGTACAGATGTATTACAGTCTCTTTGCCGAACTGATATCCGATTGGATAAGTGTGTCACCACTTGTTTTCACCCAATCACATGGTTATGACTAAATCAGGTTCTCACCTGGGTATGGCCATACACTTTCAATCATAGAACCATAGAGGAGCTCCATGGATATCATACTTCCCTTAGGAAGGGGCAAATCCTGTGTCTGTCCATTGACCTTCTCATATGGGTCATGACATGCTCAATGACAACCGTTATTACCTCCCAACTACGACGAGGTGTTAGGTTGTATCAAAGCAAGTCCCTAACCATATAGAATGATCAATGACCTCAAGTCAAGGGATCAATGCATCTCCTGTCACTTGTGAGGATAACTCATGACACCAAGTCATAGCCTCACAGCGGGTCGGTCCAGTATATCCTCCAATGATATACCCATGTGTCTGCGTTAGCACCACGTGCCTAACCTGCCCACATACCAGTCTCACAAGTACCAGAGCTATCCCATATCCACTCAGGTACATCGACTGGGGACAATCATTTGAGCACAGATCCAATCTGTCTCCAGGGACATTATTATGTAAGTACACAATCGCAGGTGTAGACAAACAATGATAACGACAATGCCAGAAAGATATATATATGAATATCAGAGTCAAGTAGTACAAAGATGGACCAAAACTAGGTCCTAGGGCATATACACCAACAGTGATCACTGCCTGGCTATGATGGGGCTCACGGTCGTGACCACGTTCACGTCTGGAATCACCGATTTTTTCGTTTTCCGTCGAGGTGATCACGGCCTGCCCTGTTGGGAAACCCCGGGGACATTTTACAATTTTCAGAGTCATGGACATACATATTACGCAGCGGAAGAACGTCCCCGAAACAGGCCGATCCCAAAAACCCAGTGAAGATCGCAAGCAAGGGAGTCGACACGATGAGTTAGGAAATACCTTAAGAGCAATTTGGAGTGATGCCGATGTAGGCGCTCAAGTGTGCGCCCTCTGCAGTCTCACACACACGGATCTCTTGAGTTCTCTTCTTCCACGCCCGGTGCTAGCCTCGGGAAGAAGATCCAAGCCTTAGGGAGATGCTCTACTTCACTTGCGCCACCAAGAGAAAAGATGCGCCAAGGGAAGAAGGAAACTACCCAAGCCGCCAAGAGGAAAGGAAGGAGAAACTCTCGGCTATGGAAGAAGGAAGATGCGCCCTTGCTCCTAGCACTCGCCCCTCTTCTTGTGTTCACGCCTTCAAGGATTGATCACTCATAAGAGGGCTCGGCTAGGTGCTCTTTTATAGGGCAAGAGGCGATTTATGAAAGGCTAGGATGAAGACAAGTGGGCGGCTAGGATGAGAAGGTTTGAGACAAGGAAAGTCTTCAAGACATTTCCATAATTCTCATTCAACCATTCCTTTTAGTGCCCATGTCTTTCTTTGTGCGCCAAGGCCTTGCCTTGCGCCCCAAGTAATGCCATAGAGGCATTCATACCATAAGGGATTAAGGGGAGGCGCCAATTGCTTCCTTATGAAGCAAATTGCGCCACTTCTCCCCATTATGCCCATAGGCGCCTAGGGGAGAAGACTTGTCCCCATTATACCCTTCTAGCCCTTCTTCTCTTCATGACAACTTATTATTGGGCCTCATTGGATAATGAGCTAGCCCAAACTTCATTATATGGGTTGATTAAGCACTTGGATCCAATCCAATGCAACCCTAATCCAAATGTGACCAACCATGGTCAAATGCTGGTCAACCTGCCAAAAATGAAGTTTGGCTCCAATAATATTCTTCCATCTCATCAGGCCCATTGGCACTGATGAAATCTCCCAATTAGATCCGAGTTATCCAATAACTCGATCATAAGGCTTCCCGATCAATACGAGAACTCAAGTATCAAGGTGTGCGACCCTGTAGGTTCCTCTGACGCTGGCAGTGCTGACCAAAGGTCATCACAAGCAGTGAGTGGCACCTAGCAGTGCATCGCTGCTACCCAGGTCATTGGAATGGATATCGACATCGACATCCCCATCATCGCAACTAGGTACAGATGCATTACAGTCTCTTTGCCGAACTGATATCCGATTCGACAAGTGTGTCACCACTTGTTTTCATCCAATCACATGGCTATGACTAAAACAGGTTCTTACCTGGGTATGGTCATACACTTTCAGTCATAGAACCATAGAGGAGCTCCATGGATATCATACTTCCCTAAGGAAGGGGCAAATCCTATGTCTGTCCATTGACCTTCTCATATGGGTCGTGACATGCTCAATGACAACCGTTATGACCTCCCAACTACGGCAAGGTGTTAGGTTGTATCAAAGCAAGTCCTTAACCATATAGAATGATTAATGACCTCAAGTCAAGGGATCAATGCATCTCCTGTCACTTGTGAGGATAACTCATGACACTAAGTCATAGCCTCACAGCGGGTCTATCCAGTATATCCTCCAATGATATACCCATGTGTCTGCGTTAGCACCACATGCCTAACCAGCCCACATACCAGTCTCACAAGTACCAGAGCTGCCCCATATCAACTCAGGTACATCGACTGGGGACAATTATTTGAGCACAGATCCAATCTGTCTCCAGGGACATTATCATGTAAGTACACAATCGCAGGTGTAGACAAACAATGATAACGACAATGCCAGAATGATATATAAATATCAATGTCAAGTAGTACATAAGTTGACCAAAACTAGGTCCTAGGGCATATACACCAACATGCCCGTGCTTATGTTCACGGCCATGATCGGGGTTGCAGGATTTCGTCGAGCTGTTCACAGCCTGCCCGTCATGGCACGCACGGCTGTGCTTACATCCTTTGTATTTTGCCGAAGCCATCACACCCATGATGGGCTTCACGGCCTACCCGTGTTCAGCTCGCACGGAAAATTTTGGGAGTGCTTTTGAGTCCAGATTTTCCCCCTCTTCAGTGTTGTCTTCTCCTGCATCAACTCTCCCCCGGTTTGATGAGTTCTCCACCAGAAAACTAGAGGGAAGGGGATTGTCGGTGTCCAATGGCTCTTCCAAAGGACCGTAGAAGGGAAGGATGTCCGCCACATTGAAGACGGGGTAGGTCGCCATGCTCTCGGGCAGGTCTAGGACATAGGTGTTGGAGCCGATCTGCCGCACCACTGCATAGAGCCCCATGTAACGTGGCTGGAACTTAAAATGAGCCCTGTTTGACAATCTCTCGGGGTGGATACGCACCCTCACCAACTCACCAATAGAAAAATGATGTGGCCTACGGTGCTCATTGGCCCTCATTGCAGTATTGCCCAGAAAAATATGATGCCGAACTTTATCATGCAAGCTAGCTACATGCTAGGTGAAGGAGTACGCATGCTCGTAGAGGTAGGACTCCATGGGAAGGTCATGCAAGTCAATGGGTTTACGCGACTGATGGCCCAAGACAACTTGGAAGGGACTAAGACCCATAGACCGATTGGCTGCACTATTGTACGTGAATTCTGCCATAGGGAGGATGGTGTCCCAAGACCTCGGGTGTTCGCCAATGAGGCAACAAAGCAAGTTGCCCAAACTCCAGTTAACCACCTCGGTTTGACCATTGGCTTGGGGATGGTAGGCTATGGAAAACTTTAGGGTGGTGCCCAGGAGGACCTAAAGTGAGTGCTAGAAGTGGCTCACAAAGTGCGTATCGTGTGCCGGACATGATGGTCAAGGGGAGACCATGGAGACGGATAATCTCCTTGACAAAAAGATGTGCCTCGTGGGACACATCCACTGTGCGTGAACAGCGAATGAAATAAGCCATCTTTGAAAACCGATCTACAACGACGTAAACAGAGTCAAAGCGAGATGCAGTCCGGCAACTCGAGGACAAAGTCCATACTGATTTTGCGCCAAGGACCCTCAGCAATCAGCAAAGGGGTGTAGAGGCCGGTGTTTGCGGGTCGTGGTTTGGCCAATTGACACGTACCACAATGGCGCACGATGCGCTGAACATCCTTGCGAAGGGAAGGCCAAAAGAAGCATTCCTTTGCCCTCTCAAGGGTCTTGTCACGGCCATGATGGTTGGCGATGCCACCCGCATGCAACTTGAGCAGAAGATGATCTCGAACCGATGAGTGGGGAATGCACAAGCAGTTCCCTAAGAAGAGGTAGCCCTCGCAGAGCTAGTACGGGGACTCAGGGTTAGAAGACTCAGTCAGGGCAGCGTGAATAACACCAAAATCGGTACACGTGGTGTATTCAGCCTTGATGTGGTTAAAGGTGTTGACACGAGTGCACATCATGCAAAAGAGAGACCAGACGTGACTCAAGTCGTCCGCAACAACGTTCTCCTTGCTCGCCTTGTGATTAATCACAAAGGAATACTGTTGCAAGTACTCGACCCACTTGGCATAGCGAGGGCCAATTTCTTTTGGGCACTAAGGAAGGACAAGGCCTGATGGTCGCTATACAAAATGAACTTGCGGTGGAGGAGATATTGCCTCCACTGCCGCAGGGACTGAACGATAGCGTAGAACTCCTTGCCATAGGTCGAATAACGCAGTCAGACGACGTTCAATTTCTCACTGAATAAAGCAACAGGGTGGACTTCCTGACTCAGGGAACGTCTGACCCCAGTACCGGAGGCATCGCATACAACCTCGAAGACTTTTGAGAAATTAGAAAGTCACAGGATGAGGGCAGTCGTGATGGCGTCCTTAAGGGCATCGAAGGCGCGTTGAGTAGTGGGCGTCTACTCAAAGTCATCCTTGGATAGACACTAGGTCAACGGGGTTGCCATCGTGCTGAAACCCCGAATGAAACGACGGTAAAAGCCAGTGAGGCCCAAAAAGCTATGGACCTCAGACACGATGCGGGGTTCGAGCCAATGCTGGATGGCCTCAACCTTGGCGGGGTCAACCAAAAGACCCTGGTTAGACACAATGTATCCTAGGAAGTAGACTCAGTTGGTCATGAAAGCGTACTTCTTCATGTTAAGGAAGAGGCGCTGTTTGCGCAGGAGGTCAAAAGTGGAGCGAAGATGCACCAAGTGCTCATCTCTGGTCCGACTAAAGATCAAAATGTCATCAAAGTAGACGACCAGGAACTTGCCCGTGTAGGGCTTGGGGACTTGGCTCATGAGCCGCATGAACGTGGACAGGGCATTGGACAACCCAAAGGGCATGATGAACCACTCGTAATGACCGTCCTTGGTCTTAAATGCGGTCTTCCATTCATCACCTTCGCAAATGCGAACTTGGTGATATCCGCTACGAAGATCAAGCTTGGATAACCACGATGCCTCAGAGACTAAGTTCAACATGTCATCAAGTCTAGGTATGGGGAACCTATACTTGATGGTGATCCAATTGATGATACGACTGTCAACGCACATGCGCCACGACCCATCCTTCTTGGGCATGAGCAAGGCGAGGACAGCACAAAGACTTAAACTCTTGCGGATGTACCCCTTGGTGAGGAGTTCATCCATTTGATGTTGTAGTTCAGCGTGTTCAATGGGATTTAAGCGATGATGGGGTAAGTATGGTAGAGGTGCTCCCAGGATAAGGTCGATAGTGTGCTGGATCTCCCTATCAGACGAGAGTCCATGGGGTAAGTCCTTTGGGCTAATGTCGGCGAACTCAGTCAAAAGGGCTGAGATCTCCGAGGGAGGCGTCACGTCTATGGGGGTAGAAGGGTCCGGGGACTCACGCACCATTAAGGCATAGACAACTTTGGATTCGGTGGCTTCGCGCATAAGTGCGGAGGTACGCATGAGGGACACTACAGCGGGTGTCAAAGGGACGACTGTGGGGGGGGGGGGGTACAATTATGCCCTTTGAGGTGAATGCACATAGCTCCTTGTGCGGAGCCGGTATCAACCGGATCTTCTGGTCGTTGTGGTCAAACACATAAGTGTTCGACCGGCCATAGTGGACCACGTCCCTATCGTACAGCCAAGGGCGTCCTAAAAAGATGTGGGCAACATCCATAGTTGCCACATCACACCACACTTTCTTGCAATAGGCCCCAAAAGCAATGGGGACTTAACACCTATGGGTGATCGGAAGGCTCAACGCGTCGACCCACGCGATCGAGTAGGGTTTCAGGTGGGGCTCAAGGGGAAGACCAAAGCGAGTGATTGCAGTCCAGGAGACCACATTCAAACTACTTCTCCCATCAATGACAATCTTACATGAGTGCCTGTTGCACTTGATGTAAGTCGTGAAAATACTCGTGCGCCTCCAATCTTCAGAGGGAGGGGTTTGGACAAGGGTGCACCGCACAACTGCAAGTGTGGGGTGACCCGACTCATCACCACTTGTGTAGCACTCGACCTCAACATCATGCTCCATGCGGTTGCAGGTAATGGTGGCTACGCGGGTGTGACTCTTGTTCGCAGAGGCGGACTTCTTCGGATAGTCCCTAGAGTAGTGACCCAGTTGAAGACAATTGTAATAGTGAACTCGTTCGGTCGACCCAACGACGGGGGCCTTGCCCTTCTCCTCCCACATGGGGCGAGAGGCGGAGACCTCCGGGGCTAGTTGTCGAGGGGAGTTATGGGCCTTAGGCATGGGGCGCAGGTCTGAGCGTGGCTTGGGATGCTCAGCCTGGGGGTGAACATGTGGGGGTCTGCTAGTGTGCAGACGACGTGGGGGAACAAACTCGCTGCGACGGGCCGCAGCACGAAGGTCCTGCTCGATGTCTCGAGACCGCTGAAAGGTTTGGTCTAGTGACTCCAAACCATAAGTGGGTAAGGCCCACTGGATGTCCATGCGGAGCCCGTTCTTAAACTTGGATAAGACTAACTTGGGGTCCTCTTGCAAGTTGCAACAAAGTTGCAACGTGTCAAAATTTAGACAATACTCTTCTACGGTACCCGACCTTTGGTGTAGGCTACTATACTGGTCAAGAAGGCGCTGCCTATACGAAGGGGGTACATATTGCTCACAGAGACGATACTTCATCTCCTCTCAACGGGTGATAGGAGGGAGGGCATGCTGCTTGTTTTGGCGCTCCACATTTTGCCAATGTAAGCGCGCATGGCCTTCGAGCAAGGTCCGCACATACCAGACACGTAGGTATGGGGGGCAATCACTCAAGTCAAAATATGAGTCAATGAACGCCACCCAATCCAAGAATTGCGTTGAGTCAAGATCGTCCGTGATGACACCAAAATATATAGGATATTTTGTATCATTTTGGATATCTTTTCATGCTAAATTGAGGATCTTTTACTTGTTTTCATGCTAAATTCATCGAATATTGCAAAGTCTACTTCTATTTTGGTTTTTCATGATTTTCAGATAAAAAGGCATTATTTCAAGGAGTTTTCAAGCAAAATCAAACACATATAAAACTTACCATCATCAAGAGGAAATCACCCAAGAAATTTCATAGAAAACAGAGCAAGTCAGCAAATTATGGCAGTGTCGTAACCTATTTTACGGTACCGTATTTTCATACGCTACTGTAAAATCCAAGCCACTGCCATATTTTGAGGAGTTTCTGAATATAAGGTTTTTTGGATTTTACGGCAGTACCATAAACCAGATTACTGTACCGTATTTCAGAGCGATTCAGAACAGAAACTTTGCTTGATTTTACGGCACCACTATAAAGGATTACACAGGCCGTATTTTCCAGTCACTTTCGAACAGAGAGTTCAGCCAATATTACGGCAGTACCGTAAACCAGATTACGGTACCGTATTTTCCAGACGATATCAGAACAGAAAACTCGACCGATTTTACGGCAGTGCCGTAAACTATTACACTGCCGTATTTCTGTTGTTAAACGCGATTTCTAGGTCAATTCTGAAGTCTGATTCTTGCGGAGACAATTGCGAGCGAACTAGAGCTTTATACTCAAAGCCATAAGAAGCAATGAGAGAGCCTTTCATGGGAGGATTACACACAGACCAAAAGCCCCAATTTTTATCGACTGTCTAGAGAGAAATCAGGATTCACACCACCACCTAGGGTTCCACCGCCGCGATCAATCCAGACCACCTCCGGTCGTGATTTTCATATTGAAGCTTCATCTGAAGGAGGAGAGGACATGCCAGAAGTTTTAGATCGAAAGGAGATCAATTGGAAGAGGAATCGAAGAAAGAAGAGGCGCCAACACTATTCATCACCTCAAATTGCAAATTACGGCTGTGTTTTATTTCACAGCCGTGCTGTATTTTCTTAAACTCTTCTTTTTCCTTGATTTTCGATCTTCTGAAACCATGACTTATTGTAATTCCTTCACGATGCTAGCTTAAACTACTTTTGGGACATGGGGGAGTAATTCCCTTTGATTTTCTTAATGACTAGATTATTTTTACTTTCATCATGATTGTTCTACTTTGATAATTTTGCCTATGTGATTATTGCTCTAAGATTCTCTTTAGTTTATTTTCGTCATCATGATTTAGAGTTCTCGCAATAAGGACCGAAAGGTGACTTGCTTGAGAACTTGGAACCCTAGAACTATATGATAGGAATTTTCTTAGGATTGTTCTTATTATTTAATTTTAGTGATTTGTATTGCCATGATAACAATTACAAACTTAGGATTGAGTTATTGTGTCAAACATAGAGATCTTGCATGAAAGTGAGGATCGAAACGTTGGAGAACCATAGGCAAAACTTGTGTTGAGACTCGGATGCACGACGGTGATCATTGAGTTTCCGCTTGAGACGATCAACTTAGAATTCGAATGCACGAAAGTGATCCTCGAGTTCTTCGATTGATGATTTACCTATCATTAGCTTGGGATGAATCTTGCGCGAAAGCAAAGATTTATTCTTGCATGGTTATCTGCACGAGAGTGAGATAATCCCTTTTTAGGTAAATTATGTCTTTATCAAAATAGAATTTGATTGATGAATATCTTTGTACATCTAGTCATGAAAATCTAAGTGAATGAAACCCTAGTCCCAGTTTTCTCTCTCTGATAGTATCTTTCCGTGTGTTTGCGATATTTACCTGACTTTCATTCGATTACCTAGATAGTGTAAAATCAATTGATCAGTATTTAACAACATAGGTCTCTGTGGGTTCGATATCTTTTATTACTTCGAGTATCCGTGCACTTGCGGAGACAACAACAAGTGTGGTAATTGAACAAGTTTTTAGAGCCGTATCAGGGGGTGACAAGTCCCTGTGCGCCATCACTTAGGCGTTGGCTGCGACTTTAGAAATAAGTTTAATTTACCTACTTGTTGGGATACAACAAGTTTTTAGCGCCGTTGCCGGGGACCTTAGTTTTGTCAATATTGAAGATATTGAGATTATTGCTAGACTAGGATTAATTCATGTTTTATCTATCTGTTCTTCTCTGTTTACTTGAGTTACTTAATCTGTCTGTGTTAGATTATACAGGAAATTTAAATCCAATGGGAGGATAGAGACTACTTAGGGACTACGCTGTCCCTAGGCCATGAGAAATATATTCTAGCATTATCAAATCCAGCATTGAAGCCGATAATTTTGAGATTAATCCTGCCTTCTTGACCATGATCCAGCAGAATCAATTTGGAGGAGATCCAATTGAAGATCCCTATCAACACTTACATCTTTTTCTTGAATATTGTGATACCATTAAGATTCATGGGGTTTTTGATGACGCATTAAAACTAAGATTATTTTCTTTTTCACTCAGGGACCAAGCACGATTTTGTCTACATTCTAGACCTACTGGTGCATTTACTACATGGGAACAACTGTCAAAAGCTTTCCTAGAGAAGTACTTTCCACCGAGCAAAATTATCCAATTGAGAAAACAAATCATAAACTTTGCACAGAAAGATGGAGAATCATTTAGCAAGGCATGGGAGCGTTTCAATGATTTACTACGGAAGTGCCCGCACCATGGCCTTGAAAACTGGACTTTAATTCATACATTTTATTATAGCTTACCTTATGATACCCGTCTAATTGTTGATACTTCTGCAGGAGGAGCTATCATGAGTAAGACCATGGAAGATGCTTTTGCACTGTTTGAAGGAATATCCCTGAACCATAACCAATGGAATCCTGAGGAAAGAATGTTACATGATCATCATGGTAAGAACAAGAATGAGGAATTGCAAACTCTAACTGAAGAGGTAAATTCTTTTAGTGTAGAATCTTGGCTTGACAAGTTTATGACTAATCAAACTCAATATATGAAAAATCAAAACAAAGAAATTGAAAATCTTAAGGGAATGGTTAACCAACTTGCTTCTCAAGTAGAATCTTTAACTGCTCACGAGAACTTCATAGAAAATCAGATGCCTAATGAACATTGCAATGTTGTTTTCACTAAAAGTGGAAAGAAACTAGGAGAACCTAGAGGGAAGGTTGAACTTAAGAACAAAGAGTCCTATTGTGATGAGGAATGAGAATTAGAAAAATCCTCTAAACATGAGCAAACCCTACCTAGTTTAACACCTCGAAAGGGTGATGAACCAAAAAGGGATGTGCCATGTAAAGAAGATAATTCTAAGTCTAATTTGCTTCCGCCATATAAGCCACTTATACCTTTTCCTCAAAGGGTTGTGCAGGAAAAACTAGATAAACAATTTGGAAAATTTTTAGACATTTTGAAAAAGCTTTACATTAACATTCCATTTACTAAAGCTTTATTGCAAATGCCTACATATGCTAAATTTTTAAAAGAAATTCTGTCTAATAAGAGGAAAATAAAAGACTATGGTACTGTGGCTTTAACTGAGGAATGTAGTGCTATTATTCAAAACAAGTTGCAACCTAAGTTGAAGGATCCAAGTAGTTTCTCTATTCTTTGTTTTATTAGTAGTATGGTTTTTGACCGAGCCTTATGTGATTTGGGAGCTAGTGTGAGTCTAATACCATTATCTATTTGCAAGAGGTTGGACATGGGAGAGCTTAAACCAACTTCAATATCTTTGTAGCTCGCTGATTGTTCGGTCAAATATCCTGTAGGGATTCTTGAAAATGTGCCTGTTCAAGTAGGCAAGTATTTCATCCCATCAGATTTTGTAGTTCTTGAGATGGAGGAAGATGCAAAAATTCCCATCATATTTGGTAGGCCATTTTTAGCCACAGTAGGTGCACTCATTGATGTAAACAATGGTAAGCTTTCACTTAACATTGGGGGTGAAAAGATTGAGTATAACTTGCATGAAGCAATGAAAAATCCTTCAAATTCTGAGTATTGTTGTAGTATACATGATATAGATGACATTATTTATGATCTTAATGATTTGTTTGTTGAAACCTCTGATTATGATTCTGTTATTAAGGAAGAAACCAATTCTGAAACTAATGAATTTCTAGATTGCAACACTTGTGATGAAAAAGAAAAGACTCCAAAAATTGAACTTAAGGTTTTACCTGATAACCTTCGTTATGAATTTCTTGGTCTTGATTCTACTTATCCTGTTATAGTTGATGCACAGCTTGGGAAAAGGGAAATGGAATTGCTCCTCAAGGAATTAAGAATTCATAGAAAGGTAATTGGGTATTCGATTGATGACTTAAAAGGAATTAGCCCTTCTTTTTGTATGCACAGGATCCTGATGGAAGAAGAACACAAACCACATTCAGATTTTCAAAGAAGACTTAATCCCTCAATGAAAGAAGTTGTAAAGAAAGAGGTTCTAAAATTACTTGATACAGGTATTATCTATCCTATCTCTGATAGCAAATGGGTAAGTCCTGTACATTGTGTTCCTAAGAAAGGAAGGGTAACTGTCATGAAAAACAAGGATAATGAATTAATTCCTGTTAGAACTGTTCCCAGTTGGCGCATGTGCATAGATTATAGAAAACTAAATGCTGCCACTAGGAAAGACCACTTCCCTTTACCCTTCATTGATCAAATGGATGAAAGATTGGCAAACCACTCTCATTTTTATTTTTTAGATGGGTATTCTGGTTTTTTTCAAATTCCTATACATCTGATGATCAAGATAAAACCACTTTCACATGCCCATATGGAACTTTTGCATATAGGAGAATGCCTTTTGGTTTATGTAATGCTCCTGCTACTTTCCAAAGATGCATGATGGCTATCTTTTCTGATTTTATTGAAGATTTTATGGATGTATTCATGGATGATTTCTCAGTATACGGTTCTTCTTTTGATATTTGTTTGGCTAACTTATCTCGGGTTTTGCAGAGGTGTGAAAAAACTAACCTTGTGCTTAATTGGGAAAAATATCATTTCATGGTTAAGCAAGGGATAGTTTTGGGACACTTAATCTCAGAAAGAGGAATTGAAGTGGACAAAGCCAAAGTTGAAGTGATAGATAAATTGGAGCCGCCCACTACAGTAAAGGAAGTCTGAAGCTTCCTAGGGCATGCAGGGTCCTACCGGCGGTTCATCAAGGATTTCTCTAAACTTGCTAGACCTCTTACGCATTTACTTTGTAAAGATGTTAAATTTTCTTTTGATGAGAACTGTTTATCTGCTTTTCAGGAATTGAAGAAAGCTTTAGTTTCAGCACCCATCATTCAGCCCCCAGATTGGGACTTGCCCTTTGAACATATGTGATGCCAGTGATTATGCAATAGGAGTAGTCTTGGGGCAAAGGAAAGACAAGAAACCTTATGTTATTCACTATGTCAGCAGAACTTTGGATGAGACACAGAAAAATTACACTACCACTGAAAAGGAATTATTGGCTATAGTGTTTGCTTTTGATAAATTTAGATCATATTTGATTGACTCTAAAGTGATAGTATATACTGATCATACAGCTGTAAAATACTTAATGCAGAAAAAGGATACTAAGCCACGTTTCCTCAGATGGATCCTACTTCTACAGGAATTTGATTTGGAAATTAAAGACAAAAAAGGATCAAAAAACTTTGTTGCAGATCATCTTTCAAGGATAATGGTGGATACTGAAAAGCATGATGAAATCAATGATTCCTTCCCTGAAGAACAGCTCTTAACCATTGAACAGATCAGAGCTCCCTGGTATGTTGATATAGTAAATTACCTTGTTGCTAATGTTTTTCCTCCTGATTTGGACTACCAAAAAAGGAAGAAGTTCTTGGCTGAGGTAAAACACTATTTTTGGAATTAGCCTTATGTGTTTAGAAGATGTGTGCCTGAAGAAGAGATCACATATATTTTGTGCCAATGTCATGGATCCTCTTATGGTGGTCATGCCGGTGCTGAAAAGACTGCTTATAAAGTGTTACAATCAGGATTTTATTGGCCAACCATTTTCAAAGATGCTAGAAACTTTGTGTTATCTTGTGATAGATGTCAAAGAACGGGGAACATTAGTAGAAGACATGAGATGCCACTGTCCAACATTCTTGAAGTTGAAATATTTGATGTTTGGGGGATAGACTTTATGAGACCTTTCCCATCTTTAGGAGGTAACAAGTACATTCTGGTAGCAGTTGACTATGTTTCAAAATGGGTTGAAGCTCTTGCTTCATCGACCAATGATTCAAGAGTTGTTGCTAAATTTTTCAAACAGATCATATTTCCACGGTATGGGACCCCGCGGGTAGTAATCAGTGATGGAGGCTCGCATTTCATAGAACACAAATTTTCAGCCTTACTTAGAAAATATGGAGTGAATCATAGAGTGGCAACACCTTATCATCCTCAAACAAGTGGACCAGTGGAGATATCAAATAGAGAAATCAAGGGAATTTTAGAGAAGACCGTGTCACGCACTAGGAAAGATTGGGCATTCAAACTTGATGGTGCCTTGTGGGCATACCGGACTACTTTCAAAACACCAATAGGTATGTCTCCATTTCAATTGATTTATGGAAAATCGTGCCATCTGCCTGTGGAACTTGAACATAAAGCATACTGGGCAATCAAGATGCTGAATTTCGACTTAAAGAGTGCAGGGGAAAAAAGGAGATTACAATTGAATGAGCTAAATGAGATTGGACTCTCTGTATATGAGAATGCAAAAATTTACAAGGAGAGGACAAAAAGATGGCACGATCGACATATTTTCAGGAGAGATTTCCAACCAGGTGACTTTGTTCTTTTATTCAATTCTAGATTGAGACTTTTTCCTAGAAAACTTAAGTCTCGATGGTCTGGGCCTTTTCAGGTAAAGAAAGCTTATCCTTACGGAGCCGTGGATATATGGAGTGAAAAAACAGGAGAATTCAAGGTTAATGGTCAAAGACTTAAGCATTATTATCAAGAAGAGTTAATTGAAGAAAAATAGAGCTTTTATTTAGATAAACCACGATCAAATCTGAGTGTTAAAGGGTCAAGCTAAAGACCTTTAAATTAGTGCTTCTTGGGAGGCAACCCAAGCGTTCTAACCTTAGTTCACTTCCTTTTATTTACTTTTATCTTGAGAAGAAACACGGAGAGGAGAAGAAAAAGAAAACTCGACACAAAAGGTTGATAAATTTTGTAAGTATCCTCTTCCGTTCACCTTTTGGGTTTCATCATTGACTCATGTTTTTGTGTCTGCCACCACTATTTCATCTACATGATAATATTTTGATTTAGATGATTGACTTGTGGCCGTGATCTACTTATGATATTAGTTCTTTTTGACATGATGTGATGTTGAATATATTTTTCTTGAGTATTATTCTTGATTGATGAATTGATTGATGATGAGAAGAACTCAAATTCATGATTAGAGATATAGCCCTATCATGTTAAATTTATTTCTTCAATACATATTTGTCTATTGAAATATGACATTAATTGATGCATGAAATTTTGGATAGATGAATTGTTTAAAGAATAAGATCTAAAGGTGAAACTACTCCTTTAAATAAAATGAGCATATGAGTATGATTTGTGAATTGAGATCAATTGATTAACTTAGTAGATGTTTAGTCTATTCTTGTTATTTGTTGGGAAATAAGAATCCAAGATCCGCAAAAAACAGCGAGAAACTCCCCTACTTGGCACTGTGGGAAAGCGCAGTGGTACCGAAGGTCATGGGTTGAAGCAATAAATAGAAAAAGTATGTATCTATGTGGGTACATGCCATGAGAGAGATCATTTCATATAAACTCCGCTATCCTCGGTAAATTCTTTCCAAATTAGAGGATATGAGTTCTATTGCATTGATTATGTGATCCGTGCACTCTAATCTCGTCACCAAAAAAAAGGTGGTAATCGAATTGGAGAATGTGAATGATCATCAAAAAAAAAGAGAGAGGGAGAGAAAAAAAAAGAAAAAAGAGATCTTGGAAACCTAATTCCTGTAAACAAAAGCATCATAGATTTGAATTGAAATTGGGTGAAGTCATGAGATTGAAAATTCTATTTATTGTACATGTTGCGAAGTTTTATTTGATTGAATTGTGGATCTAGAGGATTGAGTTCTAAGGATGATATGTTTATTTGAAGTTTTATAAATCAATTGATAGAGTTTTTTTGTTGATGAGTTGTATTTTAGAAATTTATTGAGCATGAAAAGGTTATTCTTTTGATCAATCTTTGATTTCAAATTTTGATTTTTGCTTGAGGACAAGCAAAGTTTGAGCCTTATGTATTTTGATGACACCAAAATATATAGTATATTTTGTATCATTTTGGATATCTTTTCATGCTAAATTGAGAATCTTTTACTTGTTTTCATGTTAAATTCATCGAATATTGCAAAGTCTACTTCTATTTTAGTTTTTCATGATTTTCAGGTAAAAAGGCATTATTTCAAGGAGTTTTCAAGCAAAATTAAACACATAGAAGAGTTACCATCATCAAGAGGAAATCACCCAAGAAATTTCACGGAAAACGGAGCAAGTCAGCAAATTACGGCAGTGCCGTAACCTATTTTACGGTACCGTATTTTCATACGCTACCGTAAAATCCGAGCCACTGCCGTATTTTGAGGAGTTTCCGAACATAAGGTTTTTCGGATTTTACGACAGTACCGTAAACTAGATTACGATATCGTATTTCAGAGCGATTCAGAACAGAAACTTTGCTTGATTTTACGGCACCACCGTAAAGGATTACTCGAGCTGTATTTTCCAGTCACTTTCAAACAGAGAGTTTAGCCAATATTACGGCAGTACCATAAACCAGATTACGGTGCCGTATTTTCCAGATGACATCAGAACAGAAACCTCAACCGATTTTATGGCAGTGCCGTAAACTACTACACTGCCGTATTTCTGTTGTTAAACGCGATTTCCAGGTCAAATCTGAAGTCCGATTCTTGCGGAGATGATTGCGAGCGAACCAGAGCTTTATACTCGAAGTCGTAAGAAGCAATGAGAGAACCTTTCATGGGAGGATTACACACACACCAAAATCCCCAATTTTCATCTACTGTCGAGAGAGAAATCAGGATTCACACCGCCACCTAGGGTTCCGCTGCCGCGATCAATCCAGACCACCTCCAGTCATGATTTTCATACTGAAGCTTCGTCTGAAGGAGGAGAGGACACGCCAGAAGTTTCATATCGAAAGGAGATCAATTGGAAGAGGAATCGAAGAAAGAAGAGGCGCCGACACTATTCATCACCTCAAATTGCAAATTACGGCTGTGTTTTATTTCACAGCCGTGCTGTATTTTCTTAAACTCTTCTTTTTCCTTAATTTTTGATCTTCTGTTGTAATTCCTTCACGATGCTAGCTTAAACTACTTTTGGGGCATGGGGGAGTAATTCCCTTTGATTTTCTTAATGACTAGATTATTTTTACTTTCATCATGATTGTTCTACTTTGATAATTTTGCCTATGTGATTATTGCTCTAAGATTCTATTTAGTTTATTTTCGTCATCATGATTTAGAGTTCTCGCAATAAGGACCGAAAGGTGACTTGCTTGAGAACTTAGAACTCTAGAACTATATGATAGGAATTTTATTAGGATTGTTCTTATAATTTAATTTTAGTGATTTGTATTGCCATGATAACAATTACAAACTTAGGATTGAGTTATTGTGTCAAACGTGGAGATCTTGCACGAAAGTGAGGATTGGAACGTTGGAGAACCATAGGCAAAACTTATGTTGAGACTCGGATGCACGACGGTGATCATTGAGTTTCCACTTGAGACGATCAACTTAGAATTCGGATGCACGAATGTGATCCTCGAGTTCTTCAATTGATGATTTACCTATCATTAGCTTGGGATGCATCTTGCGCGAAAGCGAAGATTTATTCTTACATGGTTATCTGCATGAGAGTGAGATAATCCCTTTTTAGGTAAATTATGTCTTTATCAAAATAGAATTTGATTGATGAATATCTTTGTATATCTAGTCATGAAAATCTAAGTGAATGAAATCCTAGTCCCAGTTTTCTCTCTCTGATAGTATCTTTCCGTGTGTTTGCGATATTTACCTGACTTTCATTCGATTACCTAAATAGTGAAAAATCAATTGATCATTATTTAACAACATAGGTCTGTGGGTTCGATATCTTTTATTACTTCGAGTATCCGTGCACTTGCGGAGACAACAAGTGTGGTAATTGAACAAGTTTTTAGAGCCGTATCAGGGGGTGACAAGTCCCTGTGAGCCATCACTTAGGCATTGGCTGCGACTTTAGAAATAAGTTTAATTTACCTACTTGTTGGGATACAACAGTCCCCGAAGTGTGCAGGGGCGTTCCGGATGAAGCGACAAAAATCATCTTTTGCCCCGGGTACGCTCATAGTAAGGTTGGGCTAGGGGCCTTTGTGCGGCCTAAACATCATCCTCATCAAATGGCTCATCCTCATAAGTTGGGCCGTCATGGGCCGTGTAAGGTCTACGACGGTCGAACTCATGCTTATAGGATTGGTGCCGAACAGGTGCGGCAACCGGGGGCAATTCCCTAGTTGGGGTGAGACGTGCAAACAGAGGGGGTGAACCGGGTTAGGGCAACTATGCTCTGACACACTAAAACGATCAGCAAGGTCCCGGAATCCAGCCAAGAGCTGCTAGACTGCAGTCTCCGTGGACAGCTTGTGGGCGTCCAATTGCATGGTTAGCGCATCAACTCGCATAGTAAGCGCAACCAATGACTCTAAGCGAACGCTAGTCCCTTTCGAGGGTTGGACCGACTCTTGGGTTTCAGGAATAGTGTCGGGGAATTAGAACGACATGACTTCTGACCTTGTAGTCACCATGCACAAACAAGGGGAAATTTGACTAAGTGCAGAATGCTGAAATGCAGAAACGATACGAATTGATGAAACAGAGTTGGACCGTTCAAACAATAAGAATTGAACGCACAACTCCTCTGATACCAGAATTGATGAAGCTACGATGGGTGGGTTGGTCCTTAGTGCCGTACTCTACGGTGTTTACACAATGCGCAGAAAATGAGAGAGGGTCTTGAGATGAGGGAAGTTAAAACGCCCGGATAGTGCAGCGAGAAAACACGAAGAAATCGATAGCGAATTCATTTCAGGGCAACACAAATGCACGAAGAGATCAATGGCACTCCGAACTAAAAATTTCTTTCACTAACCTCAGAGCAATTTTAAGCGAGGCATGTGTTTAGGGGACAGCGGATTCGCGGGGCTCAGCTTGCGTGCCTATGAGCCTGGAAACAAACTAAAGAACAAGGAAACTATTCCACACCTCCGACGTACAGATACTCATGGGTGAAGTAATAGATGGGAAAACACAACGGAACACAACAAAACACAGAAAACAGGCGAACCTGACCCACCAGAGATGGTGGAATTTACTTCTGATAATGCTGAAAATAACTCTGGAGTCGAGGCACCGACTCGTACAAACTCTGGAATCAAAGCACCGACTTCGACTCCCACACGCTGGAGGCACTCTTGCTCACCAGGAGAACTCTATCATCTACTAGAGAACTGAAAATGAAGCTAACCCACCCTCCTCTTTTATAGAACAAGAGGGGAGGGAATAAGACAAAAGAGAAATCCTACCAACTACCAACTCTTGTAGCCCCAAAAGTGGTCAAGTTGCAGCTAAATACAAAATGTAACTAATCTCTAACAACTAAAGTGAAGCTGGTGCATGTCCTTTGATTCTTGTCTTTGTGTGGACTGCGTAAGCGGCTAGACGAGTTCGAAACATGCCGTGACGAAGCAACAGAATTTTGAAATCGTGGGCTAGTTCATGACAGTCAAGGCTTGCTCTTGGGCTGTGTTGTTGAGATGGTTGTGGTACCCATCTTGGGCCGGGCCTTCAGAGGGTCGGGTTGTAAGGCCCATGGGTTGAAGTACCTCGGTATGGACCGATAACAGGCTAATAACCCCCATGTAGCGATCCGGTGGTTGACTTGAGCATTGGGATCGTCGGATTATCACCTTGTTGGGCTCTCTTGGATCCTCCTTGGATGGATAAACATGGTATGGAGGGTTGTGTACGTAGAAATGGGGATCTCGGGGGTGAAACGGAGCCTTCAGTGGTGTTCACGGCCTGGCCGTGATGCTGTTCACAGCTATGATCCGGTCTGCCGGAGTCTGCCGAGGTGATCACAGCCTGGCCGTGATGATCTTCACGGCCGTGATCAAGTGCTCCAGAATCTGCCGAGGTCTTCACGGCTTGGTTGTGATGGGGCTCACAGCCATGACCGCGTTCGCATCTGGAATCTCTGATTTTTTCGTTCTCCGCCGAGGTGATCACGGCCTGCCCGTGCTCATGTTCACGGCCGAGATCGGGGTCGCAGGATTTCGCCGAGCTTTTCACGGCTGATGTCTAGTATTTTTATAGTCTTTTAGACTAATATTTACCTGTGAATCGAGACCTATTTCCATATTTTTATATCTCTTTCCAGCTTATTTAATTGATTTTCTTTAGAAGCTTCACTTCTTGTCATGTTTGATGAATATAGGGTAATTCAATAATTTTTGGAGCTATTTGGAAGTATATTTATGTCCCCGAGTGAATCAAAAACCTTGACGAGAAGTTTCGCTTCAAACGGAGCTAATTTCTAGAATTATGGCCGAGGCCATAATCTACATTATGGCTATAATTTTTAGTTTGAATATCAAGAAGCCCATTTTCATTCAAGCATAATCATATTCCAAAGGCATGCCCATAATTTTCTCAAAAGAAGCCTTTCGGAAAACGAAAACTTCGATAGAAAATGTTATGGGTATAGCTGTAATTTCACCCTGCCCGTAATCTTCATATCGGCAAACTTTGATTTCATACTATGGCCGTAATTCAAGTCAAGTCAAAGGTCAACTAACCCACAGAATTTCAGACGAAATGGAGTTCGTTACAGAAATTACAGGCATGCCCATAATCTTATTACACCCGTAATGGTGTTAAGAGCATTAAGTGCGTTGAAGGGCTGCATTAAATCGGTCATAACTTTTCCGTTACAACTCCGATTTGGGCATTTTTGGTGTCATTATGATGAGCTTCTTATGGCCCATAAGTGTATGAATGTTTAGGAGCCGAAAAGAATAGATGTTGACATTACATCCATGCCCGTAATCTTCATTACACCCATAATCACACTTGCACGGCCTAAACTTAAAAGAGCCATAACTCTCTCATTATAGCTCTGTTTTGAACGTTCTTGGTGTCAAAACGCAGATAATTAAGAGAGATATCAAGTCATGCATTCAGAAACGCAGCTAATTCAGCCCCTTGCATTGGCGATGAGTCTTGGCTTTGGTGTGAAGTTCTTGGTGAAAATTTTAGGAGAAGAAGATCTCTTGTGCTTCTATTCGTGAAGGCTTGGAGGAAGAAGATTTCAACCCTTTTTGAAGAGTTTGTGGTTTTCTATCTTCAATCTTTCTTATATTTCCATCTTCTTCTAGAGATTTGTACTTAAACGACGCTATAATAGCGAAATTTCTTTGTTGGAACTAAGGGTGTAGTCTTGTTGTTTGTATCTCGTTCTCAAACTTGTTATTTTATAGCAATTGAAAATTTTATTCTGTGTTTATCCATTCTATGCTATTTTACTACAAGAATTACCTTGATCATGTAATTTTTTTTCTTGGACGTCGCAAGAAGGACCAAAAGGTGAATTGCGACGCTAGATCTGCTAGTTTGAATATACTCTGAACCATCAAAAAATGGGGCGGGATTTGTATGAGGAATTTATAGTATCTCTGAACCCAATGGATCAATCTAGATCCGGTTTGCCACGAAAGTAGGACGCCGATCTGGATTGATATCGGATTACGCAGTCGAAAGAGGGTAATCTGTACCTTTTGATATTTCTTTGAGCATTTTTAAAATAGCTTTGCTATAACTTTAACTCATTTGAATCTGAGATCCATCAACGAGATGAACCCGATGTTCCGATATCTCTAACCCCTATTTTTTTCCACCAGAAACTTTCTCTTCCTTAACTCGGTTTGCTATTTTCATTCGGTCATATTTGATTTACTTTCTGCAACCCCCGAATTATTCATGAATTTATCTAGCTATTAATTTATAACCGCTTGGTAATTGATCACTATCCCTGTGGAATCGACATCTTAAGTGCTACTACGACAAAACCGTCACGCTTGCGGTTAGTAGTACTAGTAAAGTACACATCAATGGCCTGCCCGTGATGGCATGCATGGCCATGCTCACATCCTTTGTATTTCACCGAAGCCGTCACGCCCGTGATGGGCTTCACAGCCTGCCCGTGTTCAGCTCACAGTGAAAATTTTGGGGTGCTTTTGAGTCCAGATTTTCCCCCTCTTCAGTGCTGTCTTCTCCAGAATCAGTCCAATGTCGTAGCTGATGCACTAAGCAGAAAGACAGAATTAGCAAGTATTAAAACTATGGAGAACCAAACTATTCAAGTGCAATCAGACCTACTGGAAAGAATTCGGATTGGAATGCCTAAGGACACTCAAGCTATGACATTGAAGGAATTAATCAAATAGGGCAAGACACGACGATTTTTGGGAGACGGAGAGCTCATTCTGACAAAAGGAAATCGAGTGTTTGTGCCATGGGCTGATAACCTAGGAAGGGAAGTCCTGAAGGAATGTCATGATACCCTATGGGCAGGGCGCCCAGGTATGCACCGAACTTTAGCCTTTGTCAAAAGGGCATTCTATTGTCCAAATATGGGAGCAGACATCAATGACTATGTGAGGACATGCCTCATTTGTCAGCAAGATAAGGTCCAAAGACAAAAACCCTTAGGACTTCTGGAACCCTTACCTATACCAGAACAACCATGGGAGAGCATTTCCCTAGATTTCATCTCTGCACTAGCAAAAGTGGGGGAACTTGGTTCCATTTTGGTGGTGGTCGATCGGTTCTCGAAGTATGCGACGTTTATTTCAACCTCACTTCACTGCTCAGCAGAATAGGCAGCCAAAGCTTTTATGAAGAACATTGTCATGTATTGGGGGGTGCCTCAGAATATTATCAGTGATAGTGGCTCAAGATTTCTTGGAAAGTTTTGGACCGAATTATTTAAATTACTTGGGTCGAAATTGCATTTCTCCACGAGTCTTCACCCCCAAACCGATGGTCAAACTGAAAGGATAAATGCCCTTCTAGAGCAATACTTGAGACACTTTATAAGTGTCAACCAAAGAGATTGGATGCACCTTCTTGATATTGCACAATCCTCCTACAATTTGCAAAAGAGTTCTACTATAGGCAAGAACCCATTTGAGATACTCTTGGGTTGGCAACCATCAACTCCTGATACCTTAGCTGTCGGATATACAGGTAATAGCCCATCAGCATACTGTATGGCAAAAGAGTGGCAACCGAATTCAGAAATTACTAAAGCATATCTAGAAAAAACAGCTAAAAAGATGAAAAAGTGGGCAGACATAGGGAGGCGGCCACAAGATTTCAAGAAAGGGGATCAGGTACTTGTAAGACACCAACAAGATACGCTTAGAGTTTTTAGAAGACCTATTCACAAAGGATTAGTTTGAAAATATGAAGGGTCTTTTCCAATCTTGGAGCAAGTTGGAAATGTATCATACTGAATGCAACTTCCACCCTGGCTCAAGATCCACCCTGTCTTCCATGCAAGTTGTTTGAAGCCATACCATGCCGATTCAGAAGATGCAGAGCGTAGTAAGTCAACTCGCGCACCACCCACCATTTCAGCTGTGGAGAAGCAAGTGCAAACTATCCTCTCAAGGCGCAAGAAGATTCCTAACACGGGAGAGAAGAAGATCGAATACCTTGTGTCGTGGAAGGGACTTCCGATGTCTAAATGTAGTTGGGAAACGGAAGACAGGCTGCGACATGCTCAAGACAAGATTGAAGAATTTAAATTGTCGATGAGGGCATCAACATCTTGAGTGGGGGAGAATTGCAGGGTTCAGAGAATGTTCGGTGTAAAGCTGTGTTACCCGACCCTAACGATGTGCCTTTTGTCTTAGTTTTATGTATTTAGGGTAGTTCTATATAAAAATAGGTATTGGCATATGTGTGCCATGCATTTTGGTTGTGGGGGATTGTCCCGGGACACGGAAACTGCGCATGGGGATTATGTTTTCACAAGTACTCAGGATGGGGGGCTCAAATGTGTAAAATTAGCTCATCCAACCCTTGTGAAGTCTTTTACTCACATCCCTTGGTATGTGTATATGGGACAGTATTGAGAGGGGTGGTAGTACTTGGTTAAATGGTCTCTTGTGATAACTCACAAGTATAAAATTACAAGGTTCCACACACCTACTCTCTCCATCAAGTCCCTAGGTCTAGTGTCTACTTAATTTCGGTTTAGTGTCTTGTATTGTTGCCTCTATCAATAATATAACGACGGGGTGTTTGATTGAGTTATTTCAACATGCATTTTACCTGCAATCTTGTGAAAGTTGTTTGTGCCCCTATGCCTTCGATTGCTTGTGTTGCTTTTGGATTGTTACCTCGGATCGGTTGAGCACTACTTCATAGCTCAGAGAGTAGTGTACCGCACAGATATCAAGCACTAAGGAAAGTGCGTCCGTGACAAAAAGACGGGTCGGATTGGGGCGAGAATATATGCCGATCCCTAGACGCCGGCCAGTTGGATTGGGACGAGAATATATGCCGATTCCTAAGCAGCCTGCTACAGGGCAATACATTATACATTACAGCAGTCAGTCACTGCACAAGATGATTCATAGAACTGAAATAACTTATTCCCAATCGAGAATATATTAGACATAGTCATTGTTCTGTATTCTATGTCACAGCCTCATAACTTAATCACTGGGCCACGTAAAAAAATGTTAACCGAATCAATCTTCTGCAACCTTGCTTTCAGGCCAGGCTAAAAAGCTATCCTGTGATCCAAATTCCTGCACACAAACAAAATCTCTCAAGATCATAATCATGATTGGATGCAAATTGAGGGAAAGATTTAGTTCAGGAATCAAGGATGAAGTTCTGAAGCGCACAAGTTGACTCAGGCGAAAATCTTGAGAGTCAATTTCGGTTTCTCCAGACTCCAGGACAAGAAGACTGACTCTGAAGAAACTCCTCGCATATGGCGATTTGTTCTGCTAGTTGCTGGGAGTCCAAGAGGTATTGCGACTCGCCTTCCCACCTCTGCTACTGGTTGCTCACCTTCATCATCCAGGTTTTCGCCCTTGAGATGCATTTGATTTTCTTCAGCATTATGGACACTCGACTGTGTAAAGAAGAAATTTTGTTAAACAGATTAATGTATAAGGAAAGAACAGATGTTCAGATCCTACATCGTTCTGGAATTGTCAAATCAAAAGCACTGCATCTGCATAGATAGATTGAATCGTTTGCTGGAATGAACAAATAACTAAAGGTTCAATTTCACTTTTCACACTGAAGATCCATCTTTCTGCACTTTTGAGTCAATTTGCATTCTCAACTTCACTGAACCTCCAATGTACCTGTCAAAAGCTTCAATCAGAAATATTCACATCACTGGAGGTAAGACAAAAGATACTTTACTATACAAAAAGAAATATATGAGAATAGTAATCCTTTTTCACGCATGCCTGCAGCTCAAGTTATATTAAGCATATGCCTTTCAATATGTAGCTAGTTTGGGGCCTTGTAGGGAGGATTAAAATGATTCAACAAAATCAATGGTATAAATTTATTCCAAAAAAAAAAAGAGAAAGGTTTAGTTAGCAAAGTACACAAAAGATGAAAAATGAAATGAACCCAAAAACTATTATATTAGTTTATCATCGGATACCTGACCAGATGTCTGCATATGCCTGTCAATCTGGTCTAGCTCATCAATGTCTTTTTCTGGAGAAGTTGATATTGCTGCAGGAGAAGGGTCTGACTCCACAGCTGCAGCTTGCATCTCGATGCAAAGGTCTTGCTCGTATGTCTGCTTATGCGCGTTAACATGGCCTTGCTCATTATGTCCATTTCAGGAGATAGGTCTAACTCCGCAAGAACAACTTCCTCCTCCATCTGAAGGTCTTGCTCATTTGTTTCACTTGGTTTAGCCTGCTTCTGATAAAATATTTTAGAGCGCCATCCATCTTATCCTCTCCAGTCCCTAGGTGATATTGGTGCATAACCCAATTTGTTTTCTTGGGCTTTTCACCTTTCATTCTGCCCATAAACAAAACCATTATTTTCTTACATCCAAGGTGTCTTCCATCAACAAGTACTGGTTTTGTCTTGCCAGTCTTGTGCCAGCGAACATCCCCAAAGTCATCAGTGTTTATCTTCGTCCTTTTCCTAGTCTCAGTATTGTATGCCTTGAAAGTCCTATGAAAGAAATAGGATATGCTTCCATCCTTCTCGACGCCTGGTGGGAAAGAAAATTATAAAGCAACTAGCAACATGACAAAAAGACACAGAGAAGGCAAGGAACTTGTAGTAGCTGATTAGTATGACAATTAAGAATACCATTTCCAAAGGAATAAGAAAGCTGACATGGTGTAGTTGTAGAACATGTTATCAATCTCCAAATAGTTGCAAAGGTAAACTGGAAACTTACAATTACGAGGAAAGTTTCCAATTTTTAAATGACATACAATCTCCAAATCTAAATTGTTCTCATCCTTACTCATCATGACTCCATTCCATCTCACCACAAACTTCATAACGCAGCTTCTTTGCCCCCACGCTGCTGCAATCAACTACACCACCCGCTCATCCCCTCTACCATGAACAATTTCACCACCCAAATTTTCATTTTCTTTCCTTTCCTTTTCCACTTCATGTCACCATCATCATCATCCTCTGCAGATTAAGCCTCTTTTATGCATCTATGATTACGCCTCCCATGTGAACCAAGTGCAACAAAAGTGAAATTTTTGGAGTTTTATGGAGTGCCAGAGTAAGTGGCGGATCTAGGACCCAATGGTATATGGGGGCAATAGGTATGTGAAAATAATATTAGTAAGATAAAAAAAAATTTACTGGGGGCAAATCAAAATTTTTATAATTGTAATATTATAAATATAAATATACATATAGTTAATTTGAAAAATTGAGTGGGGGCATTTGCCCCCACTTTCGTCCATGTGGCTCTGCCACTGGCCAGAGGCATCTCAAACTTATGACCTATGTTCCGTTAACAATGTAAAAAAACTAAAAATTCAATTGGATGGCCATTTAACCAAGGATTCTAAAACCGGTTTCTACCCCCCGCAATATTGAACAATATGTATCTAACGGATCTTGTCCCAATACAAGGTCGGTACTAATATATATGTTATATTTATTGTATAAATCCAGAGTTTACGTGTGTGACGGTAATCTTAAACCCTGCATTTAACTACTTAGGGTTTTTGGAACAAATCTAAGTTAACTATTTATTATCTCACAAGACCAGAATCTTGAACCTTGCATTTAACTAATTAAGCTTTTAGGAACAAATGCTAATATGACAGTTTATATCTAAAACCAAATACCAAATCTACAATCCTCTAAATTTTATGTTATAACAGTGGGTTGAAAAGTACACATGTCGATATTTCTCTCAAACTTTCTCAGGTACATGAAATTCGTGATGATACGTGTCCATTGACATCACAAGAACTGAACTCGGATTCTGATGGTGCCATGCTAAATTCTGAAAGTTCAAATAAGGGAAGTACTTACTTTGAAATAGCAATAATATTTTTACAAATGCAAAGGTATTGGTCAGAGAAATTGTAGAGCTAGGCAATCGCCATCAACATGTAAGATAAAACCAATTGTCACTCTTAAGTCAAAAGTAGTCATATTATGGTTACTAATGAAGATAAGTTTGTATCAAGGAAAAATCAGCAGGCATCTGAAGTCCGAAGTAGTCATACTAAGCTAGCAAATAAAGATAAGTTTGCATCTAAACTAAGTGAACTTATGGTGTGCCGAAGATAGAACCCCATAATAAGGAAATTCAACAATCACATCAGGATTTTCTTAGACATATGATAAAAGGATAAGTAGGTAATAATTCAATTGTTTCAAAGGCTAGCAGAGCAACAAAATGTTTAGGGTAAACATTTCAAAAGGCAGGTTGGATCACTTGAAGACTAACCCAATATTAATTCAAGAATGTCTAAGTTAATAAGGAATATGGGATTTCATTATAATGGAGTATGTTAGATGATGTTAGTTCGCTAGCGTTCTTATCGCTGCCTTGGTGCACAAACCAAGTACTTGTAGATAACAGAAGGGCAAGTTAAACAACGCTTAGTTGCCTTTGGAAAAATTTATAATTTAATTTCTAAATAATATATAACAGATGATTTAACAGATTTACATTCTCATCATGATTTAGCTTTCTATCAAAATTTTCTCATGAACAATCTCTCAAACACCATAGAAAAAATAGATGCAGAAACACATTTGCTCATGAGAAAATTAACTTGAAAAAAAGTATAGAAAAAATGCAATATTTAGAAGGTATATTTCAGCATTTACTTGCTTTGTGGTACAATTGAGAGGTTTACTCTAGTTATACACTGACATAATACAACCAAATACTGAAGTACATATTCAGCTATGTTATCTCAAAATATCCTTTTTTCTCATAAGGATAAAAACCTACATGTTCTGCTTGCTTTCTGTCAATTACTAAAAGGGGTACTCATCCAAAAGATAGCTTTCTTTGTTAAAGTATAAATCACTGGCTAAAACAAAATTAAGGGAAAAGAACTCTCACGACAGTGAGTGAGATAAAACAATGTGAGGTTAAGGAATTCATCACTCATTATAAGCATGTAAAAATTTATTCATTTTCAAGAGCTTTTATAGCCAAATATTTCGCAACAAAATGAAATAGATTCAAAAAGAGAATTGTACCGGGAGATAAAGAAATTGCAGTTCAGCCATCATGTCAGCATGAAATGGTGACTATCGAGCAAATTTTCTATCTTCAAGAAAAAAAAATGCATTTCTAGTGTTACATTAGAAACATATTGAGCTGAAAACTCTCTATCAAAAAATAATCCACATATATAAATAGACAAACATACATCACCATTATCTATTATGTGGTTGCATCTAGGACAAGCTTTTGTTGGATTGCTTATCCATTTCATTCTGCTTGGGTCCAACATGCCAGATGCATTTTTAATCTTAGTAGCTATTCTTTTACTGTCAATCAACCATGAGGGGCTGCATTTTATAACCAAAATTTTGTTTTAGTTAGTGCACCATATCAAAATCATCAGATGCAAGAGCATACACTAAGTTGTCAAAGACACACAAGATAATACAATAACTTAGGACTTTTAAAATACAGAAAAATTTTAAAAGAATCAACTTTCAGTAGTCTCAAAGGTAAACGATAAAAAAAGAAAGAACAAAACTTTGAGACCTATTATCTGAAGAACCATTAACCATGAACCACTTTAGAGACATCTTAGTGTCCACATGAAGTAATATGTTGGGAGAATATTGGACATAAAACAATAGTACTTTGAAACCTATTATCTGAAGAACCTACGTCAGACTGGTCATTTACCAGTTCACGTCTAGCTTCCCATCAACCAGTTCTTCATATACCAAAAAGCATAAAACAAAATGTAACTTTCACAGGGCATCAACCCTGAACCTAGCTCAAAAGCTGTTGCTTAGCACTATGCTTAGGCAAGGATGCAGTTAAAACACCACGAAAAGAGGTAGCACAAGCTAAACAAAAAGAAGAGATCAAATACTATATAAGTTAAAAAATGACAGATCACCATTTATTTCACATAGAATTTAAGCTTTGTGAGATGAGTAAAATTTAGGACTGGCATCAAGAACCTCTCTTAATAGGTCCAGTTTGTATCTTTCAGCAGTTACAGTCTATCTATGTCAATCAATGATTGAGCTGATTCACTTGCATCATAAGTTGCTGCATGACATAAAAGCATGTTACATTACATTGTTGACTAATGAACGGAAAATAGCCCATTTTATAAAGCATTACTGATAGGGCTAAACAATAACCAAGATCTAGTCACAACAAAGGAGTAGTTTTGTCTTCAACTGTTTATAACGTTCTTGGTTTCCTTCGCCTTTATATCGAATTAACCACTGTCGCAAAAATCTGAACTCCACGAATCTGAAACTAACCAGCCTGTTGTGTACGAGTCCACAAATCACCTATAATTGTTCAGAGACATATTTTCAATCATTTGCAATTTCAAACCAACTTTAAGGAGTTAGTTCATGACGAAACACCCAAAAAAGGCGGCCATCGATGAGAACAAACAAAAAAAAAAAATCAAAATTTGAAGAACTTAGGCTACATCTCAAGATGGAGTTATTAATCACACTAAAAAATCAGAGTGGGTATGCTATGGAGCTGACGGCAGAGGCAGAGACAGAGACAGTACCCGCTCATCCTCGAAGGAATCAGAGATCAATGTTGGCCGCGATTGAATCAGTCCCGAGCGATCGAAGAGAAGAAATGAGAAAGGGAATCAAGGATCGGGGGAGTGTCTCCGAGGGATCTTTAATTTCTCTTTAGGGTTGTGGATCGGTTGGTGAGCACAAGGAAACAACGTGGCTGATAGTAGCAGTATGAGAAAACATAAAATATATAGAACTTTGAGGCTACATTGACTCAATCATCAATTGGTGGTCTGGTTGATTGGCTAAGACAGCCGATTCCGGCGCGGAAACACGATGGTTCTGAGAGCAATTGCGATGTCCATGTCACCAGTAAATGAGACTCTCCAAATTCGCCATTATATGGCTCTCTTCTTGTGATTTTCAGCTGATCGATTAACTCCATGACTTTCACCTTTGGAGCTCCGCTAATTGTTCCTACAGGCAATGCAGCACGGAGAGCATCCCAGCATGTGAGATGATCAAATAACTCTCTAGTGACACTGAGGAACTGATGTGCATCAAATGAGAGTATCTCTCAACATCCATACGTTTCTCCTCCTTCGCTGCGCTCGCTTCCATCTCCGTCTTCATCAGGCCATTCCTCCCCCTTCGTCCTCCGGAAGCATCAAATTCGGCTGAAGCGAAGCGAGCGTGGAAGGTCAAATCTATCGGAACTGCTCGTTACAACTTGCGGAACGGAGATAGATAACGAGCCATGAGAGCTGCCAACATTTCCGCCACAATCTCCTCTGTGAAACGCTCTTTCTCATGGTCCATGATGGATACTGCATTCTCCTTCGCCACAATCTCCATCGCCGGTTGAGCTCCAACTACACTATAACGTCCCGCATTAATCCCTCGGGAACCTTGCTACACTGACTCAAAAAGAAAACTGGGAGCCTACCGGTCATCCTCCTTCACAAGGCAACGGTACACCAGGATAGGCGTGAGGTGGTTGAGCTCCAACAACACTATAACGTCCCGCATTAATCCCTCGGGAACCTTGCTCCACTGACTCAAAAAGAAAACTGGGAGCCTCCCGGTCATCCTCCTTCCCAAGGCAACGGTACGCCAGAATACAACATTTCCGCCTGCGTCCAGCCACCAAGCCCGCTCCGCGGCCGCGGGACCCGGGCGTTTCGTGTCCCTTCCCTCGCTGCCGCCGCGCGGTGGAGAAGAGACTACACCCATCGAACTTCCTCTTCCATATCAAATGCTCCGCTGTCTCCCTTTCCTTCGCCTCTGAAACAGATGAGGCTATTAAGTTAGCGGAGGCTGCTAAGGCAGGTAATTTGGTGCCTCTTCTGCGCTGCATTTTTTGCGACTACCTCACGCCTATTCTGGCGTACCGTTGTCTTGTGAAGGAGGATGACCGGGAGGCTCCCAGTTTTCTTTTTGAGTCAGTGGAGCAAGGTTCCCGAGGGATTAATGCGGGACGTTATAGTGTTGTTGGAGCTCAACCGGCGAGCGATGGAGATTGTGGCGAAGGAGAATGCAGTATCCATCATGGACCATGAGAAACATGAGCGTTTGACAGGGAAGATTGTGGCGGAAATGTTGGCAGCTCTCATTGCTCGTTATCTATCTCCGTCCCGCAAGTTGTAACGAGCAGTTCCGATAGATTTGACCTTCCATACTCGCTTCGCTTCCGCAGAATTTGGTTCCTCCGGAGGACGAAGGGAAGGAATGGCCGGATGAAGACGGAGATGGAAGCGAGCGCAGGGAAAGAGGAGAAACGTATGGATGTTGAGAGATACTCTCATGTGATGCACATCAGTTCCTCATTGTCACTAGAGAGTTATTTGATCATCTCATAAGTTGGGATGCTCTCCGTGCTGCATTGCCTGTAGGAACAGTCAGCGGAACTCCAAAGGTGAAAGCCATGGAGTTAATCGATCAGCTGAAAATCACAAGAAGAGTGCCATATAATGATGAATTTGAAGAGTCTCATTTACGGGTGACATGGACATCGGAATTGCTCTCAGAACCATCGTCTTTCCGACCAGGAGCCTCTACAACACTGGCAAGTGGCAACTACAGTAGTGTAAATACGTTCTTTCATCGCCCTCTTCGGCTCTTCCTCGTTGGGGCAGAATCCTCGTCAGCTATAAAAATCGTAGCTGGAAATTTCATCTAGCCAGGTGGAAATTTAAACCAATGGGCGTCCCCCCGTACGTGTTTGCTGGCTCGGACGAGACAGGCGCTATCCATCAGCAGCTGCTTCTCGTTTTGATATCCACTAAACTAATAAACGGGATCTACCTCCTCCGGCTTCGTTATTCCTCCGCTGTGCTTCGACCGCATCGATCCTTTCTGTTTCGTCTTCGTCTTATAACAAATCAAATGAACAAAAACAAGGGTTTCTACGGCTGAATGAGCTATTCGGTGCTCCAAGTGCGTGGTCCGATGGCCCTCCACGCAGCCGCTCCCTTCTTCCCCGCCTTCGCTCCAGCGACGCCGCCTCTCCGCGGTTGATTCCCGGCAGGCGATCCACCGGAGTGGGATCCTCCTCCTCGCTCCGCCGCCGACTTCCAGGTTCGCATTTAAGCACATAACTGGGAATTGATACCATTGCTTAGCTCAGTATAGAATCTGAACCCAAGCGATTGTCCTCGGGATCGAGTTTGGGGAAGATTTTATGGGCTAGCGCTTTCAGTTCTATGTGAACTGCGGTCCTTTTTATGACTACAAAATGCATTAATATATAAAACAATTATTAAGATTGAATACTGCTTAGTGCTTAAGTTTTAGTAAAGAAATATTCAATATAGTTTCACACCTACTCATGACTAAGCAACCAATATAGTTTGAACTTTGAATACACCAAACTAGCAAGATAGCCTTAGTATTAGGTGAATCAATATTCAAACTCTTAACTTTTAGGTCTACAAGCTAAGAATGATTAGCTAATGACTTATCTTAATAGCTTGTGTTAGTTGAAAAGTATTTTACAATTTAATAGTATAATAGTAATAATTTTACTCTCTCCAATAGTCACATGAGCAATTCATCCAAAACCTTAATAGATGCAGTTGACTAAAATTATTTTCTAAGTTGAAGTATCTAATTGAACATTTAAAATAAATAAAATTTATATTAAAATTAAAATTTTATGAATAATTTATATATTATTTTTTACTAAAATTTGTCATAATTGAGTGAAACTTATCCTACTTTTTGTCCGTCCACAAATGAAATTTATCTCCAACAATAAAAAGAAAAGATAATATTTTCTTTAACAACTACTTTCATAATACTAATCCTTTGTCATATATTTGCTTAGATTAGATGTTCAATCGAGCAAACATTTAAGATATAAATTAGAGGCAGATTATTTATTTCTAAATTTTAAATTATTATTACTACACCTTTCTTGGCCAATAATTATTCTCAAGTCCTAAATCTATTCAATAAATATTTAAAAACCATTTAAAATCAAATATCATTTATGAATTAATTAGATTAATATTATTACATCATTTTAGATTACTAGTTATTTCTAAAACTTAAAATCAAATGAGTAAGTATTTACATGTCATTTTTTAGTTGGACATATTTTATAAATTTAATGGATAACTACTACTTAAGCCAATAATTACTTATAAAATTTTTAAATCAATTAAATAAGCATTCAAGATCTAAATTTATTTTTTTGTAAATTTATAAGATAATTATTATTCATAACTCATTGTAAGTCAATTATTATTCATAATTTATCTTATAATAATTATTAAGCTATTCCTTGTGAATAATAATTACTCAAATGTTGTAACTAAATTAAATTTAGTCCAAATATTATTATTCATAAATTTATTAAATAATTATTAACAAGTCATTTCTAACCAATAATTATTCTTAAAGCCTAACTAAAAGTAACTTTTAATGAAATATTATTTATAAATTTATTATATAATCATCAATAAGTGGTTTCTTACAATTAAATATAACTTTTTAATTCATAATAATTAATTAATAAAAGTTTAATTCAAATTTAATATATTATATTAATAATTTATTAATAGCGTATATTAATTCTCTATTATATTGTACTATACTTCTAACGGCGCTAGAAGTGATATATTATACTATTCACTTTTCAAAATTTATTTTTCTTGCTTTGGACATGTATTGGCCAAATTTTGTGATGTTTGTAAATTTTGGCTTAATCTGATTATTTTTTTAAGCAAATAATTAATAAAAATAGATTCAACTCCAAAACCCAAAATTATACATATAGTAAGTTTTATAGAACATATGTTTCAAAGACTATACCTCATCTTAATAACATATGACAATGGGGCAAGATGGGGCAGAGAGTGCCAAACCCAACTCAAACCCCACCTCCAAATTTGTTGGGCTGACAAAATCAATATCAAATCCAACTCCATTAGGGAATTGAGTACTTATTGTTGGTTTATTTTTTTGTCATAGTTTAAATATGATTGACCTTTTCACCTCATAAATTATAAGGCTTTTTGTTTAATGTGTTCTAGCTTTTAATGAGCACAAGTACTTATTCTTAATTACCAAATTTGTTGGGTGACAAAATCAATATCAAATCCAACTCCATTAGGGAATTGAGTACTTATTGTTGGTTTATTTTTTTGTCATAGTTTAAATATGATTGACCTTTTCACCTCATAAGTTATAAGGCTTTTTGTTTAATGTGTTCTAGCTTTTAATGAGCACAAGTACTTATTCTTAATTACCCCTAAAATTGGGGTACCTTTGATTAAGAGATCTATATAAGTAGAAGGACAATATCACATAATTAGAGAACAAAATAATTTATGAATTTCATGTCGATACATGGCTTAAGTTTTGAAGCACTTAGACTTTGAGTATTTGCTAATGAACACTCAACTTTGACAATCTACGAGTATATAAACTTGAATTTGTGTTCTCTGCCTTGGTGGCTTTTGAGTATTGGAAGTTGAGATACTCGGCCTTGGTGGCTTGTAAGTATTTCGAATTTGAGATTCTAAGCCTTGATGACTTGTGAGTTTCTTGGATTTGAGGTGTCCGACCTTGATGGCTTATGAGTATTTGAATTTGAGATACTCGGCCTTGATGACTTGTGAGTATTTTGGATTTTAACATATGTTCGGCCTTAAAGGCTTATGAGCATTTGAACTTGATTTGCGCTCGGCCTTGATGGCTTATGAGCATTCAGATTTGGAAAGTACTCTGCCTTGACGACTTGTGAGCATTTAAACTTGATTTATGCTCGTTCTTAATGGCTTATGAGCATTTGAACTTGATTTGTACTCGGCCTTGATGGCTTATCAGTATTTGTACTCGGCCTTGATGGCTTATGAGCATTTGAACTTGATTTATACTCGGCTTTGATGGCTTATGAGCATTTGAACTTGATTTGTGCTTAACCTTGATGACTTATGAGCATTTGAACTTGATATGTACTCGGCTTTGATGGCTTATGAGTATTTGAATTTGATTTGTGCTCGGCCTTAATGGCTTATAAGCATAAAATATCTAGCCTCAGCGGCTTATTAGATATCTTATTTTTGTGAAATATCTGGCCTTGACAGCTTAGTGAATATTTTAATTTGAGAAATATCCGGACTTAATGGCTTAGTGGATATTTTAATTTAAAAAATATCCGGCCTTGATAGCTTAGTAGATATTTAATTTTAGAAATATTCGGCCTTGACGACTTGGTGCATATTTTAATTTTTTTTTTTTTGAAATATCTAGCCCTGACTTTCAGCTGGATATTTTAATTAACCTCAGCCTTAACAACCGTAATGTCATATCGAGGAGTTATGCCCTGACATTAAACGTCGACGTACGCACCTTCCAAACAATACTTCATTGCAGCGTATTAAGGCTAACATTTTTGGGTTTGGTGGTTTAAAATTTATTTTAAATATTTGGATGAGAATAATTTATAAATATTATTATGAAATTTTTGTTTGTTCATGGCGAAATTATCATCGCCTCAAATCCAATGATTTTAGCTCTTTGATGCTGATCAAATAAGCTTGGCGAGCAGCTTTCCATGTCATGACTAGTAGAGCGCCGGCGTGCCGATATTAAGCCCACGATCAATGTAGAAAGACCAAAGTGTTGAAATTTTTGATCTAACATTATTGATTTGTGGAGCATTTGTTAATTGATTATTGGGCCCATAACATCTCATTATTGAATGTGAAAGACGGCCTGTGTAGCCCAATCGGTAGAGCACAAGGCTCTTAACCTTGTGGTCGTGACTCGTGAGTTCGAGCCTCACGGTTGTGTAGCCCGAGGGTTTTAAGAAGAATCACTATTGGGTATTGGATTCTGCACCCTGGGATTGAGAAAATTCCTTATTGGATTATGGATTTCGCAATCAAAACCTAAAACTCCTTTATAGGGGGAGCTTAGGGTTTTTCCATTATAAATATGGGCTAGGTCCCCACTTACATCCTTAGTCAACGTTATCTCTTCCATGAAGAGGCATCTAAAGAATGCATAATCATTTAAATTATCAAGATGTTTTTCTTATACGACAAAATTAAAATCTCTACGTATGTTTCTGTGTTGTTTGTACACGAATCAAATAACATTTTGCCTTAGTTTTCTTCTTCCCGTTCCCAAGGTCTTGTGCCTTGTTTTTAGTTTTCCTCTGTTCGCCACCCTGTTCTCCTTCTCGTCGATACCTTGCCGCGTCATCGCTGCAGGAAGGGTGCAGCGGCGGGTGGATCCGCCTTACCTTTCCTTGTCGGCGCTCATCGCTAATGTCTTTCGGTATACCGGTGCCAATTGGAGTCGAAACAATCGTTTCTGCTCTATTTTTTGGATCAACGCAGATTAGAGCTTCGGCCCTGTGCTCGTTGCTGGCGGGGAGTACCGGCACTTTTGTCCCTTACAGCGCTGTCGTCGCTATTAAGGTTTCTGCCCTAATCCTCGTCTGCCTCGCAGTTCAATTCTGGCGTTCAGCATGTAGTGGCGGTTGTGGGCAATCTGGCGAATCGTCGTAGGATGATCTTAGAGCTTAAGCTCGTTTTGTCGAACGTTAATGCTGGCTGCGACGTGCATGCGAGAAGTGGCAGCCTACTCCTTGCTCGTTCTTCATTCCAAGCTCCTGCAAGCAAGCGCGAGACGGTTGCTTCGCTGGACAGACAAAGGCGACAAACGTGTGTCGAAAGACTACAAACGATGGTGCCGGTGAGGCGTGCGAACAGCGGCTGTGGCCAGGTGTCAGGCCCGTGGACCACTGGACTGGGCCAAATTCATTCAGGCTGGGCTACAGCCCAAGCCTATACGGTAAATGCGAAAAGCAGAGCCCAAAATAGCGTAAAATCAGGTCAACATTCGATTTTGACCCCAAATCCATGTCGTCTTCGCCGAGCGGATCAGATGCGGACGACGTTGGCGGCTGCGGACAACGCGGGGACTTCGGCAAGCGACGTGGGAAGGCGGCAAACTCAGACGCAGACTATGGCTACGCTGGGCAAAGCGAGAGTGCGGCGGACAGCCTAATTTGGGGAAATGGGACGCGCTCGGGCGAAGGGAACAGGCGGACGCCTTCCCTATAAAACTATTTGACAGGAGGATGGGAGGAGGTCAGATCATCGACACCCGGAGCAATCCACTACAGCGGCAAGGTTAGGAGAGCTTTGAGGGTGCCTTCCGGTGTCTGGGGAGATGACCGACGAGGGGCTTTGAGTGAGGAACCTGAGTGATTGTAACTGGCGATCAGGGGATTGTCGGCAATGGAGGAGAAGAGGGGTCGGCGGCCAGGGGGTTGACGGCGAACGGTGGAGAAGTTTTGTAGCTTCCAGAGACTGAATAAAGGCTTTCTTCTCCAAGATCTTCTTCCCCTGTTTCTTTGAGGTTTCGGTGCTTATTCTCGTCGTTGTCTACTGACGACAACGACGGTGTCCAGTGGCGGCAGGAGGCTGTCAGTCGTCGGTGAGAAGGCTGAGGATAAGGCGGGTATACTTTCCCTGTCGGCACGGCTTCCTTCTCCGGCGAACCCACGAGCGTAGACGACGCATTGAGGAAGAAGACGAGACATGTCACGCCCCGGCAGGAAGCCAGCTATTTCTAGCTCAGGGTTCCCCAGGGAGTAACAATATTGATAGGAACCAGAGAACTACAATAATCACCATTCATTTATTTAATAAATAATCCAAATTTGACATCAACAGCTTTATAACACAATTTCTAAAAACATGCTATCCAAACTAACAACTGAAATAAAATACAAAAAGCAAACTATCTCAACTTGGGCTGGTACATAGCTATCTATCAACTCTATCCCTCCTAGAAGCTAACTCTGTACCTGGAAGAGAAACAAAGGGGGGTTAGCAAAAATGCTAAGTAGGAATCAACAAATAGGGTGAAAGAGTCAAATAACATGATAATACAATGACTGAAACAATGATATACAAATAATATAAGAATGTCGTGCAAATCATCAAGCTTGGCCAACAGATCTCAATCATGAGCCGCACTCATTTTCAGAGTGTTTCCACTGTTGCTCATGCAATGGAACGATTGTCTTAAACAGCCCGGTGAATGTTGCGTCCAACATCTGACATCCGTAGTATTGTCCCAAGGACAACTGGCGGTGCCCTAACCGGCAAACAGATAGTCCGATACGCACCGGAACTATAAAACACATAAACAGGCCACTGGAGAATAAATCATCTAGTCCAGAGGTCAATATATCACGACAGATAGATTTTCGACGGTTTCCACATACTCATGTGTCAATATCACAGATACATAACTGTTCAACTATGCTCATAAGCCAATAAATCAGATATCTCAACACAGGTTTGTTAACCATTCATACAGAAGCAGAATATGACCAAATAAACAAGATAATTGAGGTCAACAGGAATTCAGAAACAAACCAAGCAGACGAAGCAATCAGATATCAGTGTCAATTAATTCTATCATATGCATCATATATCAAGTCAAAGGATTAAGTAGCAGATCCTATTAATGACACTGTAAGAAAGGAGTAGGGTAAGATTCCTACCTCAATCGCCGATATTCTTAATCCCTTTGAAATCACAGTTACCTTCTTTTGTTCACTGAATAATTTAAATAAATATCCGTCATTACCCATCATATGCATCAATCCACAATAATACCATTAACCCCTAATTTCCTATTAAATCAGAATTTTATCCCAAAATAAATATCATCTAAATAATTTTCCCCCATCATAAATAATAATTTAGATATTTCTATTATTAACCTATTCTCTAAAATCAGATTTAAAAAAACCGAAACTTACCTTTTTACCGAGAGCTCGACGCGGAACGAACGACGCTTCGTTCGTCTTCGTTCGCATCGCTGAAGCTGAAGAGGATCGAAGCTGCCGACGCCGCCGGCAGGGGTATGGGTCACCAACGCCGGGAGAGGAAGCAGCAGCCGGCACCGGAGGAGGAAGGAGGAGGCCGCCCGGGAAGAAGAAAGGTGGAGGCAGCGCTGCACAGTCACACGCAGACGCAGCGTCGTCAGCACTCGTCGCTATAGAGAACCTCCGCACGAGTTCAGCAAGGAAACACGGAACGCTCGCCGGAAGCAGGACAGCCGCCGAGAGAGGGAATCGCCACCGCCGTTGGACCCGCCTTACGCTTGTGATACTCGCTGGAAGGGAAAGACACGCCGCCGTAAAGAACTCGTCGCTGGAGCTCTGAACGCGTTCCGAAACACTGCAGATGGGAGGCGCCGCTTCTAGGGTTGCCGAGGAAGACGTCGGCGCTTCTTTCTCGTGCCACCGGACGCACGCGGCTGTCTCCGAGGGGAAAGACGCGAAGGAGCAAAGGCGGCGACACAGCACGCGTTCGCAGGGAAGAACAAAACAGGGGAAGAGAAAAAGGCTCGTACGGCGCACAGAAAAATAAGATTAAGGAATTAGGGATTTATGAATAGGATTAAGGTGAGGGTTAGGTATATTTATAGGGAAAATTTAGAGAGAGAATAGGGCAAAATAATTAGGGTTTAGGGAGAGATTTTAGGGCTACTTAGACTAGGATTCCGAAATTTGAATTTTAAAATTTAAATAATAAAAATTTTCTAAACTAAGGTTATAACATTTCTCTTTGTAAAATAATCCATATAACTTTAAAATTCCAAAAATACCCCTAATATTATATATATATAAATTATATTCAGTCATAAAAATTTTCAGGTTATAACATTATCCACCCCTTAAAAAGAATTTGGTCCTCCAAATTCAGAGTGTACAAAATTTAATAGCATAACTAAATAATTGCCAAAGACTAAATAAAATAAAATTAAAATTATACCAAATCCAGAGTTTGCTGAGTATCTTGCTGAGTCTGCTGAGTCACTGCATAGACTCTTGCTGGAGCTGTAGATTGCTGTTGGGGTCCTCTCTGTGGTATCTGATTAATCTGACCAGCTCTCTCATGATAAATCCTCGGTCTGGAGCTCTGCTAATAGCTTTGCTGTTGTGATATGGTTCTCTTATTAGGGCACTCATTCTTATAATGACCTCATTCATTGCAATAGAAACACTGGATTCCGTTGAGTTTGCACTCTCTAGCTATGTGTCCCATCTGATTACACTTGAAACATTTTCTAGGTTTCTCTTCTGAATGAGGGTTTGACACATGGGAAGAATGTATTGGTCTCTGATGATTATTAAATACTGCTCTTGATCTTTTTCCTCTATTATCATAGGTTCTTTCCTCTAATGATTTAGCTGACTGACTGACTTTCCTCTGTTCTGCTAATTCTTGTACTTCCTCTATTTATTTTTCTTTAGCTACATCCATTAAAGAAACCTCTATCCTGAATGTTGTATTTACCACTACTTGAAAACTATCTAAGGGGATAGTATTCATCTGTTCCTTTATTGTATGGTGTAATCCCTTAATAAAAAGTTGGCACTTTCTTCTTTCAGTGGTTACCAACTCTGGAAATAAATCTGATAATCTCTCAAAGTCAGTTACATAGATATTCACTGACCTTTTTCCTTGTTTCAGATTTAGAAATTCTTGCATCTGGCTATCCTGAAAAGATTCTGGAAAATATTTCTCAAAGAATGCTTCTCTAAAATCGGTCCAAGAGATAGGGTCATTTCCAAAGGTAACTCTCATACCAGACCACCATGTCCCAGCTCTATCAGATAAGAAATATGTGGCCAACTCCACCTTCTGTTCATCTAGACATCCTAATGCCCTAAAGGTCTACTCTACTTTTAATAACCAATCTCTAGCAGCCCAGGGGTCAGTAGTTCCTCCAAAATCACGAAATCGATCTTTTCCCAACTGGGAGAACTGCATCAGCATATTAGCTGACCTAACTGGCTGATTTACTACGGGTTGTGGTACCAACGATGGAGAGGAAGATTCACCCTCATCCCTTATTGCTGCTGGTACTACACGGGAAGCAGGTGGTGCTGCTTCTAAGGGTACTGAGGCTTCATGCCCACTTCTTCTTCTCGTAGGGGCCCTAGGTAAGTTTTGAGGTAACTGTACCTCAGCTTCAGGAGAATTTCTAGCATCTCCAATGCTATGGGCACTCACCCTCTGATTTTCACTTCCACGGCCTCTACTTCCTTGACTTGGGATTGCTCTGCCTCTAGTTTTTGGTGCCATCCTGTCAACAAAAGAATATGTTATATAATAAATATTTACTTAGTCACTCATTTTAACCTTAACCCAAACCCAGTCCTGAGGTTCCTATATCCTTAGGTTTTCTTACTGAACTTATATCTTTGACCTGTGGGTTATGAGCCCACAGAAACTTATACCTCTGAACCTCGCTCTGATACCATTTTAAATTGTCACGCCCCGGCAGGAAGCCGACTATTTCTAGCTCAGGGTTCCCCAGGGAGTAACAATATTGATAAGAACCAGAGAACTACAATAATCACCATTCATTTATTTAATAAATAATCCAAATTTGACATCAACAGCTTTATAACACAATTTCTAAAAACATGCTATCCAAACTAACAACTGCAATAAAATACAAAAGGCAAACTATCTCAACTTGGGCTGGTACATAGCTATCTATCAACTCTATCCCTCCCAGAAGCTAACTCTGTACCTGGAAGAGAAACAAAGGGGGGTTAGCAAAAATGCTAAGTAGGAATCAACAAATAGGGTGAAAGAGTCAAATAACATGATAATACAATGACTGAAACAATGATATACAAATAATATAAGAATGTCGTGCAAATCATCAAGCTTGGCCAACAGATCTCAATCATGAGCCGCACTCATTTTCAGAGTGTTTCCACTGTTGCTCATGCAATGGAACGATTGTCTTAAACAGCCCGGTGAATGTTGCGTCCAACATCTGACATCCGTAGTATTGTCCCAAGGACAACTGGCGGTGCCCTAACCGGCAAACAGATAGTCCGATACGCACCGGAACTATAAAACACATAAACAGGCCACTGGAGAATAAATCATCCAGTCCAGAGGTCAATATATCACGACAGATAGATTTTCGACGGTTTCCACATACTCATGTGTCAATATCACAGATACATAACTGTTCAACCATGCTCATAAGCCAATAAATCAGATATCTCAACACAGGTTTGTTAACCATTCATACAGAAGCAGAATATGACCAAATAAACAAGATAATCGAGGTCAACAGGAATTCAGAAACAAACCAAGCAGACGAAGCAATCAGATATCAGTGTCAATTAATTCTATCATATACATCATATATCAAGTCAAAGGATTAAGTAGCAGATCCTATTAATGACACTGTAAGAAAGGAGTAGGGTAAGATTCCTACCTCAATCGCCGATATTCTTAATCCCTTTGAAATCACAGTTACCTTCTTTTGTTCACTGAGTAATTTAAATAAATATCCGTCATTACCCATCATATGCATCAATCCACAATAATACCATTAACCCCTAATTTCCTATTAAATCAGAATTTTATCCCAAAATAAATATCATCTAAATAATTCTCCCCCATCATAAATAATAATTTAGATATTTCTATTATTAACCTATTCTCTAAAATCAGATTTAAAAAAACCGAAACTTACCTTTTTACCGAGAGCTCGACGCGGAACGAACGACGCTTCGTTCGTCTTCGTTCGCATCGCTGAAGCTGAAGAGGATCGAAGCTGCCGACGCCGCCGGCAGGGGTATGGGTCACCAACGCCGGGAGAGGAAGCAGCAGCCGGCACCGGAGGAGGAAGGAGGAGGCCGCCCGGGAAGAAGAAAGGTGGAGGCAGCGCTGCACAGTCACACGCAGACGCAGCGTCGTCAACACTCGTCGCTGTAGAGAACCTCCGCGCGAGTTCAGCAAGGAAACACGGAACGCTCGCCGGAAGCAGGACAGCTGCCGAGAGAGGGAATCGCCACCGCCGTTGGACCCGCCTTACGCTTGTGATACTCGCTGGAAGGGAAAGACACGCCGCCGTAAAGAACTCGTCGCTGGAGCTCTGAACGCGTTCTGAAACACTGCAGATGGGCGGCGCCGCTTCTAGGGTTGCCGAGGAAGACGTCGGCGCTTCTTTCTCGTGCCACCGGACGCACGCGGCTATCTCCGAGGGGAAAGACGCGAAGGAGCAAAGGCGGCAACACAGCACGCGTTCGCAGGGAAGAACAAAACAGGGGAAGAGAAAAAGGCTCGTACGACGCACAGAAAAATAAGATTAAGGAATTAGGGATTTATGAATAGGATTAAGGTGAGGGTTAGGTATATTTATAGGGAAAATTTAGAGAGAGAATAGGGCAAAATAATTAGGGTTTAGGGAGAGATTTTAGGGCTACTTAGACTAGGATTCCAAAATTTAAAATTTAAAATTTAAATAATAAAAATTTTCTAAACTAAGATTATAACATTTCTCTTTGTAAAATAATCCATATATCTTTAAAATTCCAAAATACCCCTAATATTATATATATATAAATTATATTCAGTCATAAAAATTTTCAGGTTATAACAAGACATGTGAAGTTTTGCACGCATGCTTCGAGCGAGACAAAGAGCGGGTCAACAAAGTTGGTGAAAACAGGTTTTGGTGGCTAACGCGAGGAATGACGTCAGTGAAGAAACGAAATTTGATTTCCAATTTCTGTGAAGCGGCGAGCGGCAAGCAGCGCACGCGGCATTGATGGTAATTTTGATCGGGACAAAATCGGCTTCAAATTGGAATTTTAGGCTAAATCTAGGGATTTGGCACATAGTCCTAGATTCATTGGAGAACGGTTCGTTGGGGCATGACACACAGGCGTGAGCGGCGGATCTCGCGGGTCTCGCAAGTGAAGGCATCAGTGAGCGAGTTTTCCGGGCTCACGGGCGCATGGGTTTGTATGGATTCGGGTCTAACTTGTTAATGGATCAGCGTTTAATGAATTCGGTTCAGATCTGGCTATTGGGTCCGGTCTGGATCGATAATGGGCCTGTAGTCTGCGTCTATCACTTGGGCTGGCCTATTAGGCTTGGGCCTAGGCTGCACCTTGTACTCTGCTGTGTGCAGAAACACATCTTCTTTGCGCAGAAGCAGGGTTGCTGTGCTGCTTCTGCTATTTGGGCCTGATTTGGCTCAGTCATTTGGGCTATTTTTCTGTTATATATGGTAGCAACAGAGTGCTGCTTGGCCTGCTGTGCAGTGCAGCGGTTGCCTACAATTAATTTTTATAAAAATTAAAAAAATAATTTTCCAATAAAATTCAAATAATATCTTAATTAATTTATTTTATTTTTAATTATTATATAAACAATTAAAAGGTATGACATTATAAAATAAATTAATTAAAGCAATATGACTACGAAAGTAGAATTTATTATTGATTTATTTTATAATGTTAAGACGATTGTGTATGTAATTCATGCAGATATTAATCGGCCCAAAAGAATATTAATATTTGGCCGAATTATATGTACACATGTAGTAATTAACATCACTAGATCGGATTTTCAATTCTTTTTAGTCAGGCTTACCGGTTCAGTCAATATGGCTCTGATGAATTGAGTCTAGTGCAAATAAATTGGGCTTGTGTGCTATCTTTTGGGCAAAATCTATTGGGATAGACTCCTGTGGGTATAAGAAGATAATCGCTGTATATAAATACAAATAGGCTGATGTGCATTGAATTGCTATAAACACTAGCTTGGTTGATTATAGTCTTTATATGTTGTGTGCAAAAGTAACTTGCTGCTTTCCTCTTAATTTAGATTTTACCAAAAGGTATTTGTTTTTTAAATTAGATTTTAATTCCAATTTATTCTATGTCATATTATGCTATTTTTTTTAATTTAATCTTATATCTGTATTATGATATAATTTGGACCCATGATTCAAATTTGAAGGTTATGAAATTGTTCATTATATTTCATGGAAGTTATACTAATATAAGGTGTTCGACATAAGTTGCTTATTTTGTATTATGTTGCACATCACTATAGTTGTACATAAATGCCTTAAGATTTCTTTTGGAATCACTTATACATTATGAATTGCATAAATAAAATTATGTTTGTATTGCTATTGCAAAAAGGAACTTGATCCATAGTTCTTGAAAAATATTTTGCAACAATAATGATTCATTTTGAATTATGTCTGTGTCATAAATTATGCGTCTTTCCATAATTATTAAAATTTAAATTGTTTTGGTTTAACATGCAGATTTATGGTAATATAACTTTTGGCCATATTTTATAATGGTTTGTTAATTTATGACAATGTTAATAATTTACTTTCTACTTATGACATTGATAACTTGTTATATCATAAACATTTGCTACCAAAGTGATTCATTCATAGTATAATTTTATATTTTCAAATGTTTATGAAAGAAAATTATTTATTATCCCAATTATATTACTTAATTTACTTGCCCAAAGTGGGTAATTAATTAGTATATATAGGATAATTTTGTTATAGTCATGTCATAAGAGAGAATGTTAAGAACATTGATTTAAATTTAATACATAATCATGTCATTGTTATTACATAAATATATTATATTATAATTGTTATAAATATTTAGCTACCAAAGTAGCTCATTTATGATTAATTATAATATGTTCAATATTTATGATATGGTTATATTTTTATCTTTATTATATTAATTAATTTACTTGCCCAAATGGGGTAATTAATTAGTATATATAGGATAATTTTGTACAGTCATGTTGGCCTTATTATATAATACATTAAAATTATAATTACTATAAATGTTTGGCTGCCAAAGTGGCTTATTTATAGTTAATTATAATATATTTCAGCATTTATAATAATGATGAATTTTATCTCAATTATATCAATTAGTTTACTTGCCAAAAAGGAGTAATTAGTTGATATAATATGAGATAATATTCATAATGGTTGTTTCTCCTTTATTGATATAAGTGTTTACATATTATATTTATGCCCAAAGGAGAAAATGTGATTTTCATAATACTTTATCAATTTTGAGTTATATGTTTACACTTTGTTATAAAATGTGTTAAGTCAATTTTGTTATTTTCAATCAGTTTCTTTTTTCCGTTAATAGCAATCAAGCTACTATAGAGATCCTGAGTGGCACAAACTTTAAAAGATGAAAAGAAGATATTTTATTTGCACTTGGCATGGGTGACATTGACTTTGCAATTAGAGGAAGTGAACCACTAAAACCTTCCATTGATAGTTCATTAGAAACAAAGGAACTATTTGCAAAGTGGGAGAGATCTAATATATTATATTTACATGCATTAAAGAGATCAATTTTAAAGCATGTGTTGAGTGGTTTACCAAAAGTTCAAAGTGCAATAAACATCTTGAGGTTAAGTGTCTTTCCGTCATGGATCTAATTAAAAAGGAGACATGGTGATTGAATATATTAATTTTAATATTTTCTTTGCATATCCATTGATCAAGAGCACAATTTTTTTTTTTTTTTTTGAGAATCATGTTATTAACATGGGGTATTGTAGAATCTTTTGATGTATTTGGTTAGTGGGAGTTTTATGCAATAGAATGTTGAACTCAATTATTTGATTCACTTTTCTTATTTGTATCAATTAGAGTGCACATATAATATGTTGAATTGATACAAGTTATGTGATATTAAATTCATGTCATTTCTTTTAATTTAAATTGTACTCTTAATGTGCATAATATTTGCAATTGTACAATAGAAAGTCTTAAGGTAACCTTAAGCATGGCAGTTTGCTAAATAAATTCAAAGTCTTAAGGATATTGTAGCCTTAAGCATGGCGGTTTGCTAAATAACTTTAAAGTCTTAAGGATAATATAACCTTAAGCATGATAGTTTTGCCTAACAATATGTCTTAATTTAAATTTTATGATTTCTCATTTGGTTTAGAGAAATTATAAGGAAATTCTCTCATACAGTTTAGAGAGATTTATAAGACATATGTGGACACATTGGTGTCGGGGTTTTCATACAGATCAAGAGAAATCATAAAGTAGATTTTTCATTTGGTTCCAGAAATCATAAGGAGGATTGATAAGAAAATGATATTAAGTTTTTATCATTTTACTACATAGTCACATTGAGATCCATGTTGATGTAATCTGCTAATATTTGTGACCTTGAAGGACTTGTATTGCATATTGATACAATGTTTCATCATGATTCAATATTAGTAATTGCACTAGACTGGATTGAATGAGGTGTTATCAGGATTAACAAATGCATCTCTCTTTCAAAATTATTTTTAATATATATTACAAATGATTATTATTTTATTAAAATTTTTAGATTATAAATCAAATAATGTTGACCAAGTGGTAGAATGTTGGAATTTTTGGTCTAACATTATTAATTTGTGGGAGCATTTGTTAATTGATTATTGGGCTCATACATCTCATTATTGAATATGAAAGACGGCTTATGTAGCCCAGTTGGTAGAGCACAAGGCTCTTAACCTTGTGGTCATGGGTTTGAGCTTCATGGTTGTGTAGCACGAGGGTTTTAAGAAGAATCACTATTAGATATTGGATTCTGCATCTTGGGTTTGAGAGATTATTGGGTTATGGATTTCGCACTCAAAACCCAAAGCTCCTTTATGGGGGAATTTAGGGTTTTTCCATTATCAATATGGGCTTCCAATGGAGGAAGCTTGGGTTGAGAAGCATCGATTTGTACCAGAAAGGGAAGGCGGTGAGATTTTGGCGAGAGGTGGCATGACTTTGGTAAGGTCGGAGGAGCAACAGTGCTACCGATGGGCTTCAGGCGGCGCTAATGGATGATTCCAGAGGGCTACGAGGTGTTATGAGCTTCTGACGATGTTCCTAAGCTCCCGATGGATGACCCAGGTTGGACGTGAAGACGGTTTCAGTAATTGGGTCGGATCTATTTTCCTTAGATTTGAATCCTTATCAACTTGGGGAAATCCGACAGTAAATCGGGTTTGGCCAAATTTAGGTATGTGAACAAATTTAAATTCTTTTTCTACTTCACTCATCTGATTCCTCTATTTATTCTTCTCTTCTTTGGTAAATCAAAAGTCCAACTGGTACTTCTATCTCTTTTGAAGATTTTTTTCGACGCACTCTTTATTTCTTACTCTCTAGTGGTAAAATCAGCAAGGAGAACTTATTGTGGCTCCATTTGGCCTAGCTTCTGCTTCTAGCTTTTGCTGGTTGAAGAAGTAGTAGTTGAAGAAGTGCTGGCTGAAGAAGTTTGAGGGTATTTGGATGCACAGCTTATGGCTAGGTTATTCTATTTATAATAAATAAGTTTTTATTAAAAAAATTACTAACATAAAAATTATATGATTAAATTTATTATTAACTATAATTAAAATATTTATTAAAAATATTATAAGTTATACTATTAAAAAATTATTATTACATATAAAGGTTATTAAGCATAAGCAGGTGGGAGGCTAGAGAAGCAGCTTCACCCTTGCTTCTCAAAGAAGCAGCTATTTGTGGTTTGGAACAGAGAAGTTGCAGGGCCAAACACCCCAGCTTCTTGATTTCTGCTGGCCACAACACTATAAGCAGCTCTAAAAGCTAGGCCAAACGGGGCCTATGTGCCTACAACTTCTTTTTTTTTATGCCTCGAATTTTTCCGTAGCACTCAAAACATGAGGGAAAATTTATCTCTCTTTTCATTGTTTGCAAATTTTTACCGCAGCAGCGAGACGACAGAGAATCAAGGTTTCTTTCCCTTCTCTGTTTAAATAGCAGATACAGGTAATTTCTCTTTTCAGGGTTCTTATTGCAGCCCCTTTTTTTTCTTCTTTCTTTTTATTAGCGTTTACTCCTCTTCACCCTTCCCTTTTTATTCTTCGGAGTCATGAAAAATCTATGCCACTCATCTTAGGATAAAAATCCTAGATATATTTAGTATAAAAATCCTATCATAAGAGGTTTGGGATAAAAATCCCAGCTTAATCTTATGATAAAAATACTAGCATAAGGAGTTTGGAATAAAAATCACAACATAATCTTAAGATAACAATCTTAGCATAACGGGTTTGGGATAAAAATCCTAGTATAATTTTAGGATAAAAATCCTAGCATAGGTTTAGGAAAAAAAATCCTAGCATAAGAGGTTTGGGATAAAAATCCCAGCATAGATTTAGGATAAAAATTCTAGCGAGGTTTGGGATAAAATTCCTAGTGTGATGCTCCCGGGATTTAGCACAAATCCCAAAGCACACCGAGATGGAGCGATGGCGGGACCCCTCGTCACCAGCCGTGTTGGACGACTCGGGTGTGCGATCGTGTCACTGAGGCTGACACAAGTCCATAGGGCGAGGGTCGAGTCAAACCACGGAGTGTGGGTTCACACGTGGATGTGGGCTTCTGACTCGACCCATGGACCCCAGACCCCCTCGCACGAGCTTGCGAGCGTGCGCATCGAGGAGGGTCAACCGCGGGGCGATTCTGAGGTCAAATCGACCCCGAACCGGACCTGAACCACCTTCCAGGCTGAACCGAACCGGTTCAGCCGGTTCAGACCGGTCTACAGTGCAACCGCACGCGAAAGGGGGAAATTTCCCCTGTTTCCGTTCGCGTGGGATGCGTTGCCGCCGGCGTTGATTCCGGCCAGCTGGAGGAGGCGCGCCGGGAAAGGAAAGTTGCCGACGGTGCGTGACAGCTTGGCGGCGAGGTTGGCGGCGAATTAGGGCGTGGAATCCACTTGGACGAGCCTAGGGTTGAGATTTAATCTCACCCCGGTGGACGCGAGATCTCCGGCGATTCGGCGGCGGAGATCGACGCTAGCGTGGCGGCGAGGGTGGTTTTCCATCCTCGTCGAGGGGAGGCTGCCTATCGAGCATTCGGAGAGCTCGGGCAGGTCTGGCGACGGCGATTTTCCGGATCTGAGAACAGAGCTTCGTATCTTCCGTCGGCGACGAGGTTTCGGCCGTGGACTCGTCGGCGCGAGGCTTCCAGATCGATCACCGGTGCCCTGAGGTAAGGAGGGACTCATCCCCTCCGGCGCCGGCAGCCAGACGAGGGAGTGGGATCGGATTTTCCGATCCTCGGTTCCACGCGAGCAACGCGTCCATTGGGTTCAAATTCGCGTCGACGGCGACTTCTCCGGCGACAATACTCCGGCAGCGACTTCGCCTGACGTCGGCGACCAGATCCCGACCCTCCGGCATGACTCCGGTGGCCGGACGGTGACGGACGGGAGAGGGGATTACTTCCCCTGTTTCAGCCGAGGAACGGCGTGAGTTCGGACGCGAGCGGGAAGAAGGGAGGAGAGGGAAGTTACGTCGCGCGGGTTCGTACGCGCGTCTCGCTTCGTCTCCGACCGGACTTTCCGACGTAGCTTCTCGGAGGATCTCGGTGGGCTCGGCTCGTGGAGTGGTGGCACGCTACAAGGGTAAACCCTCCCCGGATCTATCGTGTGTAGTGGTAGTAGGACGGGTTTCTCGTGTGTAGTGGATAGAGACTTTACCGCCGTTCGGACTTCGTGTGGCTTTTCGTCCGGATGGTTCTTTGCGTTATCTGCGCCCGCATATGTGTAGTGCGGGTTGTGCTTATTTGTAGGTACTGCTTGCTTGCCTGCAAAGTCTTGGACGTGTGTGCCGGCACCCTTGAAGGTGTTCGCCACCGTCCCCTTGTGATTGATTGAGGCCGCGCCGGTGCCTATCTCGGCTGTGTAGAGAAAGGAGCGCGGGCTGAGGAAATTTCTGTGAGTGCAAAGTGTTTTGGAGAGTCTCCATCACTTTGACACAGTTGAGAGATTTGTATTCGTGTCCGAGGGGCGGTATTCATACCGAACCCTTCGCGAACGTGGTGTGAGGACTTGTAAAAGTGCTGGGCCAGCTTCCGCAACGCGATCCTAACCGGTCGCGGGCCACTCTAGTGTAGGGCTGAGATCTCCGCGAGGGGATCTGCCGGTTGTGGTTAAGTTTATTATAAAAAAATAAATTTGCCCATAACAAACCGGTATCAGAGCTTAAGTTTGTGTAAGTCTATTGTCAGGGATATCGACGTCGGTGTACGCTGTTTGGAGGGTGCGTACGTCGGTGCCTAACGCCGGGGCGTAGTCTCTCAGCCTCTTCACTGATCGCTCAGTTCCGACACAGACCGAGCACTACTTAGCTCTTTTCAGTGCACCCAGAGGTCAGACCATCCGATCTCATTCCACCAGCAGAACTTCAGAGTTACTTCTCACAATCACAATGGTTACAGCTGCAGAGCGCATCTCCCACTTGGAGACTGCGATAGGGAACTTCGATGTAGATGCTACGATCATGGAGCGTCTCGAGGCACTTCGGTCGGCGGTCGAGTCCGTTGGGACCCGCCTGGATTCTGAGTTGGCACGTCTCTCCAGTGCCCTTGGTGGACTTGCATTGGAGGTGGCTGGTTTGAAGGGGCAGGCTGCTGCCCGTGCTTCTACTTCAGCCACAGGCGCTGGGAGTTCCCAGCCGCAGACCACTAGAGTGCGTGTTCCCGAGCCCTCTACTTTCAGTGGGGTACGCAGTGCAAAGGAACTTGAGAATTTCCTTTGGAATATGGAGTAGTATTTCAGAACTGCTCAGGTGCCTGATTATGAGAGAGCGCAGTTGTGTTCGGCATATTTGACAGGTGACGCCAAGCTCTGGTGGCGTACCTTAGTGACCCCTCCGGGAGAAGAGGTGCCACGTGACATCTCATGGGATGAGTTGAAAGCTGAACTGAAGAACCAGTTCCTGCCGACACACACTTCAAAAACTGCTAGAGACTCTCTGCATAAGATCAGACACACAGGGACAGTTCGTGAGTATGTTCGAGCTTACTCTGCCGCCATGCTCGAAATACCACGAATGGAAGAAGAGGATCGCTTGTACTTCTTCTTAGAGAGGATGCAGACATGGGCACAGTTGGAAGTTAGGAGACATAGCCCATTAACTCTCAAAGAGGCTATGGCCGTAGCTGATTCCTTAGTGGATTTGAGGGATAGGAAGCAATCTGCCCCTATCTCCTCTGGTCCATCTAAGTCACGTTCCCCTCAGAGGAATAAGGGGAAGCGTCCAGCTCCAGGACCCAAGGGTGGGTATAAGAAGAAGCAGGGAAAGGGAGGAGCTACCTCTTCAGGAACCGGCCAGAAGAAAGCCATACCAGCCGGTTCTCCTCCTAGGGGCGCTCCCAAGCAGCAGCTGAAGTGTTTTCTTTGCCGAGGTCCTCATCGCATGCGTGATTGTCCTCGGGGAGATACACTTGCAGCCATTGTTCAGGGGGAGGCTGCCCAATCTGAGGATCCTCTGATCACTGTGAATCCTTTGGTGATCAATGCCATTGCCACTTCCACCACAATGAAGACCAAGTTGATGTACGTGGAGATGAGGGTGAACTCACATCGAGTTCATGCCATGATCGATAGTGGTGCATCTCATGTTTTTGTGGCTCATGGCATGGCGACGCGGCTAGGGCTGAGCATGTCCCCTGCTCAGGACCGCTTCAAGACGATCAACGCTGAGGAGCGGCAGATCGCAGGAATATCCTATGATGTTCCTCTTGTCTTCGGGGAGTGGAAGGGTAAGAACCATGTACGCGTGGTTCAGATGGACGATTATGATGTTATCGTCGGCTTGGAGTTGATACAGAAGATGAAGGCTGCTATAGTCCCTCATCTAAAGGGTGTCCAGGTGATGGATGAGAGATACCCTTGTTTTGTTCGTTGCCTACAGTTGGCTGGGTCGGATAAGTCAGTGCGACCAGGGAAGGCTCAGAGTACATGCATATCGGCTGCTACTCTTGAGACAGGCTTACGTCGGGGCGAGCGGACCTTTCTGGCTACATGGGTGACGGCCCCTGTAGAAGGTCCAGACGACGTACCAGCGGAAGTGAAGAATTTACTTGAGGAGTTCCAGAATCTTCTTCCGCCTGAGCTACCTAAGGAGCTTCCTCCCAGACGTGCGATTGATCACCGCATTGAGTTGGTTCCTGGGGCAGCTCCTTCTTTCCGACCCCCATACTGCATGCCTCCTGCAGAGCTCGTAGAGCTGAGGAAGCAGTTGGATGAACTCTTGGCAGCTGGGTTCATCCAACCCTCCAAGTCTCCATTTGGTGCTCCTGTGCTGTTTCAAAAGAAAAAGGACGGTAGTCTTCGCTTCTGTGTTGACTACCGTGCCTTAAATAAGATCACCATCAGGAACAGATACCCGATTCCACATATCCAGGACCTCATTGACAGACTAGCGGGCGCTACTATCTTCACCAAGCTTGATTTGAGATCAGGCTATTGGCAGGTCCGCATAGCTGAGGGAGATGAGGCGAAGACAGCCTGTGTCACCCGGTACGGCGCCTTCGAGTTCTTGGTGATGCCATTCGGCTTAACCAATGCGCCGGCTACCTTCTCCCACCTGATGAATAATGTTCTGACACAGTTGCTAGACGATTTTGTGGTCGTCTACCTTGATGATATCGTGGTGTACTCGGCCACGATGGAGGAGCATTTGCAGCATCTGAGATTGGTGTTTCAGAGACTGAGGGAACACCAGCTGTATGTGAAGAGGGAGAAATGCTCCTTTGCTGCTTCTGACATCCAGTTTCTGGGCCATGTGGTAGGCCATGGCACTGTCCAGATGGATCCTGAGAAGGTGCGTGCCATTGTCGAGTGGACCGCACCTACTTCCCCTACTGAGCTCCGATCTTTCCTGGGAGTGGCGAATTTTTACAGGAAATTTATCCAGGATTACTCCAAGATCGCAGCTCCTCTTTCTGACCTCCTGAGGAAGGAGACTCCATGGCTATGGCAAGAACGGCATCAGACTGCGTTTGCAGAGTTGAAACGCAGGATCGCCAGTGAGCCGGTTCTTCGTATGCCGGACTTCAGTCGGCCCTTTGAGGTCCATACCGATGCCTCTGACAGAGCGATCGGTGGAGTGCTCTTACAGGAGGGGCATCCAGTGGCATTTGAGAGCCGGAAGTTAAGTCCGGTGGAGCAGCGTTACTCAGCTCACGAGAAGGAGATGGTCGCCGTGATCCACTGCCTTCGAGTTTGGCGCATCTATCTTCTCGGTAGCGCTTTCGTAGTGAAGACGGATAATGTCGCCAACACATACTTCGCTACGCAGAAAAAGCTCTCACCTAAACAAGCGAGATGGCAGGAGTTCCTCGCTGAATTTGACTTCACCTGGGAGCACAGACCGGGGCGCTCCAATGTGGTTCCAGATGCTCTCAGCAGGATGTGCACTGTGGTGCTTGCTTCTATATCGAGGATTGAGGGTGATCTCCTCGATCGCATTCGGCAAGCTGCTGCTCTCGACGCCAAATACCAGTAGCTGATCGCCGACGTGCGAGAAGGCAAGGTTCGTCGTTACTATCTTCAGGGCGACGACCTTCTGATGGCCGAGGGAGGTCGGCCACTTGTTCCGGCGACTAGCGGACTTCGACGCGAGTTATTGCGAGAGCTTCACGACTCGGCATAGAGTGGACATCCGGGACAGCGCAGGATGCTGATTCTATTATCCCGATCTTGTTATTGGCCCTCCATGCGAGCTGATGTCGATCATTATGTCCGCACCTGCTTGATCTGCCAGCAGGATAAAGTCGATAGGAGGCGCGAAGCTGGATTGTTACAGCCTCTTCCTATTCCGGAACGACCATGGACTTCAGTTTCCATGGATTTTATTACTGGGTTACCGAAGGTCGAAGGGAAGGCTTCTATCTTTGTTGTGGTGGACAGGTTCTCTAAGTACTCTGTGTTCATCGTAGCACCTGAGCCTTGTTCAGCCAAGGAGACGGCTGACCTATTCTTCAAGCATGTGGTGAAGCTTTTTGGGCTTCCTCTGGACATTGTTTCTGACAGAGATGCCAGGTTCACTGGTAACTTCTGGACGTCCTTGTTCAAGACTCTTGGTTCCGAGCTAAAGTTTTCTACAGCAAACCATCCTCAGACCGATGGCCAGACGGAGAGGATAAACGCACTACTTGAAGAATACCTTCGTCACTTCGTGTCGGCAAGCCAGCGCAACTGGGTGTCTCTCCTCGACACGGCGCAGTTTGCCTACAACTTGCAGCAGTCTTCAGCGACCGGCAAGACACCATTTGAGTTGGTGTTAGGACGACAGCCTCTCACCCCCGCTGATGTTGTGCAGCACACCGATGGTGAGTGCCCAGCAGCCTATCGGGTTGCGAGAGATCATGCCGAGGTGCTCCAGGAGGCTCGTGATAGCTTAGAGCACGCTGCAAGAAGGATGCAGCATTATGCCAATCAGAGTAGACGCGATGAACAGTTCGAAGTTGGAGATCTTGTGCTATTAAAGTTGACACCTCAGATGTGGAGAAAGATCTCAGCCAAGACTGCGCATCGCAGCCTTATTCAGAGATATGAGGGACCTTTCAAGGTCTTAAGACGGGTTGGTGCTGTAGCCTACAGGCTGAAGCTTCCCGACAGATTAAAGCTTCATCCGACCTTTCATGTGAGCTTTCTGAAAAAGTTTCACACCGACGAGACCGACCCCAGTCGCTCTCAGGGGCGTCGGGCTCCTCCTAGTGTTCGGGCAGAGTTCGATAAAAAGATTGAAAAGATTTTGAATCACAAAACACTTGGATAGTATAGGAGGAACAGGCGGATGGAATTTCTTGTGCAGTGGGAAGGAACACCCATAGAAGAAGCTAAATGGGAGAAAGCTTCTGATTTGTGGCAGTTTGAGGAGGAGTTGAAAATCTACATGGACAGCCTGTCGTCGAGGGCGACGACGAACTTGGGTGGGGGAGTATGTGATGCTCCTGGGATTTAGCACAAATCCCAAAGCACACCGAGATGGAGCGATGGCGGGACCCCTCGTCACCAGCCGTGTTGGACGACTCGGGTGTGCGATCGTGTCACTGAGGCTGACACAAGTCCATAGGGCGAGGGTCGAGTCAAACCACGGAGTGTGGGTTCACACGTGGATGTGGGCTTCTGACTCGACCCATAGACCCCAGACCCCCTCGCACGAGCTTGCGAGCGTGCGCATCGAGGAGGGTCAACCGCGGGGCGATTCTGAGGTCAAATCGACCCCGAACCGGACCTGAACCACCTTCCAGGCTGAACCGAACCGGTTCAGCCGGTTCAGACCGGTCTACAGTGCAACCGCACGCGAAAGGGGGAAATTTCCCCTGTTTTCGTTCGCGTGGGATGCGTTGCCGCCGGCGTTGATTCCGGCCAGCTGGAGGAGGCGCGCCGGGAAAGGAAAGTTGCCGACGGTGCGTGACAGCTTGGCGGCGAGGTTGGCGGCGAATTAGGGCGTGGAATCCACTTGAACGAGCCCAGGGTTGAGATTTAATCCCACCCCGGTGGACGCGAGATCTCCGGCGATTCGGCGGCGGAGATCGACGCTAGCGTGGCGGCGAGGGTGGTTTTCCATCCTCGTCGAGGGGAGGCTTCCTATCGAGCATTCGGAGAGCTCGGGCAGGTCTGGCGACGGCGATTTTCCGGATCTGAGAACAGAGCTTCGTATCTTCCGTCGGCGACGAGGTTTCGGCCGTGGACTCGTCGGCGCGAGGCTTCCAGATCGATCACCGGTGCCCTGAGGTAAGGAGGGACTCATCCCCTCCAGCGCCGGCAGCCAGACGAGGGAGTGGGATCGGATTTTCCGATCCTCGGTTCCACGCGAGCAACGCGTCCATTGGGTTCAAATTCGCGTCGACGGCGACTTCTCCGGCGACAATACTCCGGCAGCGACTTCGCCTGACGTCGGCGACCAGATCCCGACCCTCCGGCGTGACTCCGGTGGCCGGACGGTGACGGACGGGAGAGGGGATTACTTCCCCTGTTTCAGCCGAGGAACGGCATGAGTTCGGACGCGAGCGGGAAGAAGGGAGGAGAGGGAAGTTACGTCGCGCGGGTTCGTACGCGCGTCTCGCTTCGTCTCCGACCGGACTTTCCGACGTAGCTTCTCGGAGGATCTCGGTGGGCTCGGCTCGTGGAGTGGTGGCACGCTACAAGGGTAAACCCTCCCCGGATCTATCGTGTGTAGTGGTAGTAGGACGGGTTTCTCGTGTGTAGTGGATAGAGACTTTACCGCCGTTCGGACTTCGTGTGGCTTTTCGTCCGGACGGTTCTTTGCGTTATCTGCGCCCGCATATGTGTAGTGCGGGTTGTGCTTATTTGTAGGTACTGCTTGCTTGCCTGCAAAGTCTTGGACGTGTGTGCCGGCACCCTTGAAGGTGTTCGCCACCGTCCCCTTGTGATTGATTGAGGCCGCGCCGGTGCCTATCTCGGCTGTGTAGAGAAAGGAGCGCGGGCTGAGGAAATTTCTGTGAGTGCAAAGTGTTTTGGAGAGTCTCCATCACTTTGACACAGTTGAGAGATTTGTATTCGTGTCCGAGGGGCGATATTCATACCGAACCCTTCGCGCACGTGGTGTGAGGACTTGTAAAAGTGCTGGGCCAGCTTCCGCAACGCGATCCTAACTGGTCGTGGGCCACTCTAGTGTAGGGCTGAGATCTCCGCGAGGGGATCTGCCGGTTGTGGTTAAGTTTATTATAAAAAAATAAATTTGCTCATAACACTAGCATAAGAGAATTCTTTTGCTCTTCATAAAATCCTAGCATAGATTTTTTTGACGTCTCGTATGTTTTATTTTATTTTACTACTGTCGCATCTAGCTGTTTGTCTTCTCTTTTTTTTTTTATTTCCGCAAAGTGCATATGCTTTCCTTTTTTTTACCATGTTTTCTTATTTATTATTCCTTAGTTTCTTTATTTATCTCCTAATTATGGCAATGATCTGATAGGTTCTCTTATTGATTCCCTTTTCTCTCTTTTCACAATTTTTTACGTCCCCAATTTCTCTAAAGTCAAAACTCAATTTTGACTTCAATCGAATAATTGTAGATTCTGCTGCTTTTAACCAGACAGTTATAATGATTAGTAAGGAATGTTGCTCCCATAGTTTAGATGCCCAAATTAAATCCCCTGGTATTATTAGACATTCTTTTGTCTCCTTGAATCAATTTCGGGTATTCTGAAAACATGTCTTTCAAGCACTCCTAAATGACATTTTTTTTAACACTATGATGGCATCCTGAGAATCCGTCAACTAAGTTGTTGACTTTATCTGAGACATTCTGGAACTTTGGCCTTTCCTACAGGTTGGGGGCACAATTCTACCTCACGTATAGCTATTAAAAAAAAAAAAAAAAAAAAATCTGCAGTTGCAGGAACTTTAATTTTATTCACATCTTTTCATTGTCTGACTAATTCATGCTTGGATTCATTCAATAATGCTGAGTACATAGTCTCATATTATTTATTTGCCAAGCTCTCACATCACATGTGTTGTAAGGTTATGCTTCTTGTATGTAGGGAATACATCAATAGTATATATCATATATTCTCCTATAATGTTTCTTTATGTCCTTTAGCAGTTTATCTTCTCCTATATAAAAAGCATGCTGTTGATAGATGCTTGTAACAATTCTAAGACATGTGACCAACACAATGATATGTATTTGTAAACTGTACTCCTCGGAATAGGCTTTAGATGAATAACTTGTGGCAATTGAGGAACCGATTATCTGAATTTTTTTTTTGTCTAGAGCAATTGTGTCATCAAACTCACTACTTACGGCATTATGACTATCCAAAATTCGGTTCAAACCGAATAACTGAACCGAACCAAACTGATAAAATCGGTTTGGTTCAATTTCCAATATAATCGATTCTGTTTAGTTCAGTTTTTTAAAATTAAAAAATAATTTGATTCGGTTTCGAGTTGAAGGAGATAAAGTTTTAGAAACCCAAACCAAACTGAAATTATGTGATTCGAAGGAGAATCACGAATTCAGAATTCGGTTAGGCATCAACATAATTTAGAATTACCTCTACCAAACCATTCCTTTGCCACGAATACATATGTCAGCCGTAGTCCATACCTTTGCCAAACCATTCGAAATTAATGCTCGAGACATGTAGCAACTGCCTCCAAAATTGAATAGAAAGGATAAAATAAATGCAATGCAACAGCTGTCTTGTCATATTCTTGAAAACAAATTTAATAAAAAGGAAAAGAGATTTGTTAAAAGATACAGTGAAGAGAACTAGAGAAGAGACTTACTATTAGCCATAACCCACATCTCGATAGCGGACGACGAGCGACAACAGGACTTGTCGTTTTCGCAGACGAGGTTTGTTTAGGGAGAAAGGATCTCCTCCCTCGGCAATGGCTCTTCTTTCCTTCCTTGCGACAAATGGCGGCAGAATCTTCTATGACTTTTTCTCTTTCTTTTTGGTTTTAATCGGTTTAAACCGAACTGAACCCGAAATTTTCGGTTCAGTTCAAATCGGTTTTCATAGAATTCAGTTCAATTTTCGAGTTGCACAATTTAAAAAAAAAAATCAATTTGGTTTAATCAGTTTGGTTCAATTCACGTTAAATCGATTGGACAACATCATCATTGTTGAATTGACTTGTTTTGTCTCTAGGCTTTTTTAAAAAAATTTCTAAGTTTGAACGTAAACTAGTCATTAACACTGTGATGTATGACTTTGCTGAATTTGCATAATCTAGCTAGTAGAATCTTTAAGACTGAATCTTTAAGACTAATTTTCTTTAACGGAGTGATGATGCGTCAAAATCATCATCTATGAAAGCACATCTCAATTGGTTGTCAAAAGTTAAAAAAAAAAAATAGTGAAAATAATTAGTTCAACACTATGTGAGAAAACCCGACCCTATATTAATATATAAAAAAGCACTGATAATGGAGGCATTGCATGGACAACAGAGTGGGACAATACAAAGTGGCAGGATTAGAGTTAGACTTTTATTATTTTATTTAAGTATAAAATTATAATTTTTATATGCAAAACAAGTTTAAAATAGTAAAAATCTCACACCCAATCCAACTTCTATGAGTTTGATTTTACCCAAATTTAACTTGACTCGGTCAACTTGGATTTTCCATCAAATTATGTCATCCCTACTTGCGTGCCACTGTCAACTCAAGAGGTCTGGCTCTCTGCATTTTGGCTCTCGCTTTGCACTTTCACTCAGCAGCCACGTGCTACAGGGCAATATATTATACATTACAGCAGTCACTGCACAAGATGATTCATAGAACTGAAATAACTTATTCCCAATCGAGAATATATTAGCCATAGTCATTGTCCTGTATTCTATGGCACAGCCTCATAACTTAATCACTAGGCCACGTAAAAAAATGTTAACAAAATCAATCTTCTGCAACCTTGCTTTCAGGCCACGCTAAAAAGCTATCCTGTGATCCAAATTCCTGCACACAAACAAAATCTCTTAAGATCATAATCATGATTGGATGCAAATTGAGGGAAAGATTTAGTTCAGGAATCAAGTGAAGTTCTGAAGCGCACAAGTTGACTCAGGCGAAAATCTTGAGAGTCAATTTCGGTGGCAGCATGATCTACAGAAACTAGCTTTTGACATTCTTCCAAGTCCCTTTTCAACACTTCAGGACTGAGGTGAGCATAATCAGACAACTTGGAAGTGTTCTTTTTGGTTTCTCCAGGACAAGAAGACTGACTCTGAAGAAACTCCTCGCATATGGCGATTTGTTCTGCTAACTGCTGGGAGTCCAAGAGGTACTGCGACTCGCCTTCCCACCATTTTGTCTCTGCCACTGGTTGCTCACCTTCATTATCCAGGTTTTCGCCCTCGGGATGCATTTGATTTTCTTCGGCATTATGGACACTCGACTGTGTACAGAGGAAATTTTATTAAACAGATTAATGTATAAAGGAACAACAGATATTCAGATCCTACATCGTTCTGGAATTGTCAAATCAAAAGTACTGCATCTGCATAGATAGATTGAATCGTTTGTTGGAATGGACAAATAACTAAAGGTTCAATTTCACTTTTCACACTGAAGATCCTCTATCTTTCTGCACTTTTGAGTCAATTTGCATTCTCAACTTCACTGAACCTTCAAAACACCTGTCAAAAGCTTCAAACCAACTATGTTTTCCTATTCTCAATCAGAAATATTCACATCACTGGAGGTAAGATAAAAGATACTTTACTATATACAAAAAGAAATATATGAGAATAGTAATCCTTTTTCACGCATGCCTGCAGCTCAAGTTATATTAAGCATATGCCTTTCAATATGTAGCTAGTTTGAAGCCTTGTAGGGAGGATTAAAATGATTCAACAAATCAATGGTATAAATTTATTCACAAAAAAAGAGAAAGGTTTAGATAGCAAAGTACACAAAAGATGAAAAATGAAATGAAGCCAAAAGCTATTAAATTAGTTTATCATTGGATACCTGACCAGATGTCTGCATATGCCTGTCAATCTGGTCTAGCTCATCAATGTCTTTTTCTGGAGAAGTTGATATTGCTGCTGGAGAAGGGTCTGATTCCACTGCTGCAGCTTGCATCTCGATGCAAAGGTCTTGCTCGTATGTCTGCTTATGTGCGTCAACATGGCCTTGCTCATTAATGTCCATTTCAGGAGACGGGTCTAACTCCGCAAGAACAACTTCCTCCTCCATCTGAAGGTCTTGCTCATTTCTTTCGCTTGGTTTAGCCTGCTTCTGATAAAATATTTTAGAGACCACATATTCGCCATCCATCTCATCCTCCCTGGTCCCTAGGTGATATTGGTGCATAACCCAATTTGTTTTCTTGGGCTTTTCACCTTTCATTCTGCCCATATACAAAACCATTATTTTCTTACATCCAAGGTGTCTTCCATCAACAAGAACTGGTTTTGTCTTGCCAGTCTTGTGCCAGCGAACATCCCCAAAGTCATCAGTGTTTATTTTCCTCCTTTTCCTAGTCCCAGTATTGTATGCCTTGAAAGTCCTATGGAAGAAATGGGATATGCTTCCATCCTTCTTGACGCCTGGTGGGAAATAAAATTATAAAGCAGCTAGCAACATGACAAAAAAAACAGAGAGAAGGCAAGGAACTTGTAGTAGCTGACTAGTATGACAATCAAAAATACCATTTCCAAAGGAATAATCAAGCTGGCATGGTGTAGTTGTAGAACATGTTATCAATCTCCAAATAGTAGCTACGGTAAACTGGAAACTTACAATTACGAGGAAAGTTTCCAATTTTAAAATGACATTCAATCTCCAAATCTAAATTGTTCTCATCCTTACTCATCATGACTCCATTCCATCTCACCACAAACTTCATAACGCAGCTTCTTTGCCCCCACGCTGCTGCAATCAACTACACCACCAACTCATCCCGTCTACCATGAACAACTTCACCACCCAAATTTTCATTTTCTTTCCTTTCCTTTTCCACTTCATGTCACTATCATCATCATCCTCTGCAGATTATGCCTCTTTTATGCATTTATGATTACGCCTCCCATGTGAACCAAAGTGCAACGAAATTGAAACTTACACGTATTTTCTAGAGTTTTCTAGAGTGCCAGAGGCATCTCAAACTTATGACCTATGTTCTGTTAACAATGTAAAAAAAACTAAAAATTCAATTAGATGACCATTTAACCAAGGATTATAAAACCAGTTTCTACCACCCGCAATTTTGGGCAATATTTATCTAACCGATCTTGTCCCAATACAAGGTCAGTACTGATATATATGTTACATTTATCGTATAAATGCAGAGTTTAAGCATGTAACAGTAATCTTAAACCCTGCATTTAACTACTTAAGGTTGATGGAACAAATCTAAGTTAAATATTTATTATCTCACAAGACCAGAATCTTGAACCTTGCATTTAACTACTTAAGCTTTTAGGAACAAATCTAAGTTAAACATTTATGATATCACAAATTAAGGCAATGATCTAACAACACAAATTGTTCTATAGAATGTGAACTAACCAAATAATAGAAAATAACTCATAATACCTGGGAGTTTCTGAGGATGAGTATAACATATACCATCTTCTTCTTCAACAGTTGGAATAAATTCATTAATGAACGGATGAGGATTTTCACCGCCTATTCCCACTTTTGCTATCAAATGTGATATCAGTTCTGGGTCTGATGGATCAAATTTAACACCTTTGGGCAATCCTGGCCACTCCTGTACTACCTGATTATAGGACAGATCGGCAAAGAGAAATGAAGCATCTTCATGGTATTACAATTCTATTATAGTATATCTGAGATGATTTATACTTTCAAGAGCTACTTTTTTCCAGCCACAGATGCGTTAAGTAGTATTTTGGATTCACACAGTTGATAGGATGTCTTCAAATGCTAATATGGCAGTTTACATCTAAAACCAAATACCAAATCTACAATCCTCCAAATTATGTTATAACAGTGGGTTGAAAAGTACAAATGTAGATATCTCTCAAACATTTTCAGGTACATGAAATTCTTGATGATACATGTCCATTGACATCACAAGAACTGAACTCAGGATTCTCACAGTGCCATGCTAAATTCTGAAAGTTCAAATAATGGAAGTACTTACTTTGAAATAACAATAATTTTTTACAAATGCAGAGGTATTGGTTAGAGAAATTGTAGAGCTAGACAATCGCCATCAGCATGTAAGATAAAACCAGTTGTCACTCTTAAGTCAATAAAGATAAGTTTGTATCAAGGAAAAATCAGCTGAAGTCCAAAGTAGTCATATTAAGCTAGCAAATAAAGATAAGTTTGCATCTAAACTAAGTGAACTTATGGTGTGCCAAAGATAGAACCCCATAATAAGGATACTCAACAATTACATCAGCATTTTCTTAGATATATGATAAAAGGATAAGTAAGTCATAATTCAATTGTTTCAAAGGCTAGCAGAGCAACAAAATGTTTGGGGTAAACATTTCAAAAGGCAAGTGGGATCACTTGAAGACAAACCCAATATTAATTCAAGAATATCTAAGTTAATAAGGAATATGAGATATCATTATAATGGAGTATGTAAGATGATTTTAGTTCGCTAGCGTTCTTATCGCTGCCTAGGCGCACAAACCAAGTACTTGCAGATAACAGAAAGGCAAGTTAAACAATGCTTAGCTGCCTTTGGAAAAATTTGTAATTTAATTTCTAAATAATATATAAGCAAATTTTTGTTCATATATATGAAACATATGATTTAACAAATTTACATTCTCGTTCTCATTTAGCTTTCTATCAAAATATTCTCATGAACAATCTCTCAAACACCATAGAAAAAACAGATGCAGAAACACATTAGCTCCTTTGAAAATTAACTTGGAAAAAGGTATAGAAAAAATGCAATATTTAGAAGGTATATTTCAGCATTTACTTGCTTTGTGGTACAATTGAGAGGTTTACTCTAGTTATACACTGACATAATACAACCCGATACTGAAGTACATATTCAGCTATGTTATCTCAAAAGATCCTTTTTTTCTCATAAGGATAAAAGGCAACATGTTCTGCTTGCTTTCTGTCAATTACTAAAAGGGGTACTCATCCATAAGACGGCTTTCTTTGTTAAAGTATAAATCACTGGCTAAAACAAAATTAAGGGAAAGGAACTCTTCCGACAGTGAGTGAGATAAAACAATGTGAGGTTAATGAATTCATCATTCATTATAAGCATGTAAAAATTTATGCATTTTCAAGAGCTTTTATAGCCCAAAATTTCGCAACAAAACGAAATAGATTCAAAAAGAGAATTGTACCAGGAGATAAAGAAATCAAGTAACAAAGTACCAGCAAAATCAAATAGTAGAATGCTAATTAGAAGTTATAAAAATAAATTGCAGTTCAGCCATCAAGTCAGCATGAAATGGTGACTATCGAGCAAATTTTCTATAAAGAAAATGCATTTCTAGTGTTACATTAGAAACATATTGAGCTGAAAACTCTCTATCAAAACATAATCAACATATATAAATAGACAAACATACATCACCATTATCTATTATGTGGTTGCATCTAGGACAAACTTTTGTTGGATTGCTTATCCATTTCAATCTGCTTGGGTCCAACATGCCAGATGCATTTTTAATCTTAGTAGCTATTCTTTTACTGTCAATCAACCATGAGGGGCTGCATTATATAACCGAAATTTTGTTTTAGTGCACCATATCAAAATCATCAGATGCAAGAACATACACTAAGTTGTCAAAGACGCACAAGATAATACAATAACTTAGGACTTTTAAAATACAGAAAAATTTTAAAAGAATCAACTTTCAGTAGTCTCAAAGGTAAAAGATAAAAAAAAAAAGGAACAAAACTTTGAGACCTGTTATCTGAAGAACCATTAACCATGGGCCCACTTTAGAGACATCTCAGTGTCCATATGAAATAATATGTTGGGAGAATATTGGACATAAAACAATAGTACTTTGAAACCTATTATCTGAAGAACCTACGTCATACTGGTCATTTACCAGTTCACTTCTAGCTACCCATCAACCAGTTCTTCATATACCAAAAAGCGCAAAAAAAAAAATGTAACTTTTGCATTGCATCAACCCTGAACTTAGATCAAAAGCTGTTGCTTAGCACTATAATTAGGCAAGGATGCAGTCAAGACACCACTAAAAGAGGTAGCACAAGCTAAAGAAAAAGAAGCGATTAAATACTATATAAGTAAAAAAATGACAGATCACCATTTATTTCACAAAGATATTAAGCTTTGCGAGGTGAGTAAAATTTAGGACTGGCATCAAGAACCTCTCTTAATAGGTTTAGTTTGTATGTTTCCGCAGTTGCAGTCTATCTATGTCAATCAATGATTGAGCTGATTCACTTGCATCATAAGTTGCTACTCAACATAAAAGCATGTTACATTACATTGTTGACTAATGAACGGAAAATAGCCCATTTTATAAAGCATTACTGATAGAGCTAAACAATAACCAAGATCTAGTCACAACAAAGGAGTAGTTTTATCTTCAACTGTTTATAACGTTCTTGGTTTCCTTCGCCTTAATATCGAATTAACTACTGTCGTAAAAAATCTGAACTCCACGAATCTGAAACTAACCAACCTGTTGTGTATGAGTTTACAAATCACCTATAATTATTCAGAGATATTTTTCAATCATTTGCAATTTCAAATCAACTTTAAAGGAGGTAGTTCATGACGAAAATGTGAAGTTTAGTTAAGTGAGAGAGCAAGGTCATTTAACTTAATGCTACCTAGAGTATGGTTAGTGTAATAAGAATCAACACCAGACTCAGTTTAGACAAGGTGCTCTTTAAGAAAACCTAAGTTGTTTTTTTCTTTTGCGAGAACATTTCTGAGATAGTCATCGACGGATACACTATTGGTAACATTGACAAGACGAGTGGAACATAAAGCTTAATCAAACACCCAAAAAAGCGGCCATCGATGAGAACAAACAACAAAAAAAATCAAATTTTGAAGAACTTAAGCTACATCTCAAGATGGAGTAATTAATCACACTAAAAAATCAGAGTGGGTATGCTATGGAGCTGACGGCAGAGGCAGAGGCAGAATCAGTACCCGCTCATCCTCGAAGGAATCGGAGATCAATGTAGGCCGCTATTGACTCAGTCCCGAGCGATCGGAGAGAAGAAATGAGGAAAGGGAATCGAGGATCGGGGAGTGTCTCCGAGGGATCTTTAATTTCTCTTTTTTTAGGGTTGTGGTCTTGTGGATGGAAATCGGTTGGTGAGCACTAGGAAACAGCGTGGCTGATAGTAGAAGTACGAAAAAAATAATAAAATATATAGAATTTTGAGGCCACATTGACTACATCATCAATTGGTGGTCTCGTTGATTGGCTGGCGTCCGAGAAGACAGCCGATTCCGGCGCGGTTCTTCAAAATCACAACTTTTACTCACTTAAGTCAGAATCCTCACCACGTGACGTGCCCGTCGCCAATTGGTTCTCGCAAGCGAAAATTTCAAAATCGTTAGCAATATTAGTCAACTCACAATAAGCCATTTGATCAAAAATATTAGTTAATCTTATACGAAAAAGAAATTATATATATATATATATAATAAAATTACAAATAATTCAACAGTTACTATTTTTTGTAATTCAAGTTAGAAATAAAAATTAAATTAAATAACATTTATCTGCCATCCCTAGTGTCAGGCCTAGAGATTCGTGGACCGGGCAATGTGGCCCAAACCCAGGCCCACGAGACACGCACAAAAGCAAAGCCCTAATTCCTACTCGAGCGGCTCGGTCAATGCCCAAAGCTCCCGTGCATCTTGACCACGCAACACACGTTTTAGTTGCATCAGCGTCGTCTTCAGTGAGCGAAGCAGACGCGGCTTTGGACGAAAATAGGAATAGCTGGAGCCAGGCGGCGTGTAGGAGAAACGATCGTCATGGGGCTTGCGGGGGGCGGCGTTGACAGCGGTGACTATGGTCAAAATCAATTTTGACCAGAGGTAATTCTTATTTAGGGTTAGGGTTTTCTGATTGATTTCAATTTGGGGGTGATTTTGCACATGGGGAATTAGAGTTTCCAATTTGGGGTAATTTTACGCCCAAAAATCCTAGGGTTTTACACCCGGTTTGGTGTTCCATCGGACTACTTTAGGCTGGGGCATGACAATTGGTATCAGAGCCAGACTATGGGCCCATAACCCATAGACATTAGAGGAGACAATACGGCTGCTTCACCCGCGAAGGTGAAGATCGGTCGAAAGTTCTAAAAGATTACCCACACAGCCAAAGGGTCATCAGAGGACATGTGCCCCAACCAGGACAAAGGTAAAGCCAAGGTGGCGGTTAAACCTGAAGAGATGGTGAACCAAGGTGATCGCATAGCACAGATCGAGAAGGTGCTCAGTTTGACTGGTGAAGGGAACAATGTGGTGGTTCCTCAGGTGGAGATTCTTCAGAGGACAGTGGAGCAACAGAGGTTGCAGATCGAGACTCAGGGGTTGCAGATCGAGGCTTTATAGCAGATGGTCTGCATGAGCAGATGGTTTGCATGCGAGAGGAGATGCAGGCCGAGATCGCCGTGCTGCATTTGGCCCTAACGCAGGTATCACGATTGGCAGCAATGGCAGAGCAGGAGGCTCCTAAGCCAAAGGTTCGCATCCTTGAGCCAGCGACGTTCAGGGGGCTCAATCGTCCAAAGAGGTAGAAAATTTTATTTGAAATATGGAACAATTGTTTTCTGCAAACTATGTTCCACCAGGAGAACGAGTGCAGGTGTGCATCGCTTATCTTACAGCCGACACAAAAAACTTTGGTGGAGGACCAAAGTTAGCTCGACATCGGGGGCAATTGGCCTTGGGAGACTTTCCGTGAGGAACTGCGGCGGCAGTTTTTTCCTGGAAACTCGGCGGATTAGGCGTGTGGCAAAGTGGATCGATTGAGGCACACTGGGTCAATCCAGGAGTACGTCAGGGCATTCTTTGCATTGATATTGGAGCTACCAGACATAGCGGAAGGTGACAGGAAGTATTTCTTCATTCAAAACCTTCAACTATGGGCGGAAGCGAAGATCCGACGGCATTCCCCACTTGACTGGAGGGCGGCTGCGGCTGAGTCCTTGGTGGATAATCAAAATTCCAGATCAGTACCACTAAGGAAATCTAGGTCACCACCGAAGCGCGGCTCCCTATCGAGGACTAGAGTTCTAGAGAGGGGTAGACCCTTTCCCCAACAGGACAGAGGTTCATCGGGACGACGAGAGCCAAACTGTCTTGTGGGAAGGACGCATGCAGAATCGAAGCCACATGGTTGCTTCTTGTGTGGCGGTCCTCATTGGATGAAGGACTGTCCGACTAGACAGAAAATTATGGCTATCATGACGCAGGAGCCAGCTAAGGAAGCTGAAGTCAACACCGAGGAGGTGAGGCTCGGTGCGATCCAAATAGCTCCGAACCTTGCCATGGGGGCGCAACAGTGTCAGATCGGGGCTATGGTTGCACGAGATCCACCCGTGACAGACATCGAGGGCGATGTCCAAGTTGAGCGGGGGAGAATTGTCAGGCTTAAAGATTCGTAGACCGGGCAACGTGGCCCAAACCCAGGCCCATGAGACACACGCAAAAGCAAAGCCCTAATTCCTACTCAAGTGGCTCGGTCAACGCCCAAATATCCCGTGCATCTTGACCACGCAACACGCATTTTAGCCGCATCAGCGTCGTCTTCAGCGAGCGAAGCGGACATGGCTTTGGACGAAAATAGGAATAGCTGGAGCCTGCCGGCGCGTGGGAGAAACTATTGTCGTGGGGCTTGCGGGGGCAGCGTTGACAACGGTGATTGTGGTCAAAATCAATTTTGATCAGAGGTAATTCTTAATTATGGTTAAGGTTTTCCGATTGATTTTGATTTAGGGGTGATTTTGCAATCAGAGAATTAAGATTTCTAATTTGGAATAATTTTACGCCCGAAAATCATAGGGTTTCACGCCCAGTGTAATATTTCATCGAACTATCTTAGGCCGGGGCGTGACACCTAGGTTTGCATCGTCTGCTGATAAGAATGGTCATGTTACATAAATCAAGCTAATTTAGGACTTAAGATCAGGATGGAGATTACTGCTTTTTTGTTCCAGCAACAGCGTCACGCATGCTTTTAACCTAATTAAAGCAGTACTCCATCTTCTCCTCCCAAATCGATGTGATCCTTACGTACAAACATTTCCCCCCTGATTCCTCTCTCTCTCACACTTTCTCATCAAAGAGTCAAACAGCACTCCATTTGCACCTAAAAGACAAAAGTCCCAACTCCGAAAGCCAATTCTGTGGCGTTCCAGTTCTGCTAATGATCTTTTCTGCAGGGCGCAGAAAGATTTTTGACTGCTAATCCCATGCTACGTCTCAGCCAAAGAAAGGCTGGTTCTGAAGAGACAGACAGTCGTGTTTATCTTTTCCTTGTCTGTGTTTATCTGCATTGATCTTCAAATCCGATAAAGACACTGTATATGTTTTCGGAGGAGCAGTCCTTAATGTGTGAAACCTCTCAGTCTCAGCCGGGAAATTCTTGAGCAGAGCGATAATAAATGCCACATTGCCGGAGAAGCTACAGTATTGGTAAACAAGGAACTCAGACCTCTGCCATTTGAAGGCAAAGCAACTATAGTAGTATAAATACGTTCTTTCATCGCCCTGTTTCTCGATGCATGCATGCATGGAGATGTTGAATCCCAGAGCTCCGCCGTTCAAGCTTTATCCAACTCTAATAGCGCCGTTTTCCTGTTCTCTGCTGCCGTTTCCACGATATGACTACTGTTTTGTTGCACCTTTTGTTTATGCGCCACGCTTGTTTCACAACTTGTTCATCTACCCCGCTCTTCAGCCGCCGCCGCCCTTGTCCAACAATCTGGTGCCGCCACCAGCTACGGTTACTCGCTACAAGCAAAAAGGATCGATCAAACCCGCCGACAAGAAGAGGAGGGCCTGGATTTGCCGCAAGGAGATTGAGAAGCATATGATCAAACCTTCTCTTGAGATCGATGCAGCGTCGGATACTGCGGCAGATCAGCGAGCGACTGTTATGATCAGGAACATCCCAAACAAGCTGAGGTGCGTGTGTTTGCGCGCTTTGGCTGTAATTTCGTTTGTAATTGACAAATTACTTTGAACAGCCGAGACATGATGCTGGATTTGCTGGACGAGCACTGCGCCAAGCAGAACCAGAAGGCGCGGTCGTCGGGGAATCAAATGTCGGCTTATGACTTCATCTACTTGCCCATAGATTTCAAGTCGGTCAAATAGCTTATTTATATATGTATATATGCATTAATTTGAGCTGATAATTTCAGATGTAATTAACAGAAGCGGCAGCAACCTGGGCTATGCGTTTGTGAACTTCACATCGGCGCCGGCGGTGCGGCGGCTGTACCGAGCTCTGCATGGTCGCCGGTGGACGGCCTTTGGGTCCAAGAAGGTTGCTCAAGTCTGCTACGCTCGTATTCAGGTAGCTTTTCATTGGATCAAACGATTATTTGTACGCTTGGTGGCTGATAAACAATATGCATGGATATGTATCATGTGTTAGGGAAGGGGAGCTCTTGTGGAGAACTTCAAGCACTTCCGGTGTGACGCCGACGAGTACTTTCCGGCGGTACTATCGCCGCCTCGTGACGGTTCCTCGTCGGTCCCGGCTCCGGTGCCCGTCGGAAGACTTAAAATGTAGGTGTCGCAGGGAAGAGAGGAAAAGTTGATGCATGTCAAGTGATTTACGTTTTAAGATGCAGAAATCTCAAATCCTGGTGTAAGTGTACTCGAGGCCTCCCCCGTTGGGGCAGAATCCTCGTCAGCTATAAAAATCGTAGCTAGAAATTTCATTTAGCCAGGTGGAAATTTAGACCAATGGGCGTCATCCCCGTACGTGTTTGCTGGCTCGGACGGGACAGGCGTTATCCATCAGCACCTGCTCCTCGTTTTGATATCCACTAAACTAATAAACGGGATCCACCTCCTCCGGCTTCGTTGTTTCCTCCGCTGTGCTTCGTCCGCATCGATCCCTTCTGTTTCTTCTTCGTCTTATAACAAATCAAATCGAACAAAAACAAGGCTTTCTGCGGCTGGACGAGCTATTCGGTGCTCCAAGTGCGTCGTCCGATGGCCCTCCACGCAGCCGCTCCCTTCTTCTCCGCCTTCGCTTCCGCCCGCCTTCGCTCCAGCGACGCCGCCTCTCCGCGGTTGATCCCCGGCAGGCGATCCACCGGAGTGGGATCCTCCTCCTCGCTCCGCCGCCGACTTCCAGGTTCGCATTTAAGCACATAACTGGAAATTGATACCGTTGCTTAGCTCAATATAGAATCTGAACCCAAGCGATTGTCCTCGGGATCGAGTTTGGGGAAGATTTTATGTGCTAGCGCTTTCAGTTCACTCTATGTGAACTGCGGTCTTTTTCTGTTTTCTAGTTCTGAAGCTCGTATTCTGGAAGTTGGGATGATGTGGGAGGAGTTCCAAAGTTGTTAATTGAAGATTATGGTATCACGAAGGCTCATGGTTTCTAAGGAAACAATTCATAACTTCATACATTGTCCAATTTTGTACGTTCAATTAGGTCATCTTGTATGTGAATTGAATTATAGATGTAGAACCTGGGACATCTTGCTTGAATTTCTTTTAATGGAAAAAAGGGGCTTGATGTGGATTAGCCGTCATGTGAGCCATGTTCATCGACATCTAAGTCAAGCCTGTCAGATAGGTCACATCCTTGGAAGCCCAATCACCGAAGAACATGGACGTAGATGACTGAGTCCCATCGCCAAATGTCCAAGCCCAATCGTTCAATGCTCGAGTCTTCAAAGCCACGACGTTCGATGACCAAGTGGTTTGGTCCCATGTAACTCGACAATTCAATCCGGTCGATGTTAAGGCCTAAATCTTGTTATATCTTTGACGAGTCGGTCCAACTGATGTCACGACCTAAAGCACCTCTCTGTTGAAATACTTTATTATGTGTTTAATATGTAGTGTGTGTTCTATCTATTAGCCCATGTAAAAAGGGATTAGTGTGTCATATGACGAACTAGAATTACCTGAATTAATAAAATTCTCTTCCTACTTTGTGTTCTGTGCCTAAGTTCTTATTTCAACCCCTTGATAGCAGGGTTTCTTCTCTTTCTCACCACTTCATCTATTTCTATGACCTTTTTTTGAAGTCATGACCTCTGCTCCTAACCTCTAAGGGTATTGCCTTCTAGGACCTCGATATGTGAACCATGGATTTTACCTCAAGGTAACCACCACCATGTCCTCCAAAGCTTAATTGGTATCGTTATGCTGATGAACAGAGCAAAAGGTTTAATAAATATTCATCTCTAATGATCAAGTTATAATGGGAGCAATGTTTAAAATACGGGTCTATATTGAGTGGTAAGCCTGATACGTATTGGAGTGAACATAATCTAATACACAGTCACAAACCACCTATGTATTGATTTATACTACAAATATGATTGTAAATTATTGTATAATATAACATGATGTTCTGTGTTTTTGTAAGCTCGGTACATATAGGTTTGTTGCCCAATTTGTACTGCTCAGATTCATGACTAGTAAGTACATTGGTTTGAAGTTCAAACTAAGTTCAAGAGGGAAGGGTTTTTTACTCTTTAGCTATGGAGGAAGCTACTTATACGTTGATACCTATAGTCACGAGAGGTGTTGTGCATTATAACTTTGACAAGTAGCAAATGGAAGTGGCTAATATTTGCTATCAGGAATGTATATTTGAAGTAATGCTTGGGTAGGCACACCATAGATGAGGACTTGATAATTCTTATGTATGAATTTCATCAACCTCGAAAATCTATACAAAAGATATCTAGATCCACCTATATTGTGTTGTTATATCTTATAATTCAGTAAATATTTAATCTTTGATTGATGATAGCCTATATTTTAATAAATGTTCCTATGCCAACAGCCTAGATGTTGTGGTTGAACATTTGTATATTGTGAGCAAGATTTTAAATACCAGTATGTACCAATGTATTGATCTACTACAAAAACTGATATATACTTATAGAAAATAGTTTGTAAACTAATGGTAGTATTAGACAGTAATATCTTATATGTTATCGACTTTTGTACTAATACTAGTACAAAGTTGGACTGGTATGTATTGTCGTATCGAGCAATATGGATTAGTTTTTTATGCCATGGTTATGAGTTTAAAATAAGTCATTATTTTACATAAATCACAAAAATCTTATGAAAGGACATCAAAAGAAAAGCAATCCATCACTTCTACCCAAACTCTTTAGATTGTATCATCATACTCTTTATCCTTTTCTGAGGGTCGAGCAGTTGCAAATTTTAAGCATGTTGGATATACACTATCTACTAGTCAGATTAAGAAAATAAGAAATGAATGATACGAGGGTACATGACAGTAGGAAGAACCTTTTTTTTTGCCAAATCCAATAGTATGATAGATAGAGAAATTGAGTATGAAAAAATATACATGACGAGGTACAATCTCAAAATCTCGTATACTCACTCTCCTTGATCATGTTGAGCATATAGACATAAGGTACATGTTACAGCATTACTGTATTATTCCATTATAGCATTATAACATTGCGATATCATTCCATTCAATGTATAAGTCTTTGTTCCTCGAGTTCTTCATGGAAAATTGATGAAGTGTTATAACTTTCCTCCATGCATCTGAAATTGCCCAGCAATGCACAAGATTGATTGTGCTTTATCATAGGTCTATCTACATTTTTCCACTTACATATGATAATTGTTGCATTGATTAACAACCTCTTCATCATGATGATAATATCATTGAGAGTAGCATTTATGAAATTCACAGCTCTTTTCCTTTATATTCAGTGGTGCAAGATCATTCATTCCATTATCTCTTGATGTCTAAGGGCTGAATGGTATATACTTCTTAAATATGCCACAACAATTTCATGATCTGCTTGGGACCTTCATATTCTTAAAGTTTGAGTTGATAATGGTTGGATACACAAATCTTCTAGTTTCGTAGGAAATAATTATGATAAATTAAGACAAGAAAGATCTGCAAATTAGGGATAAATTTAAGCTTGCTCTGATGAGTCATGCATGTATTATGGAAAGCCAGTTTTAGGAATAGGCTTGTGAAAGCTACCAGTGGCTCTTAGAATATAACAACCACTGATCTGAATTGATATTTCAACAAGAAAAAAATTTATCAATTAAGCATCAATTTATAGAAGTACAATAAATGATCGAATTTCCTCACTGAGTAAAATAAAATTTATCACATTTTGCATTTGACAACAATCTTTTCATGACAATACAATTGTTTATAAAATAACAAAATATTTTAACTGATCCATATGCAAAGAGACCAGCATCAGTTCAGTGAGAATACATTTAGAAAAGGAAAATTATAGATAGAATGGTTGTAACCGATGCTACAACCATATTGTATCTCTTTGACAGGCCAGAATTGTGTTTAAACCTTATGTTTAAATACCGTATTACTTATTTGTTAGGGACAAAAATAAAATTATTTCTGAACAAATCAGAAATTTAATCCCCAACAATAGGACTTATTGAATGGACCAACAAAAATTATTTCATAAAGAATCATAACACATTTATTTTTACTGAGTTGAATACAAAGAAAAAGAAAGAATAAATCAAATTAAATGCACTTCCTAGTTAGTTTCACGTATTAATTTTGTCTGGAAACTTATGTGTTAGTATTTAGTGGGAATTGAAGAGAACACAGTCATCTTGGCCCATTTTTGAATAGTAATATGTTTTCTAAAATTAAGAAGCACTTGGTTAAGCATATAGTTTGTCTACATTTCTTCTAAGAATATGTGCCCATAGCTTGGGAAATAATTTGAAATGTTTTTTCCTACAAAAGTAGAGCATTGAAAATCAGCATAAGTCCTTCAGCACATTCTGGGTCAAAATTCAATCCTTTCCATTTCATCCCCTTTCTTCTCCAGCTTGATCTTCAAAATTCCCCTCGCCTCTTAGCTATCCTTGTTTGCTCTTGTTACTTGTCCATTAAATCCATGCGCGAACCACTGTCGTTCCCTCTATCTAATACAATAAAATACCAATATGCTATCTTATGCCCCTCTCTTTCTTAATTCCTCGTACACGTATTTCCTTTTCCTCTTAGTGACTACCCTGCATCAGCAACCTTTTCCTCTCACTTGTACCATACCTGAGAAAATCCCATATCTACATATAACTAACAGTCAAACCCTCAACAATTCTATTTCAAATCTAATTCTCTTTTCTAAATTTAATTCATTATATAATAATGATTTCTCTTAAGAGGTAGGTATGTGATGGTTATATACAAGTTTGTATACAATTGGACTACGATTACTATTTGTTTATTTATATCAAAATCAAATGATAATTAAATCTGTTTTTAACCAATCAATCCTACTTTAGGATGATGGGCTTCTCCATCAAATTGTGTTGTTATTTATCCCATCTTCAAGATAATGTATAAAATACCAAAAAGATTTGCTAGAGGTTGTTTCCTAGGGGCCATTGACTTATTTTAGGATTAATTCCACTTTGTTGCCCTATAGTTTCAAGTTAGTTTCACTTTATACTTTACTGGATGTGTTCACTTAAGTCATTGCTAGTTAAGTTTTTTGGTAACACTATATCATAAGGATAAGGGGGAAAATTAGATTAGTTCAAACCAAGGATCCAAAAACCAGTCCATACTAGTAGTACATTCAATTTTATTCGTCCAAACAGGGACTGGTTGCATGGGTCACAATCGAACTTGAGACATCGCATATGAAGGCACATAGGGGTCCAAATCAAAGGTAGCATAGGCAAAGGTAGATGAGAGCAGCAATGGAAGTTTCGCAACCTTCGCACAGAGTGGAGCATGGGCACAAGCGAACAAGAACCATGAGAGTGGTGGTGGAGGCTGAAACTTCATAGTCTTCTCTCTAGTTTCTGCCTTCATGTGTCTGCCTTCGTGCATTTGCTATCTACCACTCTAAGCTTGGATTGGTATTTCAAACTTTGGTTTAAACCAAGGTTTAAAAAATCGGTCTGAACTAGTACGTGTCAAACAATACTAACACACACACATATATGTATATATAATGTTTAAAAAACTATTTTGTACTAGATAGTATGGATGGTTTGTTATGGTTCAAGTAGGGACTGGTACATAGAGCTACAGCAGAGTAGCGAAAGAGGAAAGAGGAAGAAAAGAAGAAGAAAATGGAGAAAATGGAGAGAAGGAGGAGAAGAAGAAGAAGAAAGAGAAAGGAGAAGAAGAAGACAAAAGCGAGCTGTGTGCACCATGAGCACAAGCCAAAGTAGTGTCTGCGACATGCGATGCAAACACAAGCGGAAACAGTGTCCACCACGAGTGCGGCAAACACGTTCACTGCAAGCATGAGCTCCACAAGCATTAGCAAAAGCGGCGTCTATCGCTTCCTCTTCCTCCTTCCTCCTCTTCTTATTTCTTTCCTCTCTTTTTCTCATTCTTTCTCTTCCTCTATTGCTCTCACCACGGGCAGTGGTGATTTCATACCGATATGTACCGATACTATACCAGTCCAAGCTTGGACCATAACAAGGTTTTGGTACGAGTTTTTAATCCTTGTATATATAGTATATGTATATACACTTCTGAGTCCGAAATGACCTACTTCATGTATTGGGCTAAGCTCATACCAGTTTTAGTATTTTATTCCTTGGTTCAAATCAAGATTTTAAATACTGGTCAGTAATGATATACCAATCCATTATTGGATTGAGGTACATTGATCGATACTGGTTTGCATTGACACACATTACCAATGATACAAGGCGATTTTATTTAAATTTATAAATTTAATATATATCATATATATACTGGTATTCATCTACTTTATGTAAAGCTTAGAGTGGTACAATTGGAAAATGATGAGTGGCTTGATATTTCAATCCTTGGTTCAGCATGACATTTCTAAACTATAGTGGCAAAATGAAACTAACTTAAAACTATAGGGGGTAAAGTGGAATTAATCCTTCTTTTAATATCTACTTACCTTTCCTTTTTGGTATTTAATATCTTCTTTTTGTGATTGTGATTAATATTTGTATACTAACTTTTGATTCTACCACTTGTTTTGAACTTTCATATCTCTGGATTTTTATTTTTGTTGTCAGTACAGGTTGTATAAAAGCAGTGTCAGGGAATAATAGCTCTCTGGAGTTGAAAGATTCTTCGCTTGTTGTTTGCTTCGGGGAGATGTTGATTGATTTTGTCCCAACTATCAGTGGATTATCGCTGGCTGAAGCTCCAGCTTTCAAAAAGGCTCCTGGGGGTGCACCTGCCAATGTTGCTGTTGGCATAAGTCGTCTTGGTGGTTCATCAGCATTTATTGGAAAGGTAATTGTTTTGGCATTCATTTTATTACAATAAATTGGTACCAGTTTTTTTAAGTATGTGTTGGGACTGGGTATTAAGTGCAGTATAATACCATTTCACAAAATAAGATTGGTACTAATCTGGTATATACATTGGAGTGTTTAGAGTTTAGTTGGGTTTATGCAGGACTTGAGAAATAACATTTTGAGAAAATCAGATTTGGAACAAAACTTCCGCCGAGAGTTTCAGAATAGAGAAAAAAAATAAAACCATCGAAAGAGTAAAGCTGTCAAGGAAGAAAAGTCTTCTCACCATTTACTTGATGTTAAAAAGACTATTTTACCCTTATATAAGGGTACATCATACACGTCAGTTACTTAACAAATCAATTACCTACTATTACAAATCAATTCTAAACTAATTACAAACTCATCACAAAATAACTACAGCAAACTAATTACAATTATTTCTTTACATCCCCCTTCAAGATGGAGTTTGATGAACATCCATCAAACCCATCTTGGATAACAAATGAAGGAACTCATAAGCAGGCAATGACTTTGTAAACATAGCTACAATTTGTTGCTTGGAGGGCACATAATATGGCTGAATAAATCCTTGTTTATATTGTTTTCTCATGACTTGATAATCTATGTCAATGTGTATGGAAAATTGGATTAGCTGGGATATGCAATGCAGCTTGATTATTACAATAAAGATGTATAGGAGTAGGGAATATAATATGAAGTTCACGCAAAATGTAAGAAATCCATAATATTTCACATATAGTTGTTGTCATACTCCAATATTCAGCTTTAGCAGAAGACCTTGAAATAGTGGATTGTTTTTTTGTTTTCCAAGATATTAGAGAAGACCCAAAAATATACAATAGCCTGAGATGGATTTTCTAGTTTGAGTACAAGAAGCCCAATCTGCATCACAATAAGCCTTAATACAAAACTGATTAGTAGCAGGGAAAAATAAACCTTTTGATGGACAACCTTTAAGATATCTAAGCAAATGTATAATTGCATCCCAATGATGTTTACAAAGTGTCTTAATATATTGACTTAATTGTTGTGCAGCAAAAGATATATCTGGTCTAGTGAATCCTAGATATAACAATCTTCCAATAAGCCGGCGGTAGGTTCAGGATCCTTCAAAACATTTGAGCATTCCAAGTGCAATTTTAAACCTTTTGAAAATGGAACATCCAAAGGTTTAGCTCCTATTAAACCGGCATCTTGTAAAATGTCCAAAATATACTTTCTTTGGTTTACATAAATGCCTTGTTCTGTATGAGTGATTTCTAGACCTAAAAAATATTTGGCATTACCAATATTCTTGATATATAAATGCTTATTTAGAAAGTTTTTGATTGTATCTATATAACAGTCCTATCACAAATATGTCATCTACATATACTATCAAAAATAAATGAGAACCTCCACAAGGTTTTATGAAGAGACAATGATCATGAGTAGACTGAATAAAACCACAACTTTATAGCTTTAGAGTAAATTCTCGATTCCATTGTCTAGATGCATGTTTTAGTCCATACAATGATTTTTTTAAATTTGCAAACATATCCTAGTAATATCCTTTTATATCCCTTAGGAGGAACTATATAAACTTCTTCATCTAAAAATCCATGAAGAAAAGCATTGTTTATGTCTAATTGATGTATTTGCCATTTGAGTGATGCAGCTATGGCAAATATAATACGAACAGTCATAAGTTTTGCAACGGGTGAAAACTTTCTTTATAATCTAATCCTTCAACTTGATTATATCCCTTTGCTACCAATCTTGCTTTATATCTATTAAAGCTCCCATCTTGCTTAAACTTTATCTTGAAAATCCATTTTTGAGCCAATTGTTATCTTTCCTATTGGTAGTTTTGTAATTTCCCATGTTTCATTTTTTTTCCAAAGCTTCTATTTCCTGTTGCATTGTCTCATTCCAGTTTTTATCACCCTTCGCTTGATCATATGACTCTGGCTCACAAATAGCTAATATGTGGGCTAAGAAAGATATGTATGAAGATGGCAATCTTGAACTTTGTACATACGGAAAAGTAGGTGGTGTATATAAAGTTGCTTTAGCAATTACTAGTTTGTCAACGATAGTATTTTCATCAGTATCACCAGCTTGAGATATAAAATCATTTAACTGAGTAGGTTTAGTTCTAACACGTGTACTTCTTCTAATTTGATGTCTAGGAATGTCAAATGTATTTGCATGAGTTGAAGTATCAACTAGATTAGATGGAGAATTAGTAATTATGTCCTCTATTTCAGCAGATTTCTGAACCTCATGATTTAAATCATCATCAATAACAGGTAAAGGAATATCGTTTGAGAGAGATTTCAATTTCAAATGCTAATAAGGAAAATTGTCTTCATGAAAAATGACATCCCTGGAGATAATAATCCTTTGTGTATCTAAATCAAAACATTTATATCCCTTTTGTCCAATACTATATCCAACAAATATACATTTTGATGCTTATTTGTCGAACTTTTCTTTGTGTGGAGTATTATTGGTAGCAAAACACATGCAACCAAAAATATGCATTGAATCATACAAGGGAGGATGATTATATAGCAATTCATAAGGAGTTTTCCAGGCAAGAACCTCTGTAGGAAGTCTATTAATGATATATGTGGCTTGAAAAATTGATTTACCCCAGAAATTTTGAGGTAAATGAGATTGAAACATGAGAGCTTTAGCAACTTATAGTAGATATTTATGTTTTCTTTCAACTATTCCATTTTGTTGTAGTGTAAATACACAAGATTTTTAGTGCACAATCCCATAATTCTGAAATAAATTCTGACAATCATGACTTAGAAATTCTGATTCATTATCTGTTCTAATTATTTTGATAGATTTCTCAAACAGATTTTGAATCATTGTGAGGTAATTCTCGAGTAATTTGATTACTTGATTTTTATGATTCATCAAAAAAGTCTAAGTTGCTCTACTAAAATCATCCACTACAGTAAGTACATATTGTCCACCTGAAATTGAAGTTTGTCTATATGGTCCCCAAACATCAATATGTATGAATTCAAAAATGCCTTTTGTTTTACTAGTGCTTGAAGAAAAAGGTAATCTAGATTGTTTAGCCATTGGACATATATCACAAGGAACATCAGAAATAGATATTCTTTTATATGGAAAAACATACTTCAATATTTTGGCAGATGGATGCCCAAGTCATTTATGTCATATTTCACAATCTATAATATTGTGAACTATATTATGTTCTTGAAATGATGAAAAACTAGAAAAACTTTGTGCCAAATTTGCATATCTTTGTATTACTGTTGAGAATATATAACCTCCCAATTGCATGTCCTATAGCCAATGTTTCATTAGTCCTCAGGTTATGCATAACACAATGTGAAGGATAGAACTCAAATTTTATATTTTCAATGTTTGCTAGTTTACTTACTGACAATAGATTGAATTTAAATTTTGGTACATACAATACTTCTGTCAATGTAAGATTATGATTTAATATAACATTTCCAATGTATTTCACATAATGTGTAGAATTATCTAGTAAATAAACAGGGCTATTTTTATCCAATTCAATAATGCTTTCCATCAAAGATTGTCTAGTGCACATGTGATTTGATGCCCCCCGTCTATAATCCAAGAATCATAATTTATAGAATCATAAGCTGGACATGTATATGCATATCTCTGAATGACAGTACCTACATAATCATCAAATTGTGCATAGTTCACTATAAGTGGATTAATCTGAGCTTTTCTTTCATCATTTTAATCAGCTCTTATATGACTATTTCAGATATTCAAGTCTCATATTTGTTCCCTCTAATTTCCGTATCATTCTCAGACTCTACAATGTTTGCTACAAAACTTTTCTTGACTCCTGCACTTTTTCTCTTTTGATCCATAATACCTTTATACCAATTAGGATATCCAAGCAATTTGAAACATGATTCCTTGGTATGACCACTTCTATTGCAATGTTCACATTTCAGCTTACTTTTGTCTATATTTCCCATCCCCTGAAGAAACATTTTGTTATTTTAGACTTTATTTGTTTCTTGATGTCTGAAATTCATTGCAATAGCTTACTTTTGCAATTACATTTTGCAATTGACATAAGACAAGCTAACTCATCCTATAAACACTTGAGTCTAGTATAATATGTAGCTACAGACATGTTCCCTTGTGATATAGATGTTATTTCTCTTTGTAATTGATATAACAAAGGTCCATTGCGAGATCTAACCATAATTTTCTAGTAGTATCCGCATAAAGAAAAGTATCAACAATTTCTTTAGAAATTGAATTTAGTAACCGTGAAGTCACCATACAATCAACACGAATCCATTGTTCAAAATCATCAAAATCACAATCAGGTTTCTCTTATCTTCCATCAATAAACCCTAATTTTAGTTTCGCACCTAATGCAATTTTGACTTATCTACCCCAAGAAAGATAATTATCATCATTCAGAGACGCAGTGACAAGAATCATACCTGGATGATTAGATGATTGTAATGTGAGATAATCTCCATCATTTCTTGTTCTCGACCCTCTATCTATAAACAAGGTTCCAGGCATTCACTCCATAGACGACATCAAGGAAGAAACAATAAGAAGATAATCATCATTTCTTCACGGCCAACCTCACTCTGATACCATGAGAAAATCAGATCTAGAACAAAACTTCCGCCGCCGAGAGTTTCAGAATAGAGAAAAAAATAAAACCATCGAAAGAGTAAAGCTGTCGAGGAAGAAAAGTCTTCTCACCATTTACTTGCTGTTGAAAAGACTATTATTCTAAACTAATTACAAACTCATCACAAAATAACTACAGCAAACTAATTACTATTATTTCTTTACACATTTCCCAAAGCAATTTGATCACTTTGCTCATCATTCTAACTATATAATTGATATTTGTTGTGCATACACTTTTCAAGGCTGCAATAACCAAAATGCCAACTTTCTGTACTTGTACCATGCCAGAACCCTCTTGGGTTTTTTCATGGTAGAAACCATGTCAAATCATAATATGAACTATGAAGTAGTTTGACATACTGTTCAACGCCATTAATCATCAATTGCACAGAACAATGTAGATTGTATCAGGGACTTTGTTTCCTTTTTCTTGAGAAGGCAACTAATCAAGTATATCAACGAACATGTACAATATCTAGGCAAACAGCATTTTTAAGAATACAGTTTCCTGTTCAAAGTAATGGATAACTGAGAAGTTTTAGAAATCATGTTCCTTTCTTGGCCATATCTTGATTTGCCTAACTTTGAACTATATCGACAGGTTGGTGAGGATGAGTTTGGATACATGTTAGCCAATATTTTAAAGGAAAATAATGTGAACAATCAGGGAGTGCGATTTGATCCTGGTGCTCGAACAGCTTTGGCTTTTGTTACGTTGAGAAGTGATGGTGAACGTGAATTTATGTTTTATCGAAATCCTAGTGCTGATATGCTTCTTGAAGAATCAGAACTTGACCTCGATATGATTAGGAAGGTATAGAAGAATGAATCTTGATAGGAGAAAAGTAATTCCTCCTGCCACCTTATTTTGTTGCTTTGTATGACAGGCAAAGATTTTTCATTATGGATCCATTAGCCTTATCACTGAACCATGTAAATCTGCACATGTTGCTGCAGCTAAAGCTGCTAAAGAAGCTGGAGTTCTTCTGTCATATGATCCTAATCTTAGACTTCCACTATGGCCATCTGCAGAGAGTGCTAGAGATGGAATCTTGAGTATATGGGATAGTGCAGATATCATTAAGGTAGCATCTTCCTGTGCTAAAAATTGTGTTTTAAAAGTTCAACTTCATTAAGTATATTAGACTTCTGATTGATTAATCTAGTGGAACAGGTAAGTGAAGAAGAAATATCCTTTTTAACTAGAGAAGATCCCTACGATGATGCTGTTGTACGGAAATTGTTTCATCCTAATCTCAAATTGCTACTCGTAACGGAAGGCCCAGCTGGTTGCAGATATTACTCAAAGGTGTGTGATTTATGATTTTTCAACGTGTTTTGAGCATCACCTAACTTCTCTATTGCCTACACTACAAGACAGTATAGTGCATGACTTCTTTCCATTTCCAAATTAGCATGCCGGTACATTGTTTATTCTTTTTTTTTCCTTCTATCATTGCATTACATACCTTATAATTATGTAGGACTTTAATGGGAGAGTTAGTGGATTGAAAGTAGAACAAGTCGACACTACTGGTGCTGGCGACGCTTTTGTAGCTGGATTATTATCTCAACTAGCCAGCGATATTTCATTGCTCCAGGTATCAATTTTATGAATGTTACAAGTGAAAGCATTGTCCTGATAATGCATAGCTTCAACAGTTCAACTGCTCTGTTTACATAAATAGCAGATGCATTTATGATTACTTGAATTTCTTATTGTTTATCACATATTCGCGTCCTATGTTCTTACTGAATGCGGTAAACTATGACACTGTTTTGACATTTATATAAAGAGATTTTTGGCTCAACAAAAAGAATTCTGGTAAAGATAAAAATAGCAAATTATGGAGTTTTATTTGTATCATAGATTGCAATGTCCATCTTAATTTTACATAAATAATTATAGTATTTACCTATTAACTGAACGAATATGCAGTTTTATTATACCATTAATTCATGTTTATTTGATTTATGGACATCTATCAGAGAGGGGATTAGGATAAATTCCCTTTTAACTTAAACTGCATTACATATAAAAGAGAGTTAATTTATATGGTTGAAAGAGATGAACGTGGTAAACCCAAAGTACTGTATTTAATCGAATTGCTCTCTTTCTGAATCTTTGACTCACACTTACAAATTCTTTTTTGTGCAATTTCTAGTAGTTTTCAATCAAACTCATTTGAATTGGTTTGCCTAGCTATCAAAATCACGATTAGTCGGTACTTAATAATATTTTAAAAGTGTAGCCACATTAATTAATCCATGATCAAGAAGCATTTTTGACAAATATGCTTTAGCCGCTTGGCTAAGGAGTCTTTATTGAATTCTATTATTTGGGGTGACCTCAGTTGTTGTAGATTTGGCTATAAGGCTTTGACTTATCAGGAGAGGTGACTGAAGCCACATAACTAGCGAGTTCAGCACTTGGATGTTTTTTTCTTAATTAGTCATAGGTAACTTAGTTGTGAAACCTATCCTTGTCTAAGGAGTCTTTATTGAATTCTATTATTCTAAAATGGTGACCTCAGTTGTTTAGACTTGGCTACAAGGCTTTGACCTAGCAAGAGAGGCGAGTAAAGCCACACAACTAGCAAGTTCAGCACTTGGCTGTTTTTCTTAATTAGTCATAGGTAACTTAGTTGTGAAACCTATCCTTCCATCCCAAGATATAATAAAGTGTTGCTAGCCTGCTAGCAGCGAATGTAGAAAATTTGTTTGTAGTAATTTTCAATTGAATGACTTTGAAATGTGAGGGGCAAGAGGCTTAAGCTAATGCCTCATTTCCTTTTCTTTTCATGTGGAATTATAAGTGAGAAAATTTGCGTTTTCCCATAAGATACGCAACATTCAATATATATTTTCATTGGTGTTGTTTTTTAACCGAGCATTTTTCTTGTTCTCTGTCGAAAGAATTAGTAGACTTGTAAGTTCAGAAATGCATGTGATATGTGTGGTATCACAAAACTTTAAACACTAGAATGTTAAATCGCCTTGCAAATTACGTTATCTGGCAATGTTAGTATTTAGTACTTTTCCAAGATATTGCAGTTTGTTACAACACTGCTCTCTTTCTGAGATTAACAGGATGAAGGCCGACTTAGGGAAGTTCTTAAATTTGCAAATGCTTGTGGAGCTTTGACAGTAACGGAAAGGGGAGCAATACCAGCTTTACCAACCAGGGAAGCTGTGCTGAGTGCTTTGGTCAACATGGTTGCTTAAAATTGAGCTGCTGCTGTTCCTACTTACTGACTTTCCAGCTTTAGACCCTGTCAACTGTAGTCGTTGTCCCATTCACAAAGGCAAGATATTAGATTGAAGGCATTCAATTCAAATTTCAAACCTAAATAAACAACTGCTTATAGATTTTTTGTTGAATTGTATTTTATTGGCCTTGGTAACTCCCGTTAACAAACCTAAGAAAAAAATTTCAAATTCTGCTTCTGTAAATTTGTAACAAGTCTGATTAATTGTAGCGTTAATTAAACTATTTGTTTATATTCTAACTTCCGATGGTAAAAAAAATTAACTACTGCCAACAAATCACCAGTTGATTAAGTTTTGGATCTAACAATTATCATTTCTTTTTGGCATCTGAAGTGCTTTTGTCATAATATATTTGAGGTTAATTGATTACCAACACTTCAAGTTAACTAAGTATACAAGTTGTAGAAAATATCTTCCCTCTTCAAGATGACGTGCAGCTTCTATAATTTCACGGTAGGAGAGGTAGTGTTACCATTTGATGCTATCTTGTTTTTCTTTCTAGTTTAGTAGCTTTGTTCATTTATAACATGGTTCCAACTGTTAGTTTTTGTTATACACTAAATGGTAGGTGATTCTTGCTTTTCCTAGAAAAGAATTTAGGTGAATATCACACTCATTTAAATATGATGGAAGTTAAAAATGTCATGAATCACGAGGTATAGGCTATGCTATTGCAAGGATAGAATGTGATAGCGTTGTTTATTTTAGAGCAAAAGGAATAAAAAAAGATAAGCAATGTTACAAGTGTAAACTTTTTTTTTTTTTCTGAATGCCACTTTTTTATTACGGAATAATAGAATCTCATGTGGTTTTTTTTTTTCGTGAAAAGAAAATTTAAATTAAGCTCAAACCAATTTTAGCTAAATGGTAAGTTGTTTTTTTTTTTTTTTTTTTTTTGCTAAATGGTAAGTTGTTGGTAGCCTTTGGTGCAACAGCTTACAACTAAAGACTTTAATCTTTGGGATATCATGCAAAGACCTAAGGCACTCCCAGCCATGCCAACGGTCATCGAGGAGAAGATGATTCTTTAACAAGAATAGGTAAGCTATTTTGTTAAGAGAACCACCATTCAAGTCCTCTCATCAGGCCCAAGTATCATCATTTGGGTGGGAGGTGAAACTTGAGAGGGATGCAATAAAGTCACTAACCATGAGAGAGCCAGAACAGATGGGGGTGGGGAGGAAGTAAGGCTTGAGGAAGAATGGAGTGTCAAAGGATGGTGAATGAAGCTAGTGATGCGGCCATTTCCAATAATACGAGTAAAATTACCCTTTAACCTATTAAGATCAAGAAGCATGCCTCTCTAGTTCCACGAGAGGCGTCTTCTAGAGGAGGTCGGATTCCTAAGGGTTAAGAATACCATATTTAGCAAAAACAAGCTTGACCCAAAATGTGTTGCGTTCATTAAGCAAGTCAAGAAGGCGATTACATTGCATAGCAGTGCGAAAAATAGTGAAGTCCTCGATACCCAAACCCCATATTTCTTAGGGGCAATGACACGATTCCAAGCAATGAGGTGCAATCCCTTAGAAGGATAAGAGATAGCCCAGAGAAATTGCCTAATGATTTTGTTGAGCCCTTCCGTGTAGGAAGAGGGAAGAGAAGATGAGGAATGGGAGTGCAAAGGAGTAGAGAGAGGAGTGTAGAATTGATGAGAGAAATTCTGCCTGGGAGAAGATTATGTTGGTGTAATTAATTCTAACACATGCAATTTTAAATATATAAATAAATAAATAAAATAATAAAAGAACAAGCTAATCGGAGGCGATGAGGATGTCGTCTGTCCTAAGACAAAGATTTCGACCCTCACATGGGTTTTTGTTCAGATCTCTTGTCCCAAGATATAACCGGTGTTGCTTCTCTGCCGATGCGTCGGTGAGAAGCCTGTCACAGCCGCTTGCTACGTCGCATGAGTGAAAAGAGAGAGAATGGAAGAGTCAAATGTAGCGAGGGATGAATAAGAGACGTTGCGCTGCCTCCCTTTATATAGAGGATGCACCCCATCTAAAAATAATATATTCAGTCTATTAATAAATAATGTCTCGATCGCCCACCACTAAATAATGAGGCTAACGGCTAATTAAAATCGGATAAAATAGTTTTAATATTATTTGTTAATAGTATTTTCAAAATTATTATTGGCAAAAATAAAGAAGTTAAAATTAGTTGCCCCAATAAAATAGTATGTGAGTTATTATTAACCCGCACTTTATTAGGGACTTTTGAGCTTTTATAATAAAAAACTCCAACAATTCCCCACAAAACTAAAAAGTCCATTAAAATTAATTTAAAGGAAAACAAAATGCTATACAATGTTTATATCACGTGGTCAGAGAAGAGCAATGCTCAACACACTTAGTACACGGAACTTCACTAGAAGAGATATAGTTGACCAGGTCTTGAACTATAACCCTTTTGACCCAGCTTGGACTGGTGCACAAATGATACAGCTAACTGTGACGTGGGGTTGCACATTTTTGGTCGTGCGTAAGTATCTCATATTCGTGTGAGTTTGCTAGAATTATCTAGTTTCTAGTCCGCGGATATATATGGAAACTCACATATAAGAGATCCCAGATAAGAAAGTGTGTAGAGTCACTTCTTAGGATATATCTTTGGGTCTCTTTTAGAGTCATGAACTCTTCCTCACTCTACATAGGAGTACTAAAGCATCTTAGTAATGGGGTATTGGAGCCTTTAAATATAACTCCAATAAACACTGTAGTATTTTTATAACATTGATGTTGTACTCCTTGACCAACCAATCAGTTTGTTATTACCTATTGAACCTCTTTCTAAGGTCTACCTATTACGGAGGTTGGGTTGCCACTCGTGGAGGGCCCATTATGGACTAATCCCCATTCCCCTAGATGCAGCTATCACTTTGGTTTGTATCAAACCTTTTGTGAGGCAATCAGCAAGATTATTGTCAGTTTTAACATAAGATAAAGAAACTATACCATGAGTAGAAAGTCATCTGATTGTTTTTTTGTCTTATTTTAATATGTCTACTCAGTTTATAATTTACAAGTTTCTTTTTAAAAAATTCTATTACAACTTTACTATCACAATTAATTGAAATTGGTGGATTGATAAATACTGTCAATGGTATAGAAGAACATAGGTTTTTGATCTATTCAGCTTCTGAGTAAGCTAGATCAAGAGCAACCAACTTAGCCTCCATGGTGCTCCTAGTTATAATAGTTTGTTTAGTGGATTGCTAGGAGATAGCACCACCACCTAGGGTGAAAACATAACTAGAAGTAGATTTGACATCATTGGAATTAGAGATCCAATTAGCGTTACAAAATCCTTCTAGGACAGAAGGAAATCCACTATAGGTTAAGGTATAATTAGATGTTCCTTTTAGGTATCTAAAGACTCTTTTAATAGGAAATCCACTAGGGTTACTAGTGTACCTACTGAGCTTGGAGACTGCATAAGCTATATCTGGTCTGGTTTTATTTGCAAGGAATAGAAGGGAGCCTATAGCTTTAGAGTAAGATTATTGTCTAACAGAATATTCTTGATTTTTGAATAAGTGACAGTTAGGATCATAAGGAGTTGATAAAGGTGATGAGGAATTAGATTTAAATTTCTTTAGAATTTTATCTACATAGTGTGATTGAGAGAGAGATAGAATTTTGATTTCTTATTATTTTCATTCCTAAGATTACATCAACTTCTCCTATATCTTTCATAACAAAGTGGAGAGATAGGAATTCTTTAGTGTCTTTTATCATATCAATATTATTTGAGAAGATAAGTATGTCATCTACATAGAGACACAGAAGAGCAAAACAGGAGTTTGCAAACTTGTAATACAGACAATTATCGGAGTCATTGATTTGAAATCTATATGATAAAATGGCCTTATCAAATTTTTCATGCCATTGTTTAGGAGCTTGCTTAAATCCATACAAGGATCGAACCAGTTTGCAAACCTTCCTTTCACAACCATGGACTATAAAGCCTTCAGGTTGTGTCATATAGATTTCTTCATCAAGGTCTCCATGAAGAAAAACAGTTTTAATATTCATCTGATGAACTAGCAATCCATGGATAGAAGCAACAGAGAGGAGAAATCTGATAGTGGTGATCCGAGCAACAGGCGCATAGGTGTCAAAATAGTAAATGTCAGCTCTCTACCGAAAACCTTGAACCACCAGGCGTGCCTTATATTTTTCAACACTACTATCAGTTCTCAACTTTTTCTTAAAGATCCATTTACATCCTAGAGGTTTATTTCCATGAGGTAGATTAGTAAGAATCCAGGTGTTGTTACTAATAATGGATTGAAATTCATTATCAATAGCTTCTTTCTAGAAAGGAGCATCAGAAGAACTAAGGGCTTCATGATAGGTTTTTGGTGTGTCTTCAATCATATAAGTGACAAAGTCATCACCAAAATCTCTCACAACCCTGGTTCTCTTACTTCTTCTGGAATCAGTTATTAGTTCAGGATGTTGAGATGAGTTATTATGATTTTCTAAGTCTTCAGAGTATGATGTTGAATTATTATTTTTTACATGGGGGGGGGAGCTTGAGGTTTGAAAGAAAAGATATTTTCAAAGAAGGAGATGTCTCTTTATTCAATTAGAGTATTATTAGAGATTTCTGAAATTTCTAAATTTGTTACTAAGCATCTATAGGTGTTTGAATCAAGTGAATATCCAATGAAGACAACATCTATTGTTTTAGGACCAATTTTCTTTCTTTTAAGTTCTGGTATATTTACCTTAGCCAAGCACCCCCACACTCGGAGGAATTTAAGGTTAGGTTTATACCCTTTCCACAGTTCATATGGAGTTTGCATTTTGTTTTAAGTTGGAATTCTATTTTGAATGAAGCAGGTTGAAAGAATTGCTTTCCCCCACAAGTTCCCGGGAGCACCAAAACTAAGCAACATGGCATTGACCATATCCAGTAGAGTTCTATTCTTCCTTTCATCTATTCTATTAGATTGAGGAGAATAAAGAGCAGTGACTTAATGAATTATCTCATGTTCTTGACAGAATTGGGAGAAACTCATTAGATGTATACTCAGCTCCTCTATCTAATCTTAGGATTTTAATCTTTTTATTGAGTTGATTTTCAATGTCTGATTTGTAGAATTTGAATTTTGATAACACTTTGTCTTTTGATTTTAGAAGGTTACTGTAACAGAATTTTGCATTGTTATCTATAAAGGTGATAAAATATTTACTACTACCCCTAGTTGGAACTACACAAGAGTCACAAACATCTAAGTGGACTAGTTCTAGAGGTTTAGTTTCTTTATGAGGTACTGATTTGAATGATTTTCTAGGTTGTTTGGCTAGAGCACAAAGCTTGCATTTATCATTAGGGTTTGAGTTTGTTTTTGGAATTAAACGTAAGTGACTCATTCTTGTTAGATATTTAAAGTTTACATGTCCCAATCTACCATGTGAGTTATCAAAATTTTCAGTAATTAAGGTAGTGGGAGGAGAAGACTCAGCTTTAAAGGGAATGGTATTTAATTCAAATAATCCATTATAGGTGAAACTTTTTCCAATAAAAGAGCCTCCTTTAGATATTACAACTTTATTTGCATCTAATATGATTTTAAAACCATTTTTAACAAGGAGAGACCCACTAACAAAGTTCCTACGAATCTCAAGTACATGAAGCACATTATTCAGAGTTAAAGATTTTCCAGAAATAAACTTCAGGATTACTTGACCGTGTCCAAGTACAGCTGCTCAAAAACCATTTCCCATTGTTACACTTCCTCCACTTGAGTCATGGTAGGAAGTGAACCACAACTGGTTAGAACATACATAAATGTTCACACCAGAATCTAACCACCATTCAGAATCATGGTGAGTTAGGTTAATAGTAGGAAAATCAGAGTCTATCCTTAGAGTTGAAGTTAAGGCTAGTTGATTTTCAACAATGTTGACTTGTGGTTTGATCAGAGGTTTATTGAATTTCTTTGAATAGGTTTTTATTAGAGATGTCCAGAGATCCTTGACTATCTCATAGTTCCTATATGTCACATATAGGAGAGTAAAGAGACAATTGAGGATTGTGAACTGGCAAATGAAGTTAGTCTCTTTTGAGGTTTTAGAAGGAGTTGAATCAGTTATTTGAATTTTAGAATCAGGGGAGAAGAGACATTTACAATTATTGGATTTATTCAATGAAAGATTTACACCAATGACATTAATCAATCCAAGTATTATTAGCCATATTTTCATTTGTTCTTTCCACTTTATGAAACCAGTTCCACTAAACTTTTCAGGTTTTAGAGAAAAAAGTTTTTTGTTAGCCATTTAATGTGTTATGTCAAAGAAATGTATTATGACACTTGTGACTAAGCTGCAATTATTAAATAAGACAATATTTGATTATAATTGATATCTATTATGTATAGTGTTTAACTTGAATAAATAATAATATTTATGCAGGCAAATATAAATATTGGTAAAATTAGACTAATATGCATAATAGTCTATGTAGGCCGTTTAAGTAAGTGATGCAAAAACAATGGAATCAGCGACAATTATTTATGCAAATATATGCAAAAAAAATTTTAAATAAGCAATGCGATATTAATTTTATATAAATAGAATATATGATTATAAGTGGTAAACAATGATTGTTTTACTTGCTGGTTAAGTTGCTCCTGCAAGTTATGCGCGTGTGCGCATGTCGCGGACTCTAAGTGTCAGGCCCCGGTCGGATCAACCCCGGACCGGCATTTATCCGTTGCCTTAGGGTTGTCCGGCGGAACACCGGAGCGCAGACTTCCTAGGGTTTCTGGCCAATTTCTTTCCCCAAATCAGAAAAGTCCGGAAAACCCTAAACTCAGAATACCTCGCTGGTCAAAATCAATTTTGACCGTTGCTTTGCCGAAAACCGATTTCGTCCGCCCGCGCAAAATTACTCCTTCGCTGACGTCTGTATTGCGTCAGCCCCTGAGATTTCGCCGCTTACGAAATCAATGTTCGGCTTCGACAAAATCGAAGCTTTCGTCCGTCTTCGTCTTCCCCGTTCGTCCGGAGCTGAGCACCGCCTGCGCTCATTAGCTCCTCGCCGGAGAAGGAACGTAGTGGCAGGGAAAGGGGAAGGCCACCTGCCTCCCTCTGACCTCATCGTCGGCAGCCGCCTGCTGCCAGAAGCTGTCGCCGGAGACACCGAAATAGGGGAAGAGATAGGAAGAGGGAAAGCTCCATTTTATTCCTCCTAAAACGTTACAAGACTCCTCTCTACGCCGACAACCACCGTCATCGGTGCCCCCATCCCTCCCTCGCCGGTCATCGCCGGTTACAAGCCCTTATCACTCGCTCTGTTTCTCTCTTTCTCTCGTCGGCACCTCCGCGCCGACCTTCGCCCCCTGGCGGCATCAGAGCCCCGCTCTGGAATAGGTGACGGCGCCCTCGCCGTTGCCGGTGGAGTTGGCCCGCCGCACACGCCGATGATGGAAGCTCTCCTCTTCTTTATAGACGAGCCGCCGCTCGTCTTCGTCTCTAAATTGGGCATCCGCCGCCCTCCAAATCGAGACACTGTCCCGAGTCTCGCGTGTCCGTCCGCAATCGTCGCCCAGCTCCGCATCTTCCGTGTCCGGGCGGTCCAGACCGCGTCCGAACGCCGCGGCGAAGCTCGCGGAGAAGGCGATGTCTCCGCTTCGAACGAGGCTCGCCTGCCTCCGTCAACATCACGCGCTTCGTTCGTTGACCGAACGATTTTCCCTTCTCCTTGTTGCCTTGTGTATTTCCTCCACGCGCTTCGCTTCTAATTTTGCGGTAAATGTCCACCATTGATCCTGCAATTTGGGAAGGTTGTTGGGCTCTGTAGCGTGGTCTTTCGCCCGGGCTTGGGCCTCCTCACGGCCCGATGGGCTTGGGCTGAACTGGTTAAACCGGAGCCTAACACTAAGGCTGGCGACTGTGATTTTGGGGCTTTTTTTAGCCTAGAACGTGATCGCCCTACCATGCGTGCATTGCACGTGTTCGACGGTGGCGTTCTTCCGTGTGGGTGTGCAGTAGCGCGATTAAGGTCCTGTTTGGCATAACTTATTAACTGTTTTTGTTTGTCAAAATAACAGATTTTTGAAAAGCTAGAATGTTTGGCAAGCTATTTCGAACTAGAAGCAGTATGGGTTTGGAAAAGCTGGGAGGGAGCTGCTTTTGGCTGCTTTCTAACTATTTTTCTTTTTTATCTCATGTTTTCACCTAGATTCATGTGTTTTTTTATGACAAAATTATTATTTTTAATAAAAATTATTAAATCTAAAATTATTTTCTATTATTATTTATAACTTATCCATCAAAAATTTATATTATTTTAATAAAAATTATTAAAATTATTATTATTAAATTTAATTTTAAATTAAAATTATATATTACTATTATTTTAGTTTTATTTTTAAAATTTATTTATTTTTAAAATATTATATTTTTTTAAAAAAGTTGACCAGCAAAACAGTTTTAGTTTAACACCTATTAACTCAAAAGCTTAAAAGTTCCAATTGTGCCAAACGGAGCCTAAATCTCGTACAAAAATTTTGCAACTAAGGAGATTGCGGGAGCAATTAAGAAATGCAAATTAACGCAGAGTTAAATCTCACAAGAATTACCGGAGTAATTAATTTGATTTGGAGATAAACATGCGATTATAAGATTTAACGAGAGTATACAGAAATTAATAAAGCCTATGAAGATTAATTAGATGTAAAATACGTATGCAGTAAACAGGATGAAACAAGATTAATTAGATCTAAACATCCAAACAGGATTAAGCGAGATAAGCATGCGCTATAGAAAGCAGATCTAGCATGTGACAAATGATTAAGGGGTAATTTTATTAGGTATTTAATGATGCAATTACAATTATGCGATTAGGAGATAGAAATACAGAACTGAAGAGTATGCAAGATTCAAATAAATAAACAATAGGATTAATTACGACTAAATAAATCTAGCATGTGATAAAAAAATTAATTGCTAGATGGGAATCTTTGTCTTAGATTGTTGGTGCAAGTAATTCTAACACATGCAATTTTAAATATGTAAATAAATAAATAAAATAATAAAAAAATGAGCTAACTAGAGGCGATGGCCAATGAGGATGTCGTTTGTCCTAAGACAAAGATTTCGACCTTCGCACGAGTTTTTGTTCAAATCTTTTGTCCCAAGATACAACCGGTATTGCTTCTCTGCCGGTGCGTCGATGAGAAGCCTGTCACAGCCGCTTTCAATGTCGTATGAGCGAAAAGAGAGAGAGAGAGAGTGGAAGAGTCGAATGCAATGAGCAATGAATAGGAGACGTTGTGCGCCCCGTCTAAAAATAATAAATCTAGTCTATTAATAAATAATGCTTCGGTCACCCACCTCTAAATAGGGAGACTAATGGCTAATTAAACTGGGTAAAATAATTTTAATATTATTTATTAATAGTATTTTTAAAATTATTATTAGGCAAAAATAAAGAAATTAAAATTAGCTGCTTCGATAAAATAATATGCGAGTTATTATTAATCTGTACCTTATTAGAGACTTGTTGGGTTTTTATAATAAAAAAACTCCAACAAGATTAGACTTCCAGCAAAGCAAGGTGACTGGAGAGGCTTTGTTCATTGGCCTTAAAGGCAATGGAGGAGATAACGATAGAAGTCTTGCAAACAATTCATGATGTTACGATAGGACTTAGAATTTGCACGAAAATCTAAGATAAGATTATCCGCATAGAGCAGGTGAGAGAAGTAAAAATTACCATGAATTCTAACAGTGATGCAGGAGAAGCCAGCACTAAAGAAGGGGACGAATCGGATGAGAAAACACCCCCCAAACTTTTTTGTGCATTGAACACGGGTAGGCCATGAAGCCCATCACGGGCGTGACAACCTCGGCGAAGAATCTAGGAAGTAAGCACGGTCGTGCGTGCCATCACGGGCAAGCCATGACGAGCTCGTCCAAATCTGGCGACCCTGATCACGGCCGTGAACATGATCACGGCCAGGCCGTGATCACCTCAGCGGAAATAAAAAAAAACCGGTGATTCCAAACACGAACGCGGTCACGGCCATGCGTCCCATCACGGCTAGGCCGTGAACACTTCGGCAGATTCCAGAGCACCTGATCACGGCCAGGCCGTGATCACTTCGGTAGGCTCTGGCAGGACTGATCATGGCCGTGAACAAAAGTACGGCCAGACTATGATCACCCCTGAAGACACCGTTTTGCCCCGGCGACCCCGTTTCGACGTGCACAACCCTCCCTACCATGTTCATCCTTCCAAGGAGGACCCAAAGGAGCCCAATAAGGTGGAAATACAGCGGTCCCAATGCTCATCCCAACCACCGGACCGCTACATGGGAGTTGTTAGCCCATTATCGATTCATACCGAAGTGCTCCCACCTAAGGGCCATGCAACCCAACCCTACGAAGGCCTAGCCCAAGACAGATCGCATAACCATCTCAATAACATGGCCCAAGAGCGTGCAACGACAGTTGTGACCCAGCCCACAACATCCAAGTTCTGCTGCTTTATTACGGTGTGTTCTGAATGCATCTAACCACCTGGCTGTACACAAGGACGAAGAATCAAAGGACATGCGCCAGCTTCTCTTTAGTTGTTAGGAGTTTGTTTCATTTTTGTCTTTAGTTGCAGCTTGACCACTTTTGGGGCTGTAAGAGTAGGTCTTTGTTGCAACTTCTATTTTGTCTTGTTCCTACCCCTCTTTTTCTATAAAAGAGGAGGATAGACTGCTTAGTTATGAAGTTCTCTAGTAGATGGTAGAGTTCTCCTGGTGAGCTGAGCGCCTCCAGCTTGTAGAAGTCATAGTCGGTGCTTCGATTTCAACGTTTGTAAGAGTCGTGGTTGGTGCCTCGACTCGGAGTTGTTTCCAGCATTCAAGAAAGTAAATCCCACCGCCTCTGGTGGATCAGGTTCGCCTATTTTCAGAAATTGCTTGTGTCTTTTTCCCCTGTGATTCCATCTTCTTCCTTCACCCTTCACCCACAAGTATCCGTACATCGGAGGCGTGGACACTTCTTGTTCTCTGGTGCGTTTCAGGTTCATAGATGAGCGAGCTAAGCCCCGCAACCCCGCTACTGCCCTAAGAAAAAAATGTGCTGTGCTTAAAATTTGCTACAAGGTTAGTGAGAAATTTTATAGTTCTGAGTGCCGTTGTTCTCCTCTTGCATTCGTGTTGCCCTGTACGAATTCGAAGCCATTTTTATTGTGTTTTCTTGCTACACTTTCTAGGCGTTTTAACTTCCCTCGTCTCAAGACTCTCTCCATTTTTCACGCATTATGTAACATCCGTAGCGTACGACACCAAGGACCAACCCTCCCTTTGTAGCTGTATCATTTCTGGTATCAGAGGAGTTGCGCATTCAATTCTTATCGTTCACATGGTCTAACTCCGTTGCATAGCATATTTCAGCACAGTTTCTGCATTTTCAGCATTCTGCACTTAGTCAAAGTTCCCCTTGTTTGTGCATGGTGACTACAAGGTCACAAGTCATGTCTTCTTAATTCCTTGACACTATTCCTGAAAACCCAAGAGTTGGTCCAACCCTTGGAAGGGACTAGCATCCGCTTAGAGTCATTGGCTGCACTCACGGTGCGAGTTGATGCGCTAACCGTGCAATTGGACACCCATAAGTTGTCCACAGAGACCGCAGTCCAGCAACTCTTGGCTAGATTCCGGGACCTCGCTGATCGTTTTAGTGTGTCAGAGCATAGTTGCCCCAACCTAGGTCAACCCCCTCCGTCCGCACGTCTCGCCCCCAACTAGGGTGTTGCCCTCGGTAGTCGTGCCTATTCGGTGATGCCATGCATTTTTATAGTGATTTTTATTATTATTCCATGATAAATTTAGGTTTATTTGAATGTTTTTACACTCCTTTAAGGCTTATTTACTTCAAAGCTTCAGAATATTCACTTTTCATCTTTCTTATGGAATTTTAGGTTAAATCACCCAATTTTGAAGTCATTTTGAAGATCTAAAAGCATGGGGTGATTCCTTATGAGAAAATGAAGCTGCCTGTAAAATTTGGGCTCAATCGGAGCTTTTTTTGGACTTCACGGCTACCGGTGATCTTGCTGAAGGACGAAACCCACAGCACACTTCACTACCAGGTGAACCCGGCGGGGTTCATGGATGATGATAAGGATGTCTGAAACTCACAGTAGACTTCATTGGCAGGTGAACCCCATGGGGTTCACTGGTGATTTTGTCCGAGGAAACCTACACAGAAATTTACAGAGTACTTCACTGGTAGGTGAACCTGACAGGGTTCACCAGTGCTTCTTTTGCAACAGAACTGTACCACAGACTTCACTACCTGGTGAACCTGGCGGGGTTCACCCGTGATGCTTTCTGGACAGCACGACCCTTACTCGGATTTTCGTTGATTCCGGGCCCGATTCAAGTCCAAATTTGGCAAGTGAGGACTCTATGGAAAGCTAATTCGAAGGAGAACAAATAGAGTATAAAAGCCCCAATTTTCATGACCTAAAGAGAAGGGCAATCACACGATGAAGCGGCTAGGGCGGAAGACGGCGGCGAACGGGCGACTTTGGGGCGATTTTTGGAGATTCAATCATCGGAACTCGGCGATTCTTGGCTATTTGTTTCGGTTCATTGTCTCCTCCCTCTTAGAAACTCTTTCCTGAGATTTTTCTATGTTTAAAGAGAGATTTTTTAGCATTTCAACGATGGTTGTAGCGTAAACCTTATTTCGGGGTTAGGTTGAAGCCCACCAACGATTTTTTACATGTGATCATGTTTTAACTTTGTTATTTGGATTATATCTTAAGCATATTTCATTTGATATACTTATTGAATGATCTGTACCTTGGCCAAGTATTGACGTGTCTTAGTTGTTACGATTCATAACGAGAGTTGGATTGTAACGACGGAATCTCTTTGTGAAACTTGCAAAGCCTCAACACGAGAGTGCTTGGTCTTCGCTCGAGGGTTCATAATCTACCACGGAACTCATTGGATTCACCTAGAACGATCCACCGCGAAAGTAGGAGACCGTTCTAGGCGAATACCGGGGTGTACACTCGAAAGAGGGCACCTTGTACCCTAGGGTTAGATTCCTTATGCATAATCATAGATCCTTGTAACTGATATTTCTAAACGCAATTAAAATCGTCGGTGTGGTGGAAACCATTACCCCGATATCTCTCTCATATATTTTGCCTACCGTTGTCGTTTGGTTTCTTGTTTACAATTTCGCTTAACCTTTTGTTTCAAGTTCTTAAAACCCCGTTTTGATCAGCTTAAATATCAAGAATTAGATTTTCTAGTACTCGACCTTGTTCCCTGTGGGATTCGATATCTTTTGTATTACTTCGACATTTCTGTGCACTTGCGGAGTGTGTTATTCGGCACCAACCCTTTGAGGATGAGTCTGGCCGTCGCAAGCCTTACGCGGCCCATGGAGGTCTGGCTTACGAGGATGAACCCTTTGATGACGAAGATGTTTGTGCTGAACAAAGGCCCCCTACCCAACCCCACTATGAGCGTCCCCGAGCAGAGGATGACTTTCGCCACTTTGTTCGAAACACCACCGTGCCCTTTGCGGGCGGTCTCGACCCCACGCAATTCCTGGATTGGGTCGTGTCCATCGACTCATATTTCGACTTGAGTGTTTCTCCCCCACACCTACGCGTCCGGTATGTGTGAACCTTGCTTGAAGGTCTGGCGTGTCTACATTGGCAAAATATGGAGCGCCAAAACGAGCAGCATGCTCTCCCTCCTATCACTCGTTGGGAGGAGATGAAGTATCACCTCTGCGAGCGATACGTACCCCCCTCATATAGGCAGTGCCTTCTTGACCAGTATAGTAGCCTACACCAAGGGTCGGGTACCGTAGAAGAGTATCATCTAACTTTTGACACATTACAACTACGTTGCAACTTGCAAGAGGACCCTGAGTTGGTATTATCCAAGTTTAAGAATAGGCTCCGCGCAGATATCCGACGAGCCTTACCCGCGTATGGCTCGAAATCATTAGACCAAACCTTTCAGCATGCTCGAGACATCGAGCAAGACCTCCATGCTGCGGCTCGATGCAGCGAGTTCGTCCCTCTGTGGCGTCTACACGCTAGCGGGCCTCCGCATGTCCACCCTCAAGTTGACCATCCCGAATCGTGTTCAGACCCACGTCCCGTGCCCAAAGCCCATAGCTCCCCTTGACATCTAGCCCCGGAGGCCTCCGCCTCTCACCCCATGTGGGAGGAGAAGGGCAAGGTCCTTGTTGTTGGGTCATCCGAACGAGTACACTGTTATAATTGCCTTCAACCGGGTCACTATTCTAGGGATTGTCCCAAGAAGCCTGCCTCTGCGGACAAGAGTCACACCCGTGTAGCCACCATTACCCGTGATCGCGCGGAACATGATGTTGAGTCCGAGTGTTACACGAGTGGTGATGAGTCGAGTCACGCCGCACTTGCGGTTGTGCGGTGCACCCTTGTCCAAACCCTGCCATCCGTGGATTGGAGGCGCACTAGCATTTTCACAACTTACATCAAGTGCAATGGGCACTCATGTAAGATCGTCATTGATGGAGGTAGTAGCTTGAACGTGGTCTCTCGGACTGCGATCACCCATTTTGGTCTCCCCCTTGAGCCTCACCCAAAACCTTTCTCGATCGCGTGGGTTGACACATCGAGTCTTCCAGTCACCCACAGTTGCCAAGTTCTCATCACTTTTGGGGACTCTAGAGAGAAGGTATGGTGTGACGTGGCAGCTATAGATGTCGCCCATGTCTTGTTAAGATACTCTTGGTTATATGACAAAGACGTGGTCCACTATGGCCGGTCGAACACTTATGTGTTTGACCATAACGACCAGAAAATCCGCTTGATCCCGGCTCCGCCCAAGGAGCTACGTGCATCCACCTCTAAGGGTTTGATTGTTCTACTTGTGTCTGCCCCTCCTGCACCTGCCGTGGTCTCCCTCATGCGCACCTCCGCGCTTATGCGTGAGGCCACCGAGTCTAGAGTAGTCTACGCCCTGATGGTGCGTGAGGCACGGGATCCCTCGCCTCCCTCGGACTCAATGCCTTCCCCGGAGATCTCAGCCCTTTTGACTGAGTTTGCCGACATTAGCCCGGAAGACTTACCCCATGGACTCTCTCCAGACAGGGAGATCTAGCATGCCATCGACCTTATCCTGGGAGCACCTCTCCCAAACTTTGCCCCATCATCGCTTGAACCCCACTGAATACGCTGAACTGCAGCGTCAAGTGGATGAACTCCTCACCAAGGGATACATCAGCAAGAGTTTAAGTCCTTGTGCTGTCCCCGCCTTGCTCACGTCCAAGAAGGATGGGTCATGACGCATGTGCGTTGATAGTCGCGTCATCAATAGGATCACCATCAAGTATAGGCTCCCCATACCTAGACTTGATGACATGTTGGACTTAGTTTCTAGAGCGTCGTGGTTCTCCAAGCTTGATCTTCGTAGCGGATATCACCAAGTTCACATTCGCGAGGGTGATGAATGGAAGACCACTTTCAAGACAAAGAACAGCCTTTACGAGTGGCTCATCATGCCCTTTGGGTTGTCCAATGCCCCATCCACATTCATGCGGCTCATGAACTAAGTCCTCAAGCCCTATATGGGAAAGTTCCTGGTCGTCTATTTTGATGACATTCTAATTTTTAGTCGGACTCGAGAGGAGCACTTGAAGCATCTTTGCTCCACCTTTGACCATCTGTGGAAGGAGCGCCTCTTCCTTAACACGAAGAAGTGCGCCTTCATGACCAACCGAGTCCACTTCCTAGGATACATTGCGTTTGACCAGGGTCTTTACCCCGCCAAGGTTGAGGCCATCCGGCATTGGCCCGAACCACGCACCATGTCTGAGGTTCGTAACTTTTTGGGCATTGCAGGCTTTTATCGCCGTTTCATTCGGGGTTTCGACACGATTGCCACCCCGCTGACCTAGCGTTTGTCCAATGATGACTTTGAGTTGACGCCGGCCACTCAACACGCCTTTGACGCCCTTAAGGACGCCATCATGACTGCACCTGTCTTGCACCTCCCGGACTTCTCGAAAGTCTTTGAGGTTGCGTGCGACGCCTCCGGTACTAGAATCGGAGGTTCCCTTAGTCAAGAAGGCCACCCGGTAACCTTCTTTAGTGAGAAGTTGAACGCTGTCCAGCAGTGTTACTCAATGTATGACAAGGAGTTCTATGCCATCATCCAGTCACTTCGTCAATGGAGGCATTACCTCCTTCACCGTGAGTTCGTTCTGTACAGTGACCATCAAGCCTTGTCCTTCCTTAGTGCCTAAAAGAAATTGGGCGCCCGCCATGCCAAGTGGGTTAAGTACTTGCAATAGTACTCCTTTGTGATTAATCACAAGGCGGGCAAGGAGAACATCGTTGCGGACGCTTTGAGTAGCTTCCGAACTCTCTTGTGCGTGATGCGCACCCGTGTCAACACCTTTGACCACGTCAAGGAAGAATACACCACGTGTACCGATTTCGGTGCTATTTACACTACCATGACTGAGTCTTCTGACCCTGAGTCCCTGTACCAGCTCTGCGAGTGCTACCTTTTCTTAGGGAACCGATTGTGCATTCCCCGTTCATCACTTCGAGATCATCTCTTGCTCGAGCTACACGCGGGTGGTGTTGCCGGCCATCATGGCCGCGACAAGACCCTTGAGATGCAGAGGAACGCTTCTTTTGGCCTTCCCTTCACAAGGATGTTGAGCGCATCGTGCGCCATTGTGGTACGTGTCAATTGGCCAAACCCCGACCCGCCAATACCGGCCTCTACACCCCTTTGCCGGTTGCTGAGGGTCCTTGGTATGACCTCAGCATGGACTTTGTCCTTGGGTTGCCTCGAACCGTGTCCTGCTTTGATTCTGTCTATGTGGTTGTAGACCAATTCTCGAAAATGGCCCACTTCATCCCCTGCTCGCGGACTGCAAACGCATCCCATGTGGCACACCTTTTTGTTAAGGAGATTGTCCGTCTCCATGGTATCCCTTTTATCCATTGTGTCTGATCGAAACACGCAGTTTGTGAGCCACTTCTAGCGCTCACTTTGGGCCCTCGTGGGCACCACCCTGAAATTTTCCACCGCCTACCACCCCAAACCGATGGGCAGACCGAAGTGGTTAACCGAAGTTTGGGTAATTTGCTCCGTTGCCTCATAGGCGACCATTCGAGGTCTTGGGACACCATCTTCCCTATGGCAGAATTCGCGTACAATAGTGCAGCCAATAGGTCTACGAGTCTTAGTCCCTTTCAAGTTGTCTTGGGCCATCAACCGTGTAAACCCATTGACTTGCATGACCTACCCATGGAGTCCCACTTATCTGAGCATGCATACTCCTTTGCCCAACATGTAGTTAGTTTGCATGATGAAGTTCGACATCGTATCTTTTTGGGCAACACTCATAATGCAATGAAGGCCAACAAGGACCATAGGCCACATCATTTCTCTGTTGGTGAGTTGGTGAGGGTGCGTATCCACCTCGAGAGATTGTCCAACAGGGCTTATTTTAAGCTCCAGCCATGTTACATGGGGCCCTATGCGGTGGTGCGGCGGATCGGCTCCAACACCTATGTCCTGGACCTACCCGAGAGCATAGGGATCCACCCTGTCTTCAATGTGGCGGACATTCTTCCCTTCTATGGTCCATTGGAGGAGCCTTTGAACTTTGAACACCGACGACCCTCTTCCCCCTAGTTCTCTGGAGGAGAACTCTTCAAGCCGGGAAGGGGGGGGGGAGTTGATGCAGGAGAAGCCAACACTGAAGAAGGGGACGAATCGGACGAAAAAACACCCCCCCCCCAAAACTTTTCTGCGCACTGAACACAGGCAGGCCATGAAGCCCATCACGGGCGTAACGGCGTCGGCAAAGAATCCAGGAAGTAAGCACGGCCGTGTGTGCTATCACGGGCAAGTCGTGACGAGCTCAGCGAAATCTGGCGGCCCTGATCATGGCCGTGAACATGATCATGGCCAGGCCGTGATCACCTCGGCGGAAATCGGAAAAAACCGATGATTCCAGATGCGAACGCAGTCATGGCCGTGAGTCCCATCACGGCCAGGCCGTGAACACTTTGGCAGATTCCAGAGCACCTGATCACGGCCGTGCAGATCATCACGGCCAGGCCGTGATCACTTCGACAGGCTCCGGCAGGACTGATCATGGCCGTGAACAGAAGCACGGCCAGGCCGTGATCACCCTTGAAGACACTGTTTTGCCTCAGTGACCCCGTTTTGACATGCACAACCCTCCCTACCATGTTCATCCTTCCAAGGAGGACCCAAAGGAGCCTGACAAGGTGGAAATCCGGCGGTCCCAACGCTCATCCAAACCACCAGACTGCTACATGGGAGTTGTTAGCCCATTATCGATCCATACCGAAGTGCTCCCACCTAAGGGCCATGCGACCCAACCCCACGAAGGCCTAGCCCAAGACAGATCGCATAACCATCTCAATAACATGGCCCAAGAGCACACAACGACAATTGTGACCCAGCCCACAACATCCAAGTTCTGCTGCTTCATTTCGGCGTGTTCCGAATGCGTCTAACCACCCGGCTATACACAAGGACGAAGAATCAAAGGACATGCGTCAGCTTCTCTTTAGTTGTTAGGAGTTTGTTTCATTTTTGTCTTTAGCTGCAGCTTGACCACTTTTGGGGTTGTAAGAGTAGGTTGTTGTTGCAACTTCTATTTTGTCTTGTTTCTACCTCTCTTATTCCATAAAAGAGGAGAATAGACTGCTTAGTTCTGGAGTTCTCTAGTAGATGGTAGAGTTCTCCTGGTGAGTTGAGCATCTCCAGCTTGTAGAAGTCGTAGTTGGTGCTTTGACTTCAGCGTTTGTAAGAGTTGTGGTTGGCGCCTCAACTCGGAGTTGTTTCCAGCATTCAAGAAAGTAAATCCCACCGCCTCTGGTGGGTCAGGTTCGCCTGTTTTCAGAAATTGCTTGTGTCTTTTTCCCTTGTGATTCCATCTTCTTCCTTCACCCTTCACCCACAAGTATCCGTACATCGGAGGCATAGACACTTCCTGTTCTTTGGTGCGTTTCAAGTTCATAGATACGCGAGCTAAGCCCCGCAACCCCGCTACCGCCCTAAGAAAAGAACGTGTTGTGCTTAAAATTTGCTACGAGGTTAGTGAGAAATTTTATAATTCTGAGTGCCGTTGTTCTCCTCTTGCATTCATGTTGCCCCGAACGAATTCGACGCTGTTTTTATCATGTTTTCTTACTGCACTTTTCAGGCATTTTAACTTCCCTTGTCTCAAGACTCTCTTTCATTTTCTACGCATTATGTAACATCCATAAGGTACGGCACTAAGGACCCACCCTCTCTTTGTATCTGCATCAAACAGGGTCAATATGGCCACAACATATTTTATGTTTAGTAAGGATGCTAAGACTATTCGTATGCATCACAAACAAGTAGGGAGAGAGGGGATCGCTTGCTTATTCCTTGGCTGCCTCCACTGTATGGCTGCATGTTTATAGTCTCTAAGAAAATTTGTGCATAACTTGCTTTTCCAAAAAAAAAAGTTAAGAGGGGTTTTGCAAGTTGAGATGTTTTATGTTACCTTAATCTGAGTAATGTGGCATGAATTTACTCATTGGGCATAGGAACTCCCACCTTTCCAAGAACTATGAAGTAGCATGTGATCAATGACCCTAACCTACTCTAGATTGGATAAGAATCCCTTGTTGAGCACTCAAGTCTCATCAAAATCACATCTCCTCAACCTTATGAGTGACTTGGTAGACTTCCACATATTAAATATTGCATGTAAATAACTATAAAAACTTTCTTCTTGAATGGGCCCCATCACTTAGAGAGTTTTGCAAGTCTCCTTAGGCATTTTAGTTAACTAGTATGGTCCTCATAAACTTTCCTCGTATGTTACATTTGGCACGATGATGTTGTAGTCCTCCTTAGTACTCCACTACTTCTTCCCATGGACTCGAGCATTCAGAAGTGGATTAATTTGATCCTAGGTTATGCAGTATAATGATTCTTTATATCTTTAGATCCAATGCTACCTTAGCATCAAAATTTTTCAATTTTTACACTCCTAGCATTCCAAGAAGTTTAACATCCTCAATCCTTTATTTTCAAATCAGTCATTAGAATGATAGTGTTGACAATCACTATGGTTAGGGAATGAGCATCATATAACATAGTAAAAAACACAAATTATTGCCAATCAACAATCCATGTAAAGAAGAAGCTAAGTGGTAGTTGAAAATCGTACCTTCGAAGCATGGTAAAATGGAATTTCTATAGTAATAACACTCATGCATCCTGCCTCTATAGCATCCACACAAACATGAGATGGAGCCTTAAAACTAATTATTAAATGATGAATTTATCATGTATTAAGTTCACATTTATATTTTAATAAAAGACATTATTGGTAATATAAGTGATTATAATAATATCTCTAGTAAAGTATACACTAATACTTGTATACGTAGTGATTGATGACAAAATGTTGTTATGATTGAGAAGTCAAATTAATACATGGGTACTTGCTAGAGAATAATGTATTGGGTAAACCTAATACGTGAATATTACATTGATCATTGTATGAGTGTGTAAATATTCCCATTATGGTAATGATATATATAATCCTTAGATTTGATGTTACAATAGATTTCTACATAACTAGTTGTATACTTAGATACAATTAAATGTCATCCACAATTGATAGATTACGAAGACAAATCATGGAGAAGAATTTTAATGATCAACCTATAATTTATCCCTCCTAAATAATAGGAATGTTGGTGACTTAGCCCTTTTGATCAAGTGAGACTAAAATACATGGTAATACTCAAATGAATTAATATGAGATATCAATTATATTTGTTGCATCAGTCTACTTTGGAATAAAAAATAATGATTGAACTATACATGTATAACATATTCCATAACTTATGTTCAATCTAGATATTAAGGATTAAACTACATGAGAAAATTATCATAGAAAAGTTATATTGGATCCCAACATTCTTGTGATTTAGGTAGTAATAATGTGTTGCTAAATATTGCCCACTATTTATAATGTGATTTAGGTAGTAATAATGTGTTGCTAAATATTGCCCACTATTTGTAACATTATAGATATTAAATTTTTTACTTCTAAAGTCAAAAGTACCTTTTGGGTTGCATGCAGCGATATAGCCACATGGGAAAGTTTTCAAATTCATGTAGTATTAATAATGCCCCTATGTACCTTTGGATTTTGAATTGCCACTAGTTGTATATCAAAATCTTATTTGAGTTTTAATTAAGACAAATATTGTCAAATGACATAATAGTGATAGTGATTATAAAGTGACAACAGGTCATGATTTTGAACCAAGAACATGGTGTTCTCTTTATGCATAGTCAACTTAATATATTAAATTGAATTCTGAACAAAGTCTATATAGCATACATATACATTGGTGCATGGACTAAGTCACATGAGTGCATAGAGATATGATCCATGTTAGTGTAACCCTAGAAGTGTTGCTATCATGAAACATATGAAAAAACTTCTAGTTTTTCTATGTGTCATCACACTAAACCATTAAAAACTCTAGTTTTGCTCATGTGCCACTTCTATAATGGGGACATATGATGGCATTAGAGATTGAATCTTCTTGCTTGTGTGCTACTTAATAACTTACTTTTGACTATCGACGTAGCACCAGAGAGTAGATTGAAGAGTCCTCAACAATTGTGGATATCACAAAAGCAAGACGTTTAAGTGCTCTTGTTATAGAGTTTCAACTTCTTCATATTCTAAAAAGGCATAATTTAAACTATTAATTAGCTTTTTCCTTTTCATAGATCCCTACTGCATATTAAATTATTTTACTGTGCCTGTATCCACGTCCATTGTCCGCATATAAAATGTTCGCCATTCGTGCACATAACCATGTTCGTCATCTATCCACGAGCTTAATTGCTTTTGAGCTTAACCGCATCAGCCGTTCACACATATAGGGCTTGTTTGGTCCCGCTGTTAATAGCTTTATAACTGTATTACACTGTGTTGTGCTGCACTGTGCTGTACTATCAAAATTTATAAGATGTTTGATTAATAGTTTTTTAACCGCTGTCGAAATTTAAAATAATAAATAAATATATTATTTTAACTTATTTAAAATAATAATATATTTCATTTTTTTAATATTAAAATTTTAAATTATTTAAAATAATAATACTTAAAATTTTGAACAAAATAATATAAATTACTTTTTTTAAGAAACAGAAGCTGTAAAAGCTGCAAAAGCATCAAATCGTAGCTTTTCTAACTTCTGCTTTTTTCTGCTTTTGCTTTTCGTTACCACATTTTTCTTTCTACTTTCTGCTTAAAAGCAGCTTAAAAGTGGGCCAAATAGGCCCATAGTCACATTCGACATCCACACCCACCTGCATAGCTACGTCCATCCGTTGTAGTCGCTATTCATCTACTAGTCCATAAGCTTACAGCCACCATCCGACCATAGGTATTTTTTTTCCCTTGTGGGGTTGGTTTCCTCATGAGTACTCGATTCCTTGGTGAGGGTAAGTTTGGGATGAGATTTTTCAAAATCAACTTGGTTTGAGTGTGGGTTCAAATATAGGGTATGAGGGTCAGGCTTGGAAAAACTCGCCCTAACCCAACACATTGTCATTCCTACACACAATGCATTGCCCATTATGCAAAAAAAGAGTTTGTAAAAGGTATAGGCACCACTTATACCCTCTGCATGAACTTCATACCCAATATCACTCGATACATCTACTAGAATGGCCTAAAAGCTAGTGTATGTTGTCAATCCTATTCCCAATCTTGATAGCTACATTGTTTGCTATTCTATCTGTCATGCTCCGATAAATAACTAAATTTACCAAGACATGGCAATTTGGCATGTTAAACATGCACTACAAAATTTCAAACCATAAATCACAAAACCATTATCAAAATTCCAATATTATTAAATCTCAAAATTCTCATAACAATTCTCATAACAATTCTCAAAACCAATTCAAGATATCAAAATCAAAACTATCAGAGTCATAACTTATAATCCGACTGTCCAACTATAAAAATAACATAAGAGTTATATCAACTCATAGCAAGATAAAAACAAAATAGTAAATAACCAAAATTACTAGACACTCTCCAAGGAAGCCTCTAGTTTATCTACCCATCTCTAGACTGCACCTGATCAATACCTGGAAGCAAAACAAAGGGGTTAGCCAAAAAGCTAAGTAGGGATTTTCAAGAATATGAATGTATGCTCAACAATGAAATCAACTTTAGGAATTACATGAGTACCATATATATATGCAAGTAAATATAACATGAACAATATACATCCTATTTCATCAAAATGGAGCTATTCATGGTCACAAACATTGCATTACGCCTCGCACTCGAATGAGAGTGGTTCCACCTCTAAGCTCCAAAAGTGAAACGACTGCCATCAGACAGCCCGATAGCGTTGCGTCCAACACTTGGAAACCCTAGTATTGTCCAAAGGACAATCTAGTAGTAACTCTAACTGGCAACCACCAATAGCCCACCACACAGTCAGTGCTATGGTATAATAGGTGACCTCGCGACGGATCTCCAACTCCATGTACAGCGCGCACGCTCGAAGCGTACAACAACAAATCTCAACACACCATAAAAATATCATATCTTAACCATGTGTATATAATAACAGTAATCATATCATGAATATATGCCCAACAGCCAAATAAAATATTCAATTATCCTCTTTTCATGATAGCAAATAAAATCAATCACGCATCTATATGCACCGATGGAACTAATACGAGCACAAGAGATATGAGATGCAAATCAAAGCAGATAGAAGCAAAAAAGATTGGTGTCTAAGCACAAGGCTTAGCATAGTACAAGAAAGTGAAGATAGGATCCCTACCTGAAAGTAAAATCCTCTGTCACAAGAATATACCACGGGTACTAACACCTCAGGCACGCCCAGTCCCAAATCCAAGTTACCTTCTATATACATGCCAAGAGAAAATAACATCAATTACTTTATAGTTCTAAACATGAACACATTTACAAGATAACATATTCCTATCATGAATGTCTCTAACCTTGATTTCACAAATATAATATACATACCCTTATCCCCTAAATTATCATCTTAATTTCATCATAACCAAACATGCATAATACCTTAAATATGTTTAACCCTATACCCTATTGTCATAAAATTAGGGCAAAAGTACTAGATAATCCCTATGAATCTACTAATTATACATCTATCATTATCACTTAAGCAAGGTTAACAACAATTTAGGGTTAAAATCTTATTTGCCCTAATACCCAAATTAACACAAAAGAGAAGGAGAGGGTCAGCGCTGCTATACATCGCCGGAACCTTGCTCACTGCCATCGAGTGCTGCCGCCACCGGCACAGGAAGGGGGCTGGGACGGCGGGAAAGAGGAAGGGAGGAAGGATGGAAGCCGCCGCCACCGCTCATTGCTGCTACGATGAGATCCGTCGTCGCTTGCACGCTCACTGCCACCAGAAAGAGGAAAGGAAGGCCAATGCAGGCTTCCAAACAACCGAACACACACTTCTCTTGTTTAAGTACCAATTTGTGTTCTCTCAATTTATCAAATACAGCTTGCAAATGACAAATATGTACATCCATAGAAGGAGAGTAAACAACAATATCATCTAAATATACCACTACAAAGTCATCAATATACGGCTGCAAAACTATATTCATTAAGTGCGAAAATGTAGCAGGGGCATTAGTAAGCCCAAATGACATCACAAGAAACTCAAAAGTGCCATAATGGGTAGTACAAGAAGTATTACACTCATCACCCTCAAAAATACGGACCTGCCAATACCTGGAACGCGGGTCTAACTTAGAGAATATACATGCATGAGTCAATCTGTCCAGGAGATTAGCAATCAGTGGGATGGGATAACGGTCTCTGATTGTGATCTTGTTCAAGGCTCGATAATCAACACATAAACGCAACGAGCTATCCTTCTTCTTTTGAAATAAAACTGGAGCACCATATGGGGAAGAAGAAGGCTTGATGAAGCCAGTCTCAAATAACTCATCAAGCTGCTTCCTCAACTCAAGTAACTCAGCTAAAGGCATCCGATATGGCTGGCGGTAAGGTGGACTAGCTCCAGGAGTAAGCTGGATACGATGATCAACTTCCCGTCGAGGAGGAAGTTGCTATAGAAGCTCAGCAGGAAATAAATCCTGGTATTGTTGTAGCAAGGGTTGTACCTCTGGAGAAATAATAGTAACAGTGGGAGAAGTACTCTCAGATATCATTAGTGCCAAATATGTCTCTTCTCTATGTCTCAACCCAATAGCAACAGTGGCATAAGAGATCATCAATTCAGAAGCCCGCTTCTTCTTTTGTTTAGGAGCTGCACTCAGCTCCTCAGAACGAACTACACAAGGTACAAAGCCTGGACATTGCTCATCTAGCACCTAGAGTCCAGCAAGATGTGGAACCACAGCAATTTTTGCTTTCTTCAAAATATCCAAACCCAAAATAGCATTGTAGTCATCAAGTCTGACCACCCTGATATGATGCTTGCCCGACCATGGGCCTATCTGTACAGGTACATCATAAGAAATAGAAACCAACCTTTCCACGGTGTTCACTGTCTTAAGACTATCGGAGACAGGAGAACACCTTAGGTTAAAACGGGACACAACCCTATCAGCCAAAATTAAGTGAGAAGCCCTGGTATCTACAATAGCTGTAACAGCAACACGGTTCAAGTAGACTTCAACATACATCATCTGTCTCGCATGGGTAGAGAAAATACACAATACCATGGGGTTTACCATGATAGGTTCTTCCTCTTCTTTTCTCTCCTAGGACAAGATAGCATTAATCCTCCCTCTCTTTGGACATTGTCTAGCAAGATGAGGGCCAGAACAGATGAAGCAAGACAATGGTGTCTGGGAAATATTACCCCTAAAGACTGGCTTAGGCACCATTGGTTTCTTCCCTTTTCCCACAACTTGTCTCTTCCTGATGAAATTTGAAGGACCTTCTTTCTTTAAGACCGGCTTCTTTTTCAACCAAACAGACCTCGAGAATCTGGAGCGAGCTAGAAAACCAAGAGAGGAAGTAGGGCGAGAAGTAGGAGACTTATCCTTCCTCACATCTATCAAAACATCTGTAGCTTCATAAGCCTCCTGGAGGGTCTTCACCCTTTGTTTCTTTAATTCCAGCCTTGCCCAAGGTTGGAGTCCAGCCAGGAATCGGTGCAAACGCTCCCCTTCACCCATATCATCAATCTCCATGAGGAGGTTAGCAAAGTGTTTTACATACTCTTGAAGAGATCCAATATGTCGGAGTTGGTCAAGTCGCTCACGGGCTTGAGAGATTGAATCAGATGGAACAAACCTCCTTCGAATATCCTCTCGGAATTCCTCCCAAGATATAGTGTAGGACTCTCCAATAAATACCTGTGGAGCAATTTGGGTCCTCCATCAAAGCTTTGCGTCACTAACTAGATAGGCAATGCAAACATCGATTTGGTCCTCCGGGGGAACTCTAGCAGCACGAAAATAAGCCTCCATTTCCCCCAAGAAATTCTCCACAACTTTGGCTTTCCATTCACCATGAAATTGTGGAGGGTCCGGGACTCGGCGTCGAGGGGCAGGGGCTGCAAGTATCTCAGGAGTGGGACCTTGAGCTGGCGGGGTAGGAGTCACTCGAACCGTAGCTAACTCAACAGATAAACGCTCTACCTCCTACTCAAGATGTAACACTAGCCTGTTTAAGGATGAGAGGCAAGTTGCAACAGTATCTCCTTCCAAGTCAGATAGGTCTCCAAGGATGGCTTCCATTTGAGTAACTCACTCTCGAGTACGTATACGAACTACAGATCAAAGCCGAGATGATTCAGTCTGGTATAATGGCTCATCCGGGTCAACAGAATCAAAAACAGGGTCTGAATCTTCCTCTCTATCCATAATAATAACAATTATGCTACTATGAACCTCTAGCAGTCCGCTTTGATACCAAATGTTACGCCAAATAAGCCAACCCAATTTTTTTTTTTGAATCGGGTCAAGGATCGTCTGCACAGAAGAGGTACGAAAGCTCCTAAGTATACAAAAGAGAAAATATAAAACTCGAGTCTCACCCGGTCAAAATATGACCTCACAACAGCACACAATTCCAAACCTTCCCATATATAAGCCCCCATTTTTTCTATTCTTTTTTTTTCTTTTACAATACCCTCACGCAATGTAATCTCACATTCACTCGTACCCAATACAAACAAATAACACACTTGGGGTGTTCTGGCACCGGCGTAAGCATCAGCAGTATTGGTTGAGTAATTTGTCTTGAAATAGAGCATCACAAGACTGGCCTAGACATAGCTAGCCACATATACACATCAAAACCAAATCCGAAATCCAATCAAAAGTAAGGGCACGGTACACCTACAAACCCCAATAAAAACTATCGATCAAAATCCAATCAAAACACACGATCTCCCACGACCTGGGGAGAAGGAGGGTGAAGGTATTATACCTCAGTAGGTAGGAACAAGGAAAAGGCTAACGAGAACCTCCATAGCGTTAGCCTACTAGTTGATCAGAGCATAATATTAATTCTGGTGCCTTGGAGATTGAACGTACAGATTGCAATAAAGCTTCAAAGATCTCCAACTGGTTCCAGATTTAGGGAAGCCGAGAGCTACCCCAAAGCTCCCCAAACATATATATTAAATAAGGTAGCTTATAGTGAAGGAAAAGCTGCTATTGGTTCCATGGATTGTAGCTTGGGAGTAAATGTGGATAAGAGAGCTTCATGTGAAGGGAGTTGACCAAGATTGTTGCTTTCCTTTCTTAAATAAGCATTAATTGGAGAGAAGCTTTGGAACACATAAGGAACACTAGAGTCAAGAACCTTGTATGGAGGAAAATGGCCAGGAACCTATGGGAGGTGGGAATTATAACCAGCGTCGCCGCTGGCTGCTCCGTCAAGAGAGAGCGAGGAGCTCCAGACCTTGGGGAAAATCCAAGGGGCAGTTGGAGTTGCTATCCAAGATTCTCTTAGAGTTGAATCAGCAAAACCCTAGGGAAGATTTTGGAATCGCCGAAGCAGGAAAATTAATTGCCTGCTCCTTTTTCCCTTTTCTTGGTAAGTGGCTAAATGGCTGCTGCTTCCTCGTAATTCACCTAACCAAATGGTTAAGTGGTGTAGTTGTATCCAGCCAAGCCTGACCAACCGCTTCCAAGTGGGTCTCCTCCTATTCACCGCGGGAGGGGTAAGTAAAGATTACAAAGCTGGTCCGATTGGATCAGCTGGCCCTCTTGAGTTGAGCTGCCACCCAAACTCAAGCCCCCTCACCTCTAGACCGAGCTAGGGAAGGAACCTCTCCAACCCAGCTACCCTTAGCAACCCAAGTCGCCCCGGTCTACATCAGCAAACTACTCGTAGACAGTTATCTAAGATCGGGTAAGTCGACAATGTGCGTCCACCACTCAATCGGCCTCAATCTCACCTGCGTCCGCCGAGGCAAACCCTGGTGTCCCACCTATGAGACAGATACATATAATGGAGTATGTGTTTGGCCTGTTCAGCTAATACATCACACATCCCCGTCATAGTCACATCGCCAACTTGCTTCCGCACGTTACGTCTAATCCGGCATATCGGCACACTACCGTGCGCTAGGACACGTCGGTCTAGACCCCTGCTCGTTAGCTCGTGGCATCGAACCCTATAACGAGTGTGATCTCAATAAAGCCTACTGGGCATACTAGCAAGCCTCCATACGATCAATTGAGTCTCGCTACCAGGCGACCTCCTGTGCTGGTCAAATCCTATATCGCATAAAAGATAACGACACCAACACCCACCTGGGTGGAGGGATCCCCAATACAAGCCGGCTGCTCGTATCCATGGGGTAATATCTACGGACGCTCGTGGTGTCATCACGGATTGGGGTAATATCTCCGGTCGCTCGGAACTGGATCAATGAACATGTATATATATAAATGTAAATATGAAAGCCCGCATGTCATTGTCCCTTCAGAACACACCTAAGGGCGAGGTCGCGTCCAGAATACAATAATAGCAGAGTCAATTCTTTGACCCCGGGGTGCTACAGAAAACCCTCTGGAAGTGTGGATACGTCAGTCCCTGGCTCCAGAAGAGTCGCCAATATCCTGCGTGTCACATGCACCCTCGCCCGAGGATGTCGCCGCCCTCGGCGATTGGCGAGATAAGTAAGCCTTGACATGTGGCTCAAACTACCACAAATCAACGGCTCTCTCCCATGTAGTGTCTACCTCGGATGTCCCTACCTAGTGAACCAAAAACTTCAAAAAAGTACGAGTGCGACCAAAACCCCGCATCCTGTGATCCAAAATACAATGCACTCTCCTATCATATGAAATCTGAATACTCGGAGGAGCTCTATAGGAATGCCCTCTGGAAGTGTCCATTGGATCTTCAGAAAATCGTTTCAGGAGGCTAACATGAAAAAAAAATTGGATGAATCTTAATATGATCAGGTAGTTTTAGCTTATAAGCTACTATCCCGATACGTCCCAATACCTCGAAAGTTCCATCGTATTGTCTCATGAGTCCTCGATGCAAACCACTAGCTTGCACCTTCCTTCATATTTGGGGAGTAAGCTTCAATAGAACCTTATCCCCAACCTGAAAATGGAGCTCACTTCGATGTACATTAGCAGAGCGCTTCGTCATTCTAACAGCCTGAGCAAGTCTATCTCTAGCCTCCTGGAGAATCTCAGATCTGGATTTGGCCAATCTATAGGCTGCTGAGCACACCCCTCATAAATCTGTTTGGGAAATATCTGATGGAGTCAAAGGTTGTCATCCCAACACTATCTCGAAGGGGCTCTTGCCTGTAGTGCCTGTAGAAGGGACTGCTGCAAGTTATAAGCAAACTGTGCAGCATCCAACCAATTGATCCAATCCCTCTGGCTAGCGGTCACAAAGTGTCGTAAGTAGTCTTCCACCAGTGCATTTATCCTCTCAGTCTGTCCATCTGTTTGAGGATGAAATGCAGTAGAGAAAGCTAACTGGGCGCCCATCCTCTGGAATAGAGAAGTACAAAATCGACCCGTGAATCTAACATCTCGATTACTAACAAGATCTGTAGGGAGGCCAAACCACTTGACCACATGCTGGAAAAATAAGTCTGCGGTAATCGCTGCGGAACAGGTCTTTGGAGCAGCAATAAAAATTTCGTACTTAGAAAACCTGTCCACTACTATCAGAATAGAGGACTTACCATTGACCCAAGGTAGGCAGTGATAAAGTCCATAGAGATAGAAGTCTAGGGATACTCAGGGATAGGGAGTGGTTGAAGCAAGCTAGGAGTTCTTTGCCTATCCGCTTTGTCCTGCTGACATATCAAACATGAGTGTACATATATCTCAACATCCGTACGCAAAGAAGGCCAGTAATAGGATCGAAGCAGTAAAGCAACTGTCCTCGTAACCCCAGGATGACCGGACCATGCTGTATCATGAATCTCACGCATCAACTCTCTACGTAAAGAAGTGTCGTTAGGGATGAAAGGACGTCCCTCACCCGCATAATAATTCCATCGTCAAATAAGAAGAATCGTTGTACTGTACCTTCGCGGATACGACGAACCAAAAGCTGGTATCTCTGATCATCCTTAGCTTCATCTTTGACTCGGCTTAACAGATCACTCTCCATCCGAGATATAGCAAAGCAAGCCAAAAAGTTTAATCGACTTAATGCATCTGGAACAACATTGGCTTTACCTGGCTTGTGCTGCCACTCAAACTGGAACTCAGTTAAGAACTCTTGCCAACGTGCTTGTTTAGGAGAAAGTTTCTTCTGGGTGGCAAAATAGGTGTTTTCCACATTATCCGTCTGCACCACAAAAGCACCACCTAACAAATATACTTGCCAAACCCGAAGACAATGAACCACTGCAAGCATTTCTCTTTCAAGCACTGAGTAGCGCCACTCAGTGTCATTAAGCTTGCGGCTCTCAAAGGCAAGGGGATGCCCTGCCTGAACCAGAACGCCACCAATAGCAATATCAGAGGCATCTGTATGAACCTCAAATGACTGTGCAAAATCGGGTAATTCCAATACTAGTTCTGAGGAAATCCTTTGCTTGAACTCTTCAAAAGCTTGCTGCTGCTCACTTCCCCAATGCCATTGGGAAGCTTTCTTCAGCAGCTCGGTTAAGGGTGACGAAACCTGGGAACAAGACTGAATAAACTATTGATAGAAGTTTACCACTCCCAAGAAAGAGCGGAGCTAGGTAACATTAGTGGGCTGTGGCCACTCGATAATGGATCGAACCTTCCCTAGATCCATCTTTACATGTCCTCGGCTGACAATTTGACCCAAGAACTGTACCTCCAAGCAACCGAACACACACTTCTCTTGTTTAAGTACCAATTTGTGTTCTCTCAATTTATCAAATACAGCTTGCAAATGACAAAGATGTACATCCATAGAAGGAGAGTAAACAACAATACCATCTAAATATACCACTACAAAGTCATCAATATACGGCTGTAAAATTATATTCATTAAGTGTGAAAATGTAGCAGGGGCATTAGTAAGCCCGAATGGCATCACAAGAAACTCAAAAGTGCCATAATGGGTAGTACAAGATGTATTACACTCGTCACCCTAAAAAATACGGACCTGCCAATACCTGGAACGCGAGTCTAACTTAGAGAATACACATGCATGAGTCAATCTGTCCAGGAGATCAGCAATCAGTGGGATGGGATAATGGTCTCTGATTGTGATCTTGTTCAAGGCTCGATAATCAACACATAAATGCAACGAGCCATCCTTCTTCTTTTGAAATAAAACTGGAGCACCATATGGGGAAGAAGAAGGCCTGATGAAACCAGTCTCAAGTAACTCATCAAGTGCTTCCTCAACTCAAGTAACTCAGCTAGAGGCATGCGATATGGCTGGCGTGAAGGTGGACTAGCTCCAGGAGTAAGCTGGATACGATGATCAACTTTCCGTCGAGGAGGAAGTTGCTATAGAAGCTCAGCAGGAAGTAAATCCTGGTATTGTTATAGCAAGGGTTGTACCTCTGGAGAAATAATAGTAACAGTGGGAGAAACACTCTCATATATCATTTGTTATAACCTGAAAATTTTATTTTATATAATTAGATTTATTTAAATTTTAAATTTTAAATTTTGAAATCCAGATTGGTTAAGCCCTAGAATCTCTCCCTAATTCGAATTAGGCGATTTTGACTCTCCTTAATCCTATAAATAAGGCCTAATCCTCTCTTAACCCCTATTTATTAAATCCTAAACTTAATCCCTAAATCACTTATTTCTCTCCTCACAAGCGCCGCAGCCCTCTGTTCTTTTATTTCTTCTTCCCCTGCCATAGTTGCGTCGCCACCTTTGTCTCGTTCGCGTCTTCTCCGGCAAGCAAGCGCAGGCGACTCCAGCGGCGACGAGAAGGAGCGCCGGCATAGTGCTCATTTTCCCTTCAAGCAACGCTCACCGTCGGACGAGTTTTCGGGTGCGTGCGTGGATATTCAGCGGCGGCGACGGGATTTCAGAATCGGGGCTCGGACGTTGACCCTATCTTCTCCCATCGGCGACGGAAAAGGGTTCCGGAGTAGTCTTCTCCTTCCCTTGAGGCGGCGTCGACCGTCCGTTGTGTTTCGGATGCGTGCGACGAGTCCTCTGCGGCGGCGGCGTCTTCTAGCTGTCCTCGTACGCGTGCAACAAAGCTCTGTCTCGTCTGCAGCGAGCTTCTGCGTCGGCGTAGTCTTCCACTTCCTTCCGGCGATAGGCGACGGTTCCAGTGTCGGCGGCGGCAGATTTTCGCTTCCGGCAACCTCTTCCGGTTCCCAGCGGCGACCCCTGTTTCCGTTGCAACGCTACCTCCTCTTCCAAGCAGCAGCGCCTCCTTCCTCTCCGGTGCCAGCTGCTTCTTCCTCTCCTGGCGTTGGTGACCCATCCCCCTGCCGGCGGCATCGGAAGCTTCAATCCTCTTCAGCTTCAGCGACGCGAACGAAGACGAACGAAGCGTCGTTCGTTCCGCGTCGAGCTTTCGGTAAAAAGGTAAGTTTCGGTTTTTTTATTTTAAATCTGATTTTAGAGAATAGGTTAATAATAGAAATATCTAAATTGTTATTTATGATGGGGGAAAATTATTTAGATGATATTTATTTTGGGATAAAATTCTGATTTAATAGGAAATTAGGGGTTAACGGTATTATTATGGATTGATGCATACAATGGATAATGATGGATACTTTATTTAAATTCTTCAGTTAAGAGGGGAGATAATTGTGATTTCAGAGGGAATCAGGATAACAGCGTCTGAGGTAGGAATGTTACCCTACTCCTTTCTTACAGTGTTAATAATAGGATTTGCTACTTAATCCTTTGACTTGATATACGATGCATATGATAGAATTAATTAACACTGATATCTAATTGCTTCGTCTGCTTGTATTGTTTCTGTAATTCAGTTGATCTCATTTATCTTGTTCATTGGTCATATTCTATTTATGTATGCACGATAAAAGAAACTGTGTTGAGATATCTGATATATTGACTTATGAGCCTGAACAATTGTGTATCTGAGATATTGACGTATAAGTATGTGGAACCGTTGTAAATCTGTGATGATAAAGTCGTGATATATATTGACCTCTGACCTGGATGATTTATTCTCCAGTGGCCTGTTTATCTGAGTTATAGTTCCGACGCGCATCAGACTATCTGAGATGCCGGTACGGCACCGCCAGTTGTCTTGAGGACAATACTACGGATGTCAGTGTTGGACGCAACACTCCGGGCTGTTTAGGACAGTCGTTCCATTGCATGAGCAACAGTGGAAACACTCTGAAAATGAGTGCGGCTCTTAATTGAGATCTGTTGGCCAGCTTGATGATTTGCACGACATTCTTATATTATTTGTATATCGTTGTTTCAGTCATTGAATTATCTTGTTAATTGATTCCCTCACCATGTTTGTTGATTCCTACTTAGCATTTTTGCTAACTCCCTTTGTTTCTCTTCCAGGTACAGAGTTAGCTTTTGGGAGGGATAGAGTAGATAGCAGATACCAGCCCGAGTTGAGATAGTTGCCTTTTGTATTTTATTCAATTGATCATTTGGATAGTTGTATTTAGATATTGTGTTATAAAACTGTAGATGTTAAGACTAGATTGTTTATTAAATAAATGATATTGGATTATTGTAGTTCTCTAGTTCCTATCAATATTGTTACTCCCTGGGGAACCCTGAGCTAGAAATAGCCGGCTTCCGCCGGGGCGTGACATCATTAGTGCCAAATATGTCTCTTCTCCATGTCTCAACCCAGTAGCAACAGTGGCAAAAGAGATCATCAATTTAGAAGCCTGCTTCTTCTTTTGTTTAGGAGCTGCACTTAGCTCCTCAGAACGAACTACACAAGGTACAAATCCTGGACATTGCTCATCTAGCACCTGGAGTCCAGCTAGATGTGAAACCACAACAATTTTAGCTTTCTTTAAAATATCCAAACCCAAAATAGCATTGTAGTCATCAAGTCTGACCACCCTGATATGATGCTTGCCCGACCATGGGCCTATCTGTACAGGTACATCATAAGAAATAGAAACCAACCTTTCCACGGTGTTCACTGTCTTAAGACTATCGAAGACAGGAGAACACCTCAGGTTAAAACGGGACACAACACTAATAGCCAAAAAGAAGTGAGAAGCCCCGGTATCTACCATAGCTGTAACAGCAACACGGTTCAAGTAGACTTCAACATACATCATATGTCTCGCATGGGTAGAGAAAGTACATAATACCATGGGGTTTACCGTGATAGGTTCTTCCTCTTCTTTTCTCTCCTGGGACAAGATAGCATTAATCCTCCCTCTCTTTGGACATTGTCTGGCAAGACGAGGGCCAGAACAGATGAAGCAAGATAGTGGTGTCTGGGAAGTATTACCCCTAAAGACTGGCTTAGGCACCATTGGTTTCTTCCCTTTTTCCACAATTGGTCTCTTCCTGATGAAATTTGAAGGACTTTCTTTCTTGAAGACCGGCTTCTTTTTCAACCAAATAGACCTCGAGAATCTGGAGTAAGCTGGAAAACCAAGAGAGGAAGTAGGGCGAGAAGTAGGAGCCTTATCCTTCCTCACATCTATCAAAACATCTGTAGCTTCATAAGCCTCCTGGAGGGTCTTTACCCTTTGTTTCTTTAATTCCAGCCTTGCCCAAGGTTGGAGTCCAGCCAGGAATCGGTGCAAACGCTCCCCTTCACCCATACCATCAATCTCCATGAGGAGGTTAGCAAAATGTTTTACATACTCTTGAAGAGATCCAGTATGTCGGAGTTGGTCAACTCGCTCACGGGCCCGAGATATTGAATCATATGGAATAAACCTCCTTCGAATATCCTCTTGGAAGTCCTCCCAAGATATAGTGTAGGACTCTCCAGTAAATACCTGTGGAGCAATTTGGGTCTTCCACCAAAGCTTTGCGTCACCAACTAGATAGGCAACGCAAACATCGATTCAGTCCTCCGGGGGAACTCTAACAGCACGAAAATAAGCCTCCATGTCCCACAAGAAATTCTCCACAACTCTGGCTTTCCTTTCACCATGAAATTGTGGAGGGTCCGGGACTCGGCGTTGAGGGGCAGGGGCTGCAAGTATCTCAGGAGTGGGACATTGAGCTGGAGGGGTAGGAGTGACTCGAACCGCAACTAACTCATCAAACAAGCGTTCTACCTCCTCCTCAAGATGTAACACTGGCCCCTGTAAGGATGAGAGGAAAGTTGCAATAGTATCTCCTTCCAAGTCAGATAGGTCTCCAAGGATGGCTTCCATCTGAGTAACTCGCTCTCGAGTACGCATACGAACTACAGATCGAAGTCGAGATGATTCAATCTGGTATAATGGCTCATCCGTGTCAACAGAATCAAAAACTGGGTCTGAATCTTCCTCTCTATCCATAATAATACCAATTATGCCACTGTGAACCTCTGGCAATCCGCTTTGATACCAAATGTTACGCCAAAAAAGCTAACCCAATTTTTTTTTGTTTGAATCAGGTCTAGGATTGTCTGCATAGAAGTGGTACGAAAGCTCCTAAGTATACAAAAGAAAAAAAAAATATAAAACTCGAGTCTCACCCGGTCAAAATATGACCTCACAACAGCACACAATTCCAAACCTTCCCATATATAAGCCCCCTTTTTTTTCTATTCTTTTTTTTTTCTTTTACAATACCCTCACGCAATATAATCTCACATTCACTCGTACCCAATACAAGCAAACAACACACTTGGGGTGTTCTGGCACCCGCGTAAGCATCAGTAGTATTGGTTGAGTAATTTGTCCTGAAATAGAGCATCACAAGATTAGCCTAGACAAAGCTAGCCCCATATACACATCAAAACAAAATCCGGAATCCAATCAAAAGTAGGGGCACGGTACACCCACAAACCCCAATAAAAACTACTGATCAAAATCCAATCAAAACACATGATCTCCCACAACCTGGGGAGAAGGAGGGTGAAGGTATTATACCTCAGTAGGTAGGAACAAGGAAAAGGCTGACGAGAACCTCCATAGCGTTAGCCTACTAGTTGATCAGAGCATGATATTAATTCTGGTGCCTTGGAGATTGAACATATAGATTGCAATCAAGCTTCAAAGATCTCCAACTGGTGGTCCTTTTTATTCTAGATTTAGGGAAGCCGAGAGCTACCCCAAAGCTCCCCAAACACATACATTAAATAAGGAAGATTATAGTGAAGGAAAAGCTGCTATTGGTTCCATGGATTGTAGCTTGGGAGTAAATGTGGATAAGAGAGCTTCACGTGAATGGGAGTTGACCAAGATTGTTGCTTTCCTTTCTTATATAAGCATTAATTGGAGAGAAGCTTTGGAACACATAAGGAACACTAGAGTCAAGAACCTTGTATGGAGGAAAATGGCTAGGAACCCGCGGGAGGTGGGAATTATAACCAGCATCGCCGCTGGCTGCTCCCTCAAGAGAGAGCGAGGAGCTCCAGATCTTGGGAAAATCCCAGTGCAGCTGCAGTTGCTATCCAAGATTCTCTTAGAGTTGAATCAGCAAAACCCTAGGGAAGATTTTGGAATCGCCAAAGCGAGAGAATTAATCGCCTGCTCCTTTTTCCCTTTTCTTGGTAAGTGGCTAAGTGGCTGCTGCTTCCTCCTAATTCACCTAACCAAATGGTTAAGTGGTTTAGTTGTATCCAGCCAAGCCTGACTAGCCGCTTCCAAGTGGGTCTCCTCCTATTCACCATGGGAGGGGTAAGTAAAGATTACCAAGCTAGTCTGGTTGAAACAGCTGGCCCTCTTGAGTTGAGCTGCCACCCAAACTCAAGCCCCCTCACCTTTAAACCGAGCTAGGGAAGGAACCACTCCAACCCAGCTACCCTTAGCGACCCAAGTCACCCCGGTCTACACCAGCAAACTACCTGTAGGCAGTTGTCTAAGATTGGGTAAGTCGACAATGTGGTTTGGCTGACCCGAGAGCCATGGTGCGTCCACCACTCAATCGACCTCAACCTCGCCTGCGTCTGCCAAGGCGAACCCTAGTGTCCCACCTATGAGACGGATATGTATAATGGAGTTTGTGTTTGCCCTGTTCAGCTAATACGTCACACATCCCCGTCATAGTCACGTCGCTAACTTGCTTCCGCGCGTTATGTTTGAACTGGCGTATCGGCACACTATCGTGTGCCAGGACACGTTGGTCCAGACCCCCGCTCGTCAGCTTGTGGCGTCGAACCCTATAACGAGTGTGATCTGAATAAAGCCTACTAGGCGTACTAGCAAGCCTCCATACGATGAACTGAGTCTCGCTATCAGGCGACCTCCCGTTCTGGTCAAATCCTATATCGCATATAGGAGAATGACACCAACACCCACTTGGGTTTTGGGGGGGGGGGGATCCTCAATACGAGCCGGTCGCCCGTATCCACGTGGTAATATCTCCTGACGCTCATGGTGTCATTGCGGATTGGGCCGATCGGCCCATCCTCATCGAGCCGGCCGCCCAAGTGCCCATGGGGTAATATCTCCGGACGCTCGGAACTGGATCAATGAACATGTATATATATATAAATGTAAATATGAAAGCCCACATGTCATTGTCCCTTTGGAACACACCTAAGGGCGAGGCCGTGTCCGGAATACAATAATAGTGGAGTCAATCCGTTGACCCCCGAGGTGCTACAGAAAACCCTCTAGAAGTGTGCATACATCAGTCCCTGGCTCCAGAAGCGTCGCCAATATCCTGCGTGACACACATAGGGTGTCGAGCATATTAGTGTTATAATAGGTTGAAGCCAAGTTTAATGCAACTAATAAACATTAGGTAGAGATATAAATTAAAAAATTAATATAAAAATGATGGGATAGAGGAGGGAAGAAAAACAAGGCTGCCTTTCCTTCATTTTGCTTTACATCGAATCAAGCAAAAAGCTAAGAAAGAGAGAATGCTCGCCTCCGCGGAGGCCCCTAGCATTCACCACTTGCCCACTGCTCTCTTTGCTCTCATCGCCTTCGCTGCACACAGAATTCCCCACTGCCCCACCTCTCTTGCTGCTCATTGCTCACCACTCTTGCCGCTTGCCGTGCTCGTCATTTGTCGCTCGCCACCCATTGCTCTTATTGCTCTCGTCGCTTGCCACTTGCTGCTCCCGCCGCCCACTATTTATCTAACTATTCTTTCTCCCTAGGTCTCTCTTCTCATCTTCTGTGATGATATCCGCCTTCTCCCCAGGCCCTATCACGTGATTTATTTTTCTTTCCCATCAGAAAAAGAAAATTGGGAGACTAAAAAGCACATAAACAGACGGTACCCTTTATCTGGGCCCAAACCAGAGCCCAACTTCCAAATTGTCTGAACATCTCGCTAGGCCAGAGCCACACGCGGGGCGTGTGATTTTTGTTTTGAGTGTGAAGGCGCAGGCCGAGCGAACCTGTACAACTTGTACTGCGCACCCACCATCGTCGTCATCATCATCGTAGGTTTTCTCTCCAGGCCAAGGAAACCGCAAGGACAGCAAACGAGCCCCCCGTCCCTTCTCCAGCGAAACCGTTGCAGCAGAACACAGACCCGCGCCGCCCCTGCCCCCGAGCGTTTCTTTTCTTCTCTCCCTTCGATCCTCGAGAGAAGAACGAGAGCGAAAAAAAAATCGAGCATTAGGCTTCCAATTTCCCCCACCTAGATCACGCGCAACTTCCTCCTTTCTGCCGCCGGCGAACCAATCGATTCGGCATCGAGTTCGTCGCAGTCCCCTTTCCGCACTGAGATTTGCGCCATCTCCGTGGTCGTCTTCTTTTGTTTGGGATTGGTTGAAGTTCTAGGTTTCGAGCGCGACACAATTTCGCTCCTAATATTGGAGAAGAGGTTCTTCCCTCTTTTTGCGCAGCCCTAGTCCCCGTTTTTGCCCTCAATCTCGGTCCTGTCGAGTTTAGGGTTTGTTGTCCTTGATTGCCTGCGGTTGTTGTTTTGCTGTTTTATGATTGGTTCGTCTCGTTGGTATTCCCGGTGCGGTCACATGGATATCTGAGTGATGTATGCATCGGGGCTTTGAGGCTTGACATATGTAGAGTTCTTGTGCTCTTCATATTATCGGCTTTATGCATCTTGCACTTTTGTAATGACTTAAGAGACCATGGCGGATGCGTAGAGAAGGTTCAGCCACGTCTTCGGAAGCATCAGTATCTGCTTGGGCGGGACTTCTGATAATAATGCATTGTACAGTGACATACATTCATGGGATAAGTTAGTCGTGGATTGGATATAGAGGTCGAGGGTTTTAACTTGTACATAGATAATGGTCTGTGTGGAAAATGGAGCGAGGTGAGCCAGCATTGGTTCCGCAGTGGTACAAATTGGCAAACGGAACTACTTCAAACAATGGCCTGCCAACTAGCCCTTCTAAACGTTCTGGTACACTTAATACACCCATTATAGTTATAATAATTTTTGTTGTCTCTATTTTCTGATATTCATGTTGCTCCTTTAACTTTTCTGCTAATACGGTATTTTCTATTTCAATAGATGGAAGCGGTATAATATCTAGCTCAAATAATAAATTAGTGGATGACACGGATAGGAATCTGAGGCGGAGCTTGAGCTCTAATGGTTACATAAATCGTGAAAGAGGTGGCTCTGGTAGATCACTGGCATATAGTAGTTTTCGGAGGTCTCGAGATAGGAACCAGGATAAGGATTTTGATCCCCGTGACAGGGAAAATAGGTCACTTTTGCATTACAATGGATTTGACTATCTTGATTCATTTCTAGGAATAAGGGCTGAAAAAGATGCCTTAAGGCGCTCTCAGTCTATGATAGCGGGAAGACCAGTGGAGTCTTGGCCCAAAAAGCATGGAAATACTACAAATAACAGTGCTTCTTCAAGGGGAAGTGTCATTGGAAGTATTAGCAAAACCTCATTTGAGAAAGAGTTTCCATCTCTTAGAGCTGAAGGGCGGCAGGGTTTGTCAGATGCGGCTGGTGCTATGCCTCTTGGCCTTAGAACTGCTGTTCAGAGTCTTCCAGTTGCTGCTCCAGTGATAATTGGCACTTCAGCTCTAGCAGAAGTACCTGCTCATGTTGAAATTAATGGAACTGCAAGCTCACTTGTTCTACAAGCGACACCAATTAGTCAGGCATCTACAACTGGAAGCACTATGACAGGATTAAACATGGCAGAGGCATTGACTCAGGCACCATCCCAAGTTGGTGACACTTGCCAGGTAGTTTATGGAAGGTTTAATTGTTTGTTTGTTTTGTTATCTAGATATTTCTTTGCATGGAAATTACTATCCGGGTATTTTGCAGTTATCACTTAACGTTCAGAGGATTGAGGAACTTACTCTTAGAAAATGCAAGCAGCTAATACCTGTGATGCCTTCAGTGCCAAAAGCCTTGGTATGTTAAGTACCTCGTTTATTAGTATTTTTTCCAGCATTGGCACTAGTGCTTGAATATTGGCTTCTGTCTCATTTTGAATTCTTCAAGCTCCAATGTTGAGAACAGTTCTTTTGTGACCAAGCATTGTGATGCACCTAATTACATTTTCAATAAGTTAGTAAACATTCCATTCATCTTGTTAATATTTCTGTACAAGTTTAAATTATATACTATTAACTCTAGCAATAATATGAAATAAGATAGGTTATGGATTACTCCCAAGTACACCTGATCCTAATATGTGTCGCATGTGAAAGTTTTGGTGATTTGCAAAAACATGTTTGATTGTAATACTATTCTTATGCTGGAGGTAAATTGTTATTTGAGGACAATTCCAATAAGTATTTTTAGTAAATATTCCATACATCACTGCTGTACTGGTTTAAATGTGGTACTTTTAATTCACTATAGCAATGATATGAAGTACGATAATGTTTGGCTTACTCCTATGTACAATAGACCAAGATATGTGTTGCATGTGGAAACTTTTAGTGATTTATGAAAAATAACATATTTGGTTGTGATACTTATCTTTTCCTGTTTGTGGATAATTTTGTATTTTATTGAATCAATATATTGTAAATATAAATATGTCATGTCTTCTCAAAATGCATAACATATTTTTGTTTACTTAGGTTCCTCTTTGAAACTTAGAGATGATTCTTACCTTGAAAAATACTTGTTTCTATGTGATTAATATGCATAGTATCTAGACCAATAGGATTAGGTCAACTGGACAAAAGCTTTTATAATAGTGGGATAAATTTTTAGTGTAATTTAGAAAAGGATGCCCGTCTTCAATAGACGTATTAACAAACCTACTTTTATGAAGTTCCATTACTGTGCCCATACTACATCTACTTTCTATTCACTTTCTTTTAAACTCTTGTTTTGTGGTCTTGAATACTTAATTACCCATGTGAGAAGTAATCATGATTTTCTACACTTATTAAATTTATGACAATTTTTGAAACCTATAGGCTGCGTTTCCTTGGGAACAATCCACAACGGAGAGAAGGGAAATTAATAATTAAAGCACCTTTCCCTTCTTTTCGCCTTGGATTCCTTCCAAGGAAATACAGCAATAAAGATTTTTAAATATCTCATTGCATTATTAAAAACTTCATTAGCTTCCTAATTGGGACTGGTACACAGTACTAACCACAAGGTCATTTCTAACGTGATTTTGACTAAGGAACTGGTTTGCTTGGGAGTCTCCTAGGTAATACCTCTTGGGTTTTCCCAATACCTCTTGGGATCCTTTTAAGTGAAACCACTCATGACTCTCCTAAGCAATAGATATCTCATGTCACATGTATAAGGACCCCTTGACAGAAGGGATAGAGTGATGTGAGAGAGTCAATTTAGGTGCCACCTCTGTCTCTCTTATGATTTACCATATCATTAACTTAAGCATTAGAAAGGCACTTGCAACCTCTTTTGGCACTCCTGTTTTTGCATGTGGGTGGGGAGGCCATGCGACTTGGATTATTGGTTCACCATGATTGTCAAAAGAGAAAAGGAGAGGGATGAAACATGAAACTCTAGCAACTACATTGTTAACAATTTCACTTACGATTAAATACTATGTATACCTCTTTATACATAGAGGTCTGGGGTATATAAAGTAATAATATTTTATTCCTTATATTTCTAACACTGTCCCTCAAGATGGAGCATATGCTACAATTATGTCTAGAACGGGGTAGGTTGGAGCATAATTTGGGTTGGCTTAGAGTTGGGATTGAGTGGGGCGGCCCATCCTCTGTCCGCGCTGCCTTGGGATCCATGCATGCGCGAATTCCGAGTAAATTAGACGGCAAATGCGGCCGAGGAGGGGGGGCTTAGAAAATTTATTCGGCTTGATTGATGAGAATTGGATTGGGTAAAAATGAAATGAACTGGTCTGATAGCATTTGAACTGGACTGAATCGGTTCGCATTGGGGAGTAAACCTAGATCCGGTTGCGCCTAGGGCTTTATTGTTTGTGAGTGTGCCAAGAGCAAATATCATTGTAGGTCTTGGGATTTGCAGGTGTAGTAGTAGCGAGTGGTATTGAGATGGACTGTTTTGCCGATAGTTGAGAAGTGGTCGTAATAGAAGCAAAGGTTTAGGATATCACTGGGACCAGCGCCCTCCATGAATCTCAACGGAGGTAGAGAGGTGGGTGAGAAAGATGTGAGTGGAGGGTAGAGATAGCAAAGGCTGCACCGGAAGGGCGGTGTAGTGTGCAAGAGTGAAGGATGACGTAACATAGAGATTGAGAGAGGTGTAAGGCAGAAGAGCAGAGGAAAAAAAATCAACAAATCTAATCCGGACTTGTCGAATCTCGGAAAATCTTGTATAAAATACTCATCCTTCTTCATTAGGAATTGTAGATGAAATAGATATGATTTTTTCTCTTTTTTTGTCCGTGATCAAAGAGTTAGCGGCACAACTTTGTTTTGTTTTTGTATAGTGAATCTCAATCAATTTAGGAAGTGAAAATCATGACATGATTCTATCTAAAAACTTCAAGAGAGAGAGAGAGAAGTGTAAGGCAGAAGAGCAGCATAAGGCACCACAAGAGGAATAATGGGGTCTAGTGCTGGAAGTAGACTATGGGTACATAACATAATAATATTTTATCACTAGTATTTCTAACATTGATGATGGCAACCAATTTGCATTTGAGTTCAATCATTGTGGTCGGCAGATCTGAGCAACATCACATCTCATAGGTGTGATACACATGCTGATGTTTTCTAGCATGGTATTTCTTTATTATTGTTATATTTCACACCAGCATATCATGTAATATTTTTTCAATAGTTATGGTTGTAAAAAAATGTCTTAACAAGCATTAATAAAGATGCTTCTTCATCATTTGCAACTTGGCCTTTAAATTGATTAAGAAAATACATTTTTTTATTAAAATTGGTTGCTTGATTGTGGAGTTGGATGAACTAAAGATTGACATATTAGGTCAGAATGGTGCAGATGTCTATTGTAGTGGTCTAAGTACGTTTCTGAAAACTATAGAAAATATAAGGAGTTGTTTGGACTGAAAAATAAATACAAGGAGATGCTTGAATGAAAAAAACAAATCTAAGGAGACATTTAAGCCAAAATCAAATGTGAGTGGACATTTAAAGATTTTCTTAAATGCAAGGTAATTCAAATTATCCCTAAACTTATTTACTTACTAATACTGGCTTCCTTGAGTTCTTATTGTTGGAGGTGATTTTGGCCATTGCTTATCTCAATGTTGTTAAAGACTCAAGGTGCTATTAGGTGCCAAGGTCTTAAAATGACTAAGGTGCAAAATGCTCGCTTGAGTGAAGTGTGAGGTATTTATTTCTTTTAAAAAATAAAGTACACTTAATCATATATCTTATACTAAATAAAGAGCGGCATGAGGAGTTATTATCAGAATACAATATTAAGTTAATCTTGAATACCCTATTTATATATGATTCATGAATATGGATTATATGATCACTATGCTTGGAAATAACTAACAATACTAAATTGGTTCAAGGTTGAATTGCTTGTATTGGGCTTATTCCCCAATGTAAGCCAAGACTAAAATCCATGGTCTTGGGTATTTGACTATTTGTTGTTTTATTTTTTCCCACATGAAATATGTATTTGTTATTTAGCCATAACACGACCCAAATATGTTGGTTGAGTGGTACAGTTAATCTTCATATCCAGTTGATCCCCCCTTTGAGTTTCAATATCAAGGTTTAAAAAAACCAGTCACGGTGCAGCTGGTTTGTGAGTGGAGCTGGAGAAAAGAAGCAAAAGAAGAAAGAAAAAGAGAAGACTTCGTTTCTTCTTCTCTTCTTCTTCACTTTCTTGAGATTCTATGGGCTGTTCAAGTTGTCTAGTCTTCCTTGACACCTAGGTACTTGTGCCCGATGAGATCACTACTTTTTATTGTTGGGTGCTTACTATCTTCTATATAAACTAATATGTTTGTTGCTTTATGCGGCTACAAATACATATACAAAGTTGACCACTCTCGCTCTTTTTGTTACCTTCTCACTACCATTTGTGCCCTGTTCACTATCTTCACTATCTTGAAGCCACCATGGTTAGGATCAAGATCCTATATGGGATATGATTTTAGAATATAGAATTGTAAGATCATATAATTTTAATAAATATTAATATTTTATACACAATTAATTTATCAACAGAAGGTAGCTTATCAAGAGTAGCCTCTCTAAATATCTTTTTTCTTAGTTTAATTTTTTTAATTTTAAGTTGTGTATCGAAGTCCATGTTATTCATCTTGCTTTGATGCAATTGGTTTTTTTCTTAGTCTATACCTACAAAAGCTTCATATTAGATTAATATTCAAATTCAAATTATTTTGCTGTCAAAAGCTAGCAAAGTAAATATATTGCTTAAAATTCCATGTTAAGTTACTAATCATTTACAATGTACCCTAACAAGGAATCGATCATATGATAAGGAGTTTTCGAGCCACTACTTTATACTTATCAACCTATTCAACCATTATAAAAAATTTTAGACTTTTTACATAACTGAAAGGCTTGTGTAAAGGAATCTTGCAATATATTGACAAACTTCATCATTTTAAATTCTCTTGAACATGTTTATTATGATCTATGAAGCACATTCAATTGAGCTACTAAAATTAATTAGTTGCACAAATGATTCCAAAGATTTTTTTTCTTTTTTATTTGCATTTGTTTTCTTCGACTTTCTTCTTTAACAATTTCCTTACCGATGTTATAGAATTTGCTATTACGTGCACCAAATGTGAATTTTACTATATAATTCTCATTTGCCTTCTCACTTTTTTTTGGTCTCATTTTTACATGCCTCAACATCTTCTGATTGTTAAATTGTATGCTATTTAATTTTTATTGAGTTATTATCTAGTTCAATAATATGTTCCCAATCAACATCTGATTGATTTCCAAGTGTAATGACCTCAGTTTTCTACTATATAGTTTTTTCCATGAAAAAAAAAAGGTCAAATTCATATGCCGTGAAAAAAAGATAGCATTGCATTAAATGATTTTTATATATATATATATATATATATATAATTGGATATACTTATACGTTTGATACAATACTTGTAGTGCAAATTCCACTTTGTCACTTTGGATTTCTAGTGTGCATGCAAGCTTTTACACTTCAGACAAGGTGGGGCTTGTGTATGAGTTAGCATTTAAAAAATAATTTGTACTTACCCAAGTAGAGAGTGTGTACATGGTCCGACAAGTATTGGTCTATCGGAGCGAAAGAGAAGAAGAATAAAGGAGGAAGGAGGAGATGCCTTGCAGGAGCATAGCTAAGAATGGAGAAAAAAGGCATAACAAAAGGGGGAAGGAGGTGGCTTGCTCACAGTGCGTGAGCTTCTGCCACTTCCGCATCTCTTCTTCTTCTTTGGATGAAGTGTTGTATGAGGTGCGTGAACTTTTGTTGCTTTTTCTTCTCTTTGTTCTTGGCGAGCCAACAACGAAGTTGGGCGCAAGCTTTGTTGCATTGCCATTTCCACTTTTTTTCTTCTTCTATGTTCGCTTGGTTCAATGCGGACCGGTCCATGCTTGGACTGGTATTTGAAACCTTGGTATGAGTTGTATGACTTGTAAGCTTCTCTTTTAAAAAAGCTTCTCCTTTCCAGCTATATAGGTGAGGCTCATGGAATCATCGTTAGTGGTGAGCTTCCCCTATATAAGCAAACTTCTCTTGATACAAATGTGTAGATATCATATAGTGCAAGAAAGAAGTGTGCTTCTCCCATGCTTGCACGAAATGTGCTTTTACTACATGTGATACAGGGAAGATGAAGCGTTTCAAAATGTTTTGAGAGCTTGAGAGTATTTTGAGAAAATTTGAGTGAGTTTGAGCCATTATGGGATTATAGAAGAGAATACAAAGTCCCATGCTAGGAATGGGGTGGCACAGGGATTTAATTGGGTTGTTAAATCCCCTAGAAATGGCTCCAAGCAACTAGTAAAATGTAGAGACAAATTGCAAATTAGATGTTAGAAGCTTATAGGACGCACATACAAGTACATCTATTTATGCAATGAGAAGTAATGTGCTAGGAATGAGGATGTAAAGAGGTTTAAATTGTGTTGAGGCCCCCTAAAAATAGCTCCAAGCCTCCAACAACTAGTAAAATTGATCTCGTTGGAAAATATCTCAAACAATTAGAGAATTAGATGTTGGAAGTAGCATTTTAAAAACCAATCCGAACTGACCAATTTTCTTGTTTGTACTGGTCTGCTAGAGGCTCAGACTAGACTAAACAGTGGAGCTAGTGGTGCATGCAAAGGCGGAAGCGCCAAGCATCTGCCTCAAGCTAGAGTAGTGTGCGGAGGTGGAAGTTCTGCCTAGAGCTGGTAGTGCGTGTTGGCGATGCGTGTGGAGGCAGAAGCTTTGCTTGGAGCTAGAGCAATGTGCTGAGGCAGAAGCTCTGCTTGGGGAGTTGGGCATCGTGTGAAGGCAGAAGCTCCGCTTGGAGCTGGTAGTGTGTGCGGAGGCAAAAGCTTTGCTCAGAGCTGGAGTAGCGTGCGGAAGCTCTGCCTGGAGTAGATAGTGCAGACTCCTGCAGCAACATCGAAACCACTGGTATTGGATCGGTATGCATTGGTCCAACATCAAATCAGTACATCCCTGGATTGATAACTTGAACCTTGGTTGGAAGCTTATAGGTTGTACTTACATAGTACCAATCTATGGTATGTTTGGTTACCAAACCCTACTAGTGTTATCCTACTTTTGTGCTTTGCTCATCCATTGAGTTGATATATACTAGACAAGCCCAGTTTAGAGTGGTGCTTTATTCTTTGCGAACATCCATATATATGCATATCAGCATATGTACAGTATTCACATGTATTAGCGTATATATGCGTGCTCATATATACTATCTTGCTAGTATTGTTATTACCTGAAGTAATTTTAAACAGGCTGGGCATCCTAGTCTAACTTCACTTTCTTTTGACTTGTATTATGAATATATATGTAAATATCTTATGTATCACGTATATATGAATGCACATACCTAATATGTACTGATAGTATTGATAAGCCTAAACTAATCTTAAACAGGCTAGGCATCCTTGTCTAGTGTCACTTGCTTCTGACTTGTGATATAAATTATTCTGAAAGATATCACAACAACAAAGTAGGTATTTGAGCATGGACATGAATATGACATACTTACCTGATCTGCTATACGTAGATATGATTGATTTAACTTTTAATCATTAAAGTTACGATAAAAATACATCTTGATAATATTATGCTTGAGCTCTTTATTTGCATTCTGGATTGCTTTGAGGATCTATTGCTGATGAAGTGATTCAACAAAATTCCGAATGAAGGTCACATCTCATGTCACGGGACAAAAAGATAGTATACATGTGAAAGCTTTTATTCTCTTTGTGAAACTTTCTTATAATTTATGGAACATAGATGCAGAAATAATATTTTAAAAGCATTAGTTAAGACTAGGGAGAAACTATTAATGAGGTGTGATTGTAATTATATATTATATTTGTATGTTAATGGCGTTTATTAGCTCATGTTTTAGATGTAGGCTTTTAGAACATGTTTTGTGTTTATTTATGATATATTTATATATGTCTTAAAAGAAATTATAATGGACAAAATATGATGAATATTGAACTAGTTTTCTGCTTTAGTCTCCCTCTTTCTCTCTCCACTCTTTTTCATCCGTTCTTTTGTCTCACACCTCATTTAACCCTTAAATGTTGCAATCAACAATCCGAGATCATCTCTCACTAACACGACATAACGATGAAGCTTTCTACCTAACTTACTGACTTGCTTTCCTCTAGCACATGTTTATTTTGCATAGACCATCACTTTTGCCACACTTGTTTCAACCAAACAAGTGCAGCTACGCACGCCTCCTTGCTATCGTCTCTCCACCTTCAATTACTATAAATCATAAATGATGAATAGGTGGATAAAACACACATGGGGTTGTCCAATTTCTAAAGCAAAAAACAAACCTAATCAAGATTTTCACTTTGGTTCAGGTTTTTCCTTAATTTGGCTTGATTTAGTTTTTAAATTGGAAAAAAATACTTTGGTTCAAATTTGGGTTTTAGTGTACTTTGAGTAAAGTACACAGCCAAAATGTTATTTGTTTATTTACTGCATTTGTTTGTATATTCTCATTACAAATAGTAAAACAAATAGTTTTTTATTTTTCATGCTTTTAAAAATGGCTAGACATGGGTTAATTTATTCCTTCCATTTGGTTTATTCGGTTTGTGTTGAATACCAATTGCCTGCACTATCAGCGTCATTCTCATTGCTGCCCTCCCATCCTTTTTCTCATCCTTACCACCTTGGCGCTCGTCATTCACTACCATGATCACCTAGCCTAATGCATCCAACTAATATCCCCTCTCCTCATCATCTTCATATAATGAGTAAAAATTAAAGGCTTTGATGATTCATTGGCTATGGCTAGGACATTGGCCTTAGTTGGAAACAAAAAATAAGAATTGTATTGAAAACAAATAACACCTCAAGGCACAATAATATTGATTAAGTTTAACGGATCCTAACCCATTAAGATAACCAATGAACTATCTTATAAGCCACCCAATGACATAAATAAAGAAAAACTACTTAACATAAAACTGATATAAACTACATATGACATAAACTATATAAGATCTTAACATAAAACTGATATAAACTACATGCGACATAAACTGTATAAGATCTTAATCTTAACACTTTTCCTCAAGTTGGAGAATAGACGTTAATTATGCCTAGCTTATTGCATAATGTGGCAAAACTGGAACAATGCAGTACTTTAGTAAAAATATTTACAATCTGAACTTTGACATAATGTGAGGAGTATAGATCTTCTAGCTGAGTATTGACAAAATGCTTAGTTCTTTTATGAAACACAGGCTTATTGGCAATGAATATATTTTACGGATTATCACAATTTAAAAACCATAAGAGTAGATACGCTAGATCAAGGTTTGTGAGAACATTCATAGCATTGCATATGTTGTTTGAGTCATTGCTCTGAATTCAGCTTCACAACTAGACTTGCTACCACAAATTGTTTCTTGCTCCACCAGTTACCGCTAACATAGGTTAAAAAAGTTTAATAGATCTCTGATTCATCCACGTTATCTGAATAATTAGCATCCTGAATTTGTAAATGACCATGTTTTCTATAATGTAGTCCTTTGCTTGGAGCCTTCTTGATATATTCTATGATTCTTAGGACCAGGAGTGACACTTCTTTGCCTCCTGCATAAACATATGGGATATCTAGTAAGATAAATTAGCTTACCAAACAAGCTCCGATACTTGTTGAATCAAAAGCCTCTGGCTGGGAGCATTGTATTTTGTTTCTGGAACAATAGGGGTCTCGGTAGGTTTTCGGCCAATCAACCTTGTTTCTTCGAAGAGTTCCAAGACATATTAGGATATACCACTATCCTTTTAAGCTACCTTAATGCTAAGAAAATATTTTGGTTTTCCATCATCTTTAAGGTTAAAGTGATCTTTCAAATATTGCTTCATATTGGATATGCTTGTTTATCACTCTCAACAAAATATTATCAAGACACACAACAATAATCCTAATGCCAGAGCTCGATTGTAAACAAATATAAATGATTAGCTTTGTTACACTTGAATGCAGCACCTAAAACCACTTGTAGGAATTTGTCAACTAGGCATGAGGACTTTGTTTTAGGCCATTTATAACTTTGTTGAGTTTGCACACAACCTCTCAACAATTTGAGTCAAATCTTGCCGCTCACTGCTCTAATTCCACTACTTGACACTTACTGTCATCACCATCTCTATCTTTGACTGATACGTCACCTCCAAGTCTTTGTCAAGTATGCCACTAACTTTCATTAATCACCTTGCCCCATTCTTGACCAAGTGAAGGTGTTGTTGCCACATGCCAATAATTTTTCGCACTGGCTTGTGCTTGAGATTGAAACCACAGGTTGATGTTGGTGATGACAACAACCTTGGATTTTATTTTCCATCGGTGGTCACTTTCTCTAGCTCACACATTGTTGACTTTGTCGCACCATTAGAGGGCACGGATGACAGCAATGACCTGTATGAACCCATAACCTGGATCCTGTTGTGGGGTGGAAGTGTTAAGTTGAAGGCATGGGTGGAAAAAAAAGAAAAAAAATGTTACTGCAAGCAAGAAAAACAACAGACAATGAAAAAGGAAGAGTAAGAGAAAATTGTGATAAAAAAATTGACATAATCGCCCAATTTTGAATGTGTTGTCAAGCCTTACTGGGTTGTTAATTAAGTCATGTGTTATCTGTAGGCGGTAGGTTTTGAATGTGTGATCATAATTTATTTATGCTCTATCTAAAGACCTTTATTAAGGGTTTAAAGCAATTGTGGTGAGAAAACTATGATGAATTGCTACCTCCCTTGTTTTATCCCTTTATCTTTCTTCTTTCTCTTTCTCTCTTCACATTCGGCATATTGATGTCCTGCATCTATTATTATTTGCTAACATAATCCTTGAAGGTATTATGGACATTGGATGAAAAGAAGCACTTAATGATAATAGTTTACTGTATCTTTTGGTACCTTTTTTTGGTAGTTGTTCCAACTGTGGATGTTGCCTTTTTTCTTTTTCTTTTTCCTTTTTTTTCTAGCGGATGGCTTCATTTTCTTCAATGGAATGTTATGTATCTATTGTGTATGAATAGTATGCACAACAAGAATTCTTAGTATTTAGTTTACAAATTGTGTGTCTGTAGTGATGTCAGCTACATGTGGAAGTTCATTTTGTGATTTCATATACATATATTTGCTTTTTTCCTAATAAATTTTTCTTTGTAAAATGCAATTTGATATTTCATCAATTAATAAGCAAAAGATCTTTGACTATTTATATTTGGCCATATATGAGGTTTCTTGGTTTTGTTTGTCCAATTTAGTTATGTCTAGTTGTGAATGCAATATCTTTTTCTTTCCGTTTCTAGCTGTTGGCTATTGTAATTCTGAAGTTAGTTCGTTCATTTTTTTTTCTTTCAGAGTTGCAACTTAGCAGAAAAGGCAAAATCAAAGAGTGCTAGAGGTGGAGATTTTACTTCTCTTACTAAGGTTGGTCAGCAGGTGCATATGAACTCTACTGGCTGCGCACCAACTAGATCTGATTGTGCAAAGACATCTCAAGTGGGAAACTTTCAAGTCCTTAACCGAGAGAAAAATGGTTTCACCTCTGCTGTCAAAGATGGCCCAGGTGTTGGCAAGTCTATTGACCACATCAGCCTTGATCCATCTGCCATAGTTCTTCCTTTGAAGAGCCCGACTGACCAAAAGCTCAAAGTTGACAAGAATATGGGAGAAAGAAAGCTTAGTTCTCATGCTCAAAATAGGAATGATTTCTTTAATTTGCTAAGAAAGAAATCATTGACTAGGTCATGTGTTACGCCAGAGGAAAGCTCCCCTGAACCTTCGCTGAGCTTGGAGAAGTCAGATGTAGAGAACCAGCAAATCACTTCCCCTGTCAGTATCGTACAGAATGGTCTTTCATCAGAATCTGGTTTAGATGGTTCAACTGAGAATGAAAGCTGCCTTGATTTAGATATTTTTGCCTCCGATGACTTGGAGAAATTATATGCTGACAGTGAAGAAACTAATGTTTATTTAGACATTGTCGTTGACCCAGAAGAAGAAGCCTTCTTGCAGTCGTTAGGATGGGACAAAAATGCCTGGGAAGAAGCCCTGACAAAGGAGGAGATTGATGCTTTCCTTAACAAGGTAAATATCTTCACATGATGCTTGGTTTTGTTTTTTTTATTTTACCTAAGGAATCAAAAACGGATCTAGTATGTACTGGTTTAAAATGGTAGTGGTATGTGGTACAGTGTCAGTACTTTCTGTACCATTGAAGTACAATGTTGGTATGTATGTACTAGTCCTGGTAAACCGGTATTGACTATACATTTGACTTTTGAAGGTGATTTTACCTATCCATGTCGTTTTTTGTGAATTGTTGTGTTTTTATAATCTACTTATGTTGCCTCTCATTTTTGTATTGCGCAGTATGAGAAACAGATACGATTAAAGATTGTGCCTGAAGATACAGACGGAAGCGACTTATCTGGTTCAGATGTTTGAAGAGTTCTTTGGCATGGAATGCTGTTGACGAGCTAGCTTTCTGAAATATTTTTCTCGTTGATATATATATTCAGGGGAGAAAATGAGTCGTTTGAAAATATAGGCTGGTGGAAAAAAAAATCAATGGGTTCATTTTTTTTTCTCCTTGGCTGCCAAAATGAATTGGAAACGCAATTAGACTATAATTGCTTCACGTTTTGGAGTCATGGCATGCTATCATGATACGTTCTCTATAGGATTTTCTTTTTGCCTATTGAAATTGTTCAATCTTAAAAGTTCAATCCGGTAAAGAACACAATTATATATATTTTTTATTTTGAAATTTCCTCTAGTCTCTCTTTTGAACAGCATGTAGTAATGGTCTTCTAGTGATTATATATATAGAAACAAGTTTTGTCCTTCAAAACAGTACATTTAGCTGTTGTTAAATAACGTGAAGCTTGAGTCCTGTATAGTGTGGTTTTGTAATTAAGTTGGTTAGGATAAAAATGACATCGGGCGTAGAATGTGTTTGTGTGATTATGTTTAGTTGTAATGTCAATTGATGACTTAAAGTTCCAACAATTGGACCTACATTTAAACATCAATTTACCATGCATAATTCAAATGTGTCAGTATGTATGTCTATAAGAATTAAGAAACAGGTAGACGATGGAGAAGCGGATGCTCCCAAGTCATTGTAAATATTAGCTCATCCATTATGCTTAATCTCGTCAACTTACAAGATGTCGACGTTTGGGTGAGTATTATTTTTGCCCATGGTTTCTGATCCACTTAGGGATTAATAAAACCTGTTTACTTTGCTTCATATATTCACACATCAAAACCTGTTTACTTTGCTGCTTCTTTTAGACTCAATCTAGCGTATGGCGATTCTTGAACATGGCTAGTAAGTTCATGAATTGCCTCCTTTTTGCTCGTGTATGATAGATCGCTACTTTAGATGTGCATTTGGTATGGTAGTGAAATTTCACGCTTTGACTAATATTCATAGTTGTTAAAATTATATAATACTTGATAATTGACATATGACATTATATAAGTTATCATGCAGCATCATCATAGTGATGTAGTCAACAATTTAACCAAAACTAGTAAATATACAACATTCATTCAACTCTTTACATGCAAATTAGCACATTTTAAATTTAAAACTAATTATCTAAATTAGCCATAAGCAAAATATAACCTTATGATCAATGTGAAAGCTAACAATATAAATAAATCATATGCATTTATGAGGAACATGAAATTATCTTTGCATTTTCAAATAGATGCATAACTAAACAAGTTGAGCGCGTAGAGCCCAACAAAAGTTTGCACCAAACTGGTATGTCCACAACTTGAGGGCGTCATATTTAAATAGAAAAACTCAACAAGCTTTTACACTGTCACATATGCAGATAGAAATTTGTTAACGGATTTCACATAAATTTTACAGAAATTTGTTTAAAATTTTAAGTGCTGATATTCATTTGATTGATGGTTTACCTATGAGGTTAGTATAGATAAAATATGAAAAAGTATATATATATATATATATATATATATATATATATATATATATATATATTATGTAATGAGTAATTTTTTTGTTGTAATTTTAATTTAGTTCATTAGTTTCGTGAAAATTGGATAAACCTAAACTATGAAAAATATCGCAATTTTTTAGTTATTTTTTCAGTCATTTTCTCGATATTCATTCAAGAAATTATTATTATTACTTCTGTTGGAAGAATAATGTTAAACAAATCAGGTAAATCATCTTAGGCTCTGTAAGTAGTAATTTATGATTATATTAAGGTTAACAAATCACCTTGCATGTATTGCCTTTCCCTTACAAACTATGTGCTGAAATAGCTAGTAGTGTGACCTAACTGCTTAACAAAATACAAGTAAAGAATCAAAGCAAGTCAATACTGATCGTATTTGCCTACAAGAAATGCTCTAGTTGATTTTTTTGGTCTCTTACTCAAATTTTATCCATTCACTCATAATTTTGAAATAATAATTAGTTCAGCAAACAAACCTCGAGGAAAGAAATCAATAAATCTAATATTCCTTAAAACAAATCCAATATTCCTTAGAAAATGCCTGCTAGATTATTTTTATCTTATCTTAAGGTTAGAGTGGAATTGTTCATCGATCTTTGGGGTTTTAGGATGTGTTTTGTTGGAAGGGAAAAAACATAGAGGGAAAGTAAAAGCAGGAAGAGAAGAAAATAAAGTCATGCGAAATTAATGTAATCATGCTGCTGCATTTGTGAGCATGGGAGAAAAAAAAGGGAAGGAGAGAAAGGAGATGGAGAGGGAGGAGAGGTGGCGGCAGGCTGAGCCCACCGGAGGGTGGGTGGCGGCTTTGCTATGGGAGGTTGTAGACGGAAGGCTGGTGCGTGCCGAAAGCCAGCGCAAGCTTGGCTAGAGGCAGGAGGCCAATGGGAGCTCTTGGCAGGGAGGCGATAAGTGAGCTCAGTAGGAGAGGCGAGAGGTGGGGTGATCTTGCGACAATAGCGGTGTTCATGGCGGCCAATGAAGGGGTGGGCTCGCTGCAATAGTGGCGGGGTGAGCATGCAGCGGTAGTGGCGAGGCGAGCTCGTGGCAGTAGTGGCAGGGTGAGCTCATGGCGATAGCGACGAGCTCATGAAGGGCAAAGGAGTAAGTAGTCATTTCTTTTTCCTTTTTTTTTTAATTTGGGGAGAAATAAAAAAAAAAGAGAGAAAATTCTTCTATATTTCTTTTCCTCTAAATCAATTCACTTAAAAAATAATAATAAAAAAATTAAAATTTTTTTCTTTCACTCCACTCATTAAAAAAAAATTGACAGTCTTAGAGTTTAAGATCTATGATTTAATAATTAGTCCTTCAAGGTACATATTCATTACACTCAATATGTATTATATATTAATACACTCACCCGAAAGCCGGTGCATTTTTCTAGTATTCGAATAATTAACATACCTACCTACTAGTGCATAGGATTCTAAGTCAAACATATGACAGAATGAGGCATTGACTTGCTTAGTGTCAGCCCCGATTCAACCGGTCCGGCCCAAAGCCCGCTGGGCTGAGAGGAGGCCCAGACCCACACCAAAACGGAGCCCAAATCCCTATTCTCGATCCACTAATACCGAACGCGGAAGGCTGCACGACCAGGGCGAGGCGTGCGGAGCGGACGACGCGGACAACGGCGATGGAGGACGCGATGGCGTGGTCCACGCGAGCGACCTTCCCGGACACGAGTGACGGACGCGGCGGCGTCCGGATCTGGCGGAAGACATAGAGTTGCAGACGGAGTCTTCGGAGGAAGACTTGGACGCAGATGAAAGTGAGGACGCGCGAAGACGAGGGGATCTTCTAACCTTCTCCTATAAAGCTCCGAGGAGGTGGACGGAGAAAGGGTACGCGGAGGCGTCACCACAGAGAGCGGGGCGAGAGCGCCACCAGCAGGCGACGGCGGGCGTCGTCACCCCTTACCAGAGCCGGGCTCTGATGCCAGTGCTCACGGGCACTGATGCCGGTGTCAGGGGGGCAACGATGCCGATGCTAGGGAGCGTCGATGATGAGAGATCTGTAACCGGATATGACCGGCGAGGGAGGAGAAGCGGGCACCGACGACGGGGGTCGTCGGCATTGAGAGAGGAGGCTTGTAAGTCTTCTTCAAGGAATAAACGAAGCTTTACCTTCCTTCTCCTTCCCCTGTTCTACGACGACGGGAGGCAGCAGCCTTCCCCTTTTTCCAACGGACTCCAGAGCGCGGCGGCGCTCGACAGTGGTAGCGACGCGGCGGCGTCGCGAGGTGGAAGACGAAGCTCGGGTGCCAGCTTCGAGGCAAAAGTCAAAATCAAGGCTGGTCAACGGCGGAAATCGATTCGGCGAAATCAATTTGCACGCTGACGTCACGCTGACGCCAGCATACGAAATTCGACGCGGTGATTTCAATTTGGAGAGCTGATGTCACGCTGATGTCAGCAGGGGATTTACGCGCACGGCGAAGTCGATCGAGGGCTGACGTCACGCTGATGTCAGCAAGAGCATATTTTGACCGTGGTCAACATTGGAAGTAAATCTGATTTAGGGTTTTCCGGACTTTCCAAATTAGGGTTCGATTCCGGATTTTCCTAAATTAGGGTTAGGGTTTCTGAGCGACCTTGTAATTTGGGGATAAAAATCTATCGGGGAGAGTTAGGGTTTCAATTTTGGGTCGGAAACCCTAGAGAGCGTTGCGTTCCGGTGTTCCGCCGGATAGTCCTGAGACAGCAGTTAAGCGTTGTTTTTAGGTTGATCCGACCGGGGCGTGACAACAAATATCAGAGCCAAAGATTCAGCCATGATGGTGAATTAGGAAGATCTAAGTGGGAGCAACATCACCACCGGCGATGAGGAGCGTCGTCCTTCCAGGGCAGGGGCCCTGATGCCAACACCAGAGGGTGTTGATGCCAATGCATAAGGGCATTGATGCCGGCGCCAGGGGGCTTCGATGCCGGTGTCAGGGGACATCGAGGGAGAGATCTGTAAGAGCTGAGTGCAGCTAGGAGCATGAGACGAGATTGTTGTGGGCCCATGACCCATAGGTCCGAAATTATCCTTGACAAGTTTGTTGATGCAGGTTGCTGTAAGCATGATGATCCAGTGCGTAGACCGTGAACTCAATGGCCACAGGTTGAGCGGAGCATCTGGGGAGATGCGCTACGGATGTGACCCTGTTTGCATTCAGTTCGGCGGGAGCACTATGGCGAGACGGCTGGGACACAGGAGGTCAGGCAGAGCACCAGGGGGTGAATATGCAACTTAGTTTTGTCAAGCCAAGGGGGCGCCAATTCCATGCAGCATGGTGCAGCAAACATTCATCATCAGACTAGAGATAGGAGATGGAGGACTTTGAACATTGGAGGGCCAGTGTTCAATTTGCATCGAACATCGAGGGTGATATTCAAATCAGGTGGGGGAGAATTGTCAGGCCCCGGTTCAACCGGTCCGGCCCAAAGCCCGTTGGGTTGAGAGGAGGCCCAGGCCCACACCAAAAGGGAGCCCAAATCCCTATTCTCGATCCACCAATATCGAACGTGGAAGGCTGCACGACCAGGGCGAGGCATGCGGAGCGGACGACGCGGACAACGACGATGGAGGACGCGATGGCGTGGTCCACGCGAGCGACCTTCCCGGACACGAGTGACGGACGCGGCAGCGTCCGGATCTGGCGGAAGACACAGAGTTGCAGACGGAGTCTTCGGAGTAAGACTCGGACGCGGATGAAAGTGAGGACGCGCGAAGACGAGGGGATCTTCTAACCTTCTCCTATAAAGCTCCGAGGAGGCGGACGGAGAAAGGGTAAACGGAGGCGTCACCACAGAGAGCGGGGCGAGAGCGCCACCAGCAGGCGACGGCGGGCGTCGTCACCCCTTACCGGAGCCGGGCTCTGATGCCAATGCTCACGGGCACTGATGCCGGTGTCAGGGGGGCATCGATGCCGACGCTAGGGAGCGTCGATGATGAGAGATATGTAATCGGCTACGATCGGCGAGGGAGGGGAAGCGGGCACCGACGACGGGGGTCGTCGGCGTTAAGAGGGAAGCCTTGTAACTCTTCTTCAAGGAATAAACGAAGCTTTACCTTCCTTCTCCTTCCCCTGTTCTACGACGACGGGAGGCGGCGGCCTTCCCCTTTTTCCAGCGGACTCCAGAGCGCGGTGGCGCTCGACAGTGGCAGCGATGCGGCGGCGTCGCGAGGTGGAAGACGAAGCTCGGGTGCGAGCTTCGAGGAAAAAGTCAAAATCAAGGCTGGTCAATGGCGGAAATCGATTCGGCGAAATCGATTTGCACGCTGACGCCAGCAGACGAAATTCGACACGGTGATTTCGATTTGGAGCGCTGACCTCACGCTGATGTCAGCAGGGAATTTACTCGCGTGGCGAAGTCGATCGAGGGCTGACGTCACACTGATGTCAGCAAGAGCATATTTTGACCGTGGTCAACATTGGAAGTAAATCTGATTTAGGGTTTTTCGGACTTTCCAAATTAGGGTTCGATTCTGAATTTTACTAAATTAGGGTTAGGGTTTCTGAGCGACCTTGTAATTTGGGGATAAAAATCTATCGGAGAGAGTTAGGGTTTCAATTTTGGGTCGGAAACCCTCGAGAGCGTTGCATTCTGGTGTTCCGCCAGATAGTCCTGAGACAGCGATTAAGCGTTGTTTTTAGGCCGATCCGACCGGGGCGTGACACTTAGTGATCTAAAATATTTTGGCTGAACAACTTAAAAGGATCATGCCTTAGGCATATGACTAAAAGGGATACAACCCAATCAATTAAATAATCCAAAGGGATTCTAATGGTAAATATCAAGTCAATCAGGTTTGACTAAATTTTTAATAGTCAAAGGAATATGATTGAGAGAGCCAAAAATAATATAAAATTGAAAAACAAAATGACTCATATATGTCCAATTGGGTGTTAGATGATTCAAAGGGATTTATTTGCTTAAACTTAATTTTAACCATATGACTTTACAGCATATTTAGTGTTAGGCCCGTTTGGGTTTTGGACGCGTGCGCGTGGCCCAAAACCCAAAACCACGGCACACTTCCAGTCGGCAGCCTCTGTGGAGTTCGGGCGTGGGCTAGCGGGTTCGGGCGGCTTACCGGGTCGGGTGATCCGTTTGAGAAAACAAACCTAGGGCTGCAGTGCCCCGGGTTCGTTTGCGTGCGAAGGCAATGAGAGGAGTGCGGCGGTGGCCCCTCTTTGATCTCCTCCCCGATTCCTTCTCCCTCAGCCGTCGAGTGGTTCCGGTGAGAGGTATCCAGCAGCGGCAGCGATCTCCTGCATTCCCGGTGGGTATGGGTGCGGCGGTACGGGACACGATGGAGCAATAGGGGCAGCGTCTCCTTGTTCCCTCCTCCTCCTCTATCTTCGGCGTCGCCGGTAGTGGATCCGGCGGCAGTCACCCGCCGAAGGTATGTCCTCTTCTCCTCCCACTCCAACTTCGTCCGGCAGGCTGGTTTCTGGTCGGTAAGCGTTGCCGACGGAGCTACTTTCCCTCTCCGCGTTTCTTCCAGATCTCGTCGTCTCCGGTGAGATCCTGGTTGATCGGCGAGGCTGGGTTCGTCCGGCTGGCCTGGGGGCTTCAATCCTCTCCAGGTGGCATCCGACTGTACTTCCTCCGGTGTCCCTTGCTGCTCCGGCGAACGTGGGGTTCGCCCCTTGTTTTGGCGGCATCCGGAGGACCTGGCGGAGTTCGCCGGTGCTTCCCCTGCTTCCGGCGAGGTTGTGCTCGGCTGGACGATGCTCTGGCGAGCCTCCTACGGCTTTCGGCGAGCTTTCGGCCGCATGCCTCATTTTCCGTGCGTGCGCCTCTGACGGGTTCCAGACACGGTTCCCGTTCCCGGCCGATCAGCTGCCCTCGGTCGGCATCTTCCTCTCTCTGACTCCCCAAGCCTCATGCTCCCGGCCGAGTTGTCTTTCTCGGTCTACGACTCCTCGCCTCTCTCCGCACTTCGGTCAAGTGCGCCGGCCCTGTGTGGTGCTGCCCGGCGTTTGCCTGTTTGTCTGTGTTGGACGTCTGCGAGACGTCCCTTTTTGGGCGAGTGTTGTATTCGATCGCCTGCGTGCGGTCTGGTTGGAGTTAGGGCGTGTGCCCGGCGTCCTACGTGACGCTGTCTCTTGCGCGTGTGTGCACCACCGCCTACCTGCGATTTTGTCTATTTTTCTGGTGTACCGGACTGAGACGTGCGCTGCGCTGACGTCAAGTCTCGCGTGATGTATTTTGGAGGACTTTGGAGCTGGTTCGTGCAGCAGTCCGTAAGAAACGCGTGGTGTTCTCTGACTCGTTGAGACAAGCAGACATGTGGTCGCATGGGATAGGCTGAGGAGTACGTCGAGGACGTGCTCCTACCAGTTGCGCCCGGATTAGCGGTTTGACCACTTAGCCCCTGCGTCGGCGTGTTTGGGTGCGAGTCAAGCGTTGACTCGCTTGTATTTTGTTAAAAATTTATTACCTTAATTCTGTGCGTGACAGACTGGTATCAGAGCCCAAGTTCTGCACGTTCCAACTTGTAGACCGGCTTTGTACACGTGTTGGCAGCAGTGATCATTACAATGATCACATTCGTCCACAGCATTGGGATGCTGGTGGAGACTGTCGGATATGGGGGAGCTTCGCTCCAATGATATCGACAGAGTTGACTTTGTCCAACTAGAGCCTCTCGGCTTAGTTTTCGTGTCTCCCTAGCAGAGACATGTATTATCGAGGTCGTGTGTTGAAGCATGTTACCGCAGCTTGTACCACACGAATCGAGGCCAGGGGTGGCCATGGGGACTGTCGTGCGACGACATGTCCCGAAGGGCAATTAATTGTGCCCAGGGGATAATCGTATGACGATATATCCCGGACATCAATCGATGATGCCATAGGACAGTCGTGCGATGACTTGTCTTGGAGAGCAGTTGATGGTGATCAGGGAACAATTGTGTGACAATATATCCCAGACACCAACTGTTATCTCCATAGGATCGTTGTGCGACGACATATCCTGGAGACTGGCTGATGATGGCCAAATAACTATCGTGCGATGACACATTCTAAGAACTGAGGGCATTATTACCCAAGGGATATCGTACGACGATATTTGGGACTCCGGCCAAGAGTGGCCATGTGACCGCTGTGAGACGGCGTGTTCACGAGGTAGCACCCATTTCAGGGGTTTGTTACGCTGAGGAAGTTGAGGACTTCCTATGGGGTATTGGAATTGTATTTCCAGAATATCCAGGATCCTGCTGAGGAGCATGCACATAATGGTATCGTGTATCTCTTTAGAGATGCAAAGCTGTGGTAGCGGACTTAGGCCGCACACAGCCCTTTTGGGGTTCGATTCGACCCTTAAGCTCTCGTAAGGAAAGCTCAACTAAATAAGATCAAAGATTTGTTCATACTCAGGTAACTTGTCATGGGTTGCGTGAGGCAACCTAAAATGACTAAGGCATACTGGGCCATACGCGACTACATCCAGCTGTATGCCCAAGTGATGCAGGAGACGAGGGGTTTCTTTGTTAGTAGCACCCTAGTGGTAGGGTTGGGCCATAGAGAGACATGGATTGACGAGTCTCCTTGTGAAGGAGAGGTTCCCTCGATGATGAAGGTTTGGTTGGAAGGGTTATCCGATGAGTTATCCTCGGAGCTTCCTAAATACCTTCCCCAAAGGAGAGTGATCATCATAAGTTGAGCTAGTGACAGGATCTACTCCTCCACTAAAGGCCTTGTACCGTATTTCTCCAACGGAGTTGGCCGAGTTTCGTTGACAATGGTGTGGATTGCTCGAAGTTGGGTTCATTTGGCCTATGGTATAGCCTTATAGAGCCCTGATCCTCTTCTAAAAGAAGAAGAATGGGTCGCTAAGGTTATGGGTTGGCTATCGAACCTTGGATAAAATAACAGTGAGGGACTGTTATCTTATACTACTTGTCCCTGATCTGAGAGTTTGACTAGGGAAACATTGGTTTTCTCTGAGCTAGACTTGAGGGTAGGTCGCTAACAAATTCGTTACGCCAAGGACAATGAATAGGAAAACCATATGGGCAACCCGATATGAGTCCTTAAGTTCAAAGTGATGCCCTTTGAACTATTAAATATATTCTACATTTTGTCATCTAAGGAATAAGTGTTGACCCCTTTTGTTAGATGACTATGTAGTTGTGTATTTGGATGATATCGTGGTTTTTTCCTTAAGCGTTGAGGAACACCAAAGTCATATATGGCTGTTGTTGAGGGAAAAATTAACTCTATTTAGAGTTGGAGAAATGCTCATTTGTGGTGAATAAGATTTCTTTCCTTGGTCATGGGATAGACCACGGATAAGTGTGCATGGATAGGGCTAACGCCCAAGTCATTGCGGAATGACGCACCCCCTTAAATCAAACCGAGTACGGAGTTTTCTCGGTGTGGTGAACTTTTATCGAAGGTTCATCAAAGGCTGTTCGAGGAAAGCCTTACCCTCAGTAATCTGCTGAAAGGGAACTCGAAAGGCTTGATCGGTGTCAGTCGGCCTTCTAGGAGTGAAAGTCCGTATTGCCTCTGAACCGATCCTGAAGTTACCCGACTTCAGTATGTCTTTCGACTTTCACACCGATGCTTCGGACCAAGCTATCAGTGGTATATGTTATAGTATGGGCATCCTTTAGCTTTTGGGGATTTGAAAGCTAACAGGACATAGCGATGGTATTTCGCCATGAAAAGGAAAAGGTGGTAGGAGTCCACTATATCCGGACGCAGAATAGGCACGTCGGACGGAATTCATTGGTGAATTACAGTTCCAAGGGGAACACAAATTGGGTAAAATTGATGTGACTTCTAACGTGCTCAGCTCAGTAGACTTAATGCTCTTATGTGTTATACCCTTTCTAGAATGGAAGGGGATCTGCTATGCAGAATAAAGACAGTCTCAGCTTTTGATAGGGAGGATCAAAAGTTAAGTTATGCAGATTATGTCGGGCATGATCTGTCACTAATATTTGGGTCTAGATGACATTGTTATGGCCAGAGGCGATAGGCCACTAGTCCCATCGATGGGCGGACTGCGCTGAGAGTTGCTGGGGGTGCTCCATGATCCTCCTCGGCGTCGCCGGTGGTGGATCCGGTGGCAGTCGCCCGCTGAAGGTATGTCCTCTTCTCCTCCCGCTCCGGCTTTGTCCAGCGGGCTGGTTTCTGGTTAGTGAGCGTCGCCGACCGAGCTTCTTTCCCTCCTCGCATTTCTTCTAGATTTTGTCGTGTCTGGTGAGATCCTGGTTGATCGGCGAGGCTGGGTTTGTCCGGCTGGCCTGGGGGCTTCGGTCCTCTCCTGGTGGCGTCTAGCGATACTTCCTCCCGCGTCCCTTGCTGCTCTAGTGAACGTGGGGTTCGCCCCTTGTTCTGGCGGCATCCGACGGACCTGGTGGAGTTCGCCGGCGCTTCCCCTGCTTCCGGCGAGGTCGTGCTCGGCCGGACGGTGCTCTGGCAAGCCTCCTGCGGTTTTCGGCTGCCGGCCGCGTGCCTCGTTTTTTGTGTGCACGCCTCTAATGGGTTTCGGACGCGGTTCCCGTTCCCGACCGATCATCTGCCCTCGGTCGGCGTCTTCCTCTCTCCGGCTCCCCGAGCCTCGCGCTCCCGGCCAAGTTGTCTTTCTCGGTCGGTGACTGCTTGCCTCTCTTAACGCTCCGGTCAAGTGCACCGGCCCTGTGTGGTGCTTCCCGACGTTTGGCGGTTTGTCTATGCCGGACGTTTGCGAGACGTCCCTTTTTGGGCGAGTGTTGTATTCGATCGCCTATGTGTGATCTGGTCGGGGTTAGGGCATGTGCCTGGTGTCCTACCTGACGTTGTCTCTTGCGCGTGTGTGCGCCACCGCCTGCATGCGGTTTTATCTATTTTTACGGTGTACCATACTCAGACGTGTGCTGCGCCGACGTCGAGTCTCGGGTGATGTATTTTGGAGGACTTTGGAGCTGGTTTGTGCAGCGGTCCATAGGAGACGCGTGGTATTCTCCGACTCATCGAGACGAGTAGACATGTGGTCGCATGGGATAGGTTAATGAGTACGTTGAGGACGTGCTCCTACTGGTCGCGCTCGGATCAGCGGTTTGACCACTTAGCCCCTACGTGGGCGTGTTTGGGTGTGAGTCAAGCGTTGACTCACTTGTATTTTGTTAAAAATTTATTACCCTAATTCTGAGCGTGACATTTAGTAGGAAGGAAAGGAAGGGAGAATGAGTGGAAAGTTAGAAGGATAGCCATAAAATCGTGTTTAGTAGGACAAACAGAAAATAAGAGAGGAAAAATAGAAAGAAAGTGAGAGAGAAAATAGCGCTATTTGCTTTCCACCCAAATCGAGCAAAAAGGTAACTGACAGGAGCTAATTGTGGTCTGGATTCTGTAAGAGACTATAAATGCTCTTCTGACGCGTTCTTCACGAGGACGGAGTGAATGGAAAAATAGCGATGGCAATTCTAGGCTTTGACCACAAATGAGCATCTGTCTCTATCCGTAGAGCCACATTGATGGGTGTGCAGATACAGGTGGTCAATCGGCTTGGCCGTCCGTGCCCTAGTAGAAAAATTTTCGCTCTCCTCTCTAAAACGTTGATGCTGTTTTAAACTTCGTGCACATTTGATGAAGTAATACTATATAAATTTTATAGCAGCATCTTAAGGTCAGATACACCTCTACTCAACATTCCTAGGTGGGGTCTCCGCCTAGAAAATTTTCTCTTGGTAAAACTTATTAACTAGTCAACAATCCATGGGTGGCATAAAACTCACATGCGGTTGAGTTTGGGTCACACATAACACTCTTTCATATCGGGTCAAAGATGACAAAGGACTTAGCATGACACAACCCACAAGCTTGGTGTTAGGCCTACGGGCTGAAAATTGGGCGCGGCCCAATTTCAGCCCATAAAAATGCCTCAAATCAGCTAAGCCCAAGTCGGATGGCGGAGGAGAATTCGAACAGGCCCGAATTCAATGAGGCGTCAACGGGCGAAACACACGATTGCTTTCGTGCGAGCGGACGTGGCATCAAATCAAGCCGCGTGGGCGGCTGACGCGGGACATTGCTTCGCAGGGAGCGGGTGGCGCACGAGGACCAAGGTGGAAGAGAGAGGAAAAACAACGACGTCGTCGTCGTTCTCTTCACTCACGAAAAAGGAAAAATATGCAGCCTCGTCCGGCACTCGCTACAAGAATCGTTCACCTCCCCTCCTCTCCAGCTAGCTTCGGCCAGCCTGACGTCGTCGGACGATCTCTCTCCGAGCTTCCCTAGTGATCCGGTGGTGCGGGTGGGTGGAACGGATCGCTCGGAGCTCCCTGTCTTCCCCTTCGTCTCCGACACCGGTAACACTTCCAGACCACCTTGGAAGGTGCAACCAGCAACCACATCATCAACTTGAAGGAGCCGGTGGCCTGAGAGATTGCCGAGCTACTTTCCTCCTCCCCTCGCCCTTCATTTCGGTCGAGTGCGCCGCTCCCGGCGATGCCCCTCTTTGGCTTCTTTCTCGTTGCTGTTTTTGCCTGTCGTGGCCGTGCTCCTCCAGTGAGCCCTCTCCTCCCTCCACCCGGCTGCCGGTCCGCCTGCATGCGGGAATTTCTGGAGCTGCTTCTCGCCTACGTGCGAGCTTTCCCCTTCTCCTCCATCGCCTGTGTGCGACGTCTCTTGCTCGTGGTTCGCCATCCCGTTCGCGCCGCCTGTGTGTGGCTACCGGCCTCTGTCCGTCTGTCTGCCGGGAGCCGCAGTGTCTTTATCGCCAACGAGGGGAGAGCAGCAGCTGGTTGCTTCAGCTGCCGTCCATGCGTGTGCCTCTTCCGCCGCCCCGTGTGCTTCCTTCCTGCCGCCGTCCGCCTGATCTCCCTCCCACCGGCATCAGCAGCGACGCCTCCTTCCGGCGGAGGTACAGTGGGTGGCTGGCGCCACCTTTCTTCTCAGCTTCCAAACTTGGCTGAGTTCGCCTCCGGGCGTACGTAGCTTTCCGGTGCCGGGCGGGCTACCTCCGGGCAGGCCCTCTCTTATGGCCATTCTCATCTACGTGCGAGGAGGACGAGGCCATCGGGTTTTCCATTGCCCTTGTGCGACGTCACCGGCGGAGCATCATCTGACCTCTTCGCTGACGTGCGAGTGAGGAGCAGGCCAAGTTCTTTCCATCACCGACATGCGAGTGAGGAGCCGGCCGAGTTCTTTCCATCACCGACATGCGACGTCATGTGGACAACCGTTCGCGATCGCCGGGCGCCGGCTTGATCCGTGGTCATGTGGGTGAGTTCGGCTCCCCGACGTGGGACGTCCAGCTACTTCCCCTGGTTCTCTCTCCGACACGTGTGCGTGTTCGGATTCTGTTGTGGACCCCGTCCGACGCAGTCGGTTATGGGTGTGTCCCTCTTGGGTTCAGGTGAACCCGGTTCGATTCAGCGATACCGGTCTTTGGTAAATCGCCAGCGTTGATCCAGTCGTGTTGGAACGACAGCGATGTTCCGTAGAGTCCATAGTTGGGCTGGGAGTCGGTTCGAGGAATTGACTCCACCAATCACGCCCGATCCGACGGTTTCGACCGTTGTGATACATGCGTTGACGTATTTGGACTCGAGTCAAGCGTTGACTTGCAAGTGAAAATCATAAAAAAATATTACCGTAAACAAGAGCGTGACAGCTTGGTATCAAAGCCAGTGTCTGCGTGTTCCAACTCGTACGAGCGTCGTACTTGTATATCAACTGACCTTCCTGCCCGTGTGCAGATGGAGTGTTCGACCGATAACAAACTATTGTCCCTCCTAGACATAGTCGGAGATGGGGTTTTAGACCCCTACATCTCAGTGGAGATCATCTCCACACTGCTCGTCTCCAACTAGTGCCTCGTAGCTCGGGTGACTCGACTCACCAAGGAGTTAGAGGCATCCCAGGCAGAGGTCGCATTGTTGAGGCACGCTACTACGGCTTCGATAGCACCGACTGCGGCCGACTTCGGCCAGGGGACCGTCGTGCGACGACTTGTCCCGAAACCTGCTCCCTTCCGAGGGGTGCGTTGCTCCAAGGAAGTTGCGAACTTCCATTGGGATATGGAAACATATTCCCAGGATATTCAGATCCCCAAGGGGGAGCAAGCCCAAGCTTGCATCGCATATCTCTTCGGAGATGCAAAATTGTCGGGGCGGAAACAGGCCGCTCCCAACTTATTTGGGATCGATCTAGCCCATAAGCTCTCTTAGGAGAGGCTTAAAACGGAGATCGTGACTCGATTCCTTCCAAGGAACTTGAGGTATTCTGCGAAGGGCACCCTCAAGAAAGTCCGACATGTTGCGAACATCCGAGACTATGCGCAACAGTTGTATCAGGCTGCGGAAGCTATGATGGACCACAGAGGGTCCGGGGAACATGTCCCCTTCTTAGCCTTGGCCACTGTGAGTGATATGGCTTCTACCTCACGAATGAAGAGTTCGTTCGCCGTGAAAGGCAAAGAGCCATTCACATGGAAGAGTCGGCCTGCGACTCTAGTGCCGATGAAGGCGGTTGGGGACTTCCCACCCCCTGCATTAGCAGAAGGTGAGAGCAACATGCGGGATCAGGAGGCGCTCCTGAATCCCTTGGTATTGGGCACTGCTTAGTGGAAGGCCTATGCTTCTCTACGTTGCCTCCTTTATAAACTCTCTACCGGTGAATGCTATGATTGATACATGTGCGTCACACCTTTTCATAAGCGAAGCCACGGTTAAGAGAGTTGGACGTAAGATGTCCCCAGCACAAGACCGAGTGAGGTCAGTTGGTGCAGTAGACCCCGAGGTCTTAGGATATCATATGATGTGGATATCGTAATTGGCAGTTGGCAGGGCTGCTGCCATGCGAAGATTCTGAAACTCCCAGACTACGAAGCTATTTTCGGCCTCGAACTTTTGGTCAAGGCAAAGATAGCCGTGATACCATATCTGTATGGGATACAGATACATGATGAGGACTCTCGTTGCCTCGTGCAGTGCATTGGGAGCACGGAGCTGAGGAAGGGAAAAAAGAGGGACTCCCGAGGAGTGCCCTTGTCGGCAAATGCCTTGGCTGCAGGGTTGCGCCAAGGAGATCCGACGCTTATAGCTGTTTGGATGGAGGGCCTCCACCCGACAAGAAGTGAGACTCCCTTGGCGGTACAGAAAGTGTTGGAGGAGTTTGCTGACATGATGTCTTTGGAATTGCTGAAGCACCTCCCACCTAGGAGAGGGATCGAGCACAAGATAGAGCTTGTGGCAGGATCTACTCCCCCATCCAAGGCTCCTTATAGGATGCCGCCGGTGGAGTTGGCCGAGCTCCGCAAACAACTCGATGAGTTATTGGAAGGAGGGTTTGTGCGGCCAACTGTGTCACCGTATGGAGCCCCGATCCTATTCCAAAAGAAGAAGGACGGGTCCTTGAGGTTCTGTGTGGATTACAGAGCCCTGAATAAGATAACAGTCCATTACTGCTATCCTGTTCCACTGATCCTAGATCTATTGGATAGACTGGGAAAAGCTAGGATATTCTCCAAGCTTGATTTGAGATTGGGCTACTGGTAGGTCCGTATCGTCGAGGGCGATGAACGGAAGATAGCCTGCGTGACTCGTTATGGAGCATTTGAGTTTCTGGTCATGCCCTTCAGGCTAACCAACGCTCCGGCGACATACTGTCATCGATGAATCAGGTGTTAGCACCTTTCCTAGATGACTTTGTCGTGGTATATCTGGATGATATAATGGTATATTCCTCAAGCGTTGAGGAACATTTGGTACACTTGAAGAGGGTTCTTCAAGTTTTGAGGGAAAACTAGCTTTACTTGAAGCTGGAAAAGTGCACTTTCATGTCAGAAGAGATTTCCTTCCTAGGGCATGTGGTTGGCCACGGCCAAGTGCAAATGGACAAGGGTAAGGTCCGAGCCATTGTGGAATGGCAAGTCCCCTCAAATCAGACCGAGTTGAGGAGTTTCCTCGGTGTTGTGAACTTTTATTGAAAGTTCATTCGGGGTTGCTCTTGAGTGATTGCACCCCTCAGTAATTTCCTGAAAAAGAATACAAAATGGGGTTGGGACGATTGGTGTCAGTCGGCCTTTCAAGACTTGAAAGAGCGAATAGCTTCTGAACCAATCCTGAAATTACCGGATTTCGGTAAACCTTTCGAGGTTCACACCGATGCTTCAGACCAGGAAATTGGTGGTGTATTGATTCAAGACGGGCATCCTATGGCTTTCGAGAGTCAAAAGCTAAATGAGACTGAGCCGAGGTACTCTGCATATGAAAAGGAGATGGTAGCAGTGGTGCACTGCCTCCGAACATAGAGAGTATATCTCCTAGGTAACGCCTTCGTGGTGAAAATCGATAATGTGGCGAATACATATTTCACCACACAGAAGAAATTATCGGCAAAACAAGTCAGATGGCAGGAATTCCTAGCAGAATTCCAGTTCTAGTGGGAACACAAGCTTGGAGAGGCTAATGTAGCACTTGATACACTAAGTAGGCTTAACGTCTTAGTCTACTTTACGATCTCTAGAGTGGAAGGAGATTTCCTTGCGATGATAAAAGCATCAGCTACTTTCAATGAGACATATCGAAAGATTGTTAAGCAGATCAAGTCGGGTATGACCCAATGATATTATTTGGGAGCCGATGACATTGTCATGGCCCATGGCGAGAGGCCACTAGTCCCCGCATCCGGTGGATTGCGACATGAGCTGCTTAGGGAGCTCCATGATACCCTATGGTCGGGTCATCTAGGACAAAGACGCATGCTCGCCTTTTGTCCAGGTCATGTTATTGGCCAGATATGTGTGCCGACATTGAAATGTATGTCCGCACATGTCTTGTTTGTCAACAAGACAAGGTCGATCGGAGGTTGCCGGCTGGGTTGTTGCAACCCTTGCCTATTCCCAAGACCCCCTGGACAAGTGTGTCCATAGATTTTATTGGTGGGTTTCCCAAGGTCGAGGGGAAAACATCAATCTTGTGGTTGTGGATAGATTCTCCAAGTATGGAGTTTTCATTCTAGCACCCGAACCGTGTTCAGCTGTGGTGGCTGCAGATTTATTCTTTAAGAATGTGGTGAAACATTTTGGGCTCCCAACGGATATCGTAAGCGATAGAGATGCCCAGTTCATCAGACGTTTTTGGTCGACGTTGTTCGACAAGCTGGGAACGAAGTTGAATTTCTCCACAGCAAATCATCCTCAGACGGATGGACAGATGGAGCCGGTGAATGCCTTTGTGGAGGACTACCTCCGTCATTTTGTTACTGCGAGTCAAAAGGATTGGGTGAAGTGGATTGATTCGGCATAGTTTGCCTACAATCTCCACAGATCATCGTCTACGGGGCACAACCCATTTTGAGCTTGTGTTAGGGAGACAACCCCTAACTCCTGTTGACATGACGATGAGGACCTCCGAGGGGAGATGTCCTGCGGCTCAACGGGCAGCTCAGAAATGAGTGGAGTCGCTCCAGGAGGCTAGGGATAGCCTTGAGCTAGCAGCTAGATGAACGCAACAATATGCAAATCGTCATCGTCGGGATGAAGAATTTGCCGTGGGCAACTTAGTGCTTCTCCGACTTACTCTGCAGATATGGAGGAAGATATCTGCGAAGGCAGCACATCGGGGCCTCATACAGAGATACGATGGATCTTTTCGAGGTATTGAGTTGGGTTGGCTCTATTGCGTATCGTCTGAAGCTCCCCGATAGGATAAAGCTGCACCTGATGTTCCATGTGAGCTTCCTAAAGAGGTTCTATAAGGATTCAGGGGATCCGACTCGGTCACAGTCACTTCGCGCACCTCCTACGGTTCGAATGGAGTTTGACCAAAGGATTGGAGAGATCCTAGATTACCGAGTTTTGGGACATAGTAGGATGAACCGACGAACATAATTTCTTATCCGGTGGGAAGGTTCTCCAATCGAGGAAGCTACGTGGTATAAAGCGTTCGAACTGTGGCAGTTCGAGAACGAGATCCGATGTTATTTTGAGTCACTGAGGGCAGCAACTCGCTTCGAAGGGGGGGAATGTTAGGCCTACGGGCCAAAAATTGGGCGCCGCACAATTTCAGCCCATAAAAATGCCTCAAATCAGCTAAGCCCAAGTCGGATAGCGGTCGAGAATTCGAGCGGGGCCCGAATTCAACGAGGCGTCAATGGGCGAAATGCACGATTGCTTTCGTGCGAGCGGACGTGGTGTCAAATCAAGCCGCGTGGGCGGCTAACGCGGGACGTTGCTTCGTAGGGAGTGGGTGGCACATGAGGACCGAGGTGAAAGAGAGAGGAAAAACAACGACGTCGTCATCGTTCTCTTCACTCGCGAAAAAGGAAAAATACACAGCCTCGTCCGGCGCTTGCCGCAAGAATCATTAACCTCCCCTCCTCTCCGATTGGCTCCGGCCAGCCTGACGTCGTCAGACAATCTCTCTCCGAGCTTCCCTAGCGATCCAGTGGTGCGGATGTGTGGAACGGATCGCTCGGAGCTCCCCGTCTTCCCCCTTCATCTCCGACGTTGGTGACACATCCAGACCGCCTTGGAAGGCGCAACCAGCAACCACGTTGTCGACTTGAAGGAGCCAGCGGCCTGAGAGGTCACCGAGGTACTTTCCTCCTCCCCTCGCCCTCCGTTCCGGTCGAGTGCGCCGCTCCCGGCGATGCCCCTCTTTGGCTTCTTTCTCGTCATCGTTTTTGCCTGTTGTGGCTGTGCTCCTCCGGCGAGCCCTCTCCTCCCTCCTCTTGGCTGCCGGTCCGCCAGCGTGCGAGCTTTCCCCTTCTTCTCTGTCACCTACGTGCGACGTCTCTCGCTCGTGGTTTGTCGTCCCGTTCGCACTGCCTGCGTATGGCTGTCGGCCTCTATCCGTTTGGGAATTTGAATAAGTGATTTCTCATTATTTTGTAAAGTCAAAACAAATAAGAGAGAAAGGATGTAATTACTTAAGTGAATGAATAAAGTGAAAAACACCTCATGCTTGTCTTGCAAGCCACCTCAAGCTTGCATGAGGTGAAGATGAACAAGGTGAAGACACCTCATTCTTGGGGATGACTAATGAGGCAAAAATGAGAAAACAAAAGAAGGGAGGGGGGGGGGGGAGAGGTGTTTTCACCTGCCATTTACGTTTAGGTTGGGAGAGCAAAGTAGGGTGGTGAATTTGGAGAAGAAGAAATTGGAGAAAGCAAAATTGTGCATAAGGCAAGTTTCTACCCTATGCCCTAAATTAATGGTTTCATAAATATGATAATTTGATAATAAAATGATGTTCAAATCCTAGAGATCTAATTTATAGTCTGATTTGGTGAAATCAAAATGAATTTTGATGTTTTTGATAAACTAATGTGGAGAATTGTAAAAGAATGGTTAAGGTGATGTGAGTATGCAAATCTGACCTTGTTAGGGTTCTTATTATATATCTTTGTACACACAAGTGGTTTCTAATTGAGAATTAATTTGTGTGAAAGAAGACTTGAAAACCTTTCCCATGCATCCAATATTGTATATAGTTAATCGGATCTAGGGCATCAATTATGTAGCCTCATGCAGTATATACTTGCTGTAAAACCAGACTGACCTACTTGTGTGGTTTCACTTATAACTTCTGATCTACAACTCGGTTTTGACTAATTCTTATTTTAAATGAAAGGAGATTCAAATATCTTTCCAAAGGATCATATATTGTATATCTTTGATATGCTTCATACCCGTAAACCGATTGCATTATCTAGTCCAATGCCCTGGAATTTCTGGAAACAGGACAGTTTGACCCTTTGTTACTTTAACCATGCTATCTTTTTGTGTATTATGTCAAATGGACTCAAACCAAGCTTATTGGAAAGTAGACTAAAATATGGTTTCAATGAGTCCTATTTTGAATGGTTTTATGCAGTATATCCTTATTATTCATGTGAATAAATTGAGCTGAACAAATTGATATTGTCTATTCTTAGTCTTAGAACTCTTTTGGTAGAATTTTAGTTATCCTCATGTACATTGCATGCACATGATTTTGGTGACTTGATCAGTGTCCTTTTCTGAAATTATGTGTATCAGTTGATGCATGGGCATTGTCATTGTAAACTTTTGATACTTTGAACCATGATCATGTTGGAAGGGCAATATCCCAAAGGTGATAACTTTGCTTATATCATGACATATCTTTGGCCCTTACAACTTTAGTGGGAAAATAAATTGATTCCATTTATGGTAATTGGGTGATGGATGTGGAACTAAGTGCTACATGGAGCAAAGTGTCACATTAGAAATAATGGGGGCCACCACTTGAGTCCATGGGAGCCACCTCTAGAGTCCCTCCATTCACATTTGATTGGGCCATGGTGAGCCTTTGCCGGCTTTTGTTTTGTGGGCTTTCCCAGACGTGGGTTAGTCTTGCTTCCAGACGTGGAAGACTTTGTTTTACTTTGTTCCCACTACTTTGTCTATGATACTGTGATATTCATGAGTTAATAATGCTATCACTAGTTCCTTTGTGACATTTTGGTACTCATGGGATTACTTGGGTCCTTGAGATCATCCTTATGCTCTATGTTTAGAATGTCATTATGGTATGAGTTTTCGATATCCATTTGATAAATTCCATATTGATGCTTCTTTTTTGCATATTATTTGACTTGTTTACAAAGTAATAAAACAAATGTATTTTGTTGCATGGGCAAAGTAGATCTTGTTGAGTTTTATAGCTCACTCTTTTGGCTTTATATAATACAGATTAACTTTCGTTGTTTTTCCTTGGGGGCAATGAAGGAGGTGTTGAGAGGAAATTTTGCTACTACGCTCTTGTTTAGTTGATGTAGTAATGTAAAGCATAGCATGATATGCTCATATATGTATATATGTTATGTATAGAAGATGTTTGAGCAATTTTGGATATGATATCACATTGTGCATATGAACTAGTTGTGTAAATGAAGTTTGATGGTTAATCTATCTTTGTGGTTGGTTGACGATTAATGATTTGATTACATAAATTATCATTCACCTAGGACTATGTGTACGAAGTTGTTCTCAAATTTTGTTCGATTTGATTTTGGATCTTGGGAATTTTGTGTTAAACAGAACAGATAATAAATATTATTTCTAGGGGTGTGACAAGTGGTGGATATTTACTCAAAAGGAATTGAATATGAGGCAAAGGAGATGGATAGAATTACTAAAGAATTATGATTGTACTATTCATTATCAAGCAGGTCAAGCAAATGTTGTGGCTGATGCACTTAGCCAAAAATCAAGTGGTAAATTGGCAAATTTGATGGTACACCAATGGAACTTATTAGAAGAATTTTGCAATCTTATCATTGATGTAAAAATTCAAAATCCCAAGATGTTGCTTGCATCATTGAAAGTCCAATCTGATTTTCATCAACAAATACTAGAGAAGCAATTGGAGGATCCAATGTTATCATCCATTAGAAGCAAAGTTGGGGAAGGTCAAATGCTTGATTTCCAAATTACTCAAGATGAGATTTTGAAATTTCAAAGTAGACTATGTATTCCAAATGATCCAACTATGAAGAATAAGATATTGGAAGAAGCACACAAATCTAAATATTCCTTACACCCAGGTGGTACCAAAATGTATAGGGACTTGAAATGTAATTACTGGTGGAATGGCATGAAGAAAGATATTGCAAATTATGTATTTAAATGTTTAACTTGCCAAATCATAAAAGCAGAACATCAAAAGCCAGGAAGACTATTGCAACCATTAGAAGTACCAGAATGGAAATGGGGAAGTGTTGCTATGGATTTTGTTTCAGGCCTGCCAAGAACATCAAAGAAGCATAATGCTATTTGGGTAATTGTTGATAGGTTAACTAAGTCAACACACTTCTTGCCAATTAATATGACATATTCCCTTGACAAGCTTGTGAAATTGTACATTGATGAGATTGTAAGACTTTATGGAGTTCCAAATGAAATTATATCAGATAGAGATCCTAGATTTCTTTCTAGATTATGGAAAAGACTACACGAGTCATTGGGCACTAAACTGAAATTTAGCACTGCTTATCATCCTCAAATTGATGGACAATTTGAAAGAATAATTCAAACACTTGAGGACCTTCTTAGAGCATATATCATTGGGATTTGAGAAGTTTAAGAAAATGAATCCTCCTTCTTTTATTGGTGACCCAAATCCTATGATAGCTGAAAAGTGGATGATGTAGATCGAAAAGATATTTGATGTGTTCCAATGTTCATATATACAAAAAGTTTCTTATGCCTCTTATATGTTAGATGGAGAAGCTGAGCACTGGTGGAAAATGATTAAGAGAGTAGCAGAAGCAAAGCAAGAAACAATAACTTGGGAAGTCTTTCAAAACAAATTCCATGAAAAGTATTTTCCAGAATGTATGAGAGATCAAAAAGAGATGGAATTTATAAACTTGATACAAGGAAAACTTTCAGTTGCACAGTATGATGCAAAATTTTCTGAATTATCCAGATTTGCTCCACATTTAGTTGAAAATGAAGTTAGAAGGGCAAAGAGGTTTGAAAGGGGGGTTAAGACCAAGTATTCGAGGTAAAATTTTAGCCTTAAAGCTTAGAACATATGATGAAGTTGTTGATCGAGCAGCCATAATTGAGATGGATGTGGAGGAGATGCAAGAGCTAAGAAACAAAAGAGATAAGTTCAGATCTAATTTTCAAAAGCAAAAGAGAGTTTGGGGATGGAGACAATAAACGAGCAAAGTTGCAAAGAACTGACATGAAGAGACAAGTAGTAGACAAATATCCATCATGTAGTAATTATGGAGGAAAACATGATACCAAGCAGTGTTATAGGACAACAGGAGTCTGTTTTGCTTGTGGAAAATTTAGACATTAAGTGAGAGATTGTGCCAATAATAAAAGGAAAGCACCAATGTCTCAAAAGTCTATAAGTCATACATGAGTCCATGCTATCACAACAAAACCAGATGTCAAAGCTTCTAAATCAGTTGTTGAAGGTATTATTTATGTGTCTAAAAGAATTGCAAAAGTCTTATTTGACCCTGGTTCCAATCTATCCTTTGTTTCTCATCATTTTGCTCAACATTTCAATAAGTAACCTGAGGCATTTCTATCTATGCATGTGACAACACCAATTGGAGAGTTTATGACTACCACTCTTGTTTATTCTTGTTGTTTGGTCTCAATTGGGGAGTATGAGCTTCCTGCAAATTTGATTCTGTTAGATATGCAAGACTATGATGTCCTACTTGGTATGAATTGACTTTTCTCTTATCATGCAAATGTAGATTGCTATAGAAAGGAGGTGACTTTTAACTTGCTAGATCAACCATCATTTCATTTTATAGGAATAGTACAAGAATCACATCCCCATCTCATATCTTTTATGCATGCTCATCAATTACTTCAACAAGGTTGTGCATGTTACTTAGCTTATATCAAGGATTGTCAATATAACGAAATGACTGCGAATAAAATACCAGTGGTACAAGAGTTTCCTGATGTTTTTCCAAATGATTTACCTGGGTTGCCACTTGATAGAGAAATAGAGTTTGGTATTGATCTCATACCTGGTACAACGCCCATATCTAAAGCACCTTATAGAATGACACCATCAGAATTGGTAGAGCTAAAGAATCAACTACAAGAATTATTGGATAAAGGCTTCATCCGGCCTAGTGTTTCACCTTGGGGAGCACCAATATTATTTGTAAAGAAGAAAGATAGAACATTGAAACTTTGTATTGATTATAGGCAGTTGAATCAGGTGACAGTTAAGAATAAGTATCCACTTCCCAGAATAGATGATTTATTTGATCAATTGCAGGGGGGCACAAGTCTTTTCTAAAATTGATTTGAGGTCAGGCTACTACCAATTAAAGATTAAGAAGGATGACATTCCTAAGACTACTTTCAGAACTCGGTATGACCATTATGAGTTTCTAGTAATGCCATTTGGTTTGACAAATGCTCCAGCAGTATTTATAGCTTTAATGAACAGAGTTTTTCAACATTTATTAGACACATGTGTTATTGTTTTTATTGACGATATACTCATTTATTCAAGGAGTAATAATGAGCATGAAGAAGATTTGAGGAAGGTGTTGGGAATACTAAGAAAAGAGGACTTGTATGCTAAATTTAGCAAATGTGAATTTTGGCTAACTCAAATTGATTTCTTAGGACATGTAGTTTTAAAAGATGGCATTTCTATGGATCCTAAGAAAGTGGAAGCTATTGTACAATGGAAGCAACCATCAAATGTGGCAGAGATTAGAAGTTTCTTAGGCTTGGCAGGTTACTACAGAAGATTTATTGAATGAGTTTCAAAAATTTCAAGTCCCTTTACTAGATTAACCAGGAAAGAAGTCAAATTTGAATGGAATGAAGAATGTGAAAATGGTTTCTAAGAATTAAACAAAAGGTTAACTAGTGCTCCAATTCTCACAATTCTATGTGGTAATGATGGATTTTCAGTTTATACCGATGCCTCTACTAAAGGTCTTGGTTGTGTTCTCATGCAAAATGGGCAAGTAATTGCATATGCTTCAAGACAATTGAAAGCTTATAAACAGAATTATCCAATTCATGATTTAGAATTGGTGCAATCATCTTTGCATTAAAGTACTTAATACTCTTCATAATGATATTAGAAGATAAATCATGGATATCACAAATATAATATCCTGGGTATGACTATATTCTCTTAGTCATAGCCCCACGGAGGTCCCTTGGATTATTAGACTTCCTTTAAGAAAGGGGCAAATCTCCTATTAATCACTTATATAACTCATATAGCCTATGACTTACCTAATAATAGTTGTTATAACCTCCTAGCTATAGTTAGATGTTAGGCTGTATCAAAGTATATCACTTACCATATAATAGTGCCGAAGACCTCAAGTCTAAAGACCAAAACACTCTTGTCACTTTGTAAACTTTACTTATGACTTTGAAGCCATAAATTCACGGTGGGTCGATCTAGTACATCTACTACTTGATATACTTGTGTCTGCGTTAATGTCAAGCACTCAATCAGACTACATACCAGTCTCATATACACTAAAATAATTCCTTATTTACTAAGGTACATATTGTGATAGTACTTTGATTGAGGACTAAGTTATGAGATTAGATAAATCAATCTCAAAAGATATTATTATGTTATTCTATACACACCAGCATAAGAATAACAATCAATATAATAATAACAGTATCTTTTATTATATTAATGAACATGGTACATAGTATAAATTATTTATTTTGAGGCATACATACTAACAACTGTGTCTAGTAAGATTTTGCTAATGTTCCTATGTAGTTTGGATTACATATTTTTATTAAATTATGCAACTGACATTAGTAGTAACAATATAGTATCATTATAATAAGTTATGTCTAGCAAGGCATCACTAACTTTCCTATGTAGTTTAGATTAAACATTTTAATTCAATTATCTAATTTACGTTAGTAGTAATAATATAATATCATAAATAGTAAGCTATGTGTAGCAATACATCACTGTTAACTAAGTCACAAAAATATTAAGGTTTGTGTAATATTTTGTGTTAATGTTCATGTGTAGTTTAATCATGGTATCTTTGTAAATAATAAAGAAACTTGCAATTTCTTTAAAGGCTTTTTACTAGTTTAAAAAATTGGACAAAGTTAGGGCCCAAGATCCATCTTGTAAATTGCCCAAACTGTAATGGGCCACTGGGCCATAAATGAAAGTAGCAACTGCCAAAAACTTGATCTTGGGCGCTGAGTAACGTTCACATGATCACCAAACCCTTTTAAATGTTCTTTCGAAACCCCTAAAAACTCTCGACCTTTGTCTTCACCCTCCCACTCTGTTACGCACTCCTTCGTAATCGTCCCTCCACTTTACCTCTTTCTCCTTTTCTCCTTCCCTTTCCCTCTCCTTCTGCCACTTGCTAAATAAAGAAAAAAGAGCTCGAGAACCCGCAGTTGCTCCGCTCTCCCACGAGCTCAAATGGAGAAGGTGCCTCCCTTGCTCTTCTTCTTCTTCTGGCTCTGCTTGCTCGCGGCCACCTGCTTGCCCAAGTCCACCATCGAACCCTGCTCCGGCACCGACTCCTGCCCCGCCGTCCTCGGTTACACCCTCTACACCGACCTCAAGGTCTCAGAGGTCGCCGCCCTCTTCCAGGTCGACCCCGTCTCCCTCCTCGCCGCCAACGCCATCGACTTCTCCGTCCCCGACGTCGAGCACCGAATCCTCCCTGCCGGCCTCTTCCTCCGCGTCCCCATGGCCTGCTCCTGCTCCGGCGGTATCCGCCGCTCGCTCTCCACCACATACACCGTTCGCCCCGTCGACACACTTGCCTCGATCGCAACCTCCATTTACGGTGGCCTCGCCTCCGCCGACCAGATCCGGGAGGCCAACAATATTCAGGACCCCTCGGCCCTCGACGCCGGCCGCACCCTCTTCGTACCTCTCCCCTGCGTCTGCTTCAACTCCACCGATAACTTCCTTCCCACGGTCTACCTCTCCTACGTCGTCCAACAGGGCGACTCCGTGCCTTCCATCTCAGCCAGCTACTCAACAACCGTGACGGACATCATGAACGTGAATGCCTTGGGTAGCCCTTCGATCCAACCGGGGGACATTCTCGCTATACCACTGCCAGGTATTTGTAATTATTGTATAATGTCCTTTGCTTGGCGCATCATCCTACCACGCAGGTTTCTTTTTGCAAATAGGTTACTGTCTATCCTAGTGCCTTCAAGGTAGTACTACTCAAACCCTAATATTTAGTTATCAGAGGAATCATGGATAAGCGAAGTGAAGAAATGTTAACATGCTTAAACTTTACCATGAAATTTTGGTTTTCAATATTCTGGAGTTGCTAATCTTTTTAAATGTCTCCCGCCCTTTCATCTGTACTTAGTATATACTAGAAAATGCGATGGTTTTTTTAAAAATTACCAATATTTGTTTGTGCATTGGAGTTTGCCCAAATGCTTAGGGTCCATTTTCTTGTTTATTGATTATACATCTGAATGCTCATTAAGTACGAGTCCCTGTAATTGGCAGAACTGCTTGCCAACTAGTTCTTTTGAGGTAGTTGATAGTAGTCTTTGTTCAAGCCTTGTTTAGATTGGTATGTTCCCGACCTTTTTGTTGCAGTGAAGGGGGCTCCCCTTTCCATCACCCAACTTTTATATTATGGCATATTTTTGAATTGGTCAGCTTATAAAGACCTTTTGGCAGTTCACTGTTAATGGGAAGTATTTGGGGGACAAAATATTCTTTATCATTCTGGAAATACAAACTCCTTTGCTATATGAGCTGAAGGCTAGTTGAACATATTTGTGATAGTCTATAGGATGGTCAATATTATAATCCATGCACTTTGTGGAGTAGGGAGCCAATCTGAACAATATGCTAGTAATCTGCAATGAGTAGTGTCATTAATGCTAGATCATTGGTTTGCCCTTATGCTTCTGCTTTTCATTACAACTATTAACCTTCCTAGTTAGTACATGCAAAGATTCCTCTTCCTTTTAGCATGCTTATCTGAAACTTACCTGTATTGGAATCCTTCCCTGAGATTGGGTAGTTGCAAGGTGTTACATTAGACAAGGTCAAGTTAAATAATTATCAAATATTGTTATATCACATTGAACTTGATCCTATTTTTTGTGGATTAGTTTATCATAATAAACTAACCTAAAATGTCATTGTTCTCCTATTCCTATGACTTGCAAGTATAGGGGAACAAACAAGGCAACAAAAAAGTCTACATGGTAAGTACATCTTTTTTCTGTGGTCTAGTACAATGGAGTATCTCTACACATTTTAGGAAATTAATTATTATGATCTTATTGTGAAGGAATGAACCCCTAATAGCAATCTTCTCTTGTCATGACAAGCAACCAAAAGGAAGTTGAAGGCCTTAGAAAGAGAAATCGTAGGCAACAATCTTTGCTTGTGACTGAGGAATCTCTAGTAGAAACATAGTGAGATGTTCTTTGATAATTAGGATTCTAGGAGAACTTACTATTCTTGGTACTGTACAGACTTTGAATTATAAAGACTATTACAAGGGAAAACTTCACAGTACACAAGGTATGAGATTGCCTCCTACAGTGTCTAAAAATAGTTTGTAAAGGGTGATATAACTGATTTGCACCAATACACACTAGTATATACCAGTCTAATAGTGGAGTAGTCCGTTCCAACTGGCATTTAAAACCTTGGTCCATGTTTCTTTTTTTACACAAGCACTTTCCTGTAAGGGTATCAAATCTTTCCTGTTTAAACTTCAAGTCCTACAGATAGTGGACTCATTGTGGTCATAATGGATTGTGAGTTGATTAGATTCTACACATTGCTGGATACTTTCCAAACATCCAGCTGCCAAAACAAATTAACTTCAAGCTCAGAGTAAACGATATTCCTTTGAGCCATCTAATAGTCCATCAAATCCACCCAAGGTTGTGTCAATTAATTTCAAGTTCAAATTGAAGACCTATGGAGTTCCTTTGAGCTGTCTAGCATGCCAATCATATCCTCTTTAGTCATCTAGTTAAGTCAAACATTGGTTAAAGACAAAGAATGTTGGCTTCTTTTGAACAATCCAACACTCTAACCTTACACACTTAAGTTGTATGTTCAAGTTCAAATTCAAACTCAATACATGCAATATCCCTTTGAGCCACCTAGAACTCTAACTTGATTTACTTAAGTCATTAGGTCAGGTTAAATCTAATTTTAAATTCAAGGTATGTTAGGTCTCTTCAGGTCATCTGACACGCCAACAACATGCACTTAAGTTGTTTGGTTGTCAGGTTCAAATTCAAATTCAAATTCAAAACATAGTAAATTCCTTTTAGCCGGTCACCACTCTAACTAGATTCACTTAAGCTATATGGTAAAAAAATCGAACTCCAATTTAAGACATGATAGGTTTCCTTGAGTCATCTAATACTCCAACTAGATTCATTTAAAATATCAAATTCTTTGTTGGACCCTTTGAAGTTGTTTTGTTAATCATTATCATCCCCTTTCTGCTGTCTAGTTATATAGTTAGATTCTTCAATTGAATCCTTTTGGGTTATTCAATTGATGATTTAAATCTCATTGATCCAGTAAGTTTAGAATTTTATCATTTTTGTTGGTTAAAAATCGATCAAACCCCCTTAAGCCTTTTGACATATATCCTATTAATCAACATCATCGTCTTTTGTTTTCTTGGCTCAAAACCTCACATATGTAGAAGTCTAATACAGTAACACACCATGATACAACATGATTTGCCTCTTGTTCCATCACCATTTCCCACCATGATAACAACAAGTTCAAAACTCCAAGTTCTTTGGTACCTAGAACAAAAGCATTCCCTGGGTTTTCTCCAGCCTCCAGCCCTTGAAGCACTTTGGAGGCTTCGGTTGCTCCATTGATTCTTATTTGTAGGTCAGCAAAGTTCCAAGATGATTTTCGCATGAATCAATTAAAAGATCAGAAATTAAGGCACTTCATCCTTCACCAAGGAAAAAAGTTTAAAAAATGGCAAAATGCGGAAAAAAGAGTGCAAGTAGGAACAAAAATGAAAAAGAAAAGGAGAAATGCTCATTGCAAAAACACAAAGGTATATATCCCTGATTAAGCCATGTAAACTTATACATTTGAATTATTGAAACCCAAATTTAATGTGCATTGTTTTCGTATTTAATTTTCAATATTTAGATGTATCTAATTTCAGGTTTTTAGAAAAGGTTTCTTAAATCTCAAGAGTAATTGTAGCAAGAACTTGTGTTTCTAAGAAGTATTGAACCTACAATTAGACAATTGTTCTTGATTCTTGTGGTCACTTATATGTTTAAAATGACATGTTAATGCTTAGTTTGCTTTTCAAAGGCCGCTATTTTTATCCCATAAAATCTTTCTCTTTTTACCATAGTTGCCTTTTATCTTATGATAATATGCTTAGCCCTATGATTTTTCATCGTAAGTCATTCTTGACCTAAGTTGTGAGCTTCTATTGATCTTTTATGTTCATTACTTTTTCCAAGTTACCTAAAGCTTTAGCTTTGTTTTGTTTTATTTATATAGCATGTGCGTCGATGTTTTCGAAGTTTGCCTCAGATTATGACTTGCTGGTAGCTAATGGAACCTTCGCTGTTACCGCTGGTCACTGTGTTCAATGCAGTTGCGGACCAGGAGACCCCAAGTAATCATTAAAACTTTGTTTTCCCTCTACACGCAGCCACCTTCTCTTTAATCATCTTGTTTTTATTCAAATTCACCACCCTTTTGCAGTTTGTACTGCACACCAGCTTCATTGGCGGCGTCGTGCTCGAGCATGCAATGTGGTAATAGCAGTCTTATGATTGGAAATATCACTTCCCTGCAGAGTAGCGCTGGTTGCAGTGTCACCTCTTGCAACTATGGTGGTTTTGTAAATGGAACTATCATCACCACGTAATCAGTTTTCTTTTTTTATTCTCTCAATAATATTCGCTTGTTAGAATCAGGCATTGATTTTCAAATAATCATGCAGGTTGACTAGATCACTGCAACCACAATGCCCAGGTACTTAAAAACCTTGTTCCTCCCCCTTTTTATAATTCTAAATGCATGTGATTTTCAAGCAGGACTGCAAATGAACTAACCTCTACCAAGACTAGAGTTGGTTTATGTTCGATTGATAAACTAATAAACTAGTGAATTGTCCTTGAACATTTTTTTTATGAATAAGATTATTTATAGATTCATTTATGTAGACAATTGACAAGTAAAAAATATGTCCAGTTTTACCAAAAAGATAATGTATAATCTTTTCCATATAAATTTAACTAAATATTTATTTGAAAGTATGTACTCGACAAATATGTTGTATACTTGAAATTTCATTTGAATTACTATTGGTATAAATATTATTATATATTAAGTTGCGGTCTTTTAAAAAATAACAATTCTTTGATAAGAGCACTCCAACACTAACATATATTAATCAGAGTACAAAAATAATAAATAAGCTTTTAAGTCTTTAAGTATAATTTTTGAGATATCAAATTAATTCTAGAAAAGTTTTGTTCATTTACTGGTTCAATGCATGAGTTCCATCAGTGCTCGATACTCTGAGCTCAACAAGTTCTCTATAAATACAGTTGAACCTGAACTTTAAGCTGGACTAAACTAACTTGAAAACGATTTATCTAGATAAAACAAGCTTGGTCTACTCAACTTACTCATTTATAATCCTATTTCAAGTGATGGCAGAACATCTTAATAATATGTATTACTTATTCAGGGCAACATCAGTTTCCTGCGGTCATACCTCCACCGACTACGATACAGCATGATCGGTCTTTTGCGCCATCGCCATCGCCAGCCCAAGCTGGTGGTACTGTTACATCACCAAGTACTTTGGTTCCAGGAACAAGAACACTTCCTGGTGTTGCTCCAGCCTCGGGCCCTGCTGGAAGCGTTTCGGAGGCTTCTGTTGCTCTATTTAGCCGTTTATTATGTATCTTTTTTCTTTTCTTGTATTTTCTGACTTCTTAAATTACCGAGCTTTTGTTTTTCATCTCGCTTCTAGAATGCACTTTTTTTGTTTTCTTTACTGGTTAGCTCATCTTATTTGTCTGACTTTTCCATTACTAATTTCTGCCTAAGTTTCATTAACTACGTTGGTGCTAGAAGGCTTCTGTGCACAATTTTGTTCGATTTTCTCATGCATAATTATTTGACTGTAATGTAAATTTAAGTTCTTCCTGCAGAAGTGCAGTCGTAATCTCAAATCATTGTGCACTAAAAAGACAACGTAGCACAAAACTGATGAGCAGCAACTCCCTAGTGAGTAATGTTTGGCCTATTTAATGACATAAAACTTAATATATTTAAATAATAAAATAATATAATTATATTAATTGATTAATATAATATAATAATTGCATTCTAATTAATAATTAATGTGGTGTATATTTTTTAGTAGCCTTTACTCTCATAGGGACTTATAGGCTATATTTGGTGGTATTTTATGAGAGGTGGATAGGGTGACCATTAATTGATAATTATTGAATTTTATTGATTTTATTGAAGGTAAAGATAAAATCAGTTCGTTAAATTGGTAATCGATATGGTAAAAAAATTTATTATATTCGGTAAATTTATCGATTTATTATAGATTTTTTAATTTTATCAACTTACCAATCCAACTTATTATTACCGAATATCCAACTTATTGTTACCGAATTTAATTTGACCATCAATTTTCTCCCATATACAATATAACTATTCATTTCTGAGGTAGAAAATAAATAAATATTATGAATTGATTTACAATTGGCGTTGACGGATATCACATAGAGGACAAGAAAAAAAAAATAAAAAATGGTAATTTATCAATTTTACCGATCGGTAAATTGGTAAAATCTGTAAATTACCGATTAGTAATTTTACAATCAGTAATGGTAACGGTGAAGGAAATTTTTTTTGATAAAATCGATAATCAATAATTCGATAAAACGGTATTTACTGAATGCTTAGAGTTGGATATTGTTGGCTGGGAGTGATAGTTGAATTTTTCAAAAATAATGTGAAAAGTGAGATTAAAGTGCTAATGGTCTAATTAACTCTTGTGGCTACTGTCACGCCCAGGCTTCAGGATATATTTTTTTTTCAAAACACACACTGGGCTGACAGTAGAAGCCCGTAGCTTCTCAGCCTAGAGAGCACAACCCAAACAAAAAAGAAGCGAAAGACCAGGAAGAAGAAAACCCGCCCGAGCTTCAACCGGATGCATCACTACCGGAGGGAGAAGCTGAGGCGAACCTTGTCCACCAAAGCACCAACGGAAGGCCAGGAGGAAGAGACGAGTCTCCAAAACGAATCCAAGCAGGAGAGCAGCGATCAGCAGAAAGCCAAGGGAGATCACGAATAGGGAGACGGCTGCGTTCGCCAATGACAGCAACGAATGGCAGCGAAATGACGAACACAGGAAGAATACCAGAAATCCGAACACCAGGAAAAACCAGAAATCTAAAATCCACGTCCACTATCAGTTCCATCCCCCGTCGACAGCAAGAAATCGGGCCGCGATGAAAACCAGGGGAAAACCGGACTTACAGCTTTCGATGCGAGAGGAGAAGAGAACCCGCCGGACCAGAGACGAAGAGACACCTCCGTCGGAGGAGAACAATGATGCAGTCGAGCCCGATCCGCCCTCGTCCAACCCTCTGCGGCCACCAAGTACACCGGCGATTACTGCACAGACGGTCACCACACGTCCGCTCGAGCTCTACTTCACGATGAAAGAGAAGAGGAGGAAGATGTTGCCAAAAAGGTTCCTTCTCAATTCTATCCTTTCATCCCCCTTTAGCCCCATGCCTCTCTCTCCATCCAATCCCTGCCAAGTCCCATCCCTCACCTGCCCCACGTCTCGGTTCAGAAGCAGTTAAGTTTCTGCGTGAGGGTCGTTCGCAACAACGAACGGAAAGATCCACGTAAGCCTCCACGTGGATTAGGGCTAATAAAGATGGGTCCAAGCTGAGTCAGCAATCATGGGCCCCGCATAGCATGTACTGCCATCGCGACTCTACTCTAGCCTCGTGCGCACCAACGCACGCCCAATGCAACGCTACTCATGAGTCAATATGTCCTGATTCGTAAGCGGCTACCACGTGTGCGTACGATACTGCAACGTTTGCTACGCGTTGACCATAGAGTCAACGGATCGCCACGCGTCACCCATCGTACAAAAACACGTATCTCCGCACTGTCAACAACACAGTAGACCTACGTCTCTCGTGTGCTCCGACACACTCGATGGAATAACGTGCAATGCCGTATCGGGCCCCGCAAGCCCACGGCGGCCCAATCTACATGGGCCCAAATAACAAAAGCCCAGGGAGGTGACTCGTAACCCAACCAGCCCATCGGGTGGTGGGCGCGCCCATCTCAGCACCGACTGAATGGGCCTCGGCCCAAGGCCGTAAGCAGACAAACAACACAATATAACACAAAACATAATTATATTGCATTAAGTCCATAATACAGGGTGGAAATGCATAATAACAGATCAGGGGGTCTAACATCCTCCCCCACCTGAGGTCGTCGCCGCCCTCGGTGACTCGTCGAGGTAGCGCCTCAACTCATCCTCGAACTGCCAAAGATCAACGGCGTGCTCCCACGTGGCGTCCTCCTCAGGTGATCCATCCCAGCAAATCAGAAACTCCGTCCGACGGTTTCGGCTGTACTGCCCCAACACACGGTGATCCAAGATCGACCCGATCCTCCGGTTGAACTCCTTCCGAACGCTAGGAGGCGCCCGACTCGTCTGAGACCGCGCAGGATCCTCAGGATCAGCATGGAACCGTTTCAGGAAACTCACATGAAAAGTGGGGTGCAGCTTCATCCAGTCCGGGAGTTTCAGCCTGTACGCCACTGAGCCCACCGGACTCAACACCTCAAAAAGACCGTCATACCTCTAGATAAGACCTCGGTGAGCTGTCTTTACCGAGATCTTCTTCCAGAGCTGCGGGGTATGCTTCAGAAGAACCTGGTCGCCAACTACGAACTCCTCAGGCCTCCGATGACGGTTGGCATACCTCTCCATCTGCCTGGCAGCAATCTCCAAGCTGTCTCGAGCCTCCTGCAACATCTTGGATCTCTCTCGTGCCACCCGGTGTGCAGTAGGCACCGACCCTCAGAATCACGCTGCACCACATCCGCCGGGGTCAGGGGCTGCCTCCCTAACCCGAGATCAAATGGGCTCCGACCAGTAGCTGACGACCTCTGAAGGTTGTACGCGAATTGCACCACGTCAAGCCACTTGACCCAATCTCGTTGGCTGGCGGTAACAAAGTGACGGAGATACTCCTCAACCAGTGCATTAATCCTCTCGGTCTGTCCGTCCATCTGCGGATGGTTCGCGGTCGAGAAGTTCAGCTTGGATCCCAGCTTCTTGATCAACGAAGTCCAGAAACGTCCGGTGAACCGGGTGTCGCGATCACTAACGATGTCCTCTGGAAGTCCAAATAACTTCACGACGTGCTAGAAGAAGAGTTCGGCTGTCACCTCAGCCGTGCAATGCTCCGGGGCCAATATAAAAACTCCGTTCTTGGAGAATCTATCGACGACCACTAGGATAGAAGCTCGTCCGTCAACTCAGGGAAAACCGTCGATAAAGTCCATAGACACAGAGATCCAAGGAGACTCAGGGATCGGCAGGGGCTGCAACAACCCTGCCTCACGTCATTGATCAACCTTGTCTTGTTGACAGACAAGACAAGTGCGGACATATAGCTCAACCTCTGCGCGCATCTCCGACCAGTAACATGATCTGGAGAGCAAGGCTAACATACGCCTTTGGCCCGGATGACTCGCCCACGGGGTATCGTGGAGCTCCCTCAATAGCTCCCTGCGCAGTCCGCCTGTCGAAGGAACGAACGACTGACCGCCCTCGGCCAAGATAACATCATCAGGACCTAGATAGAATCGCCGGACCTCACCGGCCTTGATTTGTTGTACCACCCGCTGGTACCTGGCATCCGAAGCTGCTGCAAGGCGGATCTGCTCCAACAGATTGCCCTCTACCAAAGACAGAGTGTAGCAAATCATGACATTCAGCTGGCTCAGCGCATTGATGACATGTAAAATTATGATATTTCATGACCCAATTTCATTCGTATCTAAAGCATAATGCATGTTTCATCTCATTTATTTACTCAAATGCTTCATATTCTTCAGAACCTTCACTTTTCCTCAATTTTAATGAAATGCAGGTATTTGACCCCAAAATCAGTGGAATTTGGAGAATCTGAAGGTATGGGACGATTTCCCATGATGAGACGAAGCTACCTGCCAAATTTCAGCCCAATCAGAGCTTTCTACAAGATGCACGATCATGGGTGTGTACCCATGGACGGCCGTGCATGACCCTGCTACTCCAGGCTTCACCAAGCCGTACACGGGCATGGCCATGCATCTATGCACGGCCGTGTATCGTCGTGAACTGCTCGACAGGTGTCCGGTATTTCGCCCGTAAATTTCTATTCTTAGCTCGGATTGGAGCGAAATTTGGGGGAGACCTTCCTAACTGGCATACGCACGATTTGGGATAGGAATCATCGGATTTGAAAAAGCAACCGAGGAGAACGAGCGAAAAAGGCGAGACCTTAGGGTTTTGGGGCGATTTCGGAGGCGACAACACTGTTACGGCTTGATTTCTTCGTCGTTCTGGCGTGGATCTTCGTGCTGGACCTTCTTCCATCGATGATCTACCCTCCCTTTGGTTTGATTTAATTATTATGAGAGATTCTATGTGTTTAACGATGTATACACTAGTGTAAACTCTTCTTTTCGGGGTTTGGGCGTAGCCCACTGTAAGAATGCTTGATAATATGACTTGATTTATATATTCCTCTATTTATCTTTGTTCTTATTCATGTTTAGAATGTTTTAATTCTTGTTTACATACTGGCCATATGTATGCATGCTTTAGATGTCGAGGGAAGGACTGAAAGGTGAACCTTGACCATCGAAACCCCTAGACTGGACTAGTGATTTCGTGTTGCGAGAGCACTCGAAATCACTCGAGGAACCCTAATCTTTCATAGAACCCAATGGATCCGTATTAACCCTGGTAAGCCACGAGAGTAGGAGATCTGGGTTAAGAAGGATACCAGATCGTGTCCTGAGAGGGAGCGCGTCTGTACCCTAGGAAATGTTACCTTGAGAACTTAGATAAAACTTTATTTAAATTGTCAAGCCCTAATATTTATGCATGCTTCAGTGTGGTGAAACCTAAAACCCCGAATCTCTCTCATAATCTCAAAACCCCTTTTGCCTTGCTTTCTGCTTCGCTTGATTTAAGTCTGCTTTAGTTTAATTGCTTGCTCTAGGATTTTAGACACTTCTCCATTAATCGTTAACCTAGCTATTGATTTATTGATTAGTTAGTACTTGACCCTAGTCCCTGTGGGTTCGATCTTAATTATTACGCGATAGACCGTGCACTTGCGGTAGCAGCCATTTAGGCCCTATCAAGTTTTTGGCGCCGTTGCCGAGGACTAGGTTGCCAATATTAACACAATCAGAAGATTGATAGACTAGGTTTAGTTAGATTTCATTTTGTTCTTAATTCTGTTTCTTTGCTTTTATTTTTAGTTGTAATTTCTATTTGGTGCGGTGCTACTAATCCTTTCTATCTAGGTACTTGTTTATGCCCAGGAACACTGCGCGAACAGGGAAACTTGTACCTGGAGATCCGAAAATAGAGCGCACTTTCCGTCAAGTCAGAAGAAATCTGAAAAGACTTAAGCTTGAAGGAAATTTTTCTGAGAGTCAAACGATGGAAGTCACTCGCTCCTTGAAGGATTATGCAGCACGCACCATCTCTGGCGTGCATTCTAGCATATCGCGGCCTGCTATCGAAGCTAACAACTTCGAGATCAAGCTATCACTTGTACAGATGGTGCAGCAGAACTAATTCAGTGGAACAGCCACTGAAGATCCTAACCTTCATTTATCTATCTTTTTGGAATGCTGCGATACTCTTAAAATTAACGGTGCTCATCCTGATGCTATTAAACTGAGACTCTTTCCTTTTTCTTTCAGGGATCAAGCTAGGGCGTGGTTGCAGTCTTTACCGCAGGCATCAATCACAACGTGGGAACAGTTATCACAAGCTTTTTTTTGTCAAAGTACTTCCCACCAAGCAAAACCGCCCAGCTCAGGAATCAAATCACCAACTTTGCCCAAAGAGAAGGAGAGTCCTTGTATGAAGCATGGGACCGTTTCAAAGAATTATTGAGGATGTGCCCTCACCATGGTCTACAGAAATGGGTGATCATCCACACCTTCTACAGTGGATTGCTATACCAGACCAGACTTTCTATAGATGCTACTGCTGGTGGGGCATTAATGAACAAGAACTATGATGATGCGATGCAGTTGATAGAGGATATGGCTCTCAACCATTATCAGTGGTCAGGAGAGAGGAGCCAGCATACTCGAAATTCAGGGAAGTTTGATGCTAACTCAATTGATTCTCTAATGGCAAAAGTAGATTCACTTTCTTCTAAAATTGATTCTATTAATGTATCTGCTTCTAATTCTTTGACTTGTGATGTTTGTGGAGTGATAGGACATTCTGCTGATAGCTGCCACATCCTGAGCGCCCCTCCTGAACAAGTCAACGCCATTGGGAATTTCAAGAACCAGAACGACCCCTACTCGAGCACATACAATCCGGGGTGGAGAAATCACCTGAATTTCTCCTACAGGTTAAATCAAGGGCAAGTTCCTCCTGCTAATTTTTCTAATCAGAACTTCTCTTCTAATTTCAGGCCTTCTAGGATACAGCATCCATCTGCCAATCAAGAACAACAAGATCCTCCTCAGAAGTCTAGGTTAGAGTCAATGTTGGAAAACTTCATGGAGAGTCAGATGAAGCACAATGACTCTATATCTAAGCAGATCCACCAGTTGAACATAAAAGTGGATTCTATATCAACCACCCAGAAAATGATGGAGAACCAGATCACACAGCTTGACCAACGAACCAGTTCAATCCAGTCAAGGATCAACCACAATGAACATTGTAATGCGATAACAACAAGGAGCGGAATCCAACTAGAAGACCCTAAGGTGCCTAAACCTAGGGAGAGAACAAAGACAAATCCATCTGAAGAGAACTCTGCAATTAATCCAGAGAAAGAATAGCAAGACTTGAGTGCACCAAAAGAGCATGTTTACATTCCACCTCCACCGTACAAACCGCCTATCCCATTCCCTCAGCGGCTAGCTAAGGCTAAATTGGACCGGCAGTTTGGGAAATTTTTGGAGGTACTAAAAAAAACTCTATATCAATATTCCTTTCACTGACGCTCTTTCTGAAATGCCAGCATACGCCAAGTTTTTAAAGGAGATCCTTTCCAAGAAAAGAAAATTTGATGAACAAGGAACAGTTGCCCTGACTGAAGAATGCAGTGCCGTTCTCCAGAACAAACTTCCACCCAAACTGAAAGACCCAGGGAGTTTTTCTATCCTTTGTCAAATTGGGAATATGCCTTTTGATAGAGCCCTATGTGATTTAGGGGCTAGAGTGAGTTTAATTCTCTTGTCTGTCTGCAGGAAGTTAGGTATGGATGAGATGAAGCCTACCTCTATATCCCTTCCACTGGCTGATCGATCAGTATGCTGGCCGGTTGGAATCATTGAAGACGTGCCGATAAGAGTGGGAGATTTCTTCATCCCCGCGGACTTCGTAATGCTAGACATGGAAGAAGACACTCGACTACCCATCATTCTGGGGCGCCCTTTCCTTGCAACCGCTGGCGCCATTATAGATGTGAAAAATGGAAAATTGGCACTGAATGTTGGTGAGGAGAAATTAGAATTTGACTTGTCTTCCGCTCTAAAGAAACCGTCTTTTGCAGGAGTTTGCTGTGAAATTGACACAATGGAAGACAACATTGAACCCACCCCACCAATCGCCGAGGAAACTTGGGAAGTCTGTCTGCTGAATGGCGAACAAGAGAGTAATACTGATGAGGACCAGGTTCAAGTAGAAAGTTTGGAAGTTGTTCACCCTGAGAGATTCAAAAGGACACAGTTTGAAGACCTTGGAGAGGCTAAGTCTGGTCCTTCTACAAAGAAGGAGTTAGAGTTTAAACCCCTCCCCGCTAATCTTAAATATGAATTCCTTGATGCTAACTCTACTTGTCCTGTCATCATTAGTGCCGACCTTAATGCAGAAGAAACTGCAAAGCTGCTGAAAGAATTACGACTCCACAAACAGGTAATTGGTTATTCATTGGAAGATATTAAAGGAATTAATCCTTCGTTCTGTATGCACAGGATTTTCTTGGAGAACGACAGTAAAGCTTCGGTGGAATTCCAGCGCCGGTTAAATCCAAATATGAAGGAAGTGGTCAAGAAGGAGATACTAAAATTACTCGATGCGGGGGTTATCTACCCAATATCAGACAGTGAATGGGTAAGTCCAGTGCATGTCGTGCCTAAAAAGGGTGGGGTCACTGTGATCAAGAACGAGAATAACAAGCTTATCCCCACCCGCACTGTGACTGGTTGGCGCATGTGCATCGACTACAGGAAGCTGAACAAAGCAACACGCAAAGACCACTACCCCCTTCCTTTTATTGACCAGATGCTGGAGCGGCTAGCAAAGAACTCTCATTTCTGCTTCCTGGACGGTTTCTCAGGATTTTTCCAGATCCCTATTCATCCAGACGACCAGGAGAAGACTACCTTCACCTGTCCTTATGGGACATTTGCTTACCGCCGAATGCCTTTTGGGCTATGCAACGCCCCTGCCACTTTTCAAAGATGCATGGTTTCAATATTCTCTGATTTCATAGAAAACATAATGGATATCTTTATGGATGACTTCTCAGTTTATGACACTTCATTTGATATTTGCTTGACTAACCTCTCTAAAGTGCTGAATAGGTGCAAAGAAGTTAACCTTGTCTTAAACTGGGAGAAATGCCATTTCATAGTGCGAGAAGGGATAGTGCTTGGACACCTGATCTCAGAACGTGGGATTGAAGTTGATAGATCCAAAGTGGATGCCATTGAAAAGATGCCGCCACCCTCATCTGAAAAGGGAGTTCGAAGCTTTCTTGGGCATGCCGGATTTTATCGGCGCTTCATTAGAGATTTTTCAAAGATTGCTAGACTATTGTCTAACTTGCTCGCTAAAGATGTTCCTTTTTCTTTTGACCAGGACTGCATGATATCTTTTGAAAAACTGAAAACCGCTTTGATCTCAGCCCCTATCATGCAGCCACCCAACTGGACACTCCCGTTCGAGCTCATGGGCGATGCCAGCGATTATGCAGTTGGAGCAGTACTAGGACAGCGAGAAGATAGCAAGTTGCATGTCATCTATTATGCGAGCAGGACACTGAATGAAGCTCAGATCAACTACGCTACCACAGAAAAGGAGCTCCTTGCTATTATTTTTGCTTTTGACAAGTTTAGATCCTATGTTATTGATTCAAAAGTAATTGTGTATACTGATCATGCAGCCATCAGGTACCTTCTAACCAAGAAAGATGGAAAACCACAGCTGATTCACTGGATCCTCTTGCTACAGGAGTTCGATCTAGAGATCCGGGACAAGAAAGGTTCAGAAAACCTGATAGCTGATCATTTATCCAGATTACCACAAGAAGAACGAGAAGAGGAGTATTGTCATGACATTAACGAATATTTCCCTGATGAACACCTCTGGGCTCTAACCGAAATTGGAGCCCCATGGTATGCTGACTTTGTCAATTATTTAGTATCTGATATCCTTCCCTTTGATCTTTCATGGCAGCAAAAGAAAAGATTCCTACATGACGTGAAGCACTACTATTGGGACGATCCCCTGTTGTTTCGAAGATGTGCCGATGGCCTTTTTCGGCGATGCATACCCGAAGAAGAGATCCAAGATGTCTTATTTCATTGCCACTCATCTCCTTATGGTGGCCAAGCCAGTGCCTCCAAGATAGCCTTCAAAGTGCTGCAATCCGGACTTTACTGGCCCACTATCTTTCGAGATGCCTGGCAGTTTATCACCCACTGCGATCAGTGTCAGCGATCAGGCAACATTTCTAAACGAGATGAGTTACCATTAACCAACATCTTGGAACTTGAGATCTTTGACGTCTGGGGGATGGACTTTATGGGACCATTCCCATCATCCTATGGTCATCGCTTCATATTGGTGGCCGTCGACTATGTCTCTAAGTGGGTGGAAGCCTCAGCCGAACACACATCCGATGCTAAAGCGGTCACCCGAATGCTTAAACGTACTCTCTTCCCCAGATTTGGTATACCGCGAGTCTTGATAAGCGACGGTGGCTCGCACTTTCTGAATCACAAGTTAGCCATGCTATTAAGGAAGTATGGGGTAACCCACAAGGTTGCAACCCCTTACCATCCATAGACCAGCGGACAAGTGGAAGTATCGAACAGAGAGATAAAGAATATCTTGCAGAAGACGGTCAACCTTTCAAGAACTGATTGGTCCTTAAAACTAGATGACACACTCTGGGCTTATAGAATAACATTCAAAACTCCGCTGGGAATGTCTCCCTATCAGCTAGTATACGACAAGTCCTGCCATCTTCCAGTTGAAATTGAGCATAGAGCCTATTGGGCAGTCCGAAAGCTGACTTATGACCTCCAAAAGGCTGGCGATAACAGGAAACTTCAACTCTACGAACTTGATGAAATTCGTTTGTCTGCATATCACAACGCAAAGATCTACAAAGAGCGGACGAAGTGATGGCATGATAAGCACATTGTTGTAAAGAACTTCCAAGTGGGAGACCATGTCCTTTTATTTAACTCACGCTTGAAACTCTTTCCAGGAAAGTTAAGGACGAGATGGTCTGGACCATTTATTGTGAAGAGGATTTTTCCGCATAGAGCTATTGAAATATGGAGCCAACGATCAGACAACTTCAAAGTGAATGGACAGCGGTTGAAACTGTACTTTGCACATGATACCATCGACAAAGGGGTCTCCTTACATATTTCTGATTCTCCACCACCAGACCCGCCATGAGCATCATGATGGTCAAGCTAGTGACCCTAAAGAAGCGCTTGTTGGGAGGCAACCCAACCTCTAGTTCATTGTTTTTACTTTCTCATTTATTTTCAGCATTTAGACTATTTTATTTTCCTGTTTTTATTTCATATTTATTCTCTATAAGCTGTACCACACTGATAGAAATTTTTCTGGAATTTTCAGGTACCACCGAGCCATGCACGGTCGCACCCGTGCATCCATGCACGACCGTGCACGGCTCGGTTATTCCATCCACACGCAAACAGAGACGTGCACGGGGAGGGGCATGATGACGCGCACGGCCATGATGCGTAACGAGCTTCCGCACCTGCACTCACCCGAGACATGCACGGGCGTGCCCGTGCACCGATACACGGTCGTGCATCATAAGTGAGTTTTGTTGGCGCGACCAGATCGAGAGCTGCACGGGCTGAGCCATGTATCCATATATGGCCGTGTACGATAAGTGATAAATACTAGCGCCGCCGCCGCCGTTCCGATCTGCCGCCTTCGGTGCCCGATCGACCGCCGGCGACCTTCCATCGTCTTCTCCGACCTCCGGCGACTCTTTCCCCTAACTTTCCGGCGTCGATCCGTGCCTCACAACGCCGTTCGACGCTGCCCTAGCTTTTGTCGCCGCCTACGATTCCGCGCCGCCGACTTTCTTTCATCGTCGCCGACGCCTTTGAAGCTTCTTCCACAACACAAGCTATCTTCCTATCACTCTCCTACACTTCCGGGATGTCTCGACGCAAGCAAGTCACGTCCAAGCATCATGCGTCCTCATCTAGCGCCGCCGCTCCATCACCGCCTGCCTTGCCGCCTACGCCATATGAGATCATTTGTCGTGATCCAGAGCAACTTGCCAAGCTTACTACCCTCGCACGCCGCCCAGTGATCACCACCAGATTCCTAGATCATGGCACGCTGAAGACCTTGGGTTTCTATGAAGATGTGTAATGGATGTTTCAACGAATGGGTTGGGACCAGTTCTTCACCATGTGCTACCCCACCTACATCCCCATTGTACTGGAATTCCTGTCTTCTATGGAGTTCCATGCTAGCATCCACACTGACGACGACGACGGCAATCTATCCTTCAGACTGAACAACACTGAGTATGTGCTGACACTGACAGAGCTGAACTCTATATATGGTTTTCCTATAGAAGGGACAAGGCTCACACCTACCGCGTTCAATGATAGCAATTTCTGGGCTGAACTGACCGATCTGATACCCTTTGACACCAGGACAGCTAGAGCCACCTACCTCAGGAACCCTGTTTTGAAGTATGTGCATCGTGTCATGGCACATACTATCTTTCGACGAGGAGAGTCTGATGGCTTAGTCAGAGCATCTGAGCTTCAGTTTCTTTGGGCTATGCTGTATGGGGTCCGCCTCAACACTGCTTTTCACTTTGCCCGACAACTCTAGAAGGTATCAAGGGCACCGAAAGGTGCAATAGATCTCGGGGGACTTCTAACCCCTATCTCTCATGCAGTAGGGATTCATCCCTACCAAATGGAGCAAGCCCGGGGCAACTGCCGACTTGATCTCGATTCCTGTGTTTCGATGCGGATGATAGTGAAGGAAGGTGAACTTTATAGCTTGATCTTCCCCGGGAGCGATGTGAAGTTGCCGCTGCCAAACCCAGCAAGCACCACAATTCGTGAGTGACGGAACTGGAGAGTAAAAGCAGTTGAAGATGTGGATGTGCCTCTTGCAACTGAACCACCGCAACCTGCTCAGCAGCGCCCTTCTACCCAGCTCGACCGTATTGAAGCCTATGTCCACTTTATCCGGGACGCACAGGAAGAGACTCATCTGTCTGTCTCTGAAGGCAATTACCGGATCCAACAACTTGAGACAGAAGTGGAGCGCCAAGGATGAACACAGTCCTCTATTTTAGAGTCTGTGCATGAGTTTCAAGCGAGACTCCGTCGACGCTGGGGATGAGCTTCTTTGGTTTCACCCGTCACTTGGTCAGCTTTTTATTTTTCTAGTAGTTTTTTTAGTTATTAGTTTTCATCTGTCTACTTTTAGTTTATTATATTCTTAGTTGCATGTTTTAGTTTTCTTAGTTGTGTCAACATCTATAGTGTCTTACCCAACCCCACTCTTTTCATTCATGATATTTGCTTTGACTTTTAGTATTGCATTGTTCTATGCCTACTTCATTGCTTGGGATAGGAATCTTGACTTTTATCTGCCAATGGTCTATAATGGTTATGCTTTGCACATATGATTCTTTGATTTACTGTAGTTGATTGATGTAATTAGCCCGATTCATTGTTGGTGGAATCTTGAAGAGTATGCTTGTTATTTCACCTTAGCCTTGATATGCATCTCATGGGTAGAAAGTGATTGTATCTAGTTTCTATTTCTACTTTATTTATGCACTTTGTCATGGGGGTTAGAAATAATAATGGTGGTACCGAAGTGTTCTTGTACATAGCACTTTGTACTTCCACTTGGCACTGTTCATAGCATCTCACTAAAAAAAAGGGTTAGTGGTACCTAAGTTCTTTGTTCATCATACTTGGCACTAACCCCATGGTTTTCAATAATAACAGTGGTACCGAAGTGGTACTGAAGCAACGCTTGGCACTTGGCACTGTTTGTTCTTATATATATATATATATATATATATATATATATATATATATATATATATATATATATATATATATATATATATATATATATATATATATATAAAAGGCACCACATAGGGACTATGTGGTACTGATGCTATTCTCCCATGACTTAGTACACAGTGTTATGGTTTTTGAAAGCTTGATCAATCATATCATGTGCGTGAGATGCATTGTAGAGGTTTTTGGTTATGTAAAACATTGCATGTTCTATAGATTGTATTCATGATAATTGGTTTAATTTGCTTTCCATACTGCATTATAACCTGAAGAGTTATTGTGTTTAACTATTAACCTCATTAGACCTACTTAAGCTACTTTGAGATTCCTTATTCCATGTCATCATTGTATTCTAGACAATTCAATTGCTTGAGGACAAGCAAAACTTTAAGTCCAATGTATTTGATGACATGTAAAAATTTGATATTACGTGACCCAATTTCATTCGTATCTTAGAGCATAATGCATCTTTCATCTCATTTATTTACTCAAATGCTTCATATACTTCAGAATCTTCACTTTTTCTCCGTTTTAATGAAATGTAGGTATTTGACCCCCAAAATCAGTGGAATTTGGAGAATCTGAAGGTATGAGACGATTTCCCATGATGAGACGAAGCTACCTGCCAAATTTCAGCCCAATCAGAGCTTTCTACAAGATGCACGGTCATGGGTGTATACCCATGCACGGCCGTGCATGACCCTGCTACTCCAGGCTTCACCAAGCCATACATGGCTATGGGTGTGCAACCATGCACGGCCGTGATCCATAAGTTATTCTGCGATAGAGCTGTACAGGGTCATGGCCGTGCTTCCATGCACGGTCGTGTATCGTCGTGAACTACTCGACAAGCGTCCGGTATTTCGCCCGTACTTTCTATTCTTAGCTCGGATTGGAGCAAAATTTTGGGGAGACCTTCCTAACTGGCATACGCACGATTTGGGACAAGAATCATCGGATTTGAAAAAGCAACCGAGGAGAACGAGCGAAAAAGGCGAGACCTTAGGGTTTTGGGGCGATTTCGGAGGCGACAACACTGTTCTGGCTTGATTTCTTCGTCGTTCCGGCGTGGATCTTCGTGCTGGACCTTCCATCGACGATCTACCCTCCCTTTGGTTTGATTTAATTATTATGAGAGATTCTATGTGTTTAACGATGTATACACTAGCGTAAACTCTTCTTTTCGGGGTTTGGGCGTAGCCCACTATAAGAATGCTTGATAATATGACTTGATCTATATATTCCTCTATTTATCTTTGTTTTTATTCATGTTTAGGATGTTTTAATTCTTGTTTACATACTGGCCATATGTATGCATGCTTTAGATGTCGAGGGAAGGACTGAGAGGTGAACCTTGACCATCGGAACCCCTAGACTGGACTGGTGATTTCGTGTTGCGAGAGCACTCGAAATCACTCGAGGAACCCTAATCTTTCATAGAACCCAATGGATCCGTATTAACCCTGGTAAGCCACGAGAGTAGGAGATCTGGGTTAAGATGGATACCGCACCGTGTCCTGAGAGGGAGCGCGTCTGTACCATAGGAAAGGTTACCTTGAGAACTTAGATAAAACTTTATTTAAATTGTCAAGCCCTAATATTTATGCATGTTTCAGTGTGGTGAAACCTAAAACCCCGAATCTCTCTCATAATCTCAAAACCCCTTTTGCCTTGCTTTCTGCTTCGCTTGATTTAAGTCTGCTTTAGTTTAATTGCTTGCTCTAGGATTTTAGACACTTCTCCATTAATCGTTAACCTAGCTATTGATTTATTGATTAGTTAGTACTTGACCTTAGTCCTTGTGGGTTCGATCTTAATTATTACGCGATAGACCGTGCACTTGCGGTAACAGCCGTTTAGGCTCTATCACGCATCAGGAACAATGTTGAACCTGCCCGGGTTATGTTCCCACTGGAACTGGAAATCAGATAGAAACTCCTGCCAACGGGTCTGCTTCACCGACAACCGCTTCTGCGTAGTGAAATATGTATTAGCGACGTTGTCGGTCTTAACCACGAAGGCATTGCCCAGCAAATACACCCTCCAGGTGCGAAGACAATGGACAACCGCTACCATCTCCTTCTCATGGGCTGAATAGCGCTGCTCAGTCGGATTCAACTTTCGACTCTCAAATGCCACTGGATGCCCATCCTGAACAAGGACTCCACCAATCGCCCGGTCCAAGGCGTTAGTATGGACCTCAAAGGTCCCCGAAAAGTCAGGTAGCTTCAGAACTGACTTAGAGGCGATACGGCGCTGCAACTCAATGAAGGTCGTCTGACACCGATTCGTCCAAAGCCACTTGGAGTCCTTCTTGAGCAGATCGGAAAGAGGGGCTGCAATCCTGGAGCAATCCCGAATGAACTTCCTATAGAAGTTTGTAACCCCAAGGAAGCTTCGCAGCTCGGTGGGAGAAGAAGGTGTGCGCCAGTCCACGATCGCGCGGACTTTATCAGAATCCATGCGCACATTGCTGTTGCCCACAATATGACCCAAGAAGTGGATCTCATCAACGGCAAAAGAGCACTTCTCCGGCTTCAGATAGAGCTGATGCTCCCTCAGCTTTAGCAATACCAACCGGAGGTGGCGCCGATGCTCATCCCTGGAAGAAGAGAAGACCACGATATCGTCTAGGTACACCACGACGAAATTGTCCAAATAAGGCGCCAGCACCTTATTCATCATGTGTGAAAAAGTCACAGGCGCATTCATGAGGCCGAACGACATCACGAGGAACTCATAAGCGCCATACCGCGTAACACAGGTGGTCTTCTTCACATTGCCTTCAGCTATCTGAACTTGCCAATACCCCGAGCGCAAGTCCAGCTTGGAGAAAACCCGAGCACAAGAAAGACGATCCAGAAGGTTAGTGATAAGCGGAATCGGGTAAGTATCCCGAATCGTGACCTTATTCAGCGCCCGATAATCCACACAAAACCGGAGGCTGTCGTCTTTCTTCTTCTGAAATAATACGGGTGCTCCATAAGGCGAAGAAGAAGGCTGGATAAAGCCGGAAGACAAGAGGTCGTCGAGCTGCCTCCTCAACTCGGCCAGCTCAAGAGGTGGCATCCGATAAGGAGGTCGCGATGGAGGCACAGCACCGGGCACCAACTCGATGCGATGGTCTATCTCCTTGCGAGGAGGTAGTCTACGGGGTAACTCATCCGGCATCAGATCCGCAAACTCATACAGCAAAGCGAACATATCCATAGATAGAGCCGGCTGAGAAACAGCCGCTTCAGAAACAAGTACAACAATGAGGGTCTCCTCCCCATGACGGAGACCGGCTGAAATGGCCGAAGCTGATACAGGACCAGACACATCCCGGCCTTGGTCACGACCCTCTCGTGACGAGGCGGGGTCGCCTAAACAACGAACAAAACCCGGCGATCGATCATCGTAGATGTGAAGCCCGTGCAGGAATGAGAGAATGCCCACTCTAGCACGCAAAAGAAGGTCTATCCCCAGAATAGCCTCAAAATCGTCAAGTTGCACGACCCGAACATGATGTCATCCCCTCCAGGAGCCCAACTTGACCATAACATCGTAAGAAATCCCACGGATCCGCTGCTCAGTAGTGTTCACCGTCTTCATCCGGTCGAGGGTAGAAGATAGGCATAGGCCAAGACGCCGGGCAACAACCTCGGCAACAAAAAGGTGCGACGCACCAGTGTCGACCATAGCCTGGACAGGCTGACCATTCAACCGTAGGTCCACATATAGCAACCTCGGTGACATGGCCGGAGCAGAAGGAGAGGCGAATGACGATGCAGTAATAGTGTTGATCACCATGGGGTTAAGGTGACCAACTGATCCTGGGGCTCGTCAGCGACGATAGTTGTGATACTGTCCCTCTTGGGACAACTCCACATAAAATGTGGCCCACCACAAGAAAAGCAGGAGATAGGGCGACGCGGCGCATCAGCCTTCGCCGGCTGCCTCGGCGAAGGTGCAGGCTTCTTCGCCTTCGGCTTGGGTCGGGGCTTGGCCGCGAAAGGCCGCTTGCCCTTTCCCCACACAAAGGGCCGAGTGCGCGAAGAACCTAGCGCATCCAGAACACCAGAAGAACCAGAAGTCCGGGGTGCTGCAACACCCTGAGAAGACCGAAGATCGACGAGAGCCTCGGTGGCTGCCATAGCCACCTTCACATTGTTCACGCCCTGGCGCCTGAGCTCAATCTGCGCCCAGGACTGAAGACCGGCAAGGAAGAAGTACAATCGGTTGTGCTCTGTCATCTCGTCGATCTCCAACATAAGAGCCACATACGCCTTCACGTAGTCATGCACACTATCAGTGTGGTGAAGGCGCAGTAGAACGTCCATCGCAGCATAGGAAGAGTTACCAGGTAGAAACTGGTTCCTCAACTCCGTCTTCAGATCATCCCATGTCATAACTAAGGACCCGGACTCATAATAAGCTGGAGAAATCTGCGTCCTCCGCCATAACTTAGCGTCGCCAGAGAGATAGGTGGCGCAAGTCAAAACCTGATCGTCAGGAGAGACACGCGTAGTCTGAAAGTACTGCTCCATATCCCATATAAAATTCTCTAGCTCCTTGGCGTCCCGCGCGCCACCAAACGAAGACGGGTCCGGAATATGCCGTCTCGCGTGGGAGGACTAGGAAGCCTCCCTAGATGAAGCCGAGAGACCAGCTAGCACTTTCTTCACATTGGCCAGCTCCAAAACACAGTTCTGCATAGCATCAGAAAGAGATCGCACCTCGTCTTCAACTTGTTATAAATTGGAACGCATCTCTAGATGACTGGCGACAAGCGTTCCTTCCAAATATTCATCTTGCAAGCCCACCAATTCCTCCAAGGCAGACACGCGCTCTTCGGTACTCCCCATAGCAGAAATCCAAAAAGGAAACCAGCAGAATACTAGAAAAGCCCGGGGAGAAGATAAACAGTAAAGAAACCTTGGGCTCTGATACCTTCTTGTCACGCCCAGGTTTCAGGATATATATTTTTTTTCAAAACACACACTGGGCTGACAGCAGAAGCCCGTAGCTTCTCTGTCACGCCTCGGCGGAGGCCGGCTATTTCTAGCTCAGAGTTCCCCAGGGAGTAACAATATTGATAGGAACCAGAGAACTACAATAATCACATAACCTTTATTTAATAAACAATCCAAATTTAATATCAACACAATATCTGAATACAACTATCCAAATTATCAACTGAATAAAATACGAAAGACAACTATCTTAACTCGGCTGGTATCTGCTATCTACTCTATCCCTCCCAGAAGCTAACTCTGTACCTGGAAGAGAAACAAAGGGAGTTAGCAGAAATGCTAAGTAGGAATCAACAAACATGGTGAGGGAATCAAATAACAGGATAACACAATAACTGAAACAATGATATACAAATAATATAGGAATGTCGTGCAAATCATCAAACTGGCCAACAGATCTCAATCAAGAGCCGCACTCATTTTCAGAGTGTTTCCACTGTTGCTCATGCAATGGAACGACTGTCCTAAACAGCCCGGTGAATGTTGCGTCCAACATCTGACATCCGTAGTATTGTCCCGAGGACAACTGGCGGTGCCCTAACCGGCAGCTCAGATAGTCCAATATAATCAGAACTATAACTCAGATAAACAGGCTACTGTAGAATAAATCATCCAGGTCAGCGGTCAAAATATATCACGACTTTATCATCTCAGATTTACAGCGGTTCCACATACTTATATGTCAATGTCTCAGATACACAATTGTTCAACCAGGTTCATAAGCCAATAAATCAGATATCTCAACACAGTTTCTTTTATCGTGCACACAGAAATAGAATATGACCAAGGAACAAGATAAATGAGGTCAACTGAATTACAGAAACAAATCAAGCAGATGAAGCAATCAGATATGAGTGTCAATCAATTCTATCATATATCAAACAAAAGGATTAAGCAGCAAATCCTATTATTGACACTGTAAGAAAGGAGTAGGGTAAGATTCCTACCTCAAACGATGTTATCCTGAATCCTTTTGAAAAGCCAATAAGTTGTATATCAAACAATGCAAGCCGATTATTGGATCAACCACTCTGTAACATGAATTTGTACATGAACTCTATCATTAAACATTCTAATTTGAAAACCAAAACTACCAACATGTATAACATAACCCTAAACCTAGAGAACCAGTCTCAGATCATATGAACCGAACCTAAAACCCACTGAACCGAACAGAATTGCACTGAACCGATCAAATTCACCCTGAACCAAGTTAAACCGAGACTTCTAACTTCAATTACACAAAATATAAACCTCATCTAAAGCTATACAGACTACCATTAGATAGGAAATTTCATTATCTTTTCCACGACTACCTGAACCGGCCAGGATTCGACCGCATCGGGGTCGAACCGGTGAAAATTCAAGAACTGACCCGAAACAGAATTGAACCGCTCGGTCCGGTTCAACTCGATTTCAAAACTCAGCGACCGGTTTATTTATAAATAAACCGCCACCCAAACCCAAATCTTGAACCGAACCGAAGTTCGCTCGCGCCGCCCAAACGCCGCCGCACAAGGCCGCCGGACTTGCGTCTGCTGCTTGGGCCGGCGAGCTCCCGAGGGCGCGTTGAAGATCGGATCACCGCCAAACTTCGCCAGAAGATTTATAACAACGAAACGAAGCTCCTCGACGAACCTCGGAGAGATTTCGACGCCCGGTCGAAGCTCTCGAAATAGACGAAAGTATCGACGGCGGCGCCGCCGCCGTCGATACACGAAACATACCCAAACCCAAACGGAACTTCACTAAAACTTCACAGAAGCCTACATACCTTGCTACGACGACGTATCGTAGCCCAGAACACAGAGATCGCCGTCGATGAAGGCGCTGGATGGCTGGAACACGAGGCGGCGCCGCTCGAACTCCGGCGACTGGTTCGAGTGCTATTTCTCCTTCCTGGCGGCGCGTCGAGGGGTGAAGATGTTCCAGGTTTCGAATCGAATTCACGAGAGCAGAAGCCCCATTATATAGAGGGAAAACTCGTTCCAGACGGCGAGAACGCGGCAGCGAGAAAATCGCCGAGATCCGCGGGGAAGACGACGGGTTGACTCGGTCCCCAAAATCAAAATTTAAATCTAATACAAAAATATCAAATCCGATATTATATTAAAAACACAAATCGACGCGTTGGTTAGACGGCGTCGATCGCGCGCGTGCGACGCGGGTTCGATCCCCCGCGAGCGCAAAATCAACCTTTTTTATAAAAATCAAATTTTTAACCTTTTAAAAATTCCAAAAAATTCTAGAAAAATCATAAAAATCCAAAATAAAATTTCTGAATTTCCAAAATTAAATTTATAACATTAAGGTTATAACATTCTCAGCCCAAAGAGCACAGCCCAAACAAAAAAGAAGCAGAAGACCAGGAAGAAGAAAACCCGCCCGAGCTTCAACCGGATGCGTCACTACCGGAGGGAGAAGCCGAGGTGAACCCTGTCCACCAAAGCACCAACGGAAGGCCAGGAGGAAGAGACGAGTCTCCAAGACGAATCCAAGTAGGAGAGCGGCGATCAGCAGAAAGCCAAGGGAGATCACGAACAGGGAGACAGCCGCGTTCGCCAATGGCGGCAATGAACGGCAGCGAAATGACGAACACAAGAAGAATACTAGAAATCCGAACACCAGGAAAAACCAGAAACCGAAAATCCACGTCCACTATCAGTTCCGTCCCCGTCGACGTCAAGAAATCTGGCCGCGATGAAAACCAGGGGGAAAACCGAACTTACAGCTTTCGATGCGAGAGGAGAAGAGAACCCGCCGGACCAGAGACGAAGAGACGCCTCCACCGGAGCGGAACAATGATGAAGTCGAGCCCGATCCGCCCTCGTCCAACCCTCTGCGGCCTCCAAGTACATCGGCGATTACCGCACGGACGGTCACCACACGTCCGCTCGAGCTCTACTTCACGATGAAAGAGAAGAGGAGGAAGACATTGCCAAAAAGGTTCCTTCTCAATTCTATCCTTTCGTCCCCCTTTAGCCCCATGCCTCTCTCTCCATCTAATCCCTGCCGAGTCCCATCCCTCACCTGCCCCACGTCTCGATTTAGAAGCAGTTAAGTTTTTGCGTGAGGGTCATTCGCAACAACGAACGGAAAGATCCACATAAGCCTCCACGTGGATTAGGGCTAATAAAGATGGGTCCAGGCTGAGTCAGCAATCGTGGCCCCGCATAGCGCGTACTGCCATCGCGACTCTACTCCAGCCTCATGCGCACCAATGCACGCCCAATGCAACGCTACTCATGAGTCAATATGTCCTGATCTGTAAGCGGCTACCGCGTGTGCGTACGATACTGCGACGTTTGCTACGCATTGTCCATAGAGTCAACGGATCGCCACATGTCAACCATCGTACACAAACACGTACCTCCGCACGGTCAATGACACAGTAGACCTACATCTCTCGTGTGCTCCGACGCACTCGATGGAATAACGTGCAATGCCGTATCGGGCCCCGCAAGCCCACGGTGACCTAATCTACATGGGCCCAAATAACAAAAGCCCAGGGAGGTGACTCGTAACCCAACCAGTCCATCGGGTGGTGGGCACGCCCATCTCAGCACCGACTGAATGGGCCTCAGCCCAAGGCCGTAAGCAAATAAACAACACAATATAACACAAAAACATAATTATATTGCATTAAGTCCATAATACAGGGTGAAAATACATAATAACAGATCAGGGGTCTAACAGCTACCATCAATGCTTTTACTATTCTCCATCATAAATGATTTTTTTTTATATAAAAAAAAGTTAAGTAGTTGATGAGGGCAAGATTTGCTAAAGTATTTACTAATTAACTTAATTATCATTTTATACCAAAGTGGTGAAACAGCATGGTCGGCACATAGCCTATAGATCCAGGATTAAAACCTCGCTCATGTATGTGAAAAGTAAACAGTGACTTACTAAAAATGTACACATTCACTAAGCAATAGATACCAACAAATGAAAGGTATAAAGTTATAGCATGCAAAGAGCTTAATTGATTGATTGAAGACAAGGATGGAACTTGGATTCATCATTGTAGGAGGTGGCTGAGTTTTCACATCAACCAATATAGGCAACTATCCCCATTAAAATTTAGGAGGTATAATTATCTTAAAAGCGTCGATAGTGTGCAATAGAAATCTAAATTGAATTATAGTATAGCCCCCACTAATATTAGAAAATTACTTATTAATATAATTTGCACCTCCTAGATACTTTGTGTTGAAGATTCACCACTAGTAGTAGAAGTGCCTACTTGCAAGAAAAAAAAAGGAAAAGGGGTGAGAAAGAATAAATAGATACCAATTTTAGTTATTCATTTCATCTTAATTTATCATTCATTTTGTATTTGAGCCCTAATTTATAGTCCTACAACATGAGAGCCATCAATAATTATAACTTACACTAACCCATTAATACTACAACTACTACTAACCCACTACTCAAGAGCTACCAATTAATACAATAACTATTAGTAACCCACTACTATGATAACTACTATTAACTTATTGATATTTGAGAAAATGAATTATAGTCTTATCATTGAAATACATCTAATCCACTAGTCAAAGGCTCCAAAGTAGACTGTGTTTTTTATCCGAGCTGGGGTGCTTAACTTTTGTAAGTAAGGTCACTCAAATATTTTTCACAAATCTTAAAATATGAATACATTTTAATCCAACTGCGGCTTTAAATTCTTTCTCCTCCACAATATGAGGGCAATGAGAATAAGAAAATATTTAATTACTACACAAATCTCCAATCAATCAATAAAGCTGAGTTGACACCTCTTGGAATATCTTAAATGCCCGAACACTAAAATGTTTTTTTTTTCTCCAACATACTTATCAACTTTTTTATACAAATCTCCAATCAATCAATAAAGCTGAGTTGACACCTCTTGGAATATCTTAAATGCCCGAACACTAAAATGTTTTTTTTTCACCAACATACTTATCAACTTTTTTATATATAAATAAGCATAAAGGTTAGATTTGCACCTCCCAGCAAGGAGATAATTTCTTATGTTCAAACCAATATAAAGAAATCTATGTTGAATTCTTCATTTTTATACCAAAAATATTTTTTTAAAAAAATTATAAAAAAATAATCTACACATTCTAAGCTTTTCAATAATACCAATATAATCATAAAAAAATTACGCATAATAAAAAATTAACAAAATATTATCATAGAAACTTTTATTTAAATAATAGTAAAAAATTTCTACGATAATATTTTTATTAATTTTTTATAATGCATGATTTTTTCTATGACAATATTGATACCATTGAAAAGTTTAAAATGTGTAAATTATTTCTTTATAATTTTTTTAAAAAAATATTTTTAATATAAAAACGAAGGACCTAACATAGATTTCCCTATGTTAAGTCCAAATATAAGAATTTTTCTCCCCCACAAGATTTTGCTTTCAACAAGAAAAATTTTTATAGTTAAATTTGTTTAACATTTTATACCAAAGTGATGCAACGAAATCACGATGGACTCATAACCCATAGGGTTTGAGGATCAAAACCATTCTTTGATGCTAAAGTTTGGGTGAAAATATAAAAAGTAACATATAAAAAATATTTGTTTTTTTCGAATAGATATACAATAAACAATATATATAAAGAAATGAAAGATATACAGTTTAGGTGTTTAGAGAGCATAGTTGATTGATTGAAAAGGTTGAAGGTAGGGGTGGATTATCATATCAACCAGCATAGGCAATTATCTCCACTAAAATTTACGATGTATAATTATCTATAGAGAGTTGATAGTGTATGTGCTTTAAACATTTGAAAGGGGCACCAATTTTAATTATTTGGTTAATCAAAATTCATCGTCCATTTACAACATATGTGAGCTATCTAGAAAAATTCCTAAGCAAGGTCTTTGTCTTGGATTCTTGAGTAGAGATTCATCCTAACTGTCAATCAGGTAGAATATGTGAATATTAATGACAATTGCTTTACTCTTCATAATTTTAAAATTATGGACGATTAGGATGGAATCCTGCCTATGAATTCTAAATTATCTTTTTCTTTGGAGAGAATCCACAGCGGAGAGAAAAAAAAATATAATGAATTTGAATACAAAAGCTATCAGATTCATTGTATTTTTTTTTCTCTCTACTGTGAATTCTCTCTAATATTTTCGTCTTTCTCATAATTTAAATCCTAGTGTGTGGTATAAGACACAATTATTTCTTGTGCTGTAAAGTAAAGAAAAATATTTCTTATAATGATAGTTAAGCTTACTTCGGTGGGATTGTAGATATAATGAAAAGTATTGTGCTGAAAATTATTATTATAAAAACTGAGATAAAAATATTAAAATCATTTGTTATATAAAATAAAATAGAATAAATTTTCTCAAACACTTAAAATTTAAATTATTAAATTATTAAATTGTTAAATTTCTACATTTTATCAAATGTAAATTTAAAATATTTATTTAGATATTAACTAAAATATTAATTATAAATATATTTTAATATATATTCTATTTATTCTTTTATAATTATATAAATAAATAAATATATAAAAGTTAAGTTTTGTATAAATATATACCTACCCTGCGCGCTATATAGGTCCTGTCGAAGATGCATGGTCCAGCCAACAATCAAGTGCCAAGCTTATAACAAGGTCCCATGGACGAATCACACAGAGAAATGTAAAAACAATGAAGATAGCCTCCGTTATCCCTTTACCCCGATAAACTTTCCGTTTAGGAGGAAGGATAAATTTTTAGGGATGAAAAACTTAAAAAGGAAAGAAAATTTAGATAAAAAGAAAAGTGTTTAATAAAATATTTTCATGTGTTTACTTAGAAGAAAAATAAGAAAGGTTTTATAAAATCCTTATTTACGTTCTCATCAATTGCTCTTTTTGCCTCATTTGGGCGGATTGAAAATGAAAGATTTTGTTGATTTTCATTCTCCTATTTTTTTTTACTTTTGATCAGTCTAAACAATAGATTTTATTAAAACTCATCTCTTTCTTCCTGAAATCTCTCGTAGTAAACAGAACCTAAAAAAATCTACAACCAATGCTGTCAATAGCAACAAACAGCACATCAATTTGAACCTAAAAAAATCTACAACCAATGCTGTCAATAGCAACAAACAGCACATCAATTTGATGGTTCACCTGAACCAAGTTCACGGCTGAGAAGAAATGTCACCAACCGCGAAGTTGTGGTCAGCACGCAGCTTCCAGAAAATGCTGGGCTTCTTCCGCTTCCAAGTTCCAATCCTTTTCCATTTCCAGAGAAGCGTGTCGGTGCAAGTGACTTTGGCCACATGAGAAAAATCCCATTTATGCAGGGTGCCTTTATACCATCCTACGCTCACTCGACATGTGATGCATGTATCGAGAAGAAGACAAGAAGAAAAAAACAAAAATGAAAAGCTGCCAAGCCACTGAAAATTTTTTTTGCAGTAGGACCCTTTTGCAAATCACGCAGCGCTGTGAGTGCTATCGTATAAAATTTTTGTGAAAGGGCCTTCTCCAAAAATTTTTTCCAAGCCACTGGCTCTTGGTGTGACCACGTCATGAAAATTTAATGAGACCTCTTTTGAGCAGACATGAATCATGGATGTGTGGCGGGCGGTGGCCACTGGTCAAATTGCAAGTGCTTGAGCGGGACTGTTTGTTCAGTGGGCACCAGCACTAATGGATCGATTGGTTCGACTTGTCGAACTTGCACATTTATGATTCTGGTCCATGAGTTTGAGATGCGTGATCAAACTCCTCCTCACCTGCAAGTCAAAAGTTAAACTTGGCACTTGACGCCAAAGATAATCATCCACAAGGTCAACAAGTTTCTTCAAAAACAATCATAAATTGATCCACGATGTTAATCTAAAGCATTCCAGAATCATCCAGTATGAACATAATTTCATAATTCATACTATATTAATGATTTTATAAATAAAAAGTTACTACTTTCTTTCTGTGAGTCTCACTCCACAAATTAGGACTCATCCTGTGGATTTCTCTCGATCCATGTGGATTTCTCTCCTATTTATAGCAGCCTCTCCTGCTTCACTTCCTCCAAACTCATCAGCGATTCCTTCTCCTCCTAAGCATCCGTTGTAGCTTTGTCTACACAGCACAGCATTTTGCCTTCTTAATTTGGGCGGCAGTCTAAACAGTGATCTCGACCATGGAAACCATCACCGTTACCGGACTTGTCAAAAAGGCCGCCAGCGATTTCCCATCCCGGCGCGCCATCTCTGTCCCCGGCCGCCTTGAGCTCACGCATGCACGCCTCAACGAGCTGGTGGAGGCCGCCGCCGCTAGACTCGCGGCTTCCGGTATTCGCCCAGGCGACGTCGTCGCCCTCGCCTTCCCCAACACTGTCGAGGTTGCTTCTGCTTGAGATTTTGACTATTTCAATTATTCTCTCGCATGTTTGGTGCTGATTGGCAATTGGTTTTTCGTGTTCGTGCAGCTCGTCATCATGTTCCTGGCTGTAATCCGAGCCAGGGCTGTGGCAGCGCCGCTCATCCCGGGGTACACCCGTGAGGAGTTTGTGTTCTACCTCTCCGATTCCGAGTCGAAGATTGTCTTGACTAACGTCGAGGGCAACGCGGCTGCTGAAGCTGCTGCAACTGAGATCGGCATCCTCCACGCCGTCGCCTCCCTCCCCGACCCCTCTGGTCCATTGGAGTTATCCCTGCCAGGAGGCGACGCTGACGTTGAAGGCGCCGCCTCTGTGAGCGCCAACGAGCCCTCTGATGTTGCTTTGTTCCTGCACACCTCCGGCACCACGAACAAGCCAAAGGGTGTCCCACTCACCCAGCTAAACATCGCCGCGTCTGTCAAGAACATCCGGTCTGTGTACCGGCTCAACGAGTCGGACTCAACCGTGATTGTTCTCCCCCTCTTCCACGTACACGGCCTGGTGGCTGCCCTCCTCTCCTCGCTTTCCGCCGGTGCCTCCGTCGCTCTCCCAGCCGTTGGCCGCTTCTCCGCGTCCACCTTCTGGGCCGACATGCGAGCCACCGGTGCCACCTGGTACACTGCCGTGCCCACCATCCACCAGATCCTCCTCGACCGCCATTTATCCCATCCGGAACCATCGTACCCGAAGCTCCGATTCATCCGGAGTTGCAGCGCCTCACTGGCGCCGGCGATCCTGGAGCATCTCGAGGACACCTTCGGCGCGCCTGTGCTGGAGGCATACGCGATGACGGAGGCTTCGCACCAGATGGCGTCCAATCCCTTGCCGGAGGACGGCCCAAGAAAACCGGGATCGGTGGGGCGGCCGACGGGGATTGAGATGGCGATCCTGGAGGAGGACGGCACGTGCCGCCAAGCGAACGTACCGGGCGAAGTGTGCATCCGTGGCCCCAGCGTAACCAAGGGTTACAAGGACAACCCCGAGGCAAACAAGACGGGCTTCGCCTTCGGGTGGTTCCACACCGGCGACGTGGGCTACCTCGACGCCGATGGCTACCTCCACCTTGTCGGTCGCATCAAGGAACTCATCAATCGCGGAGGTAACTTCCCCCCCTTTCCCCAATTCATCCATCGATCAAATCTCAGCCGACTAATTCCTTAATCACACGGTGCAGGTGAGAAGATATCTCCGATCGAGGTCGACGCGGTGCTATTGGAACACCCCGCCATCCTACAAGCGGTGGCATTCGGTGTGCATGACGATAAGTACGGCGAGGAGGTAAGTCCGCCGGCAAAAGCCTACAAATTTTTAAATCTGCACTGCAGATTTCTTAAACTGACGATGACAATAATCGATTTGAACAATCTGACAGATAAATTGCGCGGTGGTACCACACGAAGGGGCGGAGATCGACGAGGCAGAGGTGCTAAAGCATTGCAGGAAGAACCTTGCGGCGTTCAAGGTGCCGAAAAGGGTGTTCATCACAGACTCATTGCCGGAGACGGCCACTGGCAAGATCCTGCGGCGGGAGGTGGCGGAGTTCTTCGTGCCTCATTGTCACACCCCTAGAAATAGGGGTAATAATCAGGATTTTCTGTTTGCACACCATTAAAAGCATGGGTATCACACTCGTACCAAGGTGCAGAGGGCCGCGGCGTAAGCACTATGAATTAAGATACTTCGATTTGCATATTAGTTATAATCACGATATCTCATTGAGTTTTTTAAATCAGGGAGGGGCGAATATTTTTACCCTTCTCACTGTTTAAGTCTCATGTCTGCCCTAAAAAAGTTATTTTTTTATAAGATAATAAATTACTTTAATTGTATTAACATTGCTCAAACTAATAATAAAATTAAAAAAAATTAACTAAATTATTAAATAATCATAAGATTAAATCAGAGACGTGAAATAAAAATTTTGGTTTAACCTCATTATCGTCATAAGTGTCACGCCCAACTTAACTCGGTAGTCCACGTCAGCACATCTGCGTGGGACTGTGTGCCGGATGAAGACGAAATCGGAAATCGGAAATCAGATTCGATTTCGTGTCGCGCCGAAGTTTCGTTGACCCGGGTCAATGCCCCCAATACCTCGTTTCGAACGCTGTGTTCGAAAACTCCTCCGCCTCGCCTCCTCGCTCGAACGCGAACGCCGCCTGCGTTCCGTTCGTCGGCCGTCGATGCCGGAGAAGAAGCTGGACGGGGAGGGCGTGCGGCAGGACCGAACAGCGCCGTTCAGTCCTCAGCCTTAGCCGACAACCGCTGCTGCCAGAAATCCTCGCCGCAAGAGGTGGAGACGCCAAGAGATGGTGAAAGAAAAAGCTTCGCCGGAACTCGGGAAAACCACGCCGGAGAAGATGACCGGGTTAACCGGGAGAAGAAGACGTCGTCGGAAAGGATGACCAGAGGAGACAACACAGTAGGGAAAATTTTTGTTTGATTCACAAATCAAACCTACCTAAAACCCTCGTCTCTCCACAGGTCACTCCCTCACCCTCTCGTCTCGCCGGACTTCGCTGCCGACCAGAAGCTCGCCTATCCCGTTGTCGGCCACCGTATGGAGGGCGTTCGCCTCTGCGAACGTCAGAAGGAGTGAGAGTAGCGTCACACACTGCTCGTCGCCGGAAGAGGAAGCCTCACCACTACCTCTCTTCCTCTCAGGCTCTCTGTTTCCAGGTGGAGTTCTCCCTCTATTTTGGGACGGAACTCTCTGCCCTCTGCGAACGTCTGCCCAGCGTCTTAAAGGGAAGGAGTGACGCTCGGCTTGGAAGGGAATGGATTCGCCAGCCGTCTTCCCAAATCCAGCCGTCTGCGAGCGCTCCCGCCAACCGTTGCTGCCAGCCAGACTTCCCTTCGGAGCGCATCCTCCCACTGATCCCGCCAGAGAAGAGTCCTTCAATGGTGCCAAAAATTCCGGCGCCATGAAGTGTTCCGCAGAGGTCGGCGCGATTATCGTCAGTGCCGAAGCCGTTGTGAGCTTCGTTCCTCTTTTGCATCCGGGCTTTGACGCTGTCTTGGGCCGCCGCACAGCCCGAAGGTTCTTGGATTCGGTCCAAGAAGAAAACGGCATCACATTTCTCCCCTTCGCCATCGCCACCACCGTCGCGATGTATGCCACCTCGTCCTTCGAAGTGGTTATGCAGCTGACTCACCCCCGTCCAGAGTCTGCTATTCTTTGCGCCCCTCGCGCTCCAAAGTTCGAGGCCGATAAGCTGCCTCGCTCAATGCTAGGAATCCAACAGGCCGCGCTCTCGTGAAACACTTGGACTCCACCCAAGTGTGGCATCATGCCTGCCTTCGCCTGCAGAAGTAATTCATAGCCGAGGATGACGTCGAAGTCGTCCATCCTCGCCACGCGCACATGGTGTCGTCCGCTCCAACGACCTAGCTCCACCGGCACGTCGTAGGAGATCCCGACCATCCGCTGCTCCGCGGTGTTGACGGTCTTCACTCGTTCCTCCATTGATGAAGTGCGCAGATCCAGTCGCGCCGCCATCCGTTCCGATACGAAAAAGTGAGTCGTGCCGGTGTCGACCATCGCCTCCACCTCAACTCCTCGTATCCGCAACGGGACAAAGATCATCTTTGCTCCACTCGAGGATGCCGCCGTGATTGCGCCGATCATCATGGATCCAATTATCAACGGATCGTTGTATTCGGCTAGCTCTCGCGCCGCAATCGCTGCAACTCGCTGCAACTCGCTCCCTGTTTGGATAGTCTCGCATTCGGTGAGGTCCCTTGCAAAGGAAGCAGTCAAGGACTCGTTGTCGGGGAGGTTCTGGCCGCTGTTGGGGACGCGCAGGTTGTCCTCTACCTTGTCGGGGAGAGGACCTTCGTCTATACGGGGCTCTCGATCTCGTCGGAGAGCTGCGCTTCCGAGGGGACTTTGATTCCCTTGGTGATGTTGTCCGCGGGTCTACCAAGTTCTCGGCCACGGCTGCAGCCTCTCTCCAGCCTTGGGGCGCGTGCCGTCAGACCTCTGCCTCAGCCCACGGCTGAAGATGTCGGAGGAAGGTGTGGTGTCGGTGTGCCTCCGACATGTCGGAGATCTGTAGCATAAATGTCGAATAGGCTCGGACATAATCCTGGATCGATCCAGTATATCGAAGCCTATTGACCTCGTCGCGCGCCTGATCCTCCGAGTTCCCGGGGAGGAACTGCCGCCGCAGTTCGTCCCGGAAGACCTCCCAAGTCCATTGCGCAGCTTCTGGAGATGAATCAACTTTGGTGCGCCACCAAAGCTTTGCGTCGTTGGTGAGATAGGCGGTGCACACCTGCACCCGATCAGCATCTGGGACATGATTGGCGACGAAGTGTTGTTCTATGTCCCAGACGAAGTTGCCTAACTCCTTAGACGTATGGGCACCCCCGTACGCCTCTGGTTCAGGGATCCGGACTTTGGTCCTCGGAGCTGCCTGCTCCGCTGAAGTCCTAGCCCCAGAAGATCCATCTTGTGCTTGCGCCAATGCTAAGCGCAACACAGCCAAGTCCGCCTGCATTTGTTGGTGCGCCGCCTGCGCACTTGCCACTTGCTCCTCTAGAGCATGCTGGAGTGAGGCAATTTGTAACCGTTGCTCCTCAACGGTTTGATGCAGGTCCTTCAGTTGGGGAACAACACCTTGTCCCCCGGTTCCGGTTAAGCCGAGCACCTCCTCGACTCGGTTCAGTCTATCTCCTTGCGTCACCATGTCCTCAAAATCGCTCTGATACCACTGTCACGCCCAACTTAACTCGGCCGTCCACGTCAGCACATCTGCGTGGGACTGTGTGCCGGATGAAGACGACTGAGATAACAGGGAGAAGAAGCCGTCGTCGGAAAGGATGACCAGAGGAGCCAACACAGTAGGGAAAATTTTCGTTTGATTCACAAATCAAACCTACCTAAAACCCTCGTCTCTCCACAGGTCACTCCCTCACCCTCTCGTCTCGCCGGACCTTGCTGCCGACCAGAAGCTCGCCGATCCCGTTGTCGGCCACCGTATGGAGGACGTTCGCCTCTGCGAACGTTGGAAGGAGTGAGAGCAGCGTCACACACTGCTCGTCGCTGGAAGAGGAAGCCTCACCACTACCTCTCTTCCTCTCAGGCTCTCTGTTTCCAGGTGGAGTTCTCCCTCTGTTTTGGGACGGAACTCTCTGCCTTCTGTGAACGTCTGCCCAGCGTCTTAAAGGGAAGGAGTGACGCTTGGCTTGGAAGGGAATGGATTCGCCAGCCGTCTTCCCAAATCCAGCCGTCTGCGAGCGCTCCTGCCAACCGTTGCTGCCAGCCAGACTTCCCTTCGTAGCGCATCCTCCCACTGATCCCGCCGGAGAAGAGTCCTTCAACGGTGCCGAAAATTCCGGCGCCATGAAGTGTTCCGTAGAGGTCGGCGCGATTATCGTCAGTGCCGAAGCCGTTGTGAGCTTCGCTCCTCTTTTGCATCCGGGCTTTGACGCTGTCTTGGGCCGCCGCACAACCCGAAGGTTCTTGGATTCGGTCCAAGAAGAAAACGGCATCACAATAAGTGTGATGGCTGTAGTTCAACTTGTGATAGCCTTGTGATTATGAGGGCAAAATTTGCTTAATCCTATTGCGTTTTCTTCAGAAATTTGCCACCTCTACTTTTGATTTGTCCTAAACTTGATCTCCTTTTTCTTCGAAAATTTGCATGTCCTCTCCTTCCTTGGGCACAACTTTCTCCCAAGTTTCATTGTCGGAGATTCCTTGTATGCCTCTCAGCGAAAGATGGAACCCTAGCATCGTGGCTTACGTTTTCTCTCTTGTTTTTACTCCTTCGCCTGTGATACCTTGAATTTGTCCTCTCTTCCACTTTACAATCCGTCCTGCACCTCTGATTTAGCGATTGAAACAATAAAATAATATTTTTTCCTTAAAAAATCAAATTGGAGAAGAAGGCCAGAAGAGTTTACGCTGTGTTTCGGAGGAGGGAAACAAGAAGGGAAAGGAAAGAAATAGAGTTCTTTCTCTCTATTTCCATAGTTTCGAAGGGGAGAAATAAAGTAAGGAAAGGAAACAATTTCTTTCCTTTCCCTTCAAAAGCGTCCCTTCCAAAAAAGGCGGAAATGATTTCCGTCCCTCGCTAACGCGACTTTCTCCCGTCGCCCGCTCTCCCGATTTCCCACCTCGTTGCCCACGCCTCTCGCCTGATCACCCGATCTCCCGAGTTCCCACCTCGTCGCCCACTCGTCCTCTCTCCCAAGATCGCCGCCCCCTCGCATTCTCGCTCAAGCTCGCCGCCCCTCTCCTTCTCGTCGGTCGACGCTGCTGCCATTCCACATAGGTATGTTCTTTCGCTCGGCTTCTTCTGCCGCCCTCCTCCATTCTCCGCCACCCTCTTCCACCTCCGCCCTCTTTCGGTCGACGCTACTGTCACTCTCCGCCTCGTCCTTCTCCGGCCTCCGCCCGCTGTCACCTCCCCTCTCCGGCCTCCGCCCGCTGTCACCTGCCCTTCTACCGTCGTCACCCCTTCTGCCGCGCTTCTTCTCCAGCATATCAAAACCCTAGAAAACTGAAAACTACATATTTCTTCTACGTTTTGTTGAAATTTATTTCGATTGGTCAATTTTACCTTGAGTCCAAGACTGATGCTGTATTATGAGGATTAAAATATAATTTCCTTCTGTTTACTTCTCGATGTATCTTCATGCTTAAACAACTTGAGTTTATATGTGATTTGTACACACTATGTCATTGTCAAAATCATTTTTAAGTGAAACATGGAGTAATCCTGTTATTGATATTGTATTTATTTGATAGAGGTGATGCATGTTTATAGTGGTAATTCTATTCATGATGTTCATGATGTTCTTATACAAATTATTTGCTTGCTTAAACAATTTGTTTGTCTATTTATAGGTCTTCTCATGGCTCCGAGTAAGAATATGATGCTCATAATTCATTTTCTTAATTGTCAATACACATGCATAGCTGCATGGTTTATTATGGAGGAATTGATGGACAGACTACAACAAACATGGGTTGAAAAACCATTACGAGAGAGTGATGAAGTTAAGCATGACATTCGAATAAACATATTAAAAAACTTAACTAGTTTAGATGAACACTATTATAATATGATAAGAATTAGAGTACATGCGTTTAAGCATTTGTGTCAGTTACTAAAAGGGAGGCGCGGGTTGAGAGATACAAAGCATTGTACTATGGAGGAAAAAATGTTCACATTCTTGTATTTAGTATCTCACAATGTGAAATACAGAGAAATATGTTTTTTCTTTCATTGTGGTACTCGAACCATTAGCTATCACATTCATGAGGTATTGTGAGCTATCATTAGCTTACATGAGCAATTTATCTCACAACCTGATGGCTCAATAGTTCCGCCTGAGATATACAATAGCAACCGACATTATCCTTATTTTAAGGTATGTTCGATCATAAGTAATTTTTACAAAATATCATAAAAATTATGCATTTGACAGAATTATATAATACATGCAGGATTGTCTAGGTGCAATCGATGGTACACATGTTCGAGTTAGGGTACCTTCTAGCGATGTACCTAGGTATAGGGGAAGAAAGGATTGGCCAACTACAAATATTTTTGCAGCCTGTTCATTCGACATGAAGTTCACATATATCCTAGCTGGGTGGGAAGGGGCGACATCAGATTCACAAATAATAAAAGATACGATCAGTAGAGCTGATAACTTAAAAATTATGGAAGGTAAACTTACTATATACTTATACAATACTTAGGTGTTACCACTAATTCTAATATTACATACTTTTACACTAGGTAAGTACTATTTGGGTGATGCCGGTTTTGGTAACAAAAGTTGGCTTATGACACCTTATAGGGGAGTACGATACCACTTGAAAGAGTATTCCAGAAATGCTCCTCGAAATGCAAAGGAATTATACAATCATCGACATGCAGCTGCTCGAGTTGTCATTGAAAGATGTTTTGGTGTACTAAAGAAGAGATTTTCTATTATTGCAAGTGGAACAGAACCTCATTTCCCAATATGTACACATGTCCAAATTATTACTGTCACACCCCTAGATGGTAATCAATTATTCAAAATTGATATCATATATATAAAAAAAATTTGGCATGATGTATCCAGGATCCATAAGTGATAACCTGTTCAACCATCATGTATATAGGAGGTAACAACAACTTATACAACTTAAATCACAATTCAAACTTCAAATCCATACATCTTAGATCATAAAAGCTATGCATCATTTATCCAAAACCATAATTTCATTCCATACATGTCACTCCATTACAAGCACTAAACAGAACATCATATATGAGTCTTTAAAACACAAAGTATCTTTGTGATATACAAGTCATGGATCTTCTCATACTCAGCTTACAAACACTTCAACTACATGGATCACACAGGTGTACAAGTGCAAAACACAAAACGATAACTCATGTGTTTCAGTGAAACCTTTTACATAGCTCGTAGCCCAAGCTAACATGTCAAGAGGTTAGAAATGCAAGATTTGAGCAAGAATGCTCAGCAAGTAAATAAGATGCCAAATAAAGTAAGTGCATACTAGGTTGCCACAACGCTCCAAATGGAAGTATAGTAGTATTATGGTAATCAAAGTATAATGATATGGTAAGCAATAGTGATAATGGCATGGTATGCATTAGTGCCATTGCATGCACATCATGAAGTAGCAACCCAAAGAAACATAGTTACATGGTAAACATAAACAAAAGTAACAAGAATTACATGGTAAGGTAAGCAAAAGATTTCAAAGCAAAATAGTCCCAAAAGATAAATGGCATACATAGCATAGCGTAGTGGTCACAGGAATCAATCCAAAGAAACATAGAGGTACATGGCACATAGCATAGTGGGAAATCACATTTAACATAAGCTTCCACGTCTGGAAGCATATTCCATCCCCGTCAGGGTGAAACCCAAACATAGGCCGGCTGGAGCGATCATGGCTCCTCAAATCAGAGATAGTGGGATTCAAGAGGTGGCTCCCATGGATTCAAGAGATGGCCCCCATTATTTCTAATGTGGCACTTTGTTTCATGTAGCACTTTGTTCCACAACTATCAATCTCTTCCCATTTCTGGGCTCATAGTCATATCAGAGATAGTGAGATTCAAGAGGTGGCTCCCATGGATTCAAGAGGTGGCCCCCATTATTTCTAATGTGACACTTTATTCCATGTAGTACTTTGTTCCACAACTATCAATCTCTTCCCATTTCTGGGCTCATAATAGTTTTCCCACTAGCATGCACATACATAAACCAAAGAAGGCATACCAAAAGGGTTTATAGTATCAAACCCTCAAAGATGTGACCCATAAGTTCAGACTTCATACCAGGGCTGACATGCTCAATTCCACATGGAAGAGACATATAGAGCAGTATAGGTCACCTACCAAACCATTTAGGCAAAGTATACGTAGATATGGACATGACACCCAAAATCAGAAATCTGAAGCTTGTTTACCATATGAACTTTTTATTCTTCATAAAATACCATTTGGTGTGATATCGATGCCAAAACAAAGGTTTTTTAGTCTACTTTACAAAGCAACAAATGTGACTCAAATTGGAGCTCAATACAAAAAGTTATGAGCTATAGAGTAGCAATAGGTCAAAATCTGGATAAGTAGATTTCAGGATTTTTATGGTTAGATAGAAATTCGATTATAAATTCATTTATGAGACAAATCATGCAAATAAAGGCTCCAGGTGTAGGTTATGATGTGTACTTAATATACAACGAATAAAATGATACCATTACTATCACAAACTTTGGACATAGATATCACTCACTAGCTAAAGGTCCAAACTGTAAACCCAGATTTACTGGATCAGATTAGGCTGAGGGAACAAGGTCGATAAACTCATCTACACTACTCAATATCTGACTCAAAAGAAATATAATTAAGTCTTCTTTACAATGGATCTGATTTCAGGCGGTTTGGTTCAGTGAGTCGAAAGTTCTGCTAATTTGAATGCAGAAAGGTCGGAGTGACTTCACATATGGATTCATAGTCAAGGAACATAGAATTTATTCCTTTTCCAAAAATCGACTTTACCATAATTCATAGAAATCAGAACCAAACTGAAGTCATTCATGAAGAGCAAGATCATGTCACATAAAATTGAAGTCAAAGGCAAGCAAGTACAAAGGAAGAATAAGAACTTGCCTTATATGCCCAAACTTCACTTTCTCTTTCAATTATCCCCTTTTCTTCCTCTTCCCTTGCGTATATTTTTTTTCTCCCAAACTTGGAACGAAGCAAAAGGAAGGAATGAAAAAAATTTTCCATCTTTATCTCCTCATGCATGAGGAGATGAGGTGGAGGCATAAGGCAAAGTCAAGGTTAATGAGATGGCAAGGTGATTTCCTTTATGCCCTCATAGTTTCCTTTATTTTCCTTTATGCCCTTTTGTTCTATTTTCATATTTTCCTACCATCACAAGTAGAATTCCCTTAAGTCCTACTCTTCACTTAACTTCTTAAAACTCTTCCATGTTAATCAACAATTTAGAAAGCACTACAACAAGAAGATCATCTTACATGACATTTGCTACCAAAAAGCATAATGACCATTGTAGATTTGCTTTTGTTTTGAGGGTATTATAATTACTGCCTGTTGCATTTTACATAACTACCTAATGGGTATTGATCCTGATGCTAATATTATTGCCGAAGTTGATGAAGAATTATCAAACACAACGAACAATGATGCATCTGTAGTGGAGAGGCAAGATGAAGATGCTAGGAAAGGTGTTCTTATTAGAGATGTTATAGCTAATGCAATGTGGGATGATTATGTGCTATAAGGTGTTCTTATTTTTGTCATTGTTGTATTAGACTTGTTGTTCAGTATTGAACTTTTCATATTCATTACATGTTGTATTGTGTTGTTCTTATGTGCTAACACATCTTTTTATTTCCCTATAAGATGAGTAAAAGAGACCACATCAAATGGACTGACAACATGGATCTTTGATGGTATTGTGTAGATGGTATAGATAAGGATATTTTTTATTTGATGTTGAACTTGATGCTATTTATATTATGATACTTTTGTGTTGAATTGATAGTATTTATATACTTTAGTGGTTGTGTATTTATATTTTGTTCAATTTATTATATTGTGTATACAGGTATTGTGTTATAATATAGAGGAAATGTTGTCAAAATTTTTTATAATTTTTAATCATAAATTTAATAAAAATTTATAGAATTTAATAAGAATTTTATAGTATTTTTATAATTAACAAACTATCTTATTTATAATATTACTAATTATTTATGTGTTATGTATAATATAATTAGTTTAAAAATTTTAGTCTTTCCTTCTTTCCTTTCCTCCCACTGAAACACAGGGCCTATAAAGGAAAACATTTATTTCTTTCCTTATTTCCTTTCTCTCCTGATTTCTTTTCTTTCCTGATTTCTTTCCCTCCTCCGAAACGCAGCGTTAGTCCCCATTTGGGGCTGCGCTGCTTCCAGCAGTGTATGGAAATACAACAGAAGCGAGCATTGTGCTCGTGTTTTGTTTCATCAACTTTGCTATGAAATAGTAATAAATTTAGTACTATTCATAGAAGCATCATACCCCCTACTTCCACCGTGGTGATCCTACTGTAGCACCACGTGCTACTTAAAACACCTCGCTGTGAGTCCCTTTGCACTTCTGTTTTTATATATTAATATATAGTAATATAATATAAATTAATTTTAAATTTCTTACTTTAAAAAATAATTAATAATTGAGTTTTATATTACAATTAATTATTTGATCCTATAAAATTTAATAATTTTATTAAAATATTTTACAAATAATTTTTATTTTATTATAAAAATTTATAATTTAATTTTAATATATTTTTTAAAATTAATATTTATTTATTTATTTGCAATATTAACAACACAACAAATCTATCAAATAACTTTAACAATAATTACTATAATGACAGTACAACTGAATCTACCAAACACCCTTAACAACATATGCTACAGTCATAGTACAGCTATCATAGCGTGGCTGCAGCAGCACAATAGAACCAAACGGGGCCTTGGTTGCTTTAATGGTTCTACTCTATTTTTGTAATCACAAGGCTGTGACAGCTGTAGTGTAAATAATCCAACCATATGATCTTGGGTCAGTTTTCTGATTTTGACTTTTTCCAATCTATTTATGCCTCGGATCCTCCTTAGCTTTTGTCCTTGGTACAATTAGCTCTAATATATATATATATATATATATATATATATATATATATATATATATATATACATATACCTAAAAAATCAAAAAAAATAAAAATATTGTAGATTCTAAACCAAATGATGAATTTGACTTAAAAATCAAGCAAAAGTGCATAAAGATGACTCAAAAAGGTAATTTAGACATATGAAAGTTATTATGACTTTTGAGTTATGCAAATACATAAGGATCAAACCTTTTCTTATCCTCAAGCAAAACAAAATATGAATTAAAATTGTATGGAGAATGTATAGATTTAATAATTTTTTGCTTGTACTATCTTGACACGGATTTAATCCATAATTTGTGTAACGATTTTTCAGAACTATGAAATTTAGGAAACAACCTGCTAGGAATAAATATTCAAGATATTACTATCTAAGATAGATAAAATTCCATAATTCATGTAATTGTATTCAAATTTAACCTGCTAAATATTTTCATACTTTTTTTAATAAATTTAAATTTACTTTTTAGATAAAATTCTCACTTATAGATCCCCGGTGATACTCCTGTATAGAGAGACTTTTAAACCAAACTTTTTTTTAAACGGTTATAGAATCTTTTCCTATTAGCAGAATTTTCTACTTGATCATCTCCATGACCGTGATCTTGTTCACATCTGAAATCACCTTTTTTTCACAGTTTTTGCTGAGGTGATCATGGCATGCCTATGATCATCTTCATGGTTGTGATCTTTGAAGCTGGAATCCGCCGTGCCTGTCACGTCCAACCCATGCTTTGTCGCACAACCGTGCATTTATTCGTGATTGCTGATCGCGTTTTTGGCCGAGTCATTCATGGTCGTGCTTGTGTTCATGGCCTGCCTGTGATTGTCTCGCAGAAAAATTTGAGGCCTCTTCTTCAGTGCTAGCTCCTTCTATATGAATCCTCCCTGGTTTGAAGAGTTCTCCTCTAGAGAACTAGGGGGAAACGGTTCGTCGGTGTTGAGGGGATCCTCTACGGGGCCGTGGAACAGGATGATATCCATCACGTTGAAGACTAGGTTGATTCCCATGCTCTCGAGCAGGTCCAGGGCATAGTCGTTGGAGCCAATGCGCCGCACAATCACATAGGGACTCATGTACCATGGTTGGAGCTTAAAGTACGCCCGGTTGGAAACTCGCTTGGGGTGGATACACACCCTAACCAATTCTCCTATAGAAAAGTATTGTGGCCTACGGCGTTCGTTGGCCCTTAAAGTATTACAAGTGTTTTCCAGAAAGATACGATGCCTAACTTCCTCATGCAAACTAGCTATTGATGTATTCCACAAACGAAAATATCGAAGTAATAAAAATATCGATCCCACAGGGACCAATGGCCAAGTACTAACTTATTTTAGGATTGTTAGATAGATGATTCTAAAAAGAGTTGGATTTAATCTTAATTAAGTTGCAGAAAGAGTAAAATGCAATAGGGTTGTAATCAAGTTATGATAATTCAGGATTTTGGGTTTCACCACTCTGGATTAAATAATTCTACTAACAAAGTTCATTTAAAGAAGGGTTTCACCATGTTGAAGGGGATTTATCCGCATGTACAGATAGCCCCCTCTCAGTAGTACAATTTGGTGTCTATCCGAATTAATCTCCTACTCTCATGGTTATTAACTTGAGATATATCTAATGAGTTCTTGACAAATCTATAAAATCCCTCAAGCCGATTTGAACTACTCTCGTGTTCGAATCCACTTATCCAAAAATTGTAGATTTGATATCGCAATTCACCTCTTAGTATTTCTTGCAATGTCGCTAACATGCAAATTATGGCTAGTAATTAACATGTAAATAAACGTGACAATAATCATATCAAACATGAGTAAAACTTCAATAGACAAAATTAATTAATTAAACCATAAATCGCGAAGGGTTACACCCTAATCCTGAATAATGTTTACGCTAACATATTCTTAGATGTATAACAATAGAAATCTATGTTTTTTTATTATAATTGACAAAATAATATTAGAAACGACAAGAAGGATGAAGTGTGAGGCTCCCTCGTGAAGGTCGATGCCAATCGGCCGGAAAAATAGAGTTTTTTCCATTAAAGAAACGTCTTCTACCGTCAATTGCCCTTGATTTCGCCCCTTTGTCGATTTCAACTTGAATTCTTGCCAAAAAGTCTTGATAATTACTCCTAAGCTTCCTTACATAGTTCTCCATCCTTAGAATAGGTTTTCCCCAAAATTCGGAGTGAAATAGAATCAAATCGAGCAAGGAACATAGTCAAACTCGAGACTGACGGATATACTTATGGCTGTAATAATTATCACGACAGTGCCGTAATTCTTTCTGTGAACTTTTCTGGAATAATTACGGCCATGATAATTATTACGGTACCCCTGTAATTCTCTCTGTGAAAAATCTCCAACAAATCACGGTCGGGAAAATTATCACGGCAGTGCCTTTATTCTTTTTGTGAACTCTGAATTTTGTACCAATGAAATTACAGCCGTAATAATTATCACGGGATGGCCGTAATAGTTTCTGTGCTTTCCCTTCAGATTACGGGTGGGCTTTAATTTTGCAATAAGCTCCATTTTGTCTAAAAATTGATGGGCAACTTCGACTTGATTTCTAGAATTCATTCATGCACTCGAATCTTTCAAAATCTATCAAAATTTGGTCAACTTTTTCTCTAAAATATGAAGAAAACAAAGAAAGATGAAGATTCTAAACAAAGAAAATAATTAAGCCAAATTTACTGAAAATATGATAAAAACACGAGAGATTATGTATGGAAGTCATAGTAAAAACACTATACAAATGTGATACATCAAATCTTCATAGACTTAAACTTTTGCTTTTCCTCAAGCAAATATATAGACCAAAGAAAAATGCTGAGTATGAAAAATATAACTCACTTATGCAAAATAAATTTCTAGAATATAATCACTTCATAAAAATTTTTCAACTTATGCTACATAAAATTCCAAATAAATATACTGCTCTTAGAATTTAATCCTTAAGATTCACAATCTTAATCAAATAAAATTTTACAACTTGTATAATAAATAGAATCTCAATCTCATGAATTTACCTTCATTTCAGTTTAAATCTATCGTATTTTTGTTTGCAGGAATATGATTTCCAAAATCTTTTTCTCTCTCTTTTTTTATTTTTACTTTTGACATTCTCTAAATTGAATGCCACCTTTCTTTCTGGTGTTAAATTTATAGTACATTTTCCACCTAGCCAATATATTAGAACTCATATCTTATTGGCTAGCAGAATTGAGATTCATGGCCGAAGATAGCGGAGTTAATGTTAAATGGCTTTTCTTTGACATGTATCCACATAGATACATATTTTTTTATTTGGACTTCAGCTCATGTCTTCGGTACCACTGCCAATTTTTCACAGTGCCAAGTAGAGGAATCATTCATTTTTTTAAATTTTATTTTAGATTTTGGATTCTTTCTTACCAACAAATAGCACAATAGGTCCACCATAAACTAGGCTAATCAATCAATGTAAATTCAATAATTATACTCATATACTCATTTTATTTGAAAAAAAATTGCTTCACTCTCAATTGCATTCATCAAACAATGTATTTACCAAAATCTCATGCATCAATTGATGAAAAATCAAAATGAAAGAATATATATTGAAAAAATAAATTCAACACAAGAGGTATATTTCCATTCACAGACATTGATATATATGAATAACAGAGTGCATAACATTCATCAACAAGGGAAATTCCACATTATCACAATAAAATTCATGCATCCTAGGAAATACTCATCAAGTTATAATTATACAAGTCAAAATCTGTCATCTAAATGCACACCCATACATGGTGCCGAATCACATGGTCAAATTAAAGTTATACAATGCATCATCAAACACAATAAAAAAAATATAAAGTTACAAAAATAAAAAACCGAGGAGCAGATGCAGAGGACATGGATGTGTCACCCTTCCCTACAAAAGAGAATACATCATCCTTGATGCAATAAACAAAGAATGAAAGAGTGGGGTAAGAGATACTCAGAAAGTGCTACTCATCTGCATTAGTGTCAGTCTACTCGTCATCCTCCTCACCAGGGTTAGCCTCTCCCATAGGCTCATCTAGATCCTTCTCCGGGTTCTCCTCTTCATCAGAATAGAAATAGTTGTATAAAAATCCCTTTACATCCTGGACATTATCACGCACATCCTGAATAAGATAAAGTATTTTCTCCATGAGGCATACCTGATGGAACACTTATGTAGATAATGTTTGGAAACCTATATCCTGGGCTGTGGACCAACTCTTCTGAGGCGGTGTTGTACCTCGAGATGAAGAATCCTGTCTGGGCGTAGAGGAATCCATACCCATACCAAATGGGTCACTACTACCTCCCCAAGTAAGTGGTGGTGGTGCAGAGTAAAGCGGGGTAGGAGTAGCATCAGCAGCTGCACTTGGGAGGAATTTTCTAATTCATTTGATTCTGGACCATAGTTCTTTCCTTGTTTGGCAATGGTAAAGTTGGAGAATTCGATCTAAGAATTAAGCAATAAGTACCACCCTCTCTAACTATCATCCTCATAGTAGTACATGACTCCAAATCTATCCTTGGATTACCCTTTGTAGTCTCAATCCCATATGGGTCTACACCTAAAGAAATTGCAATAAAAGTAATGTAACCTCATAATACAATAGCACCTCTCTTTGCACATGCGACCTTATCTGTAATACCTTAAAATTTAATGAACCATCTTTTGATGGGATGCAAATAATTAATTTGGTAAATCATATAACTTGGACCACTAAGCATGATCAAATTTTGAAATTATCTTTGGTGAGAATAGTATCTTGGTATTATGGGCTTATTTATCCTTGCTGGAGTCTTAAAGGGGCATTTTTGGAAAAGTCACCACATAAGCCTTGAGGATTAGTAATTGGGAAAGGGAAAAATCGTGGAAGGAGAGCTGGTCACATTTTTGGAAGGGAGCCCTAATGCAACTATCAACTAGAGGAGAAGAAATTGGGAGAAGAAAACACCTCATCTCAAGGCAAGTAACCTTGCTCCTTGTCTTGATAAATCTGATTTTTCCCTTCATGCTTTAGATATCTTTGATTTATTGTGTCTATGATTTCGATTTCGAACTTGGATCTTGTGTTTTCTGTTCTATGGGGTCGCATTTGAATATATGTGATGGTTCTGAAATTTTGCCCTGCTAAAAATGGTAGTCGCCAATCTGACCTTACTATGCTTTAAACCGATTTTCTCCTAACCTATGGAACCAAAACTGACGAAACTAATTTTGAAAGAAACTAGATTCACCCAGCTTTGATTTTAATGTGATATCGACCACATCTAAGTTATATTCTTGTCGCAATCAGTATTGTAATCTAGCTTACGAAATCAGTTTTTTGAAAATCTGGAATCCTGACCTTTCTGTGTTCAAACCCTCATATCTCCCTTGGTATAACTCTAAATCATGTGAAACCAGTTTCATAGGAACGCAGACTCGGAGAGCTTCATTTTGACTACTATATTGGCTATTTTTGATTAGGTATTCATTCTGAGACATATGTTGCAATCAGAAACTCGAATCTGCATATTTGCTTAATTTCCTGGACATGTGAAATTCCGACCTTTTTTGTGTTCAAGCCCTCATATCTTCTTGATTATAACTCCAAATCCGGTAAACTCAGCTGCATTGGAAAGTAGACTGAGAGAGCTTCAGTTTGAATACCCTATTGTCTATTTTTGGTTAAGTATTCAACCTAAAATATAGGTTTCAATCTGACAATATGAATCTACCCAGTTTTGGTTATATGCTTACCATCAAAGTTGGTGTTGTGCTTTCAACTTGAAATCGTTCTTAAAGCAATAAGATCATTATGAAATTTATTTTCTATACCTTAATTCATAATTTTAAACTCATGGCATGAGCTCTAATACATTGTATGAAACTTATGCCATGTTAGGCCCTAAAAATCTCATTGTCAATGTTATGCTTATGTCCAATGACAAATGGTATATCCAATTACTTATGTCGAATCTCATTATCAATGTTATGCTTATGTCCAATAACTAATGGTATATCCAATTTCTTATGTTGAATCTTATTGTCAATGTTATGCTCAAATTCATTGTCTTATTGCTCTTCTTATGAAATCTATATTGTAGGGAGAATTTGTATGAATCTAAATGAGAGATATGTGGATAGAGTTTAAGAGACAGGTGTCAGAGCGTGAGTGCGTGACACACGTAACATGAGCACTAAAGATATAGTTTAGTGTACGGCTATAGAAGGAAGGGTCTGTATTTGAATGCAATCAATTTATTTTGGTCCAATGTATAACTATTTAACCCAATTAGGTGAACGTGCTAAATCATGCTAAATTGAACCGAAATCTATAACAGGTCTCAATTTAACTAAGCTGGACTCAATTAACACAGAACCAACTGAAATTTCACTGCACCGGACGAAATTCTAAAAATTGTAGTCGGCCGAACTTAATTTCGAGTGGACCGATCCAATGACTAATAATCGGCCGGGCCGACTATTGGCGTTTATAATCATATCATGCGAGAAGAAAATGTCTAGGCCCAATACGTTACAAGGCCCCGTGCCGGACTTGCCCGGCTTAACAAGCACGGACTGGCCAAGGGCAATAACCTAATACTCCATCTAATCCAAAATGCACTAGCCCTTACGCTGCAATACTTTACTGTATAAACTTAGCCACGATTCTTACAGACGTATATCTCGCTTTTCAGTGTGGTAATATGAAGAGAAAGTTGTGCCTTTGCAGCATTCTTAGCCTTGATCTGATGGATGCTCAATGCTTCAGATTCCAGTGCGCAATGAGGTTTTTATTTGTAGTGTCAGATGGATACATAGGAGATTCTCATGTATCATGAATAAAACAAAAGGTCACTTCATGTCTCCGACTTGTTGAAGAATGAAAAAATATTACTTGCCTACAAGCAGGAAACAACTTGTTAACAATGCAAGAAAAACAAACATTTTAAGAAAATCAACTTACTGAAGAAATTCAAATCTTAAAATAACATGATGGATAATCAACTCACAGATGCTTACATTTTATGCAATTTTTTTTATGGAGCTATGGAGGCCTAGAAGGAATGGCAAGTGAAGCAACCACTCAGGGAATTCATATGACAATTCTTGCTGGTGTGTGAAACCTTTTTGCTAGTCTTCGTTACCTGGATAACTTGACTGGCAGCCGCTGCATTTCTCATACCGTCTGCTTTCTTCTGTGCCAATTTAAGCTTACTTAAGATTTTCTCCATAGAAGAAGTTCTTTTCTTTTCTAGTTTCATCTGGTACGAGACCCAATGCTTGTAAATGAGCAATTCATTTCTATGAAGCTACATAACATGTTAACTTAAAGAAGGTTCAAAAAAAAAGATTGGTTAACAATAACTGAAGTTTTCTAAAGCACCTCCAATTTCCTTATCTCTGCCTCAGCTTTTGCCTTCTGCAAGTTTTCCCAGGCTATAATCTTAGCTTCCTCTCTCTCATGCCTTACAAATGTCCCAAAATAAGAAAATGTGAGAGATATAGCAAGAACAAGATAGTTATTCTACACATTGTGATGAAAAGTGGTAAAATTTTGTTATCACAATTTTTATAAAAAAAATCTCCAACAAAAGAGAACAGATAATCATGTAGAGATAAAAGTTATAGATTAAACAAAGGCATACGAGACTACATTGATTAAACAGAATTAAATGAAGAGATTGGTAAGTATTCATTTGGACACCGAAACTACTCTGCAAAACAATTAAATTGTGAAACTCTCTCCATTGTTCAAAGTAAGTCTCTATCAGGCAGGTTATTCAGCTCACCAGTAATTATCCCACCTAAGAGTCACTCCACAATCTTGTAATGCAGACAAATGCTGCATCCATAACTTAGACAAATTCCTGTTGTTGCCGATGGGTTCTAGTTTTCAAAGTACTATATCAGCCCACAAATTGTATCATATACTAAATGGTATACCAAGCCATACCACTTTGAAATGGTATCACAAATGGTATTACTACTTACGAAGTTTGCATCCAACTGTTATGAATGCATATCTTTAATTCAAACCACAAAGTGTAACATAGGAAGATGATGACATTACTTTGATATGGATTTTGCAGTCTCTGCAACTCCCCAAGGAGAAGTATTTGCCTCCACAGTTGTCTTCTGCCATTCCATGATACTAGCTGGCTGCCTAACAGAACCAGCAATATGCTTCTTGGACCATCTGGTTACAGTAACCCTATCATCTACCTGCACATCCCTAATCTCAAGCTTTGAGACGTGGCTCCCTTCAACCACAGGCTGTGAAGCTAGAGAGGGTGAAAAAGGTCCCTCAGGAGAGGAGGGAGTACTCCCATCTGAACTCATTTGCGTTGCCACATTCTTTCTCAAAACTGAGGTGGACATTGTTGAAGCTTCTTCTCTGGTACTACCAAATTTCTCATCTGCATAGGTATTTAAAGATATCCTATGAAACAAAGAGCAAGCAAAAATAAGGAATATATATAAACGGCATATGACCATAGGAGTATGCTAGAGCTTGTATTTTCGGGTTCCCCCAGTCAAGGGAACTTGGTCAGAGACATGGCGATTAATGGAGCAGAATGCAAAGGAATATCTAGCATAAAGAATGAATCAACAAATAGATCCAACACCAAACAACTTTTTGATTCTAGGAGAAAATGAACAATTAAGTACAAAAATGAAGATGTAGCTTATTTGTCATGATGAACAGTTGCTCATTTTTACACATCGAGATGTAAACTTGAATAATTGTGTATGATTGTGCTCAACAAATTGATGCATACAAGGAACATATTATATTATGAAACGAATTTTAAGCACTTAGGATGCCTGAATTCATAGGACACAAGGTCTACTTGCAAACAGTGCACACAAACTTAATCGGCTGTCAATGATCTTTAATTTGTAGACGTGTGACAGTTCCAGAAATTATGACTAGATATTGCAGAACTTCATAAAGAGCAAGGACATCGATAAGTACCCAGTGAAGTGGGAATGGATGAAGATGAATCAATGGGAATATCTGAGCAGCCATGGATACTAGCTGATCGGACTATGCAAGGATTCCCAGTAGTAGAGTTAGCCGTCCCACCAATAGCACCACCACCAACTACTCCTATTCCTCCACCATGACGGACACCAGCACCTTTTCCTCCACGACCATTACCACAAAACCCCCCTTCCGGTATCAAAACTCCAGCCAACAACGGTGAGTTAGCCGCAAAGGTTCCAACTCTGCCGGTGGTAAAGCGAGGCACCAGCGGTGAAGCCGAGGAATAGGTTCCACCAACGAGCCCGGCAGGAGCTCCTATTGGTCCACTCTTCGACTTGGGTCGCCAGTAGTGCAACTGGGGCATCGACGACCTCCCAACTCTGTCGCCTGAAACCGGGCTGATGAGCCACCTCTCCGCATCCTCCCATTTGGAAGGCAGAGTCCTCCCATTGGCTAACAGCATCAACGCGCTGCTGCTGCCCCCGTACCGCCGGTTGCTGTGTGCCGGCATCGGCACTCGCTCCGAGCTCCATCCCTTTGGGTACGGAACGACTCCGTAACCGCCTCGGTAGTTCGGCGTGCCGGGTCTGCTCCGAGATGATGCGGCGGGGCTCGTATTCATTGCTGCTGCGCCGAGGGACCCCGGTGAGAGGATGCGGACGTCAGCGCTCTGGCCTTTCAAATCGACCGAGACGGGCCGCTGCCTCTGGGGCTTCCTACCAGGCAAAGCGACAGTTTCCGGTCCACACCGCCGGCTCTGGCATTCTGCAAGAACCAGAAGTAAAAATAGCAACTTTGCAATGTGGTTGCAGATACAAGAGTATGGTGAACCTTGGGGGGAGTGAGTGAAGGAACGCTTTGACGGGTCCAAAGATTGTTCTTCTTCTACGTCCCCTTCCGCTCCTTCTTCTCCTTGTCCTCTTTGTATCAAGCCCTCAGGTGGCACTGTGAGACCCAAAAAGCCTTCGAGTTCGATGAAGGTGGTGTGGAAGCATCAACTCAGCTGATGAAAGTGGTAAAATGCTTGAGGGAATAAATGAGTACAGACCTTTGAATAGACTAGGCGGCGGAAGGCGACGGCCAGCAAAAGAAACGGCGTGCTGTTTCTCTGGAAGCGGGGGCGAGGAGACTAGGTGAAGGGGGCGGTCTGTTCTCTGGGTGTGAATCAGCGCGACGGCCAGCACCGGCGTGCTCGACTCCGGCCAAGAGCTGTTGTATCAATCACAAAAAGGAGGAAGCGTTTCTATTAACCTGAGGCGGGCAAGATCATGTACTTGAAAAGCGCTACAGAAGCAAAAGAAACGGAGATGATGGGTAAATGATAAAATGTCAATTTTAACCAAAAAAATTGTTCATCTTCTCATCTTCTTACGTCCCTGCTCTTGTTCCTTTCGCTTCTTAGCCTCTTTTCGTTCTTCCTCTTTCTCGTTTACTCAGTTGAACCGCTCATTGTGCCCTCGGATTCCATTTCACTTCCATTATTTTTACTGTCATCACTTTATTTTAGTTGAAAAACCAGCAAAAAAAAAACAAAAAAACTCGGATCTGCTGACTTCTCTATCAAATTAATGTCTCTATGTTAAGATCATGGAATAAGAAATGCATAGGAACCCTGTAACAGATTACAGGGTCAAGACAAAGAAAAAGGCATGGCTTCGAAGAAAGTGTTCGTCTCGATTCTCACTATTCTATTCGCCACTATGGCTGGTCTTACATTTTTTTACTTCGATTATCTATGGACCTTCCTCATTGCTCCACTATTTTATTCAAATTTAGTTCTGGAAAAGGTAGCTAGCTGCCCGCAACTTTGACTTTATTTCTAAAACCTCCAAATTTTTTCGTCTCAAATAAACAATCTACAAATTTTAGCCCCCTCCACAAAATTGGTTTTTCAGGTTGAGAGAGAAAGAGAGAGAGAACCCCATCGAAGAATCGTGTTGGTCGGATCCAAAGGAGCAACAATCGGTAACGCTTCCGGCGGGAGAGAAGAGGCTGCCGCCGATGCCGATCTCTCCACCATTGCCGTTTTGAGATTGGTAGTCGGAGGAGTTGTAGTTCAAGGGATCGGGGCACCCATCTCCATTTCGCCTAACCCTCCGTCTCCCGCCCGACCCCGATGGGCGCCTCTCCATCCTCTGCCCCGCCTCCCCCTCGAGCCCCAACCCTACTGTCGGTATCCTCGGATCCTTCGCACTCCCCGGGAATCCACCCGCCAATTTTAAAGACTGTTACGGAATTGGACTCGGAACTCGGAAGAATCACATTCGAGACGAGGTCGTTTTTATTGCTCCTATTAAATCGCGTCCTCGTAGTCTACAGGCAAATTATTATTATTAATTCATGGTTGAAATCACCGAAATGACACCTCGATTCACGTCAAGGACCAGCAACGATAAGGGCATTTTCGATTTAAAAAATATGCTCGGTTTTACTGTGTTTCCAAAGAGACTCATACCAATCGCCACAATCTTGTCGCCCTTCCAAGGAGTCTCGTCCACAATGAAACTCACCAAGCAACAATGCAAGTGGTGGTTACACACGCCACTCACTTTTCTTTAGACATGCGCCCCATGTCTTGAGATAGTTACCAATGACGCCCATTGGTATGAGTCCTAGGTTGACGAAGGATGCGCCCCCTTTTGTTTCAGGGATGTCCAAGCCCCTCAACCCGGTCTTCAGATCTTTGCAGCATCCATCATGCCCTAGTTCGAATCTCAGTGCCTGCACTTTTTCTCTGCATCGTTCCCCAGCGCTAAGGGACCATGCCATAAGTATAGGCATCTGTTTCTTTTGCATCCCAGAACAATAATAAACCTTCAGCTCCACGCCAGTACCCCCGGGCCATACCCGAGAATCATGGAACCTCCAAGCTGCAATCTGAAAAGTATAACACATCATTAGTAGTTCACCTCTCCTAGGTGATCTCCTTTTTGCCTCTCCTTGTTCTTTTTGCTGCCATAACCTCATGAACAAAGAGGGAAATGCCACCTGCATTCCCGGGTCATGACACCTACCAGCCTTAATAAAATGCATCATTTATTTTTTATTTTCCTCTAAAAATATAAAAAAAATAAATATTTTTTTTTATTTTTCTTGGGATACATAGTCCTAGGGATCAAGACGAAAGTGCAAATAAAACCCTAGAAGACTCAACATCGACCCACCCCTCCTTGTACATGGAGAAAAAAGCAAGAACTTGTGATTTCTATCAAAGCAGAAAGGAAATTACAGCAGGAACAAACCAAAAGTTCCTGCGTGCATTTAGTTCTTGCATTGATTCCTGTATTGCGCTTAACTTCTCAGTCCTGAATATGAATTAAAATTGATGTGCAGTACGATAGTTCTTGGTGGATTTGGTAGATGAGATCTAAAGTACAGTATTTCTTGCATAAGCATTTATATATAATTTGATTTATCAGTATTTAAATTTCCAATTACAATACATTTTTTAAATAAGAAGTGGAGTTTTTTTTGTCAATATTTATTATAATAATTACTTAGCAATAGCATAGTATCACCAGACGAGAAAAAATTGCTAGGCGCAGTCTCGGCCTAGGAATCTTAGGCATAGTTGTCATATTTGGGTCGTCCATCTCAGATTAATTGTGAATTTTAAAGTTAAAGATCACAGTATGTGAAAATGATCAATCATTGGAGGATGATTTTAGTATATATATATATATTTATTATTTTTATATTTATATTTAAATAAAAAATATTGTTGTTAAATTTATTTAATGCATACATAATATAAGTAATTATAATGATGTCCTTATACTAATACAATTTATTTTTAAATATCCTTAGTCATGTATTATTGTGGATAGGGATAATAATATTATTCTACAAGGAGTATGTATTATTGTGAATATACTAGATAAATGCTACATGGATTATTATATGAGTGTTATAAATATTTTCATAGTGATAATAGTATATATGATCCGCTGACTTAAGATCATCAACATGGATTCCTATATAATTAGTTGTATACTTTAATATAGTCAAACATCATTCATAACTGGCAATCATAAAAACTATAATTAAGCATGCTGTAAATTATGTAGAGACTAAAATGCATGGTATCTTGGGCCCTTTAATTAAGTGAGACTAAAATGCATGGTCATACTCAATTGGCATTTATTGTATTAATTTACGTAGGTATCAAGAATTATAATGATTGAATTATACAAATGTGACATGTTTTATGGCTTGTGTTTAATTTAAATACTAAAGACGGAGATTAAATTTTACAGTAACATTATATAGAAAGTTTATGTTAGATTTTGACACTTTTATAACTTTGGTAGTATCTGTTCCTAAATATCACTCATTATTTATAGGATTATACTACTAACGTTAGAAGAATCTATTAGGTCTCACATGAAGATCAAATTGAACTATTATTTTAACAAAAGTTATCAAATGTTATGATAGCGATAGTGATCATTAAAGTAGCAAAAGATCTTAATATCACATCATGAATATTGTGTTCTATTTTTGCATAATTTATATTAAATTATTTGATTCAAATTTTAAATGAGTCACATATGGACGCATTGACATATGGGTTAAAAGTGCAGGACTTGAAACCTTAGAGCTAAACCTGGTATTTCATATCGGTAGGTCGTTAATGGGTTATGTATGTTGTGACTCATGACCTAATTAAGTTAACTCAAACATGACCCATGTATTAATCCAGTTGAGTTAGCACGCTTTAACTCAAACATGACTTATATGTAACCCAACACAAAAACTTGAAAATCTAGTTTTATTAACCCATGATCAAACATGATCCAACTAACCTACGTCAATTATAAACTCGACCAGACACAACCCATTTAGGGTCAAGGCACTCAATGAAGGGTTGGTTGGTAGAGATAGGGTTGGGTCAAGAGCGATTCGGAGTTTGATGGTGAAAAGGGCTATGGCATTGAGCTGCAAAGTGAATAGGTAACTAACACATTCGACAATGAGCAAGTGTTCGGCAGCTAATAGTGTTTGGTGGCACATTAGAGTCGAGCGAGCTTTAGGCATCAGGCGAACAACCATCAAGCAAATGAGAAATTAAAGAAGTTTGGTTATTTAGGTGAATGAGTGTTGTTGATGGGGACTAAACGAACAATTCTGGTAGCAAATGCACATCAGGCAAAAAGGAATCTAGGAAGGAAGCTGGAAGCAAAGAGGAATCAGTGAACAAATGTTATGTGAAGAGACAATAATTCGCTGAACAGATGTTAGGGTGATTAGGAAAAGAGGTAATAGCGAATAACCAAAACTAGAACAAGCTAATTCACCAAACAAACATCATATTTTCAAATACCTTGTGACATGGAAGAAAAAGAATCTCTCTTATGCAAGCATTAAATCAATATGTTATGGTAATATCATGTACTAGTGTTGCGCCTTCTATCTCCCAGTAGGCTTTGTGTCCAATAGCAACTCCGTCTTTTCAAACTTGGAGTAAGGTTATGAGGCCAATCAACCATGGCTGTGGCTTACAGGCAAGTGGGGGGCAAATGCCCCCACTCACCAAGGTGAATAATACTAACATATATCTACATTTATAATATGACATAAATAAAAACTTCATTATGCCCCCACTTAAAAAATCTCTATCTCTCCATTTTATGCATTTTGCGCCCTTATTTTTATATTTTTCTAAGCTTAAACTAAAAATATATTTCTTAATATATAGCATTATGTGAATCTTATAAAAAAATTATAATCAACTAGCACACTACTGTAAGCAACCATTAGACATAAGTCATTTATGCTAATGACTTACATTAGACATAAGTCATTTATGCTAATGACTAACTGTACGTAGAAAGTTAATAAAAACTTTATATTAGAATTTTCAAATGTCTTATCGAGTGTTTTATATTTAGAATTCTTTTAGATTTTCAAGTTTCACCATTCGTTCATCCTAAATTCCCACAATCGCCTATGGTTCATTTCTTACTTTCCTTTCCCGACTTATACTTGCTAGTATCGTAGCTTCCAAACTATAGTAAGTTATTCTGTTGATTGCTCCAAAAATTTATAGTGGAACTGAAGCATGCCAAAAGGATCAGAGAACATTGACCCAAAATGTAACTTGTTTTATAACATGTACATGTACTGACAAGTAAAAAAGAAAGGTTGAACGAGAGAGCAAATGAACTAAAAGCGAATAGGAGGCTTAATGCAATCCCTCTGTAACTTTTCAATTTGAAAATCCCATCGGCATCTTATACTCTAATTTCCAATTACATGAGCAAAGTGGGCCGGTGAAATTAAAGCAGTAGAGGCTCAAATTACATGACATAAGAAAGAGTCAGTTCAGGATAGAATCTCAGATTTTTGCAAGAATTAATTGTCATCTGAGAATTTTTTTTAGTGCAGAAATCAATGAATCATGACTTGCCCAAGAAAAAAAAAGAGGAAAAGACAACACTTTACATGAAAAGAAAATTGATTGTTTTTAATTCTCTTCTAAGGCTTTACCCACCATGTCTTCTTCACTAGGTTTCCAACCCCATTTCTTTATTCTCTGAAATTGTGTTACTTTCAGAGGTACTTTGTGAAGAGCTTGGACTTCGTTTGCTATCTAATAATCTCCCTGCCTTCCCAATTGCAAAGATTAACTCAAGTTCCTTATGTTGCTGGTCCTATTAAGTGATCAAGCATAAAAATGGTCAAAAAAATAGGGACATAACTAGAAACTATCTGCAACAATAAGAGTCATCGTAAGGTTTTAATGATAAAAGCCATAGCAGTCTTCAGCAAGTACATATGTTAACAAGAATTTTCCAATCTGTTTTGGGTCAACTATGAAGAATGTTCCACTATAATGATAATAATAGATGATTTAAAAACCACTAATTTCCATGTTGCTGCTTAAGCTTCATATGGATTCTTCCTCTCCTAAATGCTTTCGTTTTAGTTAGTTAATAGACATTGTAAGCACACGATGTTATCGAAGTAATATAAAAGATGTCAGTCCCACAGGGAACTGGGTCAAGTACTAACTATTCTGATATCTAGAAGCTAATCAATCCAATTTTTGTGTTTTTGAAATAAAAGTTACCAAACTTAACTATAAACAAAATAGGATAAGCAACGATAGAAACACGAAAGGTGTCTATTTGAGAGATATCATGACTACGGAATTCACCACATTGACTAATCTATCTGAACTGGAATTTAGTTGACGCATGAGTTTATTATTTTGCATACGGAATCTCTCTTATAGTACAGGTTGCCCCCTTGCGGTCAGTACAATCTGGTACCTACTTAAATCGATCTCATACTCTCATGGCTTGTCGATTTAAGTAAGTCCATTGCATTCTATGAAAGACCATGGTACCCTCGAATGAATCCTAAGTACCTTTGTGTTAGAGGTTCACAAGTTTTACTTAGTGAATCTGCCAACACGATTCTCCTTGCGGTCAGAATCATGTCAACTAACACACAATACTACTTGATCAAGGCAATATTATGAAATAAGCACAACTAAGTAAAATATGCTTATATAATACTCAAAAATTAAAAGAAACTCAGTTCATACAACAAATCAAGTCAACGGGCTTCATCCGAGTCCCGAATAAAGGTTTAAGCTAGTACAGCCATGAAATTCAGTACAGATCTATCAAATCGATAAAGAAAACTAGAAACAAAGACTAAAGAGAGATAGGAGAAGATGATGCAAATGTTTTCTCCTGGTTTGTTGAAGATCCGTCGCGAAATCGCCCCAAAATCCTCTCCGCAAGCCCTTATCGCTAGTCTTCTCGCCTTAGCCGCTTCGTCTGTTAATTACTCTCCAAATATGTCACGAAAAAGAGGGCTTTTATGCCCTATGGATTCAGCTCCCTCTTAGCTTCCTAAAATGTATTTTTTCTGATTTTTCAAAATTTGTCTAAGTCTTAAATCGAGTGAAAAAAGGAATACCAAAAGAATTAGCCGCGATCACGGGTGAACCCCAGTGTGTTCACCCGACCATGAAGTGTACTATGCAAATCTGAGAAATAGGAATCATGGCCAAAGATTTGCATGTTCGGTTGGCTGTGAAGCTTACTATTTAGTTCTAGCAAAAAATTCCTTCGATGGAATCACAGTCAAAGATTTGTGTGTTCAGTTGGCTGTGAAGCTTGCGAATCACGAGTGAACCCCAAAATCTTGGGCTGGCCGTGATTTTCAAATAAAGCTCCGATTGATCCCAAATTTATTGTGTAGACTTGTATTTTTATAGGAAATCACTTCATAACTTTAAAATCTCTAGAAAGCTCTAGAAAATGAGTGATTTTACCTAAATTATCAAAAAGACAAGAACAAGTGAAGATTCTGAAGCAAACAAGTAAATAAGCCTATATGGGACGTAGAAATATCAAAATAAGCTTTCTTTTAAGATAAAATAATACCAAAAATCACCATCAAAATGTAAAGCATCATTAGTTCATTTGCTAATGACTTTGTTGTTGCCAACAAGGTCTTAGGATTGAGTCCCAAAAGGAAAAAATCATTTCTGAATTGTCTTAATGTTGAAATAGAAGACAACATTATAAAGATTTATCAAGCTGATCTATGTTCCTTAACGAGACACCATCTTTTACTAAGGATCATCTCAATCTAGTCAAGATTAATTCTGTGCTAGATAAGAAAAAGTGAAGATTCTGAAGCAAACAAGTAAATAAACCTATATGGGACGTAGAAACATCAAAATTAGCCTTCTTTTAAGATAAAATAATACCAGAAATCACTATCAAAATGTAATACATCATTAGTTCATTCGCTAACGACCTTTGTTGTTGTTAACAAGGTCTTAGGATTGAGTCCTACCTTAATCAATTACTTGCCCTATCCCCAAAAGGAAAAAAATCATTTCTAAATTGTCTTAATATTGAAACAGAAGATAACATTATAAAGATTTATCAAGCTGATCTATGTTCTGTAACAAGAGGCCATGTTTTACTAAGGATCATCTTGATCCAGTCGGGATTAATTCTGTGCTAGTCAGAAATGAAATATAAATTAGTGTAGATTATGTTAAGGATAAAATGAGGGTAAGGAGCTCACAAGTAAAAGGATAACATGGATACCATTTCTGTTGTCCCAAACTCTTGTTAATTGGCTTGTTAGATTTTTTTCCCTTTCATTGAGCTCAATCTAGAGAAAAATCCATGTTTCAACAAAGGATAATCAATTACTTACTACCATCTAGAGAAAAAAATATCCTAACGTTAGGATTATGTTCCCGACCATTTTGAACCAGTTCAATGTGAAAAATCTAAAAGTACTACTATTTTGTCGAAAAGTACTACTAATTTTCCAATATAGTGTTGCCGAATGACAATATTGATTAAAAATATAAACAACATTCATTAAATTCTAAAAAAAAATGAGTATTAGGAATATGTGCTAGACCACTTTGAACCAGCCCAACGTGAAAAATTTAAAAAGTACTACCATTTCGTCAAAAAGTACTATCAATTTTCCTATGAATTTTGCCGAACAAAAAAATTCATTAAAAATAAAAACAAATTTCAATGTGAGTATTATAATTATGTGCCAGGCTATTTTGATTGAAACATTTGAAAGTACTAGACCATTTTGCAAGCACTAAGTGGCTGGTGCTATGTA